>BJFO01000007.1:1437500-2133750 GCA_005406165.1 Pichia manshurica
ACAGACAACTGCAATTGCAAATGATGCAGCAGCACAGACGGGGACGATACAGGGAGAGATCCGGAGGAAAACAGGACCGAGCGCCGTATAGGAGCTACAGAGGCGACAGAGGTGGCGAAAGCGGTGGTGGAAGAGAGAAATACAGAGATAGAGGTAGGGACAGGGATAGCCACGAAAGGTCAAACACGCAGAGATCGACATCTTCGTCGACCTCAGCACCGTCGCCAATCCCAATAGACCTGCGCCCGTCGGGCATCTTGACCAAATATCTTCATCTCTCCTCAGGCCAGAACAACCTCACGCCAACTGACACCCGGTCCAAGTATGCTCCTCCGGAAGACGGGATTGTGCCCACGAGGGAGAACTGCGACTTTCACCTCTTCAAATACAACGAGGAGACCGACAAGCAGGTGGAAGTCCCGCTGCTGAACTACAAGTCGTTTTTTGTTTTCGGAAGAGACCCCGAGCTTGCCGACATCGTCCTTGCCGACGAGGAGGATGGCGATCTCGTTTCCAAACAGCATGCAGTATTACAGTTCAGGAGGAGTCCAAAAGGACCCAACACTGACCACGATGTTGATGGCGACGGCGACGGGGGTAACGTATGCTGCTACTTGATGGACCTCGGCTCCACCAACGGCACCTTCCTCAATGACGACAAGAGTGAACTCCCAAAAAAGAGATACATCCAGCTCAAAGGCAACGACGTTTTCAAACTTGGAGATTACGATAGTGTCGTGGAGTTCATGCTCCTCGAAGACAAGTCAAAAATTGGCAGCCATTAAGGCGCCCATCCCTCCCTTCTCCTCTCCCGTGTATATAGCCACGACCTTCTCTGATTTCTGTAGACAACGCAAAAGAACCTTTCCTAAAGCACACGTTGTCCCAAGCATGAGATATTTGCCTGTTCCCCGTGCCTTCGTCATCAGCCTGTCCGCCTCGGATGAAAAGAGCTGTCTTCCGTCCTCGGCATGGAGAAATGCCCCAACTCCGGCGAGGGACACATTTGCAACTAAATCGAAAGGTACAAATAGGCCGGGACTCCCACGGGCGGCTATAAGAGATATAGATGGAGGCCTTGACACAGCAATTGTGCATAGACAGAGGCAAATGGCAGCTTCTAGTACACAGAAAAAAATAGCCACTATGCTTGCAGCTAAACTAGGAGTAGAAAAACCTGTCATCCAGGCACCAATGGCCGGTGTTTCCACCGTTGACCTTGCATCCCAGGTAGCCAACTGTGGAGCCATTGGCTCAATTCCAATGTCTTCGATCGATTTAAAGAACAATTGGAGCAAGTTTGTGCAGACAGTGAAAGAGTACAAAACCAAATTGTCTCCGGAAACCAGATACGGCTCGAGATTGCCGCTGAATTTGAACTTCTTTTGTCACGAAATATACCAGCCGCCTTCACAAGAGCAGATTTCTAACTGGTGCTGTCTCTACCAAGCGGTGTTTCCATCAGTGGCTACAGATTGGAACTCCGTCAGCAACTTTTCTAATGGAAATGTATCCTTTAAAAACTGGGAGTTGCAGGAAAATCTGGGTGTACTAGACACTCTATTTGCATTTTGGAGGCAAAACGAAAACCTAATACCCGCAATGGTTAGCTTTCACTTTGGCTATCCGACATTAGACACTATCAAAAAGTTTCAAGAGTTGGATATCCTTGTTTTCGTCACGGCGACTTCAGTGGAGGAAGTCAAAGTACTACTCTCGTTGAACATCGACGGACTAGTTCTCCAGGGGGACGAAGCGGGAGGCCACAGGGGTGACTTTTTGCCTAGTAAGGAAGGAAATATGACAACTTCTCTTCTTTTTGCTTCTGTTCAAGAGTATTTGGGCTCTCAAAATTTGAAGAACAAAATATTCTTGGTCCCAACAGGTGGTATTATGGATTCGGATGATGTGTCCAGCTATATCAAATTAGGGGCGTCTGCGGTACAAATGGGCTCAGCGTTCCTTGCTACAGATGGATCGGTTGCTAGTCCATATTTTAGAAAGCTAATTGGTGAGAGCAAAACAAATAGAGAAGTATTACCTGACACTATCATGACATCACTCGTTTCTGGGAAATCGGCAAGGACCATTGTGACTCCATTTATCTCGACCTTAGTTGCTAAATACGATGAACTGGATCCAGAAAAACAAAACTTACCGGATTACGGTTTCAGATACAAGGCTTACAAGGATTTGAACCAAAAGCTAAGAGGTAAAATAGAGGTGGATCTGGGGTTTCACCTAGCCGGACAAAACTATAGAAAGATGGAGATCAGCAGTAATGTGGCTGAGATTCTTTCAAAAATCACCAAAAATATATAGTACGTTTTCATTACACATAGTGTGCACGAAAAAGTTGTGTTTTTTATTATATACTTTTCCTTAAATCTAAAAATTGATGCATTAAAATTGAGATAGTTGGTGTATTACCCCTTCATTGAATATTTCAAGCCAATTTTGGTTCACCGAACGTAATGATAAGTGGGCCCCGCCCTTTGTTGTGCTGACCACATTCATGGCGAACAAGCTTAACACTCCTGATCTGCAAGGTTGATCAAAATACGCATTGAGAAACCTGTTGTCGCTATCTTTCAAGTTTCCTAGGTTGGATACCAGCAGCGTACCAATCATGGAATTATCGTGACGCTTCTTCCTGGCCTCTAGAAATGCTTTGGCATCGACCCAACTCACTAATCCGAGATCTCGTTGGGAGTTTTTTATACTTCCATGAATGTAGTCGTTAATATATTTAACGAAATTCCAGTTTATTTTCCCGCCGTTACACATCCTCTCAACTGGTGGAAGCTCTATGTTTAAATCTCCTAAATAAAGCCCAAAATCGGTTTTAATGTCGTGACAAAAGTTCTGTTGGATCCTTTTGAGATCAATCTTGGGCCTTGAATTCACAGGGATTACTACCATAGTATCTCTCTCACTACCAGTAATTTTTGATATTGATAATAATGACATTACGACAAGCAATGAAGTCAATTTAACGTTGTACTTTCGGCAATCGGCAATAAGCTGATCTAACTTAGAATGAGAAATATGGACCAGTTTACAAAGATCTCTATTTTTTGCGCCAACATCTTTCCTGACAATAATATCCCCATTGCCAGCGTCATCGTCGTCATAACCAATCATTTTTCTAGAAAGTGCAATAGTATTATATGTTTTAGATCTGGAAATGTTTGCATCATCAATGAAAAAATATTTGATAAAGTCCGTTAGTTTTTTCGGAAAGCAAACTATCATTAAAACATACATGAAGTAGAAAAAAGGAACGGAATAGTCGATTAGATCAGAAGGTTTTGGTGGAAGCTGGAATTGGCTATCGATTTTGGTAATATCAAAAAGAAGAGAGTCATCACCTGTGAACTCTTCTCTTTTGATCCTGACCTCAATTGCTCTAGAGAAGACTTTGTGAAAATTGAGACCTGAGGATCCATCAAAAAGTAGATGGTCGCTATAATAAACCAAAGTTTTTTTGTTGAGAAGGATCAATGACCATAATGGCTTGGACTTTCCGTATTCAAAATGCACATCCTGTAAATCATTGAAAACATCTTCAACAGTAATGCTCTCATCATTAATTACCTCCAAGACGTCTGAAAGTTTGTATTTTTCCATCACTCCTAGAGAATATGGAAATTGGAAGAATGAGCTTGACTTCTTCGTATATGCGTTCATAGAAAGACTGGCATGCTGTGAAATAATCAACGAGAGTGCATGAAAAATGGATTCACTGTCGAGCTCTTTTGAATATTCTACCGCCACCCTGAAGTTGGAATACATGTTGAGTTTGTTTCTCCAAAAATAATACTTCTCAAAGGGTGTAAACTCTCTGGTCCTGCGCTGCTCTTCCATTATGTCTATGTGACCTTTTTTGGTGCTTACGCTATAAACTAACTTTGTATGCTAAAAACTATGCTGATCTATGCTATTGGCCCTCACAATCAAGAAAAAAGTTATAACAATAGAATGGCATCCTGAACTTAATTGAAACACCAGAAGCTTCACCTCTACCGATGCCAACCAACAACACAAACATCAACAACGTTGCATTCGGCAACGTGCATTACTCGTCCCCCTTATCTATCGATTGCCCCAGTTCGTGTGTTTCACGCACAGCCCGGAAAATGTTCAACGTGGCCGACCAATTTGAGCCAACTGCTCTTCTTGTTGAACTCCGTTAATGATTCTCCGGAGGACAGAGTTTTAGATGGCAATCTTATCGGTTCCTTTCATCTTTCCAGAACCGATCTCCATTTTGGCACTTTTGGAGCCAAATTGTACGGCCCTTTTTGGTTCTTGTGCCACAAAATCTAGTCCCATGCCGTTTTGCGCAAGGCGCCGGAGGATGAATTTTCTCGTAATATCTCCGCTATTGACATCGTAATGAAGCTTCCAATTGATTGGAACATTGCCCTCTGTTGTAGCCCAATGCATGAAGTCTTCGTCTAGGAATGGGTATCGCACTTCTTTGCTCCAACAACAAATAACCTTATCGTCCCTGGTAAGGTTTCTTTCCCACAACCTGTCCAAATCGCATTGTAATTCGTCTCTTAATTCAGAATTTAGTAAATCTAGGTCATACTTGGTGAAATCTGTTGCAGTTTTATTTTTCAGTTTCCTTTTCGTTTGGTTACTAACGCCAGTAAATATTCTCTCATGTCGAGTGTATCCACCAAACAACTCATCGGCCCCCAATCCGCTCAGAAGCACTTTGCAATCGCTGTTCACCCCATTATTCCCTTTGCCACTGGCTGCAAAATAGAAAGCTATAGCGATAGATAGGTCCATCTCTGTGTCATTAGGATAAATCAAACTTATTACACGCTCTTTTGCAGCAATATATTCTTTATAAGGAACATCAATTTTGATAAGTTTAAAGAAGACACCCTTTTCCGTGTTGAATTTATTGTTCAGATTATGACAGTTTTTTATAGCAAGTTTACGATCAGGGGTCTCATCGTAACTTAGATTTGCTCTTGGATTACTGAACGATACGTTCAATAGATCGATAATCGTACCCTTTTCGCATATTTCTCCGCAAAGCCCTGCAATAAGTGTACAATCAATACCTCCACTGAAAAGAATCGCAAACTTTGATTCAGTAACGTCCCTTTCAAGTGGAAAAATAGTAGAAACACGTTTTTGAACTGACTGCCTAAGTTCATCATGTATTTTACTCACAATTTCAGTTTCGTTAACAGTTACATCGACATTGTTTAAAACTTTGAAACTTCTTGTTGAAGCGCCATTATCGGTCTGAGATATGAATTCCATCTTTTGACTAATAGTATCATAGCAGTAGACTGTAGCCGATTGGCATTCAATGAACTTTGTCCTATCTTCTTTATCTTTCGGGGGACAGCTACTAATATAAAGTTCTCCCGAATTACCCAAAGAATAGCACAAGGACTTTCTCCCTATTATATCTTTTCCAAAATATATTTTCTGCTCCTTTTTATCCATAATCGAATATGCAAACTCTCCTTTTAACTTTTCAATAGTTTTAACTACATCACCCCCAAATTCATTGGTAAGTTTGTCATGCAAATAGTTCAAGTCGTTCATGTTGCTCGTTATCTCATCATTATAAAGCTCTCCATTAAACTGCAATATAAACCTCTCATCATTCAAAGGTTGTTCAGTCATAGGTTGACGGAGTGAAAGTACTGATGAGAAGATTTCCACTCCCTCATGTGGATGAATGCTGTATTTTTCAAAATCACCTCCTCGTTCACGAATGAGAGGTATAAGGGATTTAAAAAGCTGATCTGACCCAAAATCATCAGTCTCTTCGAGATTTCCACTAGATACACAATGAAATAAAATTCCACACATATATGGAAAGGACTGCCTTATCCCTATTTTAGCTACAATATAAACGTAAACTTTTTACAAAGTTAACAAGGGTAGGTATCATCGATAAATTTTGAGTTCAAAATTTTTGAGGATTCTCAAATATAATCACGTGACATGTTCAAATGATGAAGAATATATTTTGTAGAATCCCAAACTCTTCAGTTAACAACATAAATATAACCGGAAAAGAAAGTAAACACTAGTTATGTAGAAAGATGAATCGATCACAGGTCCTCAGGTATAATGGAAAAAAGATGTCTCTCCAACTCATTTCTGTACTCATCAATCCATTCCTCGTTACAGCAACGTAAAACAAGGTTCACTCCGCTCTCAGTGCTAATCGCATTGACACTAAAGAGACCAGGAGGTTGGTCAAACCAAGCACCAATAATATTCTTATGAGTTGCGGCTATTTGACCAAGATTCGAAATTTCAAACGAAGACTTTGTCTCTTTCTTATATTCTTCAACAATAAATGATTTGACGTTGACAAATCTTAGAAATCCCAAAATGATATGAGAGTTTGGAACCTCATCATGTATAGTTTTGTTGACGTAGCTCACCAAAGACCAATTAAGCTGATCATCTGGACAAAGTTTGTTTATGCAAGGTAACCGTATCCGAATATCGCCAACATAAAGGCCAAACAAAGTTGAGAAGTTCTTGCATAATCTATGTCCAGCTTCCATATCGATTATTCTTCTAATATTCACAGGAATTGAGTTGAGAGTGTCTTTTCCGGATGAAGCAACAAATTTACCAAAACTCATATTGGCTAATACAAGGAGCAGTGAGGTCAGTTTTACGTTATGAAGCCTTGCAACCTTTAAAAGAGAGTTCAACTGAAATGAATCCAAACTGATAATCCTACAGGAAGACGACTTCCCTGGATGATGTCTCAAGGACTTATAATCAAGCTCATTGTATGCTAGGATATTATAATAGGGACTACCACTAAACCAATATCTAACTATATTGGAAAGTTTAACGGGTAGCAATACAATCAAAAGTTTGAAAAGCATAACGCCATATGGTCTGTTGTAATCGAATAAATGTACAGGAGCCGGTTGAATCTGATATGTGCTGAAATCAACCATAGATTTTGAAAATATTATTGATTCTAGGCCCTTGAAAGATCCCGAAATAATTTTTGGAATGCCATTGGCGATTTCCTTCGATAGCTCAATGTGAAAATTCTTGCCAGACGTACCGTCGTAAAGAATGTGATCGCAAAAAAAAAGTATGTACTTTTTTTGAATAACTTTCAGTCTCCACAATGGTTTATTTGTTCCATAACTAAATCCTACCTCGTGATATGAATTGAGAATTTCCTGGACGCTAGCAAAGCGATCATCATCGATAAACTCTACAACATCACCCAACTTCACTTCATCAACCAAGACAAAGCGGTATCCCAAATCGTTCTTCTTAGAAGGCATTAGGTCCATGGTCAAAGCACTGTATTTATATAGCATCCTAGTCAAAGCATGATAAATTTTTTCGGGTGTCAATTCCTCGTTATATTCTACCAGAATACGATAATTAGAATAGTATTTTAGTTGTGTTCTCCAGAAAAAATAACGTTCCACAAAGGATATTTCTCTATATTGTCTGTACCATGGGTTTTCGTCTAGGCCTTTGAAAGGGCCTGGTCCAGTAATAGCCATCTTCGATTCTTTTCTTGTCTCTTCTATTGAGTCTTTAGTTTGTGACACTTTTTCTGCAAGAGGCTTCCTGCGGTAGTCTTGCGGTTCCAAAGCCAACGCTCTATGGTACAAAAACATGGACCATCAGCTGTAAACAAGCCGCTTTCTTCATCATAAAACAAGCCCATAAAAAGTCCAAGAGTTGAACCGGAACAAAGCTCGGATAAATAATGTCACGTGACTTCGGACAAAATGTTAGTGGGAAACCGGGGGATTAGAGCTACTTGGACCTACTCAGTCATGAGCTTTCTTCAGATTCACAAGTACATGTTCAGAGTAAAGTTCAAATTATCTTTGCAATTTTTATTACCTAAAAACGGCTACACCATGGTAATTTTTGCTATCCTTTTGCCTATATCGGCAGCAGTAGAAAATGGCAGCTCGGTTCGGTTGACAATTACTATCTAGACAGGCGCTGCATGGAACGGAAAGCTCTTGACGAGAAAAAGAAATCAGAATGCTGAAGACATTATCGACTTACTCTTTTAACAACGTTTGCCAAACGTATTATATAGAAAATAAAGAAATCAGCACCGGCAAAAACAACAACCTGGGAATCATGTCAAGTGGAAAAAAATTATTGCTTATGGGCCGTTCTGGGTCGGGGAAGTCTTCTATGAGGTCCATCATATTTTCCAACTATTCTGCCTTTGATACCCGAAGATTAGGTGCTACCATAGACGTTGAGCACTCAAATTTGAGGTTTTTGAATAATATGACTCTAAATTTATGGGATTGCGGTGGGCAGGACGTTTTTATGGACAACTTCTTGAACAATACGAACAATAACAACATTAATAATAATACCTCCTCAGCCAACATATTCAGAAAATGTGAGGTTCTCATTCATGTATTCGATGTCGAGAGCAAAGAAGTTGCCAAGGATATAAATACTTTCAAAAGAGTTTTGGAAAATTTGAGTAAGTTTTCCCCCAATGTGAAAATCTTTATTCTCATCCATAAGATAGATTTGGTTCAGTCGAACAAACGACAGGAGTTATTTCAATTGATGTACAACAATTTGAAAAACATTGCATATAATGAATACGGTTTCAAAATAACGGGATTTGCCACCTCTATATGGGACGAAAGTTTGTATAAGGCTTGGTCCTCTATTGTTTGTTCATTGATACCAAACGTTGAGATCTACGAACAGCATCTCGCAAAGTTAAATGAGATCATTGACGCAAGAGAAATAATATTATTTGAAAAAACTACATTCCTAGTCATCTCGTCGATGGACAGGCATAAGAGTAACGCAAATGATTTCTCAACTAATTCCGCAACTTCCCTAGATCCTAAAAGATTCGAGAAAATATCGAATATAGTGAAGACTTACAAACAAAGTGTCAACAAGATCAGGTCTAATTTCAAAAACTTGATTCTGCATGGGAAAAATTCTTCGATTTATCTTGATGTATTAACTTCAAATATATACATCATGGTAATAATGGATAATAACATAGGAAAGGATGATAATTATGAAGTTAACAACGAAAGCCTGGTGCTTGAGGATATAAAAATTGCTAGAAACCTTTTTGAGCAAATTGAAAATAAGCAGATTAACTAGTTCTTGCTCCTGATGATGTCGAAATTGATTAGCTTCATTTTTCGGTTAGCATTCAATGCTTTGCTCTGTAGTACTATCGGCATCTTTTCCGTCTGTCAATTTATAAAAAACGGTTTTGTACTAATTTGTTTGCATTATGCAATCATTTAAAATCTAGCCAAATACATCCAAAAGTAAACTTAGATACAAAAGTTGGACTAATTATTACTTATACGTGGTGTCTGTCAGGTTTTGATTTTCCCCTGAAGATTTTGAGGATGATGGATCATGCTTTTGTTCTGCCACCTCCCAATCAATGTTATGCTTTAGCCAATAAACAAGATACAAGAAAATTACGGCTCCTCCAACCAATGCAAAAAGCTCCAGTATTTGCTTACAGCCTTTACGTTTGTCTCCAGTGGTTTCTGAAGCTTGCGTAGTTCCATGTTCCATTTTGTTGGTTAAGACAGGCCCAACCTGAACAAAAGGTGTACCATTCATTACAGAGTACAGAGGGGGCGTATCATTAGCCCGTTCACTTACACTTGTGGATGCCAAAGTTTCTTCTCCCATCAACTCAGAACTGCCGATCTTCATAGCTGCATTCCATTTAGCCCACAATTCCCATCACGGAGAACACTATGGGGTCAAACTTAAAAGCACAAAATAAAATACTTTTCCATATATATTTAAAACCAGTACTTGGCGCTGCGGTCGACAATCTATCTTCTGTTTTGTACAACCTGTTCGATAAAGTAGACAGAACATGTTTCGAATAAGCACATTTCGAGGCGGTGCAGAAGTTGAAGAATTCTAAGACGGGGCTCAGCCATTTGATCCTTTATCACATTAGGCCGGGTCTCTGTTACTGCTAACGCATTCAGCTGACTCCAGTATGATTTAACAAGTAGATTGGTAAGCTGATTAATAGTGTAAGAGAGGCATTTCTTAAAAAACATGATATGCCCTATTAGTATCCATAATACGTGGTTTTAAACGGAGCACAGAACGTAGTCATTTGATATGAATAAAGCACAAGGAAAGACCAGGGGAAGTACTTGGGAACAGATGTATGAAAACAGAAGAACAAAATACAAACACTCTGGTCTATTTATTTTGGCTGCTACTTTGTCCTAACTGCAAGCATATCCCTAAGCCGTTAAAAATGGAGCTAAGTGCTATTCAGTTCGGGCAGCTCAAAGCATACCGGCCTCTTAGCTATAAAGGTAAAACACTTTTTTTTACTTGTCCCTATTCAGACATCTATTAAGCATACTTTTGCCGAGCAACGTTTCGTATACAAAACCGTAAATTTAAAAAGGTTTCATTATACGAATTTCAGTGTAGATAACCCTGAAGCAGATAAAAAGCCTACAAGTAAAACTTCCTTTTGTCCTTCTCCAACTCTGGCTTGTATTCCCAGTCGATATCTTGCCTGATACCTTTTTGTATCCGCCTGAGCTTCAAGGTAAATTGGGGTCCTAATTCCTGTAGCCCCACCTTTTCTTCATTCTTGAAAACATAACGGTGCATTCTAAAAAAAATATAATCTCTCTGGTTATGCAGGGTAACGACCTGTCTTCCTTCAAATTCAGGCCTGTGTGGGAAAAGTGACTGAAACAATCTTGCGACAGATTGACCTAATCTTGTCGTGAAGTTATTTAGAACAAGCTCAGGCACATGTCCTGTAGGTTGTCCATGGCCAGTTATCTTTTTCCTCTCTACTAATGATGTGATACTGAAATAAAACGTAGGCCCTTCTGGGAGATGTACAAAAGTTATTCCATTAACCACTTTCTTATCTTCGTTGATGACAACCAAGTCCGTAAAATCTCTATTGGAGCAGTATTCAGCCATGTCCTTGATGGTATATTTTCTCTGTCTTTTTACAAATGTAGCGTTTGGTATTATTTCAACCATCATAGCAGCAAATTCGTACGCCGATCGTTTGGCATTTGCACTTGTGGTTATCAAAACTTTTGGTTCCTTACCCTCTTTAAAATAGCTATCAAAATTGTCTTCACCTTCCATATCCACATTTGCTGTCTCGTCATAAACTCTCTTCGAGTCAATTGTGTCTGGAACATTTTCTGCAAGTCTCTTCTCCTTTAGCTCTGGATTTTCCCTCTCCTCACGTGCTCTTGCTTGACGATCCTTATGACGAGTTTTGTTGTGCTCATGCTTGAGTTGGGCAAAAAGCTGTTGTCTTTTCTGCTTATTCTTAATCCCTTTTAATGTTTGCTCGTCTATTGCTCCCATTTTTTAAATATATAGATGTTGTTTGCTTTTGGAAAACTCTAGTTTAAACTTACTAATATGAGTTTCTCTTGAATATTGATCTAAGAGAGTGTGAAATATACAGGAAAAAAATCTTCTAAAAATTTTTTATCATGAGTACTTCGCACTTTCCCTTTTTGGTTGTCACCACTGCCATTACTACTCTCAAGCTATTTATATTATATCGGCGGTCTACCTCTACCACTCATTTTAACATAGAGGATGGCTACATAAGGGGAAATGTTCACCAGACATCTTCCTGGTATCTGTTGTTCACCCTCAACTGTCTACCCATAGTAATGGCAATATCTTCGGTAACCTTCTTTTGTTCCTGATAGATCTTCGTAAGAGCTTGCTGGACACCTCTTGCCATATTGGCGGCATCACCACATACGTAAAAAAACGCACCCTTGTCTAGCAAATCCATAACCTTTGTCGCATTTTCCAAAAGCTTGTCTTGTACGTAAACTTTCTTTTCTGATTCTCTGGAGAAAGCTGTGATCATTTTAAACTTGTCGTCCAGCTTCTTTGCGTATTCAACCCACTCTGTTTTATAAATAAAATCTTCAGTAGAGTTTCTACATCCATAAAAGAAAAGTATTTCACCAATATTATTGGCTCCATTTTCCACTTGCTTGATCTTTTCTCGGATAAATCCTCTGAATGGTGCCGCACCCGTACCAGGGCCCACTAAAATGATAGGCGTAGCGGGATTGGATGGCAATTTGAATGTTGATCTTCTAATGTGAATCGGCAATTTATTATGAAATTTGTTCCTAGGTCCCTCAAGATCGTACGTATCAATTAACTCAAAGTCCTCCTTATTTTGATTTCTCTTTATATTTAGCAACAAGTTTGTTGCCACACCTGTAACGTAATGATCACTAGTGGAAGGTTTTTCTTGCTCTACAACGGCAGTTATGTGCACGGATTGCTTTTCCATCGAAGAAGATGAGGAAATAGAGTAATAACGGGGTTGTAATTTTGCGACAGACTCGATGATAAATGAAAATGGAATAGTAGTCCACGCAACTCCTTTACTCAGTGTTTCTAAGCAATCTGCAATGTTTAAATACTTCTCAGTAACGTTTTTGTGAAAAATTTCTTTATCATCAGCAATTTCTGAAATTCTCTCTTCGGTCTCCTTATTTGGACAGAATTGAGAAACAGATTTGACAAATTGTCTAGATACAGGCCCAGAGATCTCTAGATAGTGTCTGAGGGCGGTATCATAAGTTGTCGGAGTAGGGAAAGGCAAATGAATAGTTGGATCCAAAGACTTCAAGGCAATCACTTTGTCTTTTTTCTCGGTTAATCCTAAGATATCCAAGAATTTCTTAACTTTTTCATTAGAGTTGGACGGCCAAATCGCAACATGATCACCTGTGGAGTATTTCAAATTTGTACCAGATAAATCGAATTCAGCGTGGATACAGTGCCTTGACTCGGAATTGAACAATTCTTTGGTATTCTGAATTGGTGCGAGGTACGGATGAGTATGATCAAAGGGACCTGTTTTCAACAAATCAAGTTCAGCCTCTGTTTTAGGGTTAATGTAATGGGAGTTTGGCTCACCCAATGAAACCAATGGAGACGAAGTATTGAGATCTTCAGCTTCAACAACTTCAATAGAAGGTTCATATTTGACTGCTTGTTCCTCCAAATGTAATTGGTCCTTGATTAAATCAAACAAAGAATCCTTCCATTCCAAGTAATCTTCGTCCATAGAGCCTTTACCATCATCACCTAAACCTAGTTGGCCAATTAATGTAGCACCTTTCTCATTCAATTTTTCAACAGTCTTCTTACCTATTGCGTTGTAAAATTCATAAGTGCTGTTACCCAATCCAAAGCAAACATACTTCAAGTCTGGTAATTCCTCGCACTCATTTTCTAAGTAATCGAAGAATTCAACAGCATTGTCTGTTGGTTCTCCTTCACCATATGTGGCCATGAAAAAAGCGGCCAATTTAAAATCTGGAATCTCGTCCTTAATGTTCTGTAGGTTTTCAAACGAAACGTCAGCCAAATCAGCCGTCATAGTTGGGATCTTGAACTTGGATTGGAATTCCTTGGCGAATTTCAACGCATAATCTTCGGCCGTACCTGTTTGGGAACCGTAAAACACGATTGCCTTTTTACCCGTTTTCTTCATGGTTTCAACTAAGTCGTTTGATTCAAAGCCAGCTGCCTTATATGATCCTACTGAAGCTTCGCCTCCTTCCGTCGCCCATAACTTACCCTTAGAGACGTATGCAGCCAAGGCTACAAGGATCGCCAAAAGCACCGATAAATCCAGGACCTCCATTTTGCTATTTCTTATTTTCGGTTGCTAGTTCCTTTTCAAAATGCAATTGCAAAACTAAATGACTAGGACTATTACTGACAGAGAAATCTGTAATATTTCTAGTGTAACGGGCAGAACGAAATGAAAGCCTGACGACGGCAAAGGATACCATTTTCATGAAGAAAACAGCTGCAGAAAACACGATAATCATCGAGATCAGACCGGTACGCTTTACCGAAACGAGGCACTCAGCGAGCGCTGAATATACGAAAAATGGAAAATCGTTTGATCGGTCTTTTCGTGCTTCCATGGGCACGACAAAAGCGGAAGTGTTGACACGTACCATGTCCATGGATACAACCGCCGCTTTTTCGGTGGTTGGGCGGTGTATGCTTGTTACTGATTAGCTAACTAAGTAACTATACAAAGGGGAGGTGTTTATTATTGTGCCCTGCGTGAACAGATGAAAGAAGAATATGATTATGAAAATAAGGCCCAATACTAGACGTCAAAGTTTGAGTATACGCTGGCACTCAGATCATCGAGTTCATTCACGTTGTTCATTGTGTAGAGAGCTTTATTGTCGATGCGTCGGTTGGCAAGCTCGTGTGTTTGTGGACTCAACACAGCAAGTATGAAGGCTAACTTCCACCGACTGGTTGTGGCAGACGGAACCTCTTTCTCGTCTTTTTCAAGGATTTTGCCATTATTATCTTTGCTGGCATTCTTGCTCTCTTGCTTTACATGCAAAGTATGTTCCACATTATCGATGATGGTGGATATCCCAATCGAGGAGATCGTTCTGCTTATATTATGAACCTGTTCGCTAGTTAAATACCCCTTTAATTCTTCGTTCATTTTCTGCAAAGTCGTGACGTTGGAAATTTTTGAATTGAAACTCGTCAAGAATTCAACGGTATTCGTTTCTTGCAATAAGCTGAACTCGTCCTTCTGCGATGGTAACATAATTGACACCAAGGTGAGCGTCTTATCGTTGTCGGAGGAGGCGGCGGATGTGGCATCATCATTATAAACATCGTCGTAAAGCTCGTAGTCGAATTTCTTTTCAAATAATCTCGTGTCAATGTTTTTCTGAACTTCAAAAATCAATTTCCCAAATTCCTCGATGCTGGTTTCCTCTCTCAAATTGATCTCGTTGAATACACTTTCCACGCTTTCGTTGACGATATCCTTCAATTTGATCCAGCCTCTATTTAAAAGCCACCACGTAAAGGACAAAAACGCCTGCTCCGGTAGATCTCTATCGATGTTGTTCTTCTTCTCTTCGGACTCCAAATCGACCAGCCTAATCCCCTGGTTTTTTGAGGCAAGTTTGAGGGCCGTCTTGAGATAAGATTTTCTCGAAATTATGTTCAATTGCAAATGCAACAATATTATGAGTAACGTCTCACTGTAGATTAAAGTCAAAAACCTCGTCAAAGACTTGATTTTGAGCTCTTGCCATAACTCGACTTTTGATTTGCTAGATTTCGGTGTACTAGCGGATGTATTAACCGCTTGATCTCCCAACTTTTGGTCAATGCTGTCCTCACCATTCTTAGCACCTTCATTCTTGCTACTCGACAAATCTTCACTGTTTAATTCGCTCTTCCCATCGACAGAAAGGCTCTTGTTTTTGCGTGACAACTTCAACTCCTTTGTAACCTCTTCCACGTCCAACTCCTTATATATTGGTTCCACCAGTACCGGCAAGAACGATAGGAACGTCATATAGCAATCTTTTTGGGTCTGTGAAAAACGTTTTTTAATGAGGTCTCTCGTAACATTCTCCTCCTTCAGCTGCTCTTGGAATTCTTTAATCTTATTACGTACGTAGATGCTGATTAGATACGATATAGCAGCTACGCCGGTCGTTATGAGTAGCTTCTTGCGGTGACGACGATACAGATCTCTGATAAATTGAAACATTCTGAACCCGTCTCCTTTTCGTCAGTGTAGTATGGCCTATTTTCTGTCTTCTTTCAGTCAAGGGGGCTATCCTATGCTCTCTAAACCCAAAAAGTATTCCCCGTTCCGTTCTCTATCTTTGGCTTCTGCTCTGCCTTCTCCTCCACATCCTCCGCCATCGAGATTATTATGACCGGCGAGCTTATCGCTCGGCCGGTGCCTCGGTGCACGGGTGTGTGATATCCCTTTTTCTATTTTGTTCTCTTTGTGAATTATGATCGGCCGTTACATCCATTAAGAGAATATCTCCGAGTTGTCTGTGGTTTTGCCTGATAATTCTTGCATCCATAGATGTTAATCTTTACAGTTGTTAAAAAAACTGTAAGTGAGAAAACCACACAATGTTCCTAATACCAAGTTTATCTTAGTGTTTCATATTCTACATACTTTTATGAACTCCGTTTATACATATACGTACGCCTGCGTTACTTAAAACCGCTCTTTAAATCAGCTTTGGAGTCACTCCTACTTCCGACTTTTGCTTACCTTTCCGCTCTTGACATTTGTACCTGCATTGGTGCTGCTACTGCCATAGTTTCTGCCTTTTTTGCTCCTATCCTGGTTAATGCTCTTACTTCCCTTCTTGCCTTTCGAAGATTGAACAGCCAGCTTCAGTTTCTCATCATCTTTAAAGTACTGGTGTTTGTTCTGACCTTCTGAATGCACACTTTTCGCCTCCTTCTTGTCTTGGAAGTGAACACTAGAAACTGCCGGTTCTCCCAGATGTCTATTTATGAACTTTTCAGACTCGGCCTCGTTCTTCTTCGCCTTCTCGTTTGACTCAAGCATAGAATCCTCTGCCTTCTTCACTCTGTCCATGTACTCTTTCACTCTCTTGATTTCTTGCATGATTGGTGTTTCATTATTAAACTTGACTCCGTCAAGCTTGGTAATGGTAAAATAAAGCGACACTAAGATATAGGCATAAGTATTTAAAACTTTCGCCTGTTCAAGTTCACTTACTAAAAAGTTATGTTCCATTTCTCCATTTTTCGTTATTTCATCAAGAGTTTCACTTAAAGTCTTCCTTAAAACATCTTCCTTGAGCTTACTAGAAACAGTTCCTGTAAGCTCACTCACAGTATTTAAAAGTTTTTTCACAGCCTCTACTTCTTCCATGCTCTAAGATATTAAGCTTCAATTGTCTAGTGCCAATTCTATTCGAGACTCTTGAAGAAGAATCTCGAGAAGTTAACTTCATGCGACCTTTTAGTTAAAGATATCGCCAAATAAAAAATTTTGTATGGAAGTAGGTGCTAAGATGAAAAAAAAAAAATGAGATAAAAAAACAATGCCACCTGCCAGAATTGAACTAGCGACCTCTGCATTACAAGTGCAACGCTCTACCACTAAGCTAAGGAGGCTTTTCTTGCTGTGAAATTTTTGGGCGATTTATCTCATGCGGGTCAAAAATTTTTGATTACTTTTGTTTGCTACATCTAGCTGTTGAGATAAGATGTCGAATGCCATTGGGGTCTAGATAAAGAAATGCCGTACATGGCGAAATATGTTATCAAGATAAGAGATAACGAAACATGCAGTATTGAAAGATAAGGAAAAGATCCGTATGAAGATTCGGCATCAAGTAATCTGAAACCTGCTAAGTTAAATTTCCCAAGAATACAATGGAAGAAAATTTTCTCTCATATCCGTGTTTAGAATTACTTGCTATTAGATTCCATATAAGTTGTTTTAACTAAGTAACGAGATTAAGATATAATGGATATTCACAGTAGAATAGTTAGACTTCAACACTAGCTTTACATCTTTCTATTTTAGGTTGTGATAAACCTCTGAGAGTGAACTGGCCAAACTTATTTAATATGAGCCAACCAACAGAAAATCTATATTTTAGCCAATTTTGCAAGGAATTTCAAAAAACGATTACTCCAGAAATCAATTTAAAATTGAAAACTATTTTTTGGCACCGGGACTTTGTTTGTTACGTGCAAAATTGTTTCTAATTATACATTTTATTACGATGATTAATATACAGCTCTTATACAAAACCCTGAATAAGATTGAGTGCTATTTATAGACCGATTTCCTATCATATTATCTAATGTCTATTACAGATAGGAAAAGATTACTTATTCTCATTCCCCAATTCGGGGTCCATAGTGTTTGGATTACCGGAATCAAAATTGTTCATGGTTTCTTTATTCGCAGACAGGCTCAATCCGTTTGTTTCATGTAATTTATTGTTCTCCTTGTTGTTTCTAATGCCATGATTTGAGTTATCGTTCACTTTTTGGCCCGAATTCCTTGGCTCATTCTCTTTTTTGATGAAAGTCTTTTTTGCATTTCTTTCATCGTTACCGGACGAGTCGACTTTCCTTTTTTTTCGTTGCTTTTGGAGCCGGTGGCGCTTGCAATTTGAATTTCTTACTTGCCTTCTTACTTACAACTTGAGTGATCGTGTTTCCTTCACTTGTTGACTTTCTGAGTGGGACTGAGCTTAAGTTTAGATTATTAGCATTATTACCCATACCATTAACACTGTTTATGCTATTGTAGGGGATGTTAGCAGGGTAACTCGCGTCTGGACTTGGAAGCATATTACCGTTCGAAGAGCCAACGGCCCTGGGGTTAAAAGTTCCTGAAATGCTATTTCGATGTGGCCTAACGTGTGTCGTTGTATGGGCATGTTGCGGATACTGCATTGGATTGGCCGGTACCTGCATTACAGGGCCATTATAGTTTACAGTAGACGTAAACTGATCTGTCCGTGGCATACCCTGATTAAGCGAACCATTTTGCGTTTCGTTAGTAGAGCCTACCACAGTTTGAGCACCAGAAGTTTCTGAAGATGAGTCACGACTGCCTGCTATTTTGGCGTTCATTTCACTCAATTTTTGAAAAGCAGGGAAATTCATCTTATTGAAAGCTTCAAGTGCCTCTAAAGGAGAAAGACTCTTTGAATCAACGTAAAAATTTATCAATGGTTTGGTCAGTGTCATAACATCACTTATTTGCATCAATCTAAGCAAGCCTTCCTCAATTCCGAATTTAGTTAAATCTGCGATACATCTAAAGTAAGATTTGACCTGAGCGCTCAAGGGAATACAACTGGGTTTATTTTGCCCCGCAAAACCATCCAAAAATTTCTCTAATGCTGCAAATTCCAAACCATAAACGTTATAATCGGTAACAAGCTCAACTTTTTCAAACATAAGATTTCTATTTACTCTTATTTTGAGGGACCCAAAATGGTTGCAATACGAGCCATCCTCGAAGACACATTTGAACGAGAAATGATCTGTTTCAATCAAGGTATGCCCATTTGGAAGTAAGGTTGAGTTCAAGAATTTTTGGGCTAGTTCGAACATTTGCACGTTTTCAAGGTATTTATAGTACAACAGCGGAACTAAGGAATATGAAAATCTGAAGTTTCTACTTTCATTTGCATATTTCAGACAAACCTCAAAGGTGGCATCTTCTGCAAAAAATTCGCCAATAACATGCCGAAGATAAGGGAGACTAGGCTTCTCATGACGGCAAGTTATCAAGTCATGAAAACGTAGCAATCTTACAATTGAAATGTTAGACAAATTCCTCCTAACCTCCTCATTTAACAGGCCTTGCGGGTCTGACCTCAAATTTTGCGTTGTATACGATGAGGTGAATGATTGCATTGGAAATTGAGATACCTGACGAGGTTGATTGTGTGAATTGGATACAATTTTTTGATTGCCGTTTTGAGAATGTGTATTTAAATACTTCGCAGAGGGATTAAAATGATCTTGTGATTGCTGTTGTGAATGTTGCTGAGTTTGTTGCTGTTGCTGTTGCTGTCGAGGACGACCCAATTGTTGCTGCTGTTGATGGGAAACCACGCCATTTGCAGAGATTGGCTGGCCTGAACCAACTACTTGGGGATTTAAATTAAAATTCTGTTGCACTGGGGTCTGACCCATTGAATCTTGGAACGGTGTCGTCACTTGTGAAGATTGAGAAGAAAACCCTTGGGGTTTCAAAGAGTATCTCCTTGGATTTCCCTGAGAAGGATTTACGATATGATTTTGTAGTTGAGGTTTGCTAACATTACCTGTATGTTTTCCACTAACATCTACCATTGAAGAAATCAGAGCAGCAGGTGGTGAGTTGAAACCATCCACAACTCTGCCATTCGAAGGCAACATATTTTCACCCTGCAGTTTGGTCATCACTCCAAATGTTTTCCCTGGGGAAAAAGAAACAGATGGCGATCTTTTTCCTTGGGGCCCTTCGGTTTCGTTTTGCTTGCTCAAATGAGTCTGCAAGCTTCCGTACGTCGCTTGAAGCTGTTGAAGCTGTGCCATTTGGCGTTGTGAAACGTTCCCCCTATCGCCCATTATTGCAGCAGCTATCTGGGGTGTTATTGTAGTATTGGGAACACCATTTTCAGCAGGTGCACCGCCTCGTTGATTTTGCTGCGGTGCAAGCTTCGCCTGCGATGATTGCGTTCGAACGGAGTTAGGCATACCATTATTTGAATTTGCATTCGGATGTTGTTGCTGAAGGATTCCATAACTGTCCTGTATCTCAGCCTGTAGATTTATTTGGCTCCCCTGACTAGGAGGAGATTTCCTCTTTTGCTGATGCTGAAAATTTCCATTGTAAAGTTGCTGCGGTAACGCCGTGGAAGACTGCAATGTAGTAACATGAGCGTGCTTCTGAGGTTGTAACTGCGAGTATGCTTGAACTTTTGATGCTGTTGGCTCTTGATTACCATTTGCCATCTGCAATGGCACTACTTCAGCGCTAGAACCGATACCTGCTTGATTAAAGTTTGTATTTATGGTTTTCATCGATGCACCTTCATTCATATGCTGTCGAATAATATGTTGAGGATTGGTGTTAGTAAAATCTTCCAAACCTGCTTGCGAAGGTTCAATGAGGGATTCCGTGCTGGGATTGGCTTTTGAGAATGTATCCATGCTACGCGTGTATGATGCGTGAGAACTGCTTCCTGTTGCCTTGGCTGTACACCACCAACTATCTGAATGTGCCTGTCTTTTAAGAGTATTCTTAATCCCTGCTCTACCTTTTATCCTTTTGCGCTAAACGTTCTCGACGAAGGCGTGCAAGAAAAAGATGGCCTGAATATATGGGCCTTATGTAGTACCTTTTTCTTCTGTCTTCCTTTCAATCTGTAGTGCCGGAACGGACCAATGAAGCAGTATTGTACGAAAATGAAGAAAACCTGCTAGAAAACTTTGACTAAAATACCTCTAGTAACAGTTTCTATTCTGCCGGTATCTCTGGAGATCGCAACTTTGAAATCTTCAGTTGTGTGGGGATATGACGCAAGAGAAAGATGCAAAGTAACGGACACAGATATCCTAGAGACGAAACAATGGAGGCCGGTGTAAATTACATCTCATCGGCAAATTCTTCAACAAAATTCCACATCTCCTCATTTACAGCCACTGCCGAGGGTGGATCTAAATAGATGATCTTCAACGGATTGTGCGACACATAGTTGCTGTGTGCACGGATAGGGAGGGGCGTTCGTCGTCCTGAAAAACATGAAATCGTAGGAACTCGACTAGAAAGGGCACGGAAATGTGCCGGGAGGAGGGTAGAAATTGGCCAATTAGCTATATACGCATGTGTCTATATAGAGAAAGAGATTTAGGTGTATTTATGTACTTCTGGGGGAATATATCCAAGTTGGAATCTAGTTCTGGGCAAGTTTGGACAGCTCTTGCTTCCTCTTTGAGAGTAGCTTACGCTTCTTCTCCAATTCAGCTTTCCTGACGTCCTGCTTGTTCAATCCGTATTGCATCTTCTTGTACAACTTACGTTGCTTATTGCTCATCATAATCATCTTCAAGTTCTTCTCGTCTTCGTCCTCCTTGTTTCCGACCTCGCCATGCTTCCTCTTGTTGCTCTTCTTCTGATCTTGAGATAGTGCAGAAGACTTCACACCAGACATTTCCAGCTCTAATTCCTTTTGCTTCGTTAGATCTTCATCCTCCTCCACATTTTCCTCATCCTCACCTCTAACATCAGCTTCCTCATCATCTTCATTCTCTTCTTCCTCCTCCTCTTCATCGCCCTCCTCAAGTGGTGCTTCAGGATCATAAGTTCCAGCGTCACCCCATGGAGAAAGATGTGGTGGAAGAGTTTCACCTGGAGCGTAGTCTGAAGCGTTTAGTAAAGTGCTCTTGTTCACACAGTCAAATATCCATTGCGGCTGGATGTATGTTCTACCCTGGACTTTCTTCAAAATCTTTGGCCTATCCACTATCTGGTGCGTCACTGAGCTTAAGTCAATGGCTTTCGAGTTCTCAAGCTCGTCGATAGCAGCCTCGCTAATGACTTTACCACCGGCTGATAAAATCACAAACTCTAGGATATCAACAGGAACTTCTCGGCCTATGAAAAAGACAAACTTTCCAAACAATTCCGATACTTCGTTCGCATATTTGGAGGGTTGTGCAAGAACATCACCAGCGTTCTTACTGTTGTCTTTAAACTCATCCAAGTTAGTGTTTTCTACGCTTTCAATCTTCTCGTCTTCTTTCTTTTCTTCCTCCTCCTCTTGCTTTTCCAACACTGCTTCTTTTTTATCCGCAGCAAACGCCTTCAACATTTCTTCACCGGAAATCTTGGTCTCTGTAGCTTTTTCAGAGGAACCCTCGGTAACCCCGCTTGGTAAAGCCAGAGATCTCTGTTCGTTGGTTTCCAAGATATAAACAGACAATCCACCTATACCTTTTAACCTGTTTTCATTGATTTTTGGAGGGTACGTGAGTTCAGCATCGGTGTATAGTTTGTACAGCACAAAATGTAGTAAAGTTGAGTAGAATTCTAAAAATGTATGCATAATCTTGAAATCAATATCAGATGGAATATTTTGCGCAAATTTAAATGGAACAAGCCATCTAATCTCCTGTCCTTTCACGACAGCTGAATAATAGACACCTTTGATGGAAACAAACACCTTTTTCAATGCCCTTTCTCTAGCAACATACGCAAGCCATTGGTTCGTCAGCTTTGTAGCTTGACTGGTGATTTTAGCACCTACTGCACTCGTAGCCGGCATGTTTGCAAAGAGGAACATCATACTTAAAGCGTCATCAATATCTCTCAATGCGTCCAAAAATGATGGATATCTTTCCTTGATCACACGGTCTAACTTGTATTTAGGGCGGTTTTCTTCAAGCCTTTTAGCATCACCAATCTCACCTTTACCCAAAGCTTTGGTTAATTTCTTAGCGAATGTCTTGTGCTCTCTGAATTTTTGTAAGATTGGCTCATGCATTAAATATTGAATATCCTTGGCATAGTAAAAGGTGACAGGGGCTGTTGATCCCTTGTTTGCCTTCTTCTTGTTTCTAGGCTCTCTGGGATAGATCCCCTTGAAAATACACAATCTCCGAAAATCTGCAAGAGAAACTTGTAGTTTCCTGATTGCTCTCGTTCTTGTTATGAAATTTTTAGCGTTACCGCTCTCTCCCTTTCTTTTAATTGGACCCATGATTGAAAGCAAATAGTTTGCGGAGTCACTGAATTTGACAATACTTGTCTTCTGCACTCATATCTGAAACTTTGATAAAGATACACCATAGATAAACTGAAAAATTTTTTGAATCAAAAAAAAAAGTTTCTGAAATTTTCAGGAAAAGAAATCGCACAGCCTTGAGAAGAATGGTACAAGAGTTGAAGAGCCGATCGTCCCCAACATCCGTAAAAGAAATAAGAGGGCACAAGTATGCCGTTGTGGATAGGAGGAAGGAAGACACTGGAAATCAAAACGGAAAACAGCTAGAGGTATTTAAAGGAACACCAGAGAATGCTAAGGTGTGTTAAGAGAGTCAAGTTCAGCCATTCCCCATTGCAGGTAAGATGGCGATCGACAGGAGCTTATGTAGGTAAGAAGGTGGAATCTACCGAAGAACTAAATGCGATTTTTGAAAAGCCAACATGGTCAACCTCTGAATTGTTGGCAAAGGAAGATAAACCTGTTGAGATAACGGATGATATTTTAGACGGTCTTTTGGAATTATCCGGTTTGAGCAAAAAGCTGTCTCAGAGTGAAAGAGCTGACATTATTGCATCATTGACCGAGCAGCTAAATTTCATAAGAAAACTACATACGGTCGAGTTAAATGAAGCCCATGACCTTTCACGTCTAGTAGATGACCAAAGTGTGAAACCACTAACTTTTGAAAGCTTAATGGAAAAAATATCAAATAACACCCGGAGTTTATCTAAGGGAGAGGTTGAACATTCGTGGAACCCATTATCATTGGCATCTCAACACCAGAACGAGTACTTCCTAGTTAAAGAGGGCTTGCTCAAGAAGAACAAATGATTCTTAAACATAGCGTTTATGCTTCTAGAACCAATCTATATATAATGTGTACATAGTAATAACAATTATCCGCATCAGTACTCATCTTCCTCCTCCAACTCCAACTTTCTCTTACCCGAGTTACCTTCTCTCAAATCGGCCAATTCTCTCGTCTTAGCCTGCGATCTTGTCTTCTTAGTCATTTTTTCGATTTCTGCTTCCACATCATCGCTTTCCTGTTCTGCATAATCTAGTACTAGCCTTCTTCCAAGCAAATGTACACCTTGTAATTGATCCATAGCAGTGCTGGCCTCTTTAGCCGTAGAGAACTCAACAAAAGCAAAACCTCTAGCGGATTTATCGAATTTCTTAGGTACTCTAACAGATTTCAAGGAACCAAAAGAATTGAAAAGTTCAAGCACGTCTTTACGAGTTGCTTCAAATGGCAAATTCTTAACAATGATTTTACCACTCTTGGCTTTCTTCTTGCTCTTGGTAGATTCATTGGTATTACCAACCCTATTGGAAATCTTTAACTGCAATTTGTGTCCATCCAAAGTATATCCGTCAAGGCTTCTTAATGCAGCGTTTGCGCTGTCCCTTGTTTTAAATTCTGCAAATCCAAAACCCATGCTTTGAGTTTTTCCCAGGTGCTTTGGATCCGGTTTTGTTTTGATGACAGCTAGAAGAAAACCAGGATAAGGTTTGAAAATATTGGATAAAGTAGCTGATGTCGTAGAGAAATTCAAATTTTTGACGAAAATTGAAACAGTAGGGCCAATTTCTTCCTCTCCACTATCGTTATTGTCTTCTTCATTTTCATTTTTGGTGCTTTCCAAAATCTCACTTGCGTTTGCCTTGACTTCTGTCGCTTTTTCGTCAAGTTGAAGTTTATCGGATTGGTCTGCAGTTTTAGTAAAGAGGCCTTGAGGTCCTTTTTCTAAATACAAAATTGACTTTCCCAATCGTCTGAAAGATAGCTTACTGAATGCCGCCCTGGCAGAAGGAGCATCTCTGAATTCAACAATTGCTATTGTTCCAGCAGGTGGCATCAAGATTCTGGTGATTTCACCAAATGCTGCAAATAACTCACCAATTTCTTCCTTTGTAGTACCATATTGGAAATTTTTAACCAATATTACTTTGTCGTCTCTGGCTTTTTCACCGAACTTCGTTAAATCGACACCTTTTTTCTCAAAAAATGAACGAACATCACCAATGACATGAGCTTCAGCCAAAGCTTGTTTCACCGCGGAGCTTGAGTTTGTTGGATCAATCAGTTCGTTTTTCGTAATACCCAATTCGGATGCTACACTGTCCAAAACAGCATCTGTATTCATATATAGTGAGTTCCAACTAAATTCTTGCTTAGAAGCTTCAAATTTTCTCTTCAATAACTTTTGTTTCTTCAATGGCATATTTTTAAGTTCAAACTCATCAAGTTTATGCTCCTTCTTGGCATCAGCTGGAAGAATATGTAACAATCTTCCCTGGAATATTTGCTTGTCTAATTCAATGTAAGCTTTCATTGCATCCTTTGGGGATTCAAACTGAATATAGGCAAAACCTTTAGATTTTCCTGTTCTTGAGTCAACGGCGACATGTACTTCTTTGAGATTGCCAAATGGCTCAAACAATTTTCGGAAATCATCTTCGGTGGAGGAATATAAGATGTTACGCAAAAATAATCTACCCGTAACTAAAATTTTGTCGATATTTTTTTCCTCTAGGGTAAGCTCCCTTTCAGGTTCTTCTTCCTCTTCGTCTTCCTTTTCTTCTTTACTGATGGCGACTAATTCGCCTTCTTTAGCATTTGACTCCACTGTTCCAAGTGGATCCTGCTTCCTTTGTTCTTCAGTTTGTTCGGTACTAGCTGCTTCCTTTCCTGCTGGCGTATCGATAATCCTTTTTCTTTTACTCTTGAACCATTCAAGGTCGTCAATATTTTCATCCTTACTATTTGATTCGTCGTCACCTACTACCTTCTCTTCAGCGGGGAGCTCATTCAATGATATCATTTTCTCGTTGCCATTTTCATCTCGGTTATCTTCGTTGTTTTTAGCACTGTCACCCACCAAATTGTCATCATATTCATCATCACTATCGTCACCTTTGTAAGTAATGACACTGGGTTTCCCTTTCTCCGCCTGAACACCATCTTCCTTCTTTAATCCTAATGCCTCTTCCAATTTGTCATTAGTTGGAGCACCATCGGCATTGACGACTTCATCATTGGCCCAAGATTTAGACTGGGACGCTGGTTTCATAGCTTCCACAAACTCTTTCAAATGTGGGTTGCTTTCTATTTTATCACTCAACTGGTTGACTTTCTTCTGTTTCTTCGCCTTTCTCCTAGTTGCGGCTTCTTCCATTTTCTTCAATCTGTCTTCTGTTCTCTTCAGCAACTCATCCCTCTCTTTTCTTCTTTCCTTCCAGGAAACAGGAACATTTGGATCGCTGAATGATTTTGCTAATTCCACTGTAATCTTTGAAGTATCAATAAATGAGCCATTGAAAAACTTCACAGCATTTTCCGCATCGTCAATGTTCTTGTATCCCACAAATGCAAACCTTCTAGACTCACCATTATTTTTACGTTTTAATTTGACATCGGTCACGGTGCCTTTTTTTCCAAAATGATCCCTAAGTTTATCTTCTGTATAGTAAGTTGGCAATCCTTTGACAATAACACGAGACATATTACCCGTTCTTGGAACTCCAAATTTTACCAAAGCATCAACTTTTTAGGAGAAATGACGATAAGGTTTATAAAGAGAGGAGAGATAATAATCAGTTTTCAAATAACTGAAAAAAAAAATTTGAAAAAAAGTGAAAAATCAAAAAATCAAAAAATCAAAAAATAAACAGGGCTGTGCTTATACGATGATTAGTTACCGGCTATTTTTTAATGGGGTAAAACCGATCAACCAGCTTTCGGAATGAAAATGAACTTGTTTTCTTTTTGAAAAAATGGACAAGAGCTTCTTTTGAACCTTAAAAAATTGGGAAAAGAAAAAGGGTAAGAACTAAATACTAGAAACAGGCTTATAATGGGAGCAACATTTATCTGAACTCTTCATTTGAAGCTTGGTGCCGAATGCGACCGATGTCAGTTCGAAATAACATTTCAGTTTTATTCTTAACGCAAAAAAAGATGCTACACTTAAGATCGAGCTGTGAAGTTATATTACCACACGCAAAGCGGGAACGCTATCCGATTTATTTTTAGCTCGAGCAGGCACTACTTTGCGAGAAGATTTGAAAGAAGAAACCATCTGAACAAATATTTTCGTTAACTGTTTCTAGTGCGGCTCTTCAAAATTTCAAATATGAAACTTCATAAAAAAACTGATTTAGTTTTCGGTGAAAACACTATGTCGGCTGTTTGACCGTGCAGTTTGTCATTATTCAGGAGCCAAAAAATATTGCTACTTGCCCTTATGAGTGGAGTTAAAAGGTGATAAACTTCGGTGTTACATTTATAATCCAATATAATAATGTAAAATATTTGAGTATGGTAAGAACTTGGACTTTGTGTTATCCGATGGTAGGTTCGGCACCGTTGTTGATTGCGTGAGAGAAGGGAACGCTACTTTACCATTTTATCGGAAACGCTTGAACAGCAGATAAAAAGTATCACAAAAAACCGTGAATTCTATGTTTTTGGCAAGGCAATAACAAACGCTTAGCCAAGAAGCATATCAAGAACAATTTGAAGAGCAAAGTTAGGCTCTTGAATGATTCTTTTATCTTCTCATGGACCAACTGCCCCCCAGAATGGCCTCCGATTCTCAAACCATACGATGTAAGTGTATGGTGGTTCTTTTGTAACTCACATTATGATGCGTATACAAGTTTTATGAGACATTTAACAGAATGACTTTTTATTCTACGCAAGGTAAAGATAGTTTCAAGGTTCGAGAAGAGTGTTTCGGAGTTGGTTTTTCACCGCCTTGCTTTTTTTTGTTTTCTCCGCTGACGTTTTTAGGTGTCTTTTTTGTTTTGTTTTGTTTTGCCTTCTCAAGGAATAAACACCATCCCTTCACTGGCTCAATAAAAGTCTAGTCTTTATTAGGTCATTGACTGCCTTGAAACACTTGTAATAGGTTGGAGTATCATATTTTCAGTGCGATGACTTTGCGTGGTGAAATTTTCACCCATTTAGGAAAGGATGAGATTAAGGCAGTAATGGAATCGCCTAGCATTGTTAATTGCTTCAAACTATCGAGGGCAATGAGTTTTGTTTTACTCCTCTCTCTGTATTGGATTTTCTATAATCTTTTTTCCTACACTTCTTGTGCTTTAAAAATAATGATGCCCTCCACTCGAAATATTTTTGAAATGTATTTTTCATCTGGATTCTGGACGTTATGCATCTATTTTTTGGTAGGGATCATACAAATTATTCCGTAAAACTGACCTCGAGAATCACTACTAACAATATAGTAATATCACTAGGAAGTAAATGGGGTGAAAGTCAACGTTATAGGAGACCACGTAGAGAACGAAAACGCGTTGGTTGTTAGTAACCATCAATCGATTGTGGATCATATCGTATTTCCATTTTTAACACGAAGGACAGTGAAAGATTCAGATTTGGAGCAATTAGATGTTTCCAGTGATTCTGATGATGAGGATGCAAAGAAAAAGGACATCCAAAAAGAAGAGAAAAAGGAAGTAAAGAAAGGTAGCAAGATCAAGTTTAAAATATTGAAAAACGAAGAGCCCTTTTTTGCCAAGGATTTATCCACGATGCTAATTCCGAAAAACAAGTTCTTCACTTGGTTTGAAATATGGGGGATTCCAACGATTGACTATTTTACACATATTTCACAGGCTGACGAGAACTGGGAAATGGATGGTGAAACATTGGTCACCGTGTTCCAGAGTTTTCTGGAGTCATCCGCTAACATTACTCAGTGGTTGACGCTTTTTCCTGAAGTAAACCTGTTTACCGAGAAGGATTTGAGAATGCAGAATATATCAGGCGAAAAGCATTATTTACCGATTTTTGAGCACGTTTTGTACCCAAGGTTTGGGGGATTTGCCAATGCTATCGGGGGGTTATACAAGACAAATTTCACTCGCCTTTACGATGTCACTCTACTTTACTATAACAGAAGCAAGACGACAGGAGAAATATTGAATTTTGATCCACCATCATTATTGAATATTTTTGGTCTGAGGGATTGGGACGTTGAGACTGTCATCCTTGTCAACGTCGCTGGTAAGTTTTTAAGCAGAGTTCCATTGAAAAGGAACAAGTTGGAGAAATATCTTGAAAATAGGTGGATTAAAAAGGATAAATTAATTACAAAGTTACAGAAGAGAATTATGAAGGAGAATGAGATGGCCTTCCAACAGCAGGAAAAGGAGCTACATGTATGAAAATTTCCTCCAATTGATTAATATTATATATAATTTTACCATTAGTGGTTTTGTTTTGTCGTTTTTGGAGTTCATTTCATTTATACTGCTTTGCTGTGTCACGTTAAATGCCTTTGCTAGCTGATTATATTTGCGCAGCAGCTAGCTCTTTTTCTAGATCCTTGAGTCTTGCATCGACTTCTGTTTCAGGCTCAGCTTCTTCGTTGTCCTCGTCGTCTTCGTCTTCGTCTTCTTCTTCGTCGGAATCTGGCTCTTCTAAATCATCTAAATCATCTAATTCACCGAGGCCCTTTTCCTCAAAAATATCGTTGATTTTCTCAATCAGTTCCGAGTCCTCTTCGAACCTGTTACCGTTCAATTCAAGTGCGGTGAGATCGGACATGTTTTTGAGGAATTGAGTCAATAACTCTAGAGAGTCTGACTCCAATTCGTTGTATTGCAGTCTCAATATCTGCAATTTTGATTTGTCGGAAATTTCGGCCAACTTGCTCAAGAATAGATGACAGCCCTTGGCCTTCAACAAGCAATCATTAACGTTCAACTCGATCAATTCCGGCCAGTTGACAATGTTCTGAGAGAGAGCGTAGGAGCCGGGAAGGGTGAAGGTGTTGTCCTGGAGATCGAGGATCTTCAAGTTTGACAGAGAGCTCAAACCGAAGGTGATGAGCTTGGCGATCCCAGAAGGTCTGATACCGTTTTGGTAGAGTTTGATTTCCTCCAGTTTTTTGTTTGCCCTAAACCCGACAGAGAGGGCTTCACATGAGCCGTTCTCGAGTCTGTTTCTTCCACACCAGAAAGCCTTGAGAGGCTTGGATGTGGCAGGGTTGGCTTCCCTCAACTTGGCGCTCTTGTAGAGCGCCTTGCCGACTCTCGCACCGGAGAAAGGGCCCAACCCGTTGTTGGACATGATGAAGTACTCAACCGTCTTACATTTGGAGATGAAATCCTCCAACACGTCGATAGCGTCCTGACCGAACGCGTTGTCCGACAAGTTGAGGGCCGAGAGGTTTGGCAGCTCGAGCAAGACGGGGAAGAACTTGGACAACGATGCTGGGATTTCGAATCTGTCTCTCGACGTGTAGATGTCTTGCAGATTCACGTCTTTCAAGGTCTCCTTGAAGGGCAACAGCGCCTTGGCAAGCAGGTCGGAACACTCTGGCGAGATCGTGTTCCCGGAGATGTCCACCTTGGCCACTTTTTCAAGCTTGGCAAGCTGGTCCAGATAGGGCTTGATGTCTGCTTCGGTGTCGAACTTGATCCCCTTGTTCTTCAAGCTGAAGGTGTGGGCGTCGAGAATGCCGAGATCACGGTTGTGGATGGTGGTCATGGTTGATCGAGCGGAAGGAGCGGTGTTTAGCAGTAAGATGAGCCAGCGGAGTGGTCGAACGCTGTGTCTGAAACACGTACGGTTGGTTCTCTACCTCTTTCTTTTCTCTTGTTCCTATTCTCCAACATCATCACCGTCTTCTTTTCCACTTCCAGACATCTGTCTTGTGGATTCCAAAAAAAAAAGCAAGAAAAAAAAAAAATAAAAAAATGAAATCCGACACGTGACGTGCACGTGATTAGCACGTGACATTTTTTTCCCTTTGCTTTTTCTTTTCTTCCTTTTTTTTCTTCTTTCGTTCCTGCAAATGCAAATGCGCCTCCTTTTTCTGCGCGTTTCTTCGCATTGTCCAAACTTCCGGAAACGGAGCTTATCGCAGGGACGAGGTCTTCTTCCAGGAAATCACCAAGCCGCCAGAAAGGCGGGGCAGGCAGAGTAGCCGGCGGCTCTGGTTGGAGGAACGAGACAGGTGTGTGAGAGGGGCGAGGGCGTGGGCGGTGACGTGGACATGGACATGGACGTATAAAGGCACAGGGCATCCCGTTGGTTGCGGTCTCTCGAGGCGTCATTGCGGGTGGATGGAGCTGGCACAGCAATTGAAGTCGCACCGACCAAGTCTAGAGGGATAGCAATGAGCCAACAACCACTTCAACAGCTGTACGACGCCAACGGGAACCCCGTTGACATGTCGCAGTTCCAACAGGGCTACAACAGCAACAACAACAATGGCAACAACGAGGGCTACAACAACTACAACAGCAACGGCAACCAACCACAGGGGCAGAACTCGAATGCCTCGTACTTCCAGTCTTCTGAGGCGAACGAAAAGTACTCGCAACAGAGCAGTGGCTACAACTACAACGGCAACAGCAACCAGTACACCCAACAATCACAACAGCAGCAGGCTCAGGTGGTAACATCTCCAATCGTCGGGGAGTACAACAGCACCAGCACCGCCGCAGGTGCTACCACGGACGAGAAGGGTCTGTTTAGCGGCAACCACAGCGGCGCTGCGAAGACGGCGCTGGGTGTCGTTGGTGGTCTGGTGGCAGCCAAGGTTGTCGGCAACATGTTCAGCCACCACGAACGCAACGAACGAAGACACGGTGAGCCAGGCGGTTTCGGTGGTGGCAACCAGGGGGGCTTTGGAGGCCCTGGGAACTTTGGGGGCCGTCATGGCGGCGGTGGCGGCTTTGGAGGCCCGGGTGGTCCAGGTGGCCCGGGCGGTCCTGGCGGTCCGGGTGGCAACCGCTGGTAAGCGTCCTCCGGACACTCACGTTGGATAGTCCTTTTTTAATCTTTTTTCTCTCACTGTAAAGGTTTACATAAGACATACATACATAAACGATGCTCTGCTATGCTCTGCTATGCTCTGCTATGCTCTGACTAGTTCTTCTTCTTGAACAGCGGAGCACCAATGTCCTTACCTCTGAGCTTGACGCCCAAGACCCGTTCCATCTTGGCCAAAACCTGCTGGTTTGGCGTGCCTCTGCCGGCTTCGTAGTCGTTCACAATCGTCGGCTTCTCGTTTATCTTTGTGGCCAAGTCCTTCTGCGAGAGGTTCTTGTCCTGTCTGGCCTTCTGGATCGTCTTTCCGACAGAGGCGTCGATCTTCTTTGGAACGATGATCTCGTCGGAACGGTCCACCCTGGTCAGTCTCTGGCCCTCAGGGTCCGACCGGGAGTTCCCGATGCCGTACTTCTTGTCGACAGATGTGATGGCACCGCTTCTTCTGGCGGCGTTTATCTGCGACGAGCTCTTGATGACGTGCTCACGAGGGCCAGATCCGCCAACCTTGGCCTTTCTGCCGACAACTGTAACCGAATCCCAATCTGACATATTGTATGTGTGTATGTGTGTGTGTGTATAGACGTATGTATTTGTTTGTCTGTCTACTGACGATGACTTGCTAGTTTTCCTGCACCGGAGTCCTCTTTCTTAAACACCGACCATGTTCTTCGTATGACTACCTCCCCAGAGTGGCAAAAAATCCCCAATCCCTCCGGCTCGAAATGGGCAATCCGACTCAGTACCAGTGTCGCCGAAACTGAGAGAACACATGCGCCGATCGACGCGCCGATCGACGACGTGTCCAGACCCGACCCGACCCGACTCGAGGCGACTCCTATCCCGATCGTGCGTCGATCGGCTCATGTCGGCACAGCGGCACCAGTGGCACAGCAAACAAAGACTGTTCTTCGACCGTTGACCATCCCGGCCTCCCCACAATGACATACAACTGACATACAACTTACGATACATACCCCAGCAGCGTGACGCCCTCGTTACACTATTCCCTGGTATCCCTCCCAGTAACACCACCTGGGGACTGGGTGCCTGCGAAATCTCCCCACTTCGTTTGCTCCAGTGGCCAGATTTCTGCGCGCACGCCCTTTTTTCTCCTCCGAGTGGGCCTACTCCGTGACTGGGTGGTCTTATCTGGCAACAGACAGAGGGAGACCTCTGCTACATCTGGTCTGGGGGCCCTGTCGAATGCTTCCATGCAGAGAACACACACACAGTGTAGCCAGAAGTATAAATATGCTGCGTTGCCTCCCTCCAAGGAGGTTGATGATGCTGTGTCGTATTTAATATGTAGAAATTGTTATTTACCTCCTTCTGTATCTAACAAACAGTAGAATCAAACACACAAAACACACACATAACACTATCACAATGGCTATCACTCCACTTAAGTTCGCAGCAGGTATCGCTTTGGTCACCATCCCATTGGCAGCAACCACCCTATTCTGCAGACCTTCCTTCGCTAACGCCATCAACAACCACTTGATCCAGGAGGAAATGGAGGCAAAGAGACAGCACAACTACAAGACCGACTTCTACGACAAGAATGTCGCTCGTGACCAAATGTTGGCTGCATACGCAAAGCAAGGCCAAGGTAAGGCTAGAGAATTCACCCCAGCTAGTGAATTATAAGCCTGTCGGTTATCTTTGCTGAAGCTCTAATGTCTACGAAAATGAGCGTCTACGCTCCTGCATAACATTCTGATCCCGATTTTCATTTCATTTCATTTCATTTCTCTCTTCATTATCATATGCCTTTTATATGCTTTTCTTGAAGTTATAAATATGCCTATATAATATTTCCTAATACTAAAGTACGATATTTTTACGAAAAGAAGGTAAATGTAAATTCAAAATTTCGACTTTCTCGAGAGGTCTGTGGCAACAGGCTGAATCTGCACAAGGCAGATGAGAATTTGGACTATAGACTTTTGCACACAAGAGAAAGAGAATGTAATTATAGTGGTAGTAGTTGCGGCATTGGTCGCAGCAGTACCCCTGCGGTCAGAAGGACGTTGATAATAATAGTAGTAACAATAATAGTAATACTGGCATGACATTTATTTAGGCCCGAGACTGAGACATCTCAGCCCAGCAAGTTAGGGCCATTGTAGATGCTGCTATAAACAGGTTGCTGCTGTTGAGCTTGCTGCTGCTGCTGTTGCAGTTGCTGCTGCTGAAGTTGTTGTTGTTGTAGAAGATAGGCATTAGGAACATTGTTGGCCGGCATGCCAACAAAATTGAAATCATTGCCATTGCTCCCCGTGAAATTGTTATTCGGAATAGAGGACACTTGTTGAATTAGGCCCGTAGCCTGCTGTGAGAAAGGATTGGACGTAATCTGTTTCTGCAATACCTGTTGACTAAGCTCAGCTCCCGCCTGTCTTTGCAATTGCTGTTGATACGCTTCCCTTTGTGTCTCTGGGAAAACAGGTACAGTAGGTAATCTTTCCAGTCCTCCAGCAGTAGGCTGTACCTTGATTTCAGAAACAGTCGCCAAGCCGCCGGTTGTGTTATGAGAAGGACTGGCAGTCATGTTCGTTTCCAACCTGAACGGGTTTGTACCTGTAGCGACGGCTCGGATTGTGTTCACACCGCCGGTATTTGCCTCATTCTGTAGTCTCATCTGCTGCTCCTGCTCACCTTGCGTAGTCAGAGGAGTAGTAGTAGATGTGGAGCTAAATCTCGAATTATCAAATGGGTTGCTACTAATGTTGCTGTTTGTATTTGATTGCGGAGATACGGTGTTCGAGTTGTTACCCGAATATCCCGGTGCGCCAGCAACATATGCTCCGAAACCGTTACCTGTGAAGTTGTTAGAAAGTACACGAGGCTGAATCGTGGACGAATCTGTGGAGAATGCACCAGAAGTTTGCTGGACTGGAGTCTGCAAGTTCATTGGTACAGTGGCGGCAAGATTCATCTGTGCCATAGGGTTCTGGATATACGATTGCGAAGTCTGAACGGTCAGAGGCTGAGGTGGTGGAATAGAAACTTGTGCAGGTTGCATGCTGAACGAGTTCATATTAGTGAATGGGTTAAACCCAGTAGCCTGTTGTTGTTGGGCGTTGGCGGTCGCTTGAGCTTGCAACATTTGCATCTGAATTTGCTGTGCCTGGGCCTGTGCCTGAGCTTGTGCCTGAGCTTGTGCCTGAGCTTGTGCCTGAGCTTGTGCCTGAGCTTGCTGTTGCAGTAATTGCTGCTGTGCGAGCAATTGTGCCTGTAGCTGTGCTTGCTCCTGCTGCTGCTGTTGCAATTGTAATTGTTGTTGTTGCTGCTGCTGCTGCTGCTGCTGCTGCTGCTGCTGAGACTGTGCCTGTTGTTGCTGTAATGCCTTTTGCTTCGCCTGCTGTTGCTTCTGCTGCAGCTGCTCAGCACTGTTGTCAGAGCTGGCACTTCTTGCGGCGGCACCTCTAGAGTTTTTGTTTGAAACTCCAGCAACCCCGTCTGGGTTTTTTGAACACTCTTTTTCTGCCAAATACTGTCTTCTGTTGATCTCGAAGTCAGGATCATCTAGATATTCTCTCAACGAGAGCGTTAAACTTGTTTGCGCATGCTTTATGGTTGGTACACGTAACTTGGTGACGCTCTCTAAATGCTTTGCAACTCTCAAGAATTCGATGACCTTTTTGGTCTCCTTTGTGAAATGTTCGTAGATGTCGAACGCCCTCTCAGCATCGGATTTACTTAAATCAAAGAAATGCTCCAGAAGGTTCAACACACCCTCATTCAAACATTGATACAAAGAAATCAAATCTGTAGTCAGCATCCGGAAGCCCAACACGATCAAGTCGTTGTTGACTTCAGCCTCTCTGAATCTGCACCTAACCAACGCATCAATTTGGCGCTGTACACACTCAGTTTCACGCAAAAGGCCTTTTTCGACAGGTAGTTCTCTCAAAATGGACGACTTGTCCGATGAGCTCCAACTGCCATATGGCTTCTTTGTCTCTCTAATGAAGTCATGTTTAGTGTTTGCAAATTCCTTTGCCCTGGTAGCCAGGTAATGCGCATACGAGTAAACCTGATTCAACTCGCCGCCGTTGGAAATGAACTTGCCCGACTTACCAATGTGAATGTCCAAGATCGACAAGTGGTTCGAGAGATACTTTATACACACGTTCTCATCACCTTCTCTCATCATTATATGGATCACTAGCAAAGATTTATAAACAATTGTCCATGCCGAGTCTTGAAGCCTCCTACTTAACGCCCGCATGACGGTTCTGAAATCATCCGATCTCTCCCCCTCTGTTGTCGCCAACAAGATCGGCTCAATGTATTTCGGCTTAGGCGGTGCCAGCTTGATCTTCGTTGCACCGTCTACCAGCTTATCAAACGTGGTCATGTTCCCGTCTTTATGTCCGTATGTTGGCTATTCCGTTGTCGACTCGGTAGAAAGGGTCACTCCGGCGTCAATTGACTTCTCTGCTATGTGTTAAATACAGAGTCAACCGCTGTGTCGTCTTTGTACCGCTTCTTCCTCTTTCCTACCTTCTCTTTAACCCGGCAACTGCCCTTTACCTTCTCCTCTCCTCCTCTCCTTATTCTTCTCCTTCTCTATTTTCTCTCCCTGCGACTCGCCTAGTCTCTTTTCCCAATTGATCCGCCCGCAAATCCTACAATCGTATTACGTAACAATGTCACGTGACAAAACTACCAATATGGTTTCTGATAATGAAGACAGCAACCCGTCATGTTTTGTTGCATAAGTTGGTCTGGCAGTTGTTCCTCCTCTGGTGCTTTTTGAAAAGTGTCTCTCTGCTGCTGTTTACTCCACAGCTCCCGAGATGCCTCCATCATCATCGCCACAGTTTTCTGGTGTGCTTCTGTCGTGATTCTCGAGTGTTGAGCACGTTTAATTGCCGACGACGCCTGACTCGTTTCACCGCTGCTAGACATTGTTGACGACTGAGAAGACGGAAAAATCCCCTCGTAGCTGTCATGATCATCTGAAGGCGGTGCCATTCCTGCGAACATATATCCACCCCCCATTTCCGGGTCCGAGTCCGAGCCTGACCTTTCTTTTCCGCCAGTAGTCCAATGGCTGCCCATGGCCAGCCAAAAGCTGTTGTCATCACAATCTCTGCCACGTTTAATGCCCATTTTCCTTTAATTTTTCTCTAGCCTCTGGCTTCCCTATTGCAACTGCAGGACAACTCACCTATTTATCTTTTCTAATCGTCTATCTCTCCCTTTCTATCCAACCTGTCAATCTCAGCTATAAACGCCAAACACGGAAAATGAGACGCGTTCGAGTCACGTGACAAGCGGTTATGTATCGGAGCCATCTTGAATATTCCATACAAAGAGCAATGTGCATGAAATGGACAAACATAAAGCATAGATATAGCAGACAGTTGCCCTTTTATTGCTCTGTTTATATTTGTGTGTAAAGGCATTATTCCAAAAACAAGGTTAAAATTGAGTTGGGCGAAGTACAGATGAACAGGTGTTAAACACGTTCACCTGAGACGTTAAATAAAGATATCGAATCGAAGACTTAACGGCCGAAAAAACGCACACTCTAGTGACAGTAGTAAAATTAGGTTTTGGTACACAGATTTTCCTTATGGATTTTGGTAGAGACGGAAGTGAACCGTGAACAAGTTTTAGGGGAGCCAAAAATTACACTGCATGTCGACTTAGTGTCGTTGTTTGTAGCATTAAAAACTAGATAATTATAGTGATTTAAATTGAAGTTTAATGTAGCTTCAGGGACGACTAACACCTGTTCAAAAAGGAGTATTTCTGACAGTGAAATAAGATCATTCCGGAAGTAAGGAGAGTGGCAGCTCTGGTAATGTATAAGCTGGTACAGAGAATACCGCAACACGAGTCTGGATATCACAATGGAAGAAGAAAAAGGTTCTAACTGAGAGATCCGTGGCTTGCTCAAATAGGGAGCAACAAATCAACTAGGGATTGTGTTGCTTTTAAAGCATTCTTTCATCTAAAAGTGATATCAGCGGATCGTCCTGTGAAGCCGTCTTGGTCTACACTACTATGGGTTGATAGCGACACTAGAAATAAACTTCCAAGCATCGTCAGTGGAGACCGTGGTACTCTTTGTGTCCCAAAAGTATAGTACGATATCACGGTTGCTTAGCTCAGAAGGCTAAGTTGAAAACTACAAAATCCTACCGCTGCCCTCCTTTCTCCTCCCTCTATCGAGCATACCGTCGTTGGAAATATTTAAGAGCGCTTATCTTTTGCGCTAGCAGGGCACCTTATTGAGAGACAGGCGGGGCTTTTGCCAGCCTAGGAAGCATCTGTTCATACAAACTGGCATGCTGGATAGCTTTGCCAACTCCTTTTGCCTGATCTACAAAAAAGCTGATAGGTTCATCGCTGGCAGCTGAAGTTAGTCGAGTCCCTCGCAATATTTTGCTCTCGGAGTCAGCTTCCCCCTCATATAGCGTGTGGTAATACTTCAAAGATGCTTATTTCATAGTAACTTTCGAACTCGGAACTTTTAACCTTCCCTGATAATCTACATTTCTGTTCATCTATTGCTTCATTTCTTTGAGCACCTAGGGATTTCAAAGGCTCAGCGAAAGTGAAAAAAAATATATTCTCGTGAATGAAAAATTGTAGATTTTATTCACGTGACCTTTAAATATTCACGTGACTTTCCGGAGAGTGTTTGCACCGCCCCGCCGGAACCCCGCCTCCATTGATAGAAGATAGACATCACCATGATAATAACACGTCTTTGTTTCTTCCATTCGCAGTAACCAGGCTCCAATCTAAGCCAACAGTGCAGCTACAACCGAAAAGTCTGTAGTATTGCCAACAAACTAAGAGACTTGCCAAAATGGCCAATGCAGCAACATACCTGCAGGGGAGCCAGCACCAGCACCTCTACAATCCACACCGATCTACCCTATATATTTTCATATTGACCTTGATTGTCGGGGCATTGCAGCTAGCATGGTCGACGGAATTCTCGGAGGCAACACCATTTCTCCTCTCCTTGGGGATATCGAAACGTGTGCTATCGTTGGTGTGGCTTGCGGGTCCCCTCTCAGGAACAATTGGTCAGCCGATTGTTGGGATGTTGAGTGATAAATGCATGCTTTCGTATGGTAAGAGAAGGGTGTTCATTTTAATCGGCTGTATCTCCACCTCTCTATCTTTACTCTCCTTATCACATTCAACCGAATTGGTGGAGTTTCTGCTTTCTCCCTTCGATTTGAAGGACGGCACCACGAAGTTTGCCATTATATGCTTCGCTTGCTCCGGAATTTACATACTGGATTTCTCAATCGCCATAATACAGGCCTCCAGTCGTGCACTCATTGTTGACGTCGTTCCAACGGAGCAGCAACAGATCGCTAATGCATGGGCTGCACGGATGATTGGGATATTTAATTTGGTAGGTTTCTGGATAGGTAGTTTGAACCTCACGGAACTGTTCCCTATCTTCGGCGACAATCAATTTAAGGTCTTGAGTACATTGGTGGTCATCATAATGTTCTCTTTGACATGCTTCTGTTTATACTACATAAAGGAGAGAAATCCTCAATCCGACTTGACGCTCATTACCCAGAGGAAGCTACAGGAAGATAAACTGAGAGATTTGGGAATAAACCCAGGCAATGCGTCCATATGGGTACAATTGAAAAACTTCTTCAAACAAATATTCTATTCTTTCAAGTCGATTCCTCCCCAGGTAAAAATCGTCTGTTATGCGCAACTATTTGCCTGGATCGGATACTTCCCATTGCTTTTCTACACAACATCTTACGTTGGTGAGCTGTATCTTTACGAAAAAGGTTATCCAAATCCTGCGTTGATCCCACCAGAGATAAGGCAAGATTTGTTGGATCAGAGTACAAGAGTCGGGACGTATGCTTTACTTTCAAATTCTGTCGTGACCTTGTTCGTGGTCACAATTTTACCTATGTTATTGGAGAAAATCGGTAGCAAAGGCATTCTGCATGAAAAGATAAATTTGAGATCGCTATGGATATACTCACATGTGGTTTTCATTATTTGCACACTCTATACTTTCTTCATTTCCTCATACAAACAGGCAATTGTTCTTTTTGCCTTCACCGGTATTCCATGGGGTGCTGCCGTGTGGATTCCGTTCACTTTGATAAGTGAAGAAATCAGCAGAATAAAGGACATAATAGCTGTCCAAATTTACTACAGACAACAATCTGAAGGTTCTTCGATCACGGAGGACGACGCTCCAGAAATCAACAGTAAAAATGGCATATATTGTCAAAAGGTATTGATTGACTTCTATGACAACATAGAGTATGATTCGGGAATATTACTCGCTCTTCACAATGTTTTTATCTCAGCACCACAAATGCTCTCCTCGCTTGCGTCTTCCATCTTGTTCAGTATATTCCACAAAGCCGCAAATGACAACTCCTATGATTCTTCTCTCGGCTGGGTGTTCCGGTTTGGAGGAGTAATGGCTTTGGGAGCATGGTATATCAGCCGAAAGGTGAAAACTAATGAGGAATTGTACGATATGGACAAATTAATGGCATTGTCGATGGACTTTTAATTTGGCCATATTCACTTGTTACATTGTATGCATTTTATAAAGTACTTTTTTTTAACGCTATACCATTTCTTTTGCCTATTTACACGTTATTTATGTGTCTCACCGTCTTTCGATTATTACTCTTCCTTCCCTTTGTATGTAAAAGGTAAATTGAATAACTCGCTAAGTTCTTTGTACATCCTCAATACAGCCTCGTCTGGCTCAAAACGCTTTTTCTTCCCAGAATTAATTTCCTCCTTAGATAACATTCTCGGGTGCTTGTTTTCATCAATCACCTTCTTACCTTTCTTGGCAAGAACCTGATTCCATATTTCTTCGTTATAATTTTTGATATCAATTTCCTTCTTTATTTCCTCCAGTGAACATAGTCGAAACCATTCTCTTAAAATGGTAACAGCTCTCGCCCGTAGCTTCAAATCGTCACAATAAGCGTACAAACTGGCATATGCACGCACTAAAAACGAATCGACTTTGATATGCATGTTGTTCTGAGCATTGAAAAATATTGTCTCCGCCTTGTTTACGATCTCAGAAAAATCAGTGTTACTGTCATCTGGTTTGGCGCCAGATAATATGCGGAGCATCTCAGTATAAGTTCTGACATCCGGTTTTAGCCTTAATTTACCACTCCTTACACTTTTCAAGGAATCATATAAGTGTAGAGCTAGATCTAATCTTTTGCCCTTTCTTAAAACTTTCAACAGAGAGTTTACATGGAAAATTGAAAGATCGGGGTTGTTTTCAGCGTGATCTTTTTGAAACGCTCGATATAGCTGATCTATCTTTTGTTGTGAAATGTCTGCTTTTCCGCTGAATTTAGAGGTAGCATCTGCGTAACCCGAGATAAGAATATTGTAAAATCTTCCCCTGGTTTTATAGCCACGTTTCTTTAGATCCATGAATATGTCAAATGCGTCATTCACCTGTCCACGTTCCAACAGGTATTGTAATATGGTGCCGTAAGCAAATAAGCCTTGATAACGGGCCATTCTAGCAAGTTGCTTGGCACGCAGTAAATCATCCTTCGCTAATAACTTTTGTACATCTTTGTCCACAATCAAAGAGTCCTGAAGTTGTCTACCTGACGTTCCAAGGATCTTATACGTCAGCCTCACATTACTCTGGCTGAAAATGGTAATCAACTCTTTGGCAGTTAATGGGGTGTTGGGACCTACAGGTTCATTGTCAGGAAATTCTCGTCCTAGAAGTTGCGTGAGTAGTCGTTGAGCTGATGAATTCTTGACTGGTGTGTTGTTGAAATCCTTTTGCTTCTTCAAAGCTAAAGCTTCCGCCTGTTTTTGATCAACTGGAATACTTCTTTTTGCTAACGCTACGTTGATCTTTGTCTTTGTTCGTAAACCCAGGACAGCCCTTCCGGTGGAAAACTGTCGTAGCGAGCCGACTAGCTTTTGTGTTCTTTCAATCATGTATTTATGCTTGACTAATTTTCCTATCTTTTTCTAATAACGAATAATAAGTAACATAGATAAGCAAGGAGTGAAAAATGAAATTATTTCAGGATACAGGTGAAAAATTAAAAAAAAATTGTGAAAATAAAAAATACGAGTTCTTACAGCCCGAAAAATCTGGATCGGGGAGCATCTTCAATTCGTTTACTTGAAAGCTCTGTAATTAACTGTACATCTTCTAATCATAATATCTTTCCTTTCAAGATTAAGCTTGGTTACAGGATTTCATCAAAAGGCTGTTGCCTTGTCGTGCATTTTAGCTTAATAACGCAATGTAGAACGGTTTTTTTTTGGTAAAATTCCTTCTTCTTTCCCAACTTAAGCGGTGGGATTTGGCCTGTCCTTAAGTTCCATTACAATGCTTTTCTGATATGCTAGTATGAATTTCTTTCCGCTTGTCGGTAAAGGATGGACTAAAATACTGCACATTCAGATAAAAAATGATAATTGAAAGAGACGGAGGGGCGTCGCGTCGATCGTTGTAACATGAATAGGTTTTCTTTCCCTTCGATATGCCTTCAGCATGCAGATCTCTGAAACTTTTGATCCAGATGTGTCAGGTGAAGCCGGTATAACAGGCAGAAAAAACAGTTAATTGACCTACAATGGTTGTGGTGACACCATTAACATTAGAGAGATGCAGGCATCTGGCCTGTATGGCCGGTGATGATTCTGAAACGGTGAAGCTGGCTTATCAAATACTTAGAACACTGATGGCAACAGACAACACACCATACATATTAAGTCCAATTGTAGAGGAATTAATCACCTATCTTGCTAAGAAAGTACAGCCTGGCAGTGAGCAGATTAGTCAGCTTGAACTCAATGAATTAGCCCAATCATACCAAAAAAATCTTAAACATTTGTTCACGACCTACGGAGTTAATAATATAGATCAGATAACGCAAGATTTTATTGTTTATCATTATGATGGACTTATATCCGAACTTTCTCGCAAAGCAGAATTTTTGGAACCTGCTGAGAAAATGCAGATCTACAACGTTGTATGCACTATAATTAACAAGAGAGATATTGCTTTGTGGGCTGTTACGGGAAAACTCCAGTTTATTCAAGCAGATATAGTAGGTACGCTTTATTCTATTGACCCTTGCTTATTGGCGTTTCATGATGAGCATAAGATGAGGCATATGCGAGACATTTTAGCACAAAAATGGGGGGATACTATGGTAGTGAATCAATGGCAATATATTTTAGATAAGGGTAATTCCATTATTCAAAGTTTGGATTTAGAGAGGAATTTAAACAGGTCAGGCATTTCTATAGATAGTATCAGTACTCAAGAGGCCACTCAATCATCAAATAATAAGTTGTCTGAATCTGAATCAATATCATATTGGGAAATTCGATGGTGGCTGCTATATGCTATGTTTCTGACGGGAGATTACGATAAGGTTGTCACGTATTTTAGAGAACTCACTACGGAAGGGAAAACTGTTCCCAAAGTTGCTGGAGACGCAGTGCAAACACTGAAACAGTTAGACAGCACAGTGATAGATAAAAGCTCGTTGATTAGAATCATTGTGGTATCTATCTTTCTCACTCAAACAAATAAATCGAGAGAGGAATACTGGCAGAATGCGACTTTAGTCGAAGCTTTTTATGAAGATCCGTTAATCAAAGATTTTCGACAAAATTTTGAAGCGATCAAGTTTCCCAATGTTACAGATGATCTAAAACGACTTAAAGATGAGATACCTTGGTGTCAGCAGCTCGATAATGCATGGCAAAGGGCCAAATCTTTATTAGTGCAGAAGTCTATTGTTACTTATTTATCCTTCATTAGTAAAGTTACATTAGATCACATGAGTACCTATTTTGCTATTGAAAAATCACAGATTACCGCTTTTTTAATAAAGGCAATAGCTTTACTAGATCTCCCACTGGCGTTGAATACCAAAACTGGAGTCGTTGAATATAGAAATGAAAGCTCCAATCGTTATCAACGACAGTTTATTGAAAACATGCATAGAAATGCTGAAGAGGAGATTCTACGTCTTAAGGCTGTCAAACTTAATGATATTATAAACGCCGCTTCAGATGATGAATGTGAGTCTGAATCCCAACAAGTTTCTAGGTCGAGTTAAAGTGTTTTTATTCCATAAAAGATTGGACATCTCGGTATGTATATAAATATTTACAAGCTATAAATATCGACCACTTCTTCGTCAATCTTGGTGGTGACTCCGCTCGTAGCAATGCTTTCTATATCTGCTATTTCTTTGGCAGCCTCAGCGGTTAAAACAACATTGACATCGTCACCAACAGCAACGTCGTCTTCTATACGAATCCCCATTCCACGATATTCTAGTGGCCAGCGTTCATCATCTGGAACATAAACGCCGGGCTCAACGGTGACAACTTGCCCTTTTTGCAACTTGGCGCTACGTGAATATAATGGGCAATCATGTACATCCAAACCAAGGTTGTGACCAATGTAGTGTGGATATAAATATTTGGCAACTTCCCAGCTTTGAATGTCCTCGAAACCTGCGTTTCTCAACTCCAGAGTCAGCAAGTCTACACTTAAGTTGTGTAAATCGTTCAAACTGTTCCCCTTGTTGGCTTTGCACTCACGGATTATTCTTCTCTGAACATTCAACAAAGCCTCGTACAGTTCTGCCTGAGGCGGAGTAAAAGTTCCATTGACGGGCCAAGTTCTCGAGATATCCGAGCAGTACCCACCAAGGTTTCCGGCCGCATCGACAAGGACCATCTCACCGTCCTTGAGTAAATCATCGTTTCTGACATAGTGGATACACAGGGCGTGAGAGCCACCAGCAACAACGGGGAAGTAAGCTGATTTATCACAGCCACCGCTTATAAATTTGTATTCAAGGAAAGAGTGTAAACCTTTTTCGGATTTGAATCTTTTGGCATATGCCTGGTTGTAGGCACGTCCGGAGATTTTTCCTGCTAATCTCATGATTTTCAATTCAGCGTTGGATTTGATGACTCTCAACTCAGTGACCATGCTTGATAGTGGCTGGATGGAAAATCCTTGCTTAGTGTGTTTGCGGAGAATTTGCTCGACATTGGCTCTGTTTGTGGGTTGGTTGTTATCATTTGAAACTGTGGAAGGGAACATACGTTCGAAGAAATTTACCGCTTTCCCGCTGGCACCACTGGCACCACCGATGTCGTAATAGATGTTTGTATATTTTCTCAAGAGTTTGTCGAGATGACTAGGGAATTGCTGGATGCTTACTCCAACATCAGCATTGAATATTTCCTGCACTCCTTCGACGCCTGTTCTTTCACCCTCCCATTGTTCAGCTGCCGGATCTGTCTCTGGAACGGCCATGTGGAATATGTGGTCATGGGGGTCATCTGCATTCTCAGGTCTTTCGATTATGGCCACGGAATCAGGCTCATTCCAGCCCGAAAGGTAGTATAGATCTGTGTTTTGTTGAAATTGGTAAAAGACCGACCCGGATGCATACTTTATCGAGGAGCCTGGCAAAATAGCCAATGATCCTTTTGGTAACTTTTCAGCTAGTTTCAGTCGACGCTGGTAGTATTCCAGCGCAGAGATCCCCGGAGTTAGGTCTCCTGACTTGACAAGATGAGGCCGTGTTTCAAAGATGGGCTGTCCGGCACGAAATGTGGTCGCATAGCATCTTTTGGCTATTTTCAGCATTGCGATATGGCTTCGTCACGGAGTAGACAATATTGACTGTTACTGTCCCGTGAATCCTGTTACGACTCTCTCCATGTAAGAACAGCTTGGATATTCAGAAAGCTCCATTCGTCGAAATGCCGCCCAGCTCCCCAAGAAGCCTCACTGGGCCGCACCCTTATTCGGGACTCTTCCGAGGAGAAGAGAAAAGAGGAGAAGAGATGGCACAAAGTCGTATTTGAATTAGTTTACAAGAAGGAGGGACGGCAGGGTGAGTCTATAATTTACAGAGATGGTAAGTAAAGGGGAGAGGTCAACTCAATCGTGCTTTCTTCTGAGCCGAGGCAGTAAGACTTCTTGGACCAGAATGAAAGAAACAAGAACAACTCCGCAGACAGCGGAGAGAAGAAACTGTTTCCAGGATCTGACTTCTCCTTGGAAAAGTGTGTACTGTAGCAGTGCCAAGACAAGGCTTGCCACCAGAAAAGGTGTGAACCTTGACATGTGTAGAGAGAAGGACATGTTCAAGAGGGCCGATTTTTCCGTAATGAACTCCCGTACGGCATACCAGCAGTAGGCTATCCGCATAGCCATGTTGACCATGTTGGCCAGAATGAGTCCGTTGAGGCCGTAATCAAATTTCCCAATGAGCATGAAGAGAGATAACAGGAAGACCAAGGAATTGGCGAGCATGAAGGCAGAGTAGGTGTTCACCTTGTCTTTGGAGTGGAACAGTGATTGGAAAAGGGCCTCTAAAATGCCGTTGAGGGCCAGCAGGACAACGTAGATCCAGTAAACCTTGAAAGCGGAGATTACCTCGTCGGAACTGAAGTTCCTGAACACGAGTCCGAGAAGGAATCGGGTGTTAAGCGGAGCAAAGATAGTCAGCAACGTGAGGAGGTACGTGTATATTTTGGCAACGTTGGAGAGACAAGAGGAGAACTGGGAGAAGTCCTCCTTCTGTCTCTTTTCGTTCCCGTTGAAAAGTGAGCCTATTGTGATTCTGGTGGACTCTTCCATTGGTGCAAAGAGGATTCGTGCGATGAGGGAGCCGTAGTTGGAGATGAACGAGTAAAAGCCCTGGACCTGGATGCTCAAGAGGGAGGTCGTGACAAACTTGTCTCCCACCGTTAGGAAGTTCTTGAACAGCTGCTGGACAAATATCGACTTGAAATAAGCCCAACTGGATGGCTCAAACCATGCTCCAGAGACCTTGCGGGGTGTGAACACCCGGAAGGAGAACGAGTGCCAGTAGAACAGCGGGATGGAGACGGAGTAGGAGAGCTGGCCGGCAAGATACCCGAGGACGTATGCGTCGATGCTGGAGCTGTCCAGTCCCAGTGCTGCTGGTGCCACAAAGACAACAGTGCCAAACTGCACGATGCAGCGTCCAAGACCTGCCATGCTCTCGATCTTGGTTCTTGTCCTGAAGTCCAGCTTGATATATTGGTTCACGTTGTAATAAGACTCCGCTGCGAGCTCGGCGGCGGCACACACGAAGACGACCGCTACGGTGTCGCTGACAGAGACCGTTGTTAGCAGAGTGTCGATCTTGTCACTGTTGCCGGCAATCTTCCAGTAGACGATCGGGGAGCCAAGCACGACGTAGATTACAAGCGTCAGAAACGAGTAATTGATGGTCCACTGGAGCCGGGCGGCCGGCTCTCCGCCGGAGAGCTTGCCGACCGTCAGTCTGAGAGCCTCTCTGGAGAGGAAGAAGGTGTAGTCCAGCACAAACTCGACCAGCTGGACGACGCCCAAGGCGCTGGGCGACGTGTATGCGAGCAGCAGCTGGTTGAGGGAGAACGTGAAGAGCTTCGACACGAGCTGGCCTGCAGCTAGCACTGCGGCGTTCTCCACGAGCGACATAGCAGTGGTTGGTGGGATGTGGAGTGTGTAACGAAGGCTTCCCGGGGCGGCAGAGAGAGCCCCAAGTGGTGCAGAAGCAGAGACAGACGGAGTCAAAACATGTTGAAAGATGACGAAAACGTCGCGAGCAGAATTTCATTGGTCGGTTTGGAGGAGAGAGAGGAGAGGAGGAGGAAGAGGACAAGAGTCAGAAAGAGAGAAGTTGATGAGACGGGAGAAACAGGAGGGAGGCTGGAGGGGAGGAGGGGCAGGTCGAAAGAAAGAGACCGAGAGAGACACGGACAGCACGACATGACCGGACAAGAGTTTGAGCTGCGAGAACAGGACAGATGGCTTCCGATAGCAAATGTTGCACGGTTGATGAAGAACACGTTGCCTGGGACGGCGAAGGTGAGCAAGGACGCCAAGGAGTGCATGCAGGAGTGTGTTTCGGAGTTCATCTCGTTTGTGACGTCGGAAGCGAGTGACCGGTGTCTGATGGAGAAGCGGAAGACGATCAACGGCGAAGACGTGTTGTACTCTCTGCACACACTTGGGTTCGAGAACTACGCGGAGGTGTTGAAGATATATCTTGCCAAGTACCGACAGCAGCAGGCGTTGAAGCAGGAGCGGGGTGAGATCAGACAGAAGAAGAAGAAGAAGCCTGCGGCAGACAGCGTTGGCGGAGAGCAGCAGCCGCAGCAGCCGCAGCAGCAGGAGATGAGGAACGACGGAGATGGGTACGAGTATCCAATGGACGAGTCGATGGCGGTCATCCGGGGCGACGTGGACGAGAAATGGGCCAAGACGGGGCCACCGGCAGGAACGACGCCGACGAGTCCGAAGGAGACAGCCGGAGGGTACGACCAGTCGTACGTGTCGCAGCTCTACGAACAGAGCTATGCCGGCGTGTCGATGAACATGGCGAACCCGGACTACCGTGTTGGCGCCAGCGAAGGCATCATGGCGAAGAAGGAGCACGAGCTGCAGAGGCTGAAGCTGAAGGAGGGCGACGCCGGTGCTGAGGGTGCTGCCAACGTTGGCGGCACCGTTGGTAAAAGCCCAGGACAGGAGGAGAGCCGAATGCCGTTGCCGCTCGACACAGACTCGATTGGCTTGGGCATGGACGTCGACGAAGACGTCGATGTCGGCGTCGGCGTGAACGTCCATCTAGGAAACACAGAGAGTCTCGACGAGATCAGCTCCCGTCTGAACAGAGATGCTGGCCCCGAGAACGGGGGACCCGGGGTGTCGCCGACGTCCACCGGTGCCTCTCCGACGGCTACAAAAACAGCAACAACTAATACCACCTCTGCCGCCGCCGCAGACACCGATATCGACGCTGCTGCTCCCACCTCTGCCACAGCAGACGTGGCCAAGGACGAACCGTTGCCTGGCAAGACGCCGGCAACCACCAGCACGAGCGATCTGCTGCTCCTAAACGACAACCTGGCGTCCGTCACAGAGACGGAGGAGATCGCCGGTCTCACGAGCGGCCACAGCGTCTTGTACAACTTCGAATAGCGTATATCCCACATCTGTACCGTGCTAGAACCCCGTATTCCCCCCAATTCCGTATAATGAGAGAACGCAACATCTTTTGCAGAGGCGAGTCCGTGCTATTTTTGCATGCTCGCGTTAATTTTTGAGAGGAGGCCTGTAAAGAAGACGGAGACAGGAGGAAGAAGAAAGTAGAGTGCAGGGTGAAGCAGAAAGAGGAGACAGAGCCAAAGCGACATATAGACAAACATGAAGGTTGTGCAGAAAGCGCTGTTGGGCTTGGCCGGACTGCTGGGTGTGGCCCAGGTTGCAGCCGGTATCGACCTTGACATGAACTCCTACGACTCGATCTACGACGCATGTAAGCTACTTGCCGACGGTTTGATGGACTACTACTGGGGTTATGACTACGGTGGAACGATCGGGATGTTCACGCATCCGTACTATTGGTGGGAAGCCGGCGGAGCGTTCGGAACCATGATCGACTACTCGTACTTTTTTGACAACGACACGTATGTTTCGACAATCATCCAGTCGATGATGTACCAGAAGGGTGACGACAACAACTTCATGCCGCTCAACCAAACGACAACAGAAGGTAACGATGACCAGGTTTTCTGGGGGATTGCGGCGATCCAGGCGGCGGAGAGAAACTTCACGGAGGCCGGCGGAGACAACCCAACCTACTTGGAGTTGGCCCAGGCGACGTTCAACACGATGAAGAACAGATGGGACGACAGTTCGTGTGGCGGAGGGTTGCGTTGGCAGATCTTCGAGTGGAACAACGGTTATGACTACAAGAACACCGTGTCGAACGCAGGGTTGTTCCACCTCGGTGCCCGGTTGTTGAGATACACTGGTAACGAGTCGTACTACCTGGATTGGTGTGAGTTGTCCTACGACTGGATGGTCGATGTTGGCTTTGTGAACGAGGAGAAATGGTACGCGTATGATGGTGCAGACATCGTCAACGGAAGCTGCTCGCCGATCACGTCGTATTTGTGGACGTATAACTTGGCGTTGCTCTTGTCTGGCTGTGCGTACATGTACAACTTCACGCAGGAAGAAGTATGGTACAACCGTACGATGGGTTTCTTAGAGAGCTCGAAGTTGTTCTTTGACAGCTACGGGGTCATGTACGAGTGGACATGCATGCCTGTGAAGACGTGTCAGACCGATCAGCGGTCGTTCCGGGCATATCTGGCCCGGTTCATGGAGTTGACTGCAATGTTGGTGCCGGACACATACGACATCATCTACGAGCGGTTGAACACTACGGCAAAGGCAGTTGCCTTGTCTTGTGTCGGTGGTACCGATGGCCACACGTGCGGTATGAACTGGTCCTATTCGGGTCTCAACAACGACTCCTACGGATGGGACGGTTACTACGGGTTGGGTGAGCAGATGAGTGCGTTGGAGGTGGTCCAGAGCTTGGTTGCCAAGCTCAAACACCCTCCATACACGTCCACGGACGGTGGTTCCAGTACCGGGAATGTCTTGTACGGTAATGAGACCTATGTTGTGCAGGCCGAGTTGCTCGACTTGGACCGTGGAGACACTGCCGGTGCGTCCATCATCACGGCGGTTGTTGGTATCACGATTATTGCGCTTGGATACTACGCCATTGTTTAGCATGTTAGCTGTGTGTAGAAATTTCTTTCTGACGATCTGTCTGTCGTGAATTAACGTGTATTAACGCGTGTTATATAGTGTACGGGCGGAAACAAGAAAGGAAAAGGAAAAGAATATTTTCAGGAAATGTACGTAGTAGTAGCTCTATAAGAATCGGTGGTTGGGTGCTGTCTGTCTTGGCGGCGGAGATTAGGACTTCTGGGACAAAACCTCCTCGAGGGCCTCGTCGTCCGGGGTGAACTCGATCTTCTTGTTGTTCTTGTTGATCTTCTCCTCCCACATGCTGAGTCCGATGGAGCCCAGGAGGAGGCCGACCGTCAAGAACTGCGCGTACATTCTTGCAGTGACAAACTTCTGTGTTCTGGTGAGAAGTGGGTCCCTGTTGACGTAGACCCACGACCCCCACATGGAGGCTGCCCAAAGCCCTGTGATGATCAGGTACTTCTTGGCGGAGACGGCCTCCACGATCTTCTCGGACGTCGTCAGGCCTTCCCACCGACGGTGCTCTGCAAGAAGTCTTCTCTGCGACGCCTCCGACGAATACATGTCGTAGTCGAACTCGTTCGAGCAGAGCTCTCCGTTCACCGAGGCGGCGAACGCCGGAGGAATGACAAAGATGGCCGTTCTGATCGACCATGGCAGGGAGAAAATTTTTGGGTAGTGACGTGGTGCCATGGCGTAGATTCCGATCGACAGACACGTACCGAGGGCCATACCCTTGAGTCCGCCGATCAGGACGGTTCTGTTGTGTGCACGCTTTTCTTCTTCTGTGATTAACTTCATGGTTGCTGTTGTTTATTGCTTGTTGGACTGCCTGAGAGGAGCTATGCTATCCTGTAGTGGCTACTGTTACTCCCTGGGTTACTCTGCCGAGAGAATGGGCGGAGAGGCAGCTATTTATCCCCGAGATCGTGTCCCTGCAGACACGACAAGGAAGTCAGTCAGTGCCCTGACCTGACTAGGCGCATCATGCCGTCGGCCTCTCATGACGGACGGAGAATGCGGTACAACAGAGACGGATGTGGTGGACGGGCTTTGTGAAAGCTGGGAGCGCGGAGTGTGAGCCGATTGGCTGCCGGAGTTCGGGGACGGGGCCGGGCGCTGCGTGTGCCTGCCGGCCACCGCCCGGCTTGCGGCTACATAGACGTGGTCTGGGGGGATGGCCAGTCGGAGAGAAGCCCCGCCCCGGATCAGACGGCCCGGCTGACAGGGTCCTGGCTGTCTGCTCGGAGTAGCCAGACACAGGACACGGAAGAGACAGCGGAAGCGAAGCAAAGCCCTATAGGCCAGCTGCGCCACACGGCGCGGCGCAAGAAAAAAACTTTTTTTTCTTCTCTTTCTTTTTTTCTTTTAATTTTTCAGAAAAAAAAAATGGGCCGGTGTGGCGCAGCATTTGTCACGTGAATATCACGTGTGGTTTTTTACTTTTTTTTCTTTTTTTCACTTTTTTCACTTTTTTCGCATTTTCGCATTTTTCGCATTTTTTTTCTTCAAGATCAAAACGGGCAGGTGGAAAATCAAGTCAGAGTCATATGGACGACGTCCGTGCTCAGCTCCATGTCGGCGATGCTCAGCGCCGTCTTTGAATATACAACAGACTGTACTCCACACGCAGACACACCGAACGATGGCCCTGCTGCTGAGAACCACGCTGCGTGCGTCGCCAACATGGCGCAGAACGCTTTCTGTCCCCCTTGCGAAAAGACTCCACTCCACCCCGGCGGAAGCACCAGCCAGCACCAACTGGGAGGACGCCGAAGCCAACAGAAACTACTTTCTCGAGAAGTTCCCGTCGTTGAAGCCGGCGGACCTGCTTCCGGACGGCACGCCGGACTACTTCAAGCTGATCCTCACGTCGAGGGTCTACGACGTCATTGACGAGACGCCCGCCAACTACGCTCCGCTGCTCTCCAACAAGACAAACTCCAACGTGTTCTTGAAGAGAGAGGACCTGCTCCCGGTCTTCTCGTTCAAGTTGCGTGGCGCTTACAACATGATCGCCAACCTCTCGCCAGAGCTGAGAAGCAAGGGTGTCATTGCCTGCTCCGCAGGCAACCACGCCCAGGGTGTCGCCTACTCGGCACAGAAGTTGGGCATCAGCGCTACAATCGTCATGCCCGTCGGCACCCCGTCAATCAAGTTCCAGAACGTGTCCAGAATGGGCTCCCGTGTCGTGCTCTACGGTGAGGATTTCGACGCCGCTAAGACAGAGTGCAGCCGTTTGGCGCACGAACACGGCTACACCAACGTGCCTCCCTTCGACCACCCTCTCGTCATCGCCGGCCAGGGTACCATTGCCATCGAGCTCTTGCGTCAGATCAAGTCCAACAAGCTCTCCGCGGTCTTCGTGGCCATAGGCGGAGGTGGACTCATTGCAGGTATCGGGTCCTACTTGAAGAGATTGGCTCCTCATGTGAAGGTCATCGGTGTCGAAACCTTCGACGCCGACGACATGTACCGCTCCCTGAAGAAGGGCGAGAGAGTCGCCCTCGACAAGGTGGGTCTCTTTGCCGACGGAACTGCCGTCAAGCTCGTCGGCGAGGAGACCTTCAGAGTGTGTCAAAAATTCGGCATCGACGAAATTGTCCGTGTCACCACCGACGAAATCAGCGCAGCAATCAAGGACGTCTTCGAAGACACCAGAACCGTCATGGAACCTTCCGGCGCCATGACCGTCGCCGGTATGAAGCGTTACATCCAACTCAACCCAGAGATCGATCACTCCTCGAAAACATATGTGCCCGTCCTCTCAGGCGCAAACATGAATTTCGACCGTCTCAGATTCGTGTCCGAACGTGCTGTCTTGGGTGAAGGTAAGGAGATCTTCCTCTGCGTCCAGATCCCAGACGTCCCAGGCACTTTCAGAAAGCTTCAGAACATCATCCACCCTAGAGTGGTCACAGAATTCTCTTGCCGTATGTCCGACTCAGACATCAAGGCCGAGCTCGCCGAAGTGTACACCTCCTTCGCCGTCATTGACCGTGAGAAGGAACTCAAACAGGTCCTTGCTGCCATGCACAAAGAAGGCTTCATCGCCTACGACTTGTCCAGAAACGAAATGGCCAAATCTCACGGACGTTACTTGGTCGGTGGTAAAAACAGCCTGCGTGAAAAGATCATTCATTTCGAATTCCCTGAACGTCCGGGCGCCTTGGACAAGTTCCTCGAGCTATTGAAAACAGAATGGAACTTGACTCTTTTCCACTACCGTAACCAGGGTGACGACATCGGTAAGGTTTTGACGGGTATCAACGTCCCTGAGTCAGAGGATGAAAAGTTCCAGGAGTTTCTCGACAAGTTGGGCTACAAGTACACCGACGAGACCCACAACAAGGTCTTTGAGTTGTTCTTGAAGAGGTGATTTCTCTTTCTCATTTTCCTTCCCCCTTCTTCTTATTCCTCCCATTGTTCATCGAACGAACCATAAAGTTACCTTTCTGCCACATTCCCGATATTATTCTTCCCTACAGAGAAAAGCATAAATGTCACCGACACCTACTCCCCAACCTACGGCTCCGGAATAGCCTCCACAGTTTACCTTTCCCATGTTCTATATAGAAGATACTCTAAAATATCCATCGCAAACTACCATTGCAGACGCTTTGTACTTTTTTTCTTCGTAATCTCGTCTCGCTCCTACTGTTTATGGAGGGAAACCCAGATCTGGAAAAAGATCCGTGGTTTTTCACCATTCCACATTTCCACACCCTCTGCAATCCAGCTACCATTAATTCTTTCACAGTTCTCTAAAATCGCCATCCTCCCTCATCTCACCAGTCACAGCCTTCAAGATGAAGATGAAGGTACCCTTCTGGCGAAATCGCAAGCTTGCAGGAAAACCTCTATCGAAACTGCCTAGCCATTTGCGGACGCTTTTGAAAACTAGCAAATTAAGACACACCGGGGCAGGACCGAGAACATTGGACAGTGTAATCTCTTATATTCCAACACTCAAATCCCAAAACAATAAGTTTGATGATATCAGATACCAGCTCTTCCCTAATAATCGTCACATACCAGACATAGTGACCGACAATCCCGCCATCAACGTCATCATTTGCATTTCGCAACGTGACTTCCCCATTTCCATCCACCATCGACTCCTGGTCTTGCTCACAATGAAGGGAATTGATTTAAATAACGTCCACTGGGTGATAACAGATGTCGATCAGCTCGGAGAATATCCTGTCTTTCCAATAAATCTCGGCCCTGTCAACAAAACCAACATGAAGCTTTGGAAAACTCAATATCTCGAAGAGCTGAATACGTATCTCCAGTATTTTACCTTGAATAAATTAGCAGAAAACGTTGAACGGGCTGCAGATAACTCTGATCTTTTTCAGACTAGTTCCAAGGATATCACAGCTTCAGTCTATGACAAACTGAAAGGATACAGAGTGTCTTCGAAGCATCTTCATCTTTTCTCGGTGGATTTGCCATGGACATTAACACCAATACTACACTCCCTAGATTATGATCCATTTCAGTCAGCAAACACCTACATAATAGGGCAGACTAACTCAGGCAAAACCTCATTACTTCGCAACATGATCAAAGCATTTCATAGAGATTTGAATCGAGAAACAAGCACTGTCACAGACACCGTAGAAAGTGAATTAACTAACAGTCAGGAGCTCATGGCTGATCCACAACTGATCAAAATTTTTCCTGGACCATTTTCCTCTAAGTTCAACGTCTACAACGTGCCAGGAATGAGACTCATAGATACTCCAGGGTATGTACGTACAGAGGGTAGCATCTGGAGTCACGTAAGTGAGAGGGGAATACATTTGTTAAGAATGCCTGACAGTGACACTTTACAAAAAATGCAAAAAAACTTGATACTCTGTCCTCGAATATTGGGATACGATAAGCACAAAGCCAATGTCATTTCTGGATTCCACATTGGTGGACTCGTTTTCGTCAAGCCGTGGCTAGTCATTCCGAAAGATAACTCAAAGCTTGATTGTTTACCACACATCAAGATCAACGTCATGAAAAACATGCCTGGTGAGGCAAAGGCGATCTCCGCACAAGAAATGAACGAAAGGATGTATGACATTGAACATAGTAAGGTAATCAAGGAACGGGAATGGAGTAGGTACTTTTTAACTGGTGAAAGAATAGAACTTGTGCTAGATAACATCGGATCCTTCACAGCAACAGCCGGCGATCTACCATTTGCCCCTAGGACGCAGATTTTTTGGGAAGTCTCGATTCCTGAGCGTGTACGTTTCCTTTCAAGATCATGGGACAGCAGCGGAAAAGTGATCTTGGAAAGTGTCGAACCACTAAAAATGCGCTTCTGCAAAGCGCTTACTAAACTGATGCACCAATCTAGGGAGAAGCAGATTTATAGACAACCACTCTAGCAGTATAATCCATTTTAAAAATCATCATCAACCAGCATGGCAAAACATTCGAATACACTAGATATCTTGTTTTCTATCCCGGCTATTTCTTCAACCGAATTTTGCTTACGTAACAAGGCTGAAAAAAATGCAGGTAGAAAAAAATGTCGAAGACAACATGGAAAATGTCCTAGAGATGTTCCGGATCTGGATTAGCTGGATGGTCGGAACTGCAGGCTGGGGCGAAGGGAATCTTTACTGGACCAGGATAGGGACAACGGCAAACTATTAATCTTTTGTGCTGTTGTTGCGCAATAAGAGAATGTTTCCCATCTGGAATGCTGTCGACTCTCATTCGAGCACCCTGGATAGTTCAACAGCACCTTCTGTAAGTCCCTTTGTGAAGCTTATTGCCGTTCCATTGTTCATACTCTACATTGTTGTCCTGGTTCTGGTGGCCATTGGATTTACACAAATAAAGTTTTGTTTTAGCAGGAAGGCGCAGCTGGAGTTGGACTCCCTTGTGGATGATGACACCTTGGAACCGGTAACGGTATTGCGACCGCTCAAGGGAATTGATTCAAACATGGTGGGTTGTTTAGAATCATCCTTTCAGCAAAAATACCCCCAAGATAAACTGGAAATCATTTTCTGCGTTCAGTCTGCAGCTGACCCTGCCATAGCCATCGTGAATTCCCTGATTGAAAAATACAAGAACGTGGATGCCAAACTGATGATTGATGAGAATCAGAACAGGCTTGATTTCTTCGGCTCTAATCCCAAAGTCAACAACTTGCATAAAGGTTACAGAGCAGCTAAATACGATATTCTTTGGGTTTTAGACTCCAATATTTACACAGACCCATGCACATTAAGGAGATCTATATACACCCTGCGGAACAACAAGAACAACGGATCGAGCACTCCTGCTTGGTTAAGGCGAGATAAGACCGTCAAGATGGTGACCCACGTTCCCATTGTTGCATCTAATTCAAAGCATCGCATAAACTGGGGGGCGAAACTTGACGAAATGTTTATGTCCACCTCCCATGCAAAATTTTATGTTGCCCTCAACAGGATCCAGCCTGCTCCTTGTATCAATGGGAAGTCCAATCTTTACAGAAGATCCGATCTAGATAAAGCTGTTGAGCTAGTTGTCCACCAACATATTAACAAAGGAGACGGCCTCAAGCACTTTGCTAAATATATTGGAGAAGACCACATGATTGCATTGGCTATTTTCGATAATGTCGACGGTTGTGCAGGCATGAGTCGAGATTTTGTTTTACAACCAATCAGCGGGCAGAATAGTGTCAAAGAATATATACACAGAAGGGCTAGGTGGTTGCGGATAAGAAAATACATGGTTGCTGCTGCCACTTTCCTAGAGCCTACAACAGAAAGCCTTTTGAATGGTATAATTGGCAGCTTCTCAATGAATGTACTTTTCAAAGGAGAAAGTGGGATCTGGTGGAGCTGGTTCATCTGCCACCTGATGGTATGGTTTATTATCGATGCGATACAGTTCAAGGATATCATTGATGCTACGAACAACAACGTTTCTTCCGTGATAGTCCCCAGAAAGTTCTGCCTGGCGTCATTTGCATGCTTCTGGGCATTGCGGGAAGGTTTGGCGCTACCTATATGGGTTATGTCGATGTGTGGTACTGGAATCCAATGGAGAGGTCAGCAATTCAAGATACTTCCTGATCTTTCGGCAGAACCGTTGTGACATAATAAACGGCAAATAGAGTTTGTTTAAAATAAAAGTATATAGATTTGTTTTGAACGCTAAGGCTGGGGGTTCCTGTTTGAGTGGTTTCACTATGTTTCTTCCTATGTGCTGACATCTCTACCCAGCTCAAGTTTCATTCGGCCGGCTGTGTTTCTCCTTGCCGCCAAGCTGAATCCTTCGGTATTGCGCCAACAAAATTATCGAAGGATTACTTAATCCAGCAATTATTCCCCTTGCCGTTTCGAGACATGATTCTCTCTCAGGGACGACAGGCGGACGATAGATAACGGAGTTGGCATTGATTTGACCAACTTTATTCTTTCCCTTTAGACTATGCCTTTCTTTAATTCTCCTTTTCAAGAAAGTGTGAATACTGTATACATACATGCACACATAAACATATATGTATATGCCATAACTCTATTTGAATTTGAAGGAATAAGTTCTGGAATCAATTGGCCTGACTGCTGAGTTTCTATGATAAGAACAACAAACAATAGCTGATCAGATGGCGGAGGAACCTAAAAAGTTACCCAGAACCAATCTTGAAGAGAAACTTATGATTATAGATTATTTTAAGAACTCTAACAAGCCGCAAAGTGAAACTGTTGAACATTTTAAAGATAAATTCTCTATTTCAACATCTAGTTTTAGTGAATGGTTAAAGCATGAAGATGAGTTGAGGCAACGGTACATGAAGGCTGTAAACGGACCCCAGGGTGTGTCTGAAAATATAAAGCTCTCGAAAAGGAAATCTACCTTCAAGTATGGACCAATAAATGAGGCGATGCATAAAATAGTGAGTGAAAGGTTGAGTATGAACCTGCCCGTGACTGAACCTATTTTACGCCATTACTGGGCTACATTTACCAAAGAGTATGGGGTTACAGACCCAAAGAGAGCAGAATGCTTTAGTCATGGCTGGCTGGCTAATTTTAAAAAGCGTCATGGATTGACGAAGGCCAAAAAGACTAAAATTATCGACGATAATGCTTTAAAAAGTAATGATATTTCCCATAGAAAGGTGAGCACTGAAAGCATTTCAGAGTCGTTGAAGTTAAGTCACGACTTAGCAAAGAAAAATCCAGAATACGCAAATGATGATTTTATGAGAGATGAAAACGAATTCAGGAAATTGAAATTTGTGAAAAACACAGCAGTTATCGAAAAACCTTTTATTAATCGTAATCAGCACACACCAGATAGTACTCCTGTGTCAGGCACTGAGCCAAATGATAGGACCGATTTTTCTGACGGAAAACGACGTAAAACAACACCGTCCAACAATTCGCTTGGCCTTTTTAATACCCCTACAAATTATACCTTCCCATCATCTGACATGTCGGTTCAGCTTCCATTATTCCAAAATTCTGAAAAAAAGAAAGCATCTAACTCTTCTGCAACCTTAAACTACCTACTTACCACCAATGAAAATGAAATTGGTTGCTCCAGTCTTTCCAATGTGCGACCTAAATTGGACATCGATTTTCCTTTGCTAGCCACAGACTACCAAAAACCTAGCATCGTAAGTTTTGGCAAAGCAAACAATAGCGTCGCCGCTAATAGTGAAAGCAGCGTTGGCGCTGCGAATAACATGAATTTGACGGAAAGAAATTACAGGAATGGCAAAGCTGATAATGGCGGAGGCGAAAAAGATAATATTATTAATGGAAGTATTCCTGATAACTCCAACGTGGGGAATAACCATGTATTGAACAAAAATAGTAATTTTGGAAGTGGTACAAGTACCTCAACCAGCCAAGGCACACAGTTTAATCTTCAGCAAATATTGAATTCGCATATTTCTGAGCCTCCTATCTCAACACCTAAAACACTTCATTCTAGTCTTGGCAGGAATTTGAAATCTGTAATAAGTTCGAAAACAGGTCCTCCTTATCAAAATCTAATGTATGGCGGAAGAAATGGTTCAAACCGGATGGTTTACGAGAATATGAACACTTCAAACTCTTCTCTGAATTCTAATGGAATAGGAGCATTATTAAGCAGCAGCCAGCCCATCCAGTTAGAGAACCTGCCACATGCACAGAAGAAAACTTCAAGTGCTATTAATTCGGTGTCATCGTCGACACTACCGGTGCAAAGTCTACCAGCCAATGCGTCCAGCCAAACCAGCGCCAATGTTACTTTCGGTGATGCAAGAGCACCATATCGCAGTTACCCGTCAAACAGTCAGAATTTAGAACAAGCTTTGGACGACAGTAAATATAGCACTAATTTCAATAGGACAGCTTTAGACTTGGCAAATAATAATGGTAAAAATGTACTGAATTCTGTCCATGCAAGACCACTACATACCATAACTGGTCGTGCTCGATCCTCTGTTGCCTCTCAACATAATATGCTGAAAAGCAAGTCTGAGGGTGCCGTCAAGAACATTGTAACTTCCACCAAAGCAGAAAACTCGCGGAGTAGTTCTGCAGATATCATCAATGGCTCAACTTGGACGCTTGATAATGAGAGTTTTGATGGTAAAGACATGATTAGCATTGATAGCATGGAGAGGCTATTGTTTGTTTATGCTGATAATTTTTTCAGACAGTACAAAGAGACACATGAATTCGACCAGTCTAGAGAGTTATTTGACGAATTTAAAACGCGTTTCATGGCAGACAAACTCCGGCATATATCTCAACAAAAAACTCGTCGGATAAGTGCTGAGGATACAAGCGTCAATCCTAATTCTGGTGGAAGAGAGTACGACCCTGGATTGTCCAACGACATATTTTTGAGGAGATGATCCAATACACGAAGGAAACGATACAAGACATTCTATATTAATTATGTAAATTTAACATTGCCTCAAGGCACATCGAAATGAGTAAATAGAGCAAGTTTTGGGGTTGACTATGTCATTACTTTTATAATTGATGAAGCTTAAAGAGGCTGAAGAATAGTAGTTGCTAGGAGATAGTATTATATTACACTGTGCATATATGAAGCGATAGGAACCTAAGGCTATTCATTATAAAAGAAAAGCAGGGACATTAATTAAAATGAAATGGTTAAGGAAGTATTATAAGAAAAAAAGGAATTGTGATCCCACAGTCTACTGCATCTACTGATTAAATTCGAGGTTCTGACCATGTGACAATTGTGCAGCTGGAACTTGTGCTTGAGCCTGTGCTTGAGCCTGTGCTTGGACTTGCGCTTGGACTTGTGCTTGGACTTGTGCTTGTGACTGTGCCTGTGCTTGAGCTTGTGCTTGAGCTTGTGCTTGATCCATAGCTATGTTATTCTGGCCCTGCGTCTGCTGTTGGTCTAACATCTGGCTTTCGTACTGCTGCAGGTTGAAGTTATCCAAAGCTCCGGCGCCTTCTATTTCGTGGAAATCAAGGATTTCGGAGTACATCATAATTTTCCAGTTTTCGACGGGTAAATCTGCGTTGTTGAAAGACCAGTCAAATTTTTCCTCCGCCACTGGTTCATCTGTTGGGTCGTGGTAAGGAGCAAGATAAGGGTGTGCCAAGGCCTCTGCCGCAGTTATCCTTTTGCGAGGGTCGAACACTAACATTTTCGATAAGAGATCCACAGCTTCTGGTTCAACGTCTTTAAACCTCTCGGTCAAAGGTATAGGGTCTCTGTGTGGTAGCGATTGCACAAATTTGAGTGTATTTTCCGAGCAGATTGTATCAATGACGCCAGGGGGAGGGGAACCCAAAAGCTCTGTGATTATGGAAAACTGGTGGACGTGGTCCTTCCCTGGGAAAAGGGGCTTACCTTCGATCATTTCTGCAAAGATGCAGCCAACGGACCAAATGTCGACCTCTGTGTCGTATTTCTGCCAGGTAAGCATAATTTCTGGAGCACGGTAATAACGGGTTGAAACGTAACCTGTCATCTGTGGGTCTTGGACACGAGCTAATCCAAAATCACAGATTTTTAAATCACAATTCTCATTAACGAGAATGTTAGAAGGCTTGAGATCTCTGTGGATGACTCCTGCAGAGTGCACGTATTTCAAGCCCCGCAAGATCTGGTAGAGAAAATATTGGACAAACTGTTTCTCTAATGGTCTGGATGTCAGGAGTCTGTGAAGGTCGGTACCTTGTAAGTCTGTTACAAAATAAATGTCTTCTAGCGGCGAAAGGAAGATGTCTTCCAAAGAAATCAAGTTTTCGTGCCTGAGATGGTTCAAAAGCTTCAATTCTCTGTATGTTCTCTTTGCTAAGATGGGAGTCGAGAAGGGCTTCATGACTTTTTTAATCGCCACGTTCTGGTTTGTCAATTTGTCCTTAGCCGAACATACCAACCCAAAGGCGCCCATCCCGATGGGATTCAAGTCGGAGTAACGAGAGGTGGTGTCAAAAACCGTGCCGAAAATGTTCGATCTTACGAAATCTTGGGAAGCTGACATCGGAGTGAGAAAAGATAGTGTCAGTGTTGATGTGGCTTAATGTGGTTAAATGTGTTTTAATCTAAACCTTTGGTCTTTCAGTCTTCTGTCCTGCTGTGGGGCTGTAATCTATCGGAAGACGTGTGTGTGGATGCCGTTCGTGCTGTTGCCGTTGCTCGTGATGATGCTGATGCTGGTGTCTCCGGACAGGGTCGGCGGTGGTGGTGCTGCTGACTGGCAATAGTAAGTGCTCTGATGGGATGTCAAGGGGTGTACTTGCAGCCGTGTGTAGCGTCTGCAAACCTGGCTAGAGGGAAGCACCTGGGCATGTGGACAAGACGGCATCTCAGGCCTGTTGCAATTTATTCCTGGAACAAACACCTCCAGGCGAACAGCAGGCCGGGGGGCGAGCGGATGACGTAATGCGACAGGATTCGTGTTGTGGGCCGACCGAGGAGGTGGTGAAGATGTGGTGACATGAATTGACGAAGTTAAAACAGAGGAAGGATGTTAGACGAGATTGGGGTGCCCAAAGGAGAGGGGTTTTGTACCATATAAGGATGCAGAACGTGCTCGAAAAGTGGGAAGAGCTTCAGGATGAAGCCAGGGTGTTGGATGGACACCACGAGACGCATGCCGAGCTGTTTGTGTTTCCGACGTACAAGTCGATGGGCCTTTCAGCAAAAAATCCAGAGCTTGATCCGCAGACAAGGGTGAACTACCTTTGTGGGAACTCGCTAGGTTTGATGCCCGTGCAGACAAAGCAGTATGTTGAGAAAGAGCTTGAGGCCTGGGGTGCTAGGGCGGTCGAGTCCCATTTTCGGAACGAGATCACGACCAACTGGGTCGACGTGGATCTTCCTCTTGTGCCGAAGCTTGCGAGGCTCGTTGGGGCCAAGGATTCAGAGGTTGCCGTGATGGGGACGTTGACAATGGATCTTAACTCGCTATTGGTGAGCTTTTACCAGCCAGACATGGCTAGCGGAAGGACTAAAATTCTTTTTGAGAAAGGAGCTTTCCCCTCGGACTACTATGCGCTATACAATATGGCTAAGCTTCACAAATTGGACCCTGCAGAGACACTTGTGCAACTAGCGCCACGGGATGGGGAGTACACTTTGAGAACGGAAGACATTCTCTCTTGCATAGACAGAGAGGGTGACCGGATTGCGCTCGTTTGCTTCTCTGGGATCCAGTACTACTCGGGTCAGTTCTTCGACATTAAAACGATCACCTCCAGGGCCCACGAGAAGGGATGTATGGTTGGATGGGACTTGGCACATGCCGTCGGTAACATTGACCTGAAGCTACACGACTGGGACATCGATTTTGCCGCATGGTGCAGTTACAAGTATCTCAACTCCGGGCCGGGCGCTATCGGGGGGATTTTCGTCAATGAAAGACACATTAGCGGTGACGACTCCACTGGGCGGGCCAGATTGGCAGGCTGGTGGGGGAACGATGCGTCCAACAGGTTCCAGATGTTGGAGAAGTTCAAGCCGATTGAGAGTGCTTTGGGGTTCAGACAGAGTAATCCCAGTGTGTTGGACGTAAGTGCGATGAACTCTTCCTTAGATGTTTTCGAAGCATGTGGAGGTGTCGGGAAGCTCAGAGCAAAGGCCATTGCTCTCACTTCGTTCCTGGAAAAGTGTTTGCAGAAAAGCAAGTACTACAGAAGCATCGAGGAAAGCAATAAGATCGGGAACGGCGACGAGGTCCATTTTGTGATTATTACTCCGAAAGATCCACACCAGAGGGGATCGCAGTTAAGTCTCTTATTCAAGCCTCTTGAGAAAGACATCATGATGAAGGTATTCCAGTTCATGAACGAAAGAGGGACGATCTGCGACGAAAGAAAGCCAAACGTGATCAGGTTGGCTCCCACTGCATTGTACAACTCTTTCAAAGACTGTGTTGAATGTGCGCAGTTACTGGAGGAAGGGCTTTTGGCTTATGCCTCCAGTTCTAGTTAGATGCCGATTTTATGTTTAGACTTATCTTTGATTATCTACTTTAATGACTTACGCGGAGAATCCGCTTAATGGACTGACTAAATTATAACTATCCGTACTTAATTGATAAAAAAAGTAAAAACAAAAACAAAAAAAGTGCTAATTCTAATTGTTCGCCACGGCGTAATTTTTCTTTGGACGGCCCCGTTTCCTTTTCAATGCTTCGTCCATGATCTCTGGCTTATTATCTAAATCACTGACGGAAACTGTGTACTTTCTCTTTTTCGGATTACCGCCAAGAATATCTTCATTGTGTCCAACTCCGCTGTTCAACGACGACAACTTTCCAATACTGTCCACACAGTACAGGGATGATGCCTCAGAGTCCAAATTTGGTGGCATCGTTTCAGTCTTAATCTTATTGTTAGGATTCACTCTACTTCTCCCGAAATATTGATCCTCGTCACTATCTTCGTTGTCCGTACGTTCCTCCAGTTCACCGTTCGGATTATCGCCCTGTTTCTTGACACTAGCGATGGCGCCATTCTTCTTGTACTTCCATTCCTGCATAGGCGTATTTAGTGCACATTCGCTAACGTGTCCAATGAAATCCTTAGCAGTTGTAAAGTGAACTCCGCATGATAGACAGTACCCACCATCATTACGCCTGGTTACTAATTCTCCAGTTTCTTCATCATGTAATTCTGTTGCATTATGGTCACCTCCTTTGCTGCCATCACCGTTCCCTTCTCTCTTGTTTTTTCTTCTGAGTTTGAAAATCATTTCATTATCTGGTTCGTAGTGAACAAGCTTCAAATGCCTTTTGAGAACGTCCAGCCTATTAAAAGAACCGTTGTTCCTATGTGGGCATGTAGCATATGTTGCATTCCAAAAGGGGCAATGATATTGTGGTGCATTGTGTGACTTCAGATGCCTTCTCAGATCACTTGGTCTTGAAAAAGACCATGTACAATGGGCACAGCAGTATGGTTTCGGCGAATCAGGGTCATTCGAAGCATCCCTAGATCGATGCCTCTTGACCTGCTTTTCGGGTGTCGTCACATTAGTGCTAGCAGCATCGAGATTTTTACCATCATTCGGCATGGATGCCATTGTAGAAGAGCTTATCAAGCTGGGAATCATCGATATTGGGATTGAGGGACCAAATGCTGCAGCTAGCGCTGGTGAAAGGACAGAAAGTCGTCCTGGATTCAAGCCAGTTGCCTGTGTCAAATCCGGCAACAGGTTGTTGGCAAGAGGAGGATAGTAAGAATTGTTGATTGCAGAACCAAATGGATTCATATCTGGGGTGAAGTTTACTGCAGAAGCATTGGAGTTACTTCGAGACTGGAAGGGAGCATCCGCTTGCCCTTGCTGAGTTAGGTCGTACAGCTGAGCGTTTACTGACGAAGGTTGTGCTCGCGGTGGCATTTGCATCTGCTTCAGTTGCTGTAGCTGCTGCAGCTGTTGTAGTTGCTGTAATTGCTGCAGTTGTTGTATTTGTTGCAGCTGTTGCAGCTGTTGCAGTTGTTGAAACTGATGTATCTGTTGAGGTTGGAAATTTGGCATTGTTGGTTGTTGTGGAGGAAGAGGAGTCCCAAAGCTGGGCGTATTCGGTGTTTGAGAGGTCTGGGCTTCTGACATTTGTTCACTCTGCCGTAGGTTACTCGGTTGAGAAAACGGAAATTGCGATGGAGGTTGTTGTTGTGGCTGTGGTTGCTGGTTAGGATCGAACGAGGGATGTTGTTCGTTAGAAACGGAAGCTTTTCGTTGGGCGCCTGGATGAGAAGATAGCGCACCGGACTGCTGCTGTTGTTGCTGCTGTTGGTAGTGATTCTGGTCAAGGAAAAAAGCTTTGAAATTCATCGAATCTAATAAAGAAGCGGATATGGAAGGGTCCAAAGAAGAGGGAAATTGTTGCAGCTGTTGCAATTGCTGAATCTGCTGTAGTTGTTGTAGTTGCAATTGATAATATTGTTGTAGCGTTTTCGCAGAGCCGTAAACCTGGTTTCCTGGAAGAAAAGATTCTGGCATTTGCATCTGTGGAGGAACTGCATTGGAAAATAAGTGATCGAAGTTCTGCTTTTGAGTGTCGTCTTTTGTAGAGGCATTTCCAGTCTGTTGGTTTTCGACCGACAAGGGACCTTCCGAATTGGATGATAGAGATTTCTGGCGCTTCTGCCCCTGCTGCTGCACGTCATTCTGGTTACCAAACTGTTGAGGCTGCATATACTTGTTGAAGTACATCGACGAAAGAAATGGATACATGTAGTTGGGCGGGATGCCGGCGTTGTTCGAAAAGGGTACCAGTCCAGGATACTGGAAGGAGTTTTGTGGCGGCTGAGAAGGCTTCATCGCCGGATGGACGAACGGAGACGAGGTGTTGCTATTGGTGTTAACTTGATGCGTCTTCTCACCTGCGCTGTGTCTGCTATCGTCCTCAAAAGAATTGTTCGAAGGAGTATCACCTACTGCGGCAGCGTTACTGTTATCGACTGTGTTGCTTGTGCCGGCGGTTGCGGCTGTGTTTCTAGATATGGTATTGGTGTTGTTTTCGTCAGTTGCATCGCTCTTGCTGACGTCGGAACCCGCAAAACTGCTAGAAGCGTTACTCCCTGCCTCGGGCAGGGTATCCTTTGGAACATTGCTGTTACTTGACGGTAGAATTTGATGGAAACCCTGATGATCCTGGGTCATCTTAGCAGCGTGTCTGAAAGAGGACGACGCTGCCGATGATGCCGAGGATACAGAGTTGTGGGAGGTTCCCAGCATGGATTGTGAAGAGGAGGACGTCCGCGTTGACTTGGCGTCGGTAGCATTTGGCACATCGGCAAGTGAGCTGCCGTCCGTTGCTCTTTTATCAACGCCTCCTCCTGCAAACGCATCGCCGATATGGTCTGTCGGCAACGTCGACAGCTGGGGATGGACCATGGAGTCTCTAAAGCTATGTCTGTGTGTTTCCGTGGACGGCACGATTTGTGATCGGGATGTGCAGTTAGAGAAACCCTCTCCGATTCGCCCCTTTATCCGGTGCATCTCCTATCAGTAACCTCTTCTCCCTCTCTCATCCCTTCCTTCTCTGTTTGTTTTTCTCTATCTATTGTGGAGCTCTATCTGCTAGCAAAAAAAAAGCCGGCTGGCGGTCGAGAATTGCCGCAACTGCAAACATCTAATTTTGCACGAGTGCGGCGACCACGGAACGAGAAGCGGCTCGCTGTGCGGTCAATTTTTCTATATAATAATAATAAAAGATCCTAACGGGGCTCCAGATATTATGTAAGCTAAGTAAGAATTTCTTTCAATCCTTACTAGTATAAAGGTAGTATTGATTATATATTAATATTCATAATCTTGTCTAAACATCTTCTTTATTCTATTTCTTCATAAAACGAGTAAGAAGCAAGAAGTGTCAAGTGAGAATAATCATGTTTTCCTTTTACTTAAAATTTCAGGTCAAAGTTCTCTATTTCCTAAAATAGTAATTTCGTTTCCCTTTATCTTCTATCGTTCTATGAGACAAGACTATCGACGCCATACTTTTGATTATATCTGACATAACTTTTAGGTCACGTGTGCAGGAGATGACACTTTTTTTTTTGTTCCTTATGTTTTCCAAGGAACGTCGGAGATTCAAAGTGCCGCCTTAATTGCCCGAGATAAGCCGACCGAGGAACAGCCATGACAGACAATGGACAGGGACAAAGAGGTCAATGACAAGATCATGCAAGATGGACGGCTCTAGTAGACGGTTAAGCGTTCCGCCTCTTTTCAACAGAATATTTTGCACCTATTCCTCGTCCTTTCCCCACTGCTAACCAACCTGGTGTCCTGCAACAGCGGAGGATAACAACTAAAATCGCTCAACGGGTTTTCCCTAAAAAGGTATTTGGAGCGCCTTATCTTGCAGATCTTTAGGAGCTTTCCCTTCCCCCATATAAGGGGACCCCAGGCCTTTTACTAATGCAAGACGTCTTGCAGTACCCCTGTGACGTTGTGTTTTCCATGCTGTCATCTTTCCTTCAGTAAGATGAAACTAGCGTAATCGTCTGTCGAAAAAACTCTGCCCACAATGAGTGCTGTTGCTCAGCAAGGGAAAGAAGCCCAAAATCTGCTACACTTCGGAGAAGAACGGAGCAAGATCGAGGAGACTGGAAATGACGTACAGGAGGAAACAGAGTCGGTAGAAGAGGACTTGGCGGAGATTGTTGCTGCGTCCCACGAAAATATCCTGACAAGCAAGAAACTCATCATCGTCTTCACGTCGATGTCCGTCGCCTTGATGCTTGTATCCGTCGATATGGCTGGCATCACCGTCGCTGTCCCCTACATGGCCAAAGAATTCGACGCATACACTTCAATTTCATGGGTCGGTACATCCTCATTGATCAGCACTACAGTCTTCATGGTTCTTTTTGGGCGTTTCAGCGACATCTTTTCCAGGAAGTACACCATGATCTTCGCCATGGTCGTCCTAGCATTCTTTGATTTGGCGTGTGCGTTGGCTCAAACCCCTACACAGCTCTACGTGTTCAGGGCCTTGTGTGGCATGGGAAATGGCGGTATCACCACCTTGAGCATGGTTGTCGTCTCAGACGTGGTCACTTTGGAGCAAAGAGGTTTCTACCAGGGAATTCTTGGCGCTTTCTTCGGGATAGGCAGTGCCATCGGACCCTTCATTGCCTCGGCGTACATAAACCATTCTACTTGGAGAAATTTCTACTTTACCTTATTCCCTATCTGCCTGTCATCAACCCTGATCCTCATCAAGTACGTTCCCTACACGAGACCGCAACACTCGATGAAAGAGAAACTACTTAACGTTGATTATCTGGGCTTTTTCACAAGTTCAGTGGCAATAATCTTCTTGCTTATTCCAATCAGCGGTGGGGGCTCCTCCTTTCCTTGGACCAGTGCATTTACAATCTCCATGATAGTCATAGGTGGCGTCTTTTTTTTGATCTTCTTATTTGTGGAGTGCAAGGTCTCTAAACTCCCCCTCATACCTCTACGCTTATTCAGCGAAAGTTTCTCCCTAACGTCCATTCTTTTACATAATTTTTTCTTCGGAATAAGCTATTACGGGATCCAGTACTACTACCCATATTATTTCGAGGTGGTGAGAGAATACACACCAATGGAAACATCTTGCTTTCTCTTGGCTTTTGTTTTACCACAGACCTTAAGTTCAGTCTGTTCTGGCCAACTCATTTCTAGAACAAAACACTACGGTTTCGTAATCTGGCTTGGATACTTTCTATGGATGCTTGCAATGGGGCTTTTGAGCTTGTGGGGATTAAACACTAAAAGGGGGGTCACAATCGTCATAATGATCATTAATGGCCTTGGATCCGGGTTTATTTTTCAGCCTACCCTGATAGCAGCACAGGCCCATTCCTTTAAAAGGGACAGAGCAACCGTTATATCTACCAGAAACGTTTTACGTACTTTTGGTGGTTCTATCAGCTTGGCTATTTCTGCTACCATACTTGCAAACACATTTGCCGAGAATTTAAATGCAACAGGAGCAGAATATTTCTCTAGATCAGAAATTGAGGTATTGAAGACATTGATATACACCAAACCTGACTTGTCCAAATATACGCCAACCCAGGCATTATATTTGAAAGGGATATACATGTCAGGCATAAAGAGAATTTTTTATTTGTGGATGGCTTGCATGGCGTATTGCTTTATTACTAACGTTCCGATCAAAGATAGAGGCTTGCAGCCCATGGATGGGAGAAAAACTTGAATTTATTTAGTTTTTGCATCGTTTCAATTTTTCTACTTTATAATTATATAGAAAAATTTTGGTCACAAAATACCACTCTTTTAACCGGCTATCACAATGTTCTGTGAAACATTTTTGATCAGTGTCTAACGATAAAAAAAGAATATGAATAGCAACATAAAAATAAAAAAGAATGAAGGATGCGAGGTTCGAACTCGCGCGGACATACGCCCAACAGATCTTAAGTCTGCCGCCTTAGACCACTCGGCCAACCCTCCAAAGAATAGACTCTAAACAGGCTGCTCCATTATCAATAATTGTGATAATTAAGAGTCGATATCTGTTTTGGAAACTTATTTGGGCAATACTCCGTATAGCTACTGATAGTATCACAGTAATGGGATTCAAAAAAGTTAGTTTAAAACAAGCTTGCACAAAAGGTATTCTTTCAGCCTCCCAGGCGTTATTCCTCAAGGCTTCCTCTTTTTACGCCCCCGTGAATCACAGTCATACAAGTTGGAGAAAGAATTTGTTTGGAGACTCTACATCAAAGTAATCAAACAGGAAAGGCCGAAAGCATCTTGGATATATAGATACAAAGAGCTTCTTCTTGTATCAGTGCTTGGAGTTAGTAGCCAACATAGAAAGTTATATGCGGCATGAAAAAGTAACTTTTATCAATTAGTAATCATAATTTTTGTAGGGAATTATGCATAAAGCTACCATGAGATATAAATATGAGGTACCATGTCGCTTTTGATTTTAAAGATTTACCCCTACAAAAGTGTTTTTTTGCTTCCATTTTCTTTCGAAGTAATATCGATTAAACGTCAAATGGTACAAACTATCGGTTTTATTGGGGTGGGTTTGATTGGAAGTGATCTTGCTCGTTTGGCAGTGAATGCCGGCTATAAGGTCGCTCTCAGTAACAGTAGAGAACCTGAATCTTTGAGTAATATCATTACAGAATTGGGTGGCAATAAAGTGGCTTCCGCTACCACTCCCAAGGGCATCGCTGAGGATAAAAATATAGAATTAGTTGTTCTTACTGTACCACTAAAAGTGATTCCAACTTTGGTTCCGGCAATTGGTGGGCTCAAGAATAAGATTGTTATCGATACGAACAACTATTACCCATTCAGAGATGGCCAAATCGAAGTCCTCGACACTCGCAAATTGACCACAGCCGAATACGTTGGGAAGTATTTGGACAGTTCAGCCCGGCAAGTAAAAGTGTTCAATAACATATTTGCAATTCATCTCCTCCCTGCTGCAAGCAAAGACCCATCTGCACAAACATGCCTTCCAATCATGAGTGATGACAAAGAAGCAAGCAGAGTTGTGAGTGAATTTGTCAGAAATATTGGGTTCAAAACAACCTTTGCTGGTTCTCTTAAAGATAGTTGGAGGGCAGAGCCAAAAACACCAGTGTATTGTACCCCGTATGCACCTTGCATTCCAGAAGGTCTTAACGAACAAGAAGCTGTGGAGTACTTTATGTCCCACTCCGCCGCTCCACTTAGTGCAGAAGCTGTTGAGGTTTTGATTAAGACGGCAACAACCGAAGGATTAGTAGGGGGAATATTTGATCCAAACAGTATTCCAGGCAAGGCTACCGTCCTAGCAGCATCTCGTTAGACAATAATTTTTGAAATAGTTTTATTGGAGATTTGTTTATAATTCAGTTTAATCAGTAGTGTTGGTTAGCTCTGAATTTCACCTAACTGCAGCACTTTATTTTTGTGTTTCGACTCGTTTGCAGCCTATTCTATTTCTATTTCAGCTAAAAGCTAAACGCAAAAAAAATAAGACTTGGACTATTCATTGTCCCTTTGAGCAGAACGAGATGATTCAGAAAATTTTCGGCTTCCTTAAGTATAATGTTTTATAAGACTTGACATACGTCTTCAAGTTCTCTGACGACAATTACTTCTCTTAAATGTTTTACAGTAGTTAACCATAGCAAGTGAATCTATGTATGGAAATTTGGACTACAACGTAGAATGAGCTGATTTGCACATGGAAATTTTGTGCAGGTTTTGATCTTTTTAAGTAGTCAATGTCAATGCCGACCTCCAGAATGTACCAGGTTTAGCGAAAATATATCATTCGCCGAATTTTTTATATCATGTGTGATCGCACACTTCAAGTGTTCCATAAAATTTCTTCTCTTTTAAAGGAAAGGTTGTAAAAGTGGGGAAAAATGCCCCTTTACTTAGCGGCGGGAGATTTGCAGAATCAGCTTATCAGAGGTCAGATTATTTTGAACACAGGTCACTATACCTCTGGCATTGTGCCTCTGGTATAATGACCCGTCAAGGAAACATGAGGGATGACCTTCTTAACGTCTAATTTTCTCTCCCATAGCAATCTTCGGTGCCCGCATATTTTCCAATTCTTACAAGTTTAAACTACTAGGCCATTATCTAGAATCATCGAAAAGCCATATGCAAATTATAAGGCAGCTGCCTGTCGAAGTCTAGCTATTCTATTATGAATATCCATTATATCTTAATCTCGTTAGTTAATTAAAACAACTTATATGAATTCTAATAGCTAATAATTCTAAACACAGATAGGAGAGGCTTTCTTTCCTATTTATATTCTCGGGACATTTGTTATCTTAACAGGTTTTAGATTATTGATGCCAACTTCACACGGATTTTTTTCCTTATCTTTCAATGCCGTATGCTTAATTATCGTTTAGCCTGATAACGTCTTTCACCATGTACGGCATTTCTTTATCTAGATCCTGATGGCATTCGACGTCTGGCAAAGATGTTCTCCCTAAATCAAAGATGCACTCGACCTAGAACTTTTTTTCTTAAAGAAAAGTCCAAGCGTCAACTTGGTCAACCACTATAATTCTGATTGAACTGGTGACCAATCAGACAGAAAATCGATCACGGGATATGTTTTCATGTTGGGAAATAATGCAGTGACGTGGATATCTATTTAACAGCAAACGGTGGCTCTATCTTCAACTGAAGTTGAGTATATGGCGCTGAGTGATGCAGTAAAAGAGCTGCTATGGTTAAAACAACTACTGAAACACATCGGGCTTAAAATGAATAAAGTACCATGCATCTTCGAAGGTAACGAAAAATGCAGAATCTTATCAGCACATCTGGTTCATCATCAAAGACCAAACACATTGACATTAAGCATCACTTCGTGTGGCATCATATTTAGGAAAAAACTGTGAAATTAATGTCGATAAACACTGATAATATGGTTGCTGACATGTTGACTGAGTAAAATCAAGTTTAATAAGTTTGTTAGGTTAAATGGTATGTTAAATATTTTTGCGAGTGTTAAGATTGTGGTGAGGCGTTGGGATAAGATGTCGAATGCCATTAGGGTCTAGATAAAGAAATGCCGTACATGTTGAGATAAGTCATCAACACAGATAAAAGATAGAGAAGCATACTGCATTGAAAAATAAGGAAAAAATCAATATGAAAATTTGTTAAAGTTTAGCTATTCTCATATCATTTTAATTGTCGCTTGTATTCTATTATGTTTTGTTACTTAATAAATACAACGTGTATACCCTTTAATCGCAAATAGTTCTGAACGTGGATAATGAACTTTTTGCGTTTATAGCTTCAAGATATCTGCTAGCTTTTCCGATTTTAGATCACTTGGTGCCGAGTTTTTATGAGGATGTTTCCCTTAACTTTCAAGGTCCTATACTTCTGTTTGGATAGCTTATCATAACATGTACGGCATTTCTTTATCTGGATTTTAATGAGTTTCGATATCTTATCTCAACAACACGGTGTTCTACGTTGTTGTTGAGATAAGATGTCGAATGCCATCAGGATCTAGATAAAGAAATGCCGTACATGGTGAAATACGTTATCAAGATAAGAGATAACGAAACATGCGGCATTCAAAGATAAGGAAAGATCCGTATGAAGATTCGGCATCAAGTAATCTAAATGAAGATTCGGCATCAAGTAATCTAAAACCTGTTAAGATAACAGATGTCCCGAGAATATAAATAGGAGAGAAAATCTCTCCTATCTGTGTTTAGAATTACTAGCTATTAGAATTCATATAAGTTGTTTTAACTAAGTAACGAGATTAAGATATAATGGATATTCACAGTAGAATAGCTAGACTTCAACAGGTTATGAGCCAATTTGCTCTCACCTGCCCTAGAGATGAGAGCTTGAAGCTTTCTTCGTCTATGAATTATCCTAAATGGAATAGCTACACTGCTATGCTCGTTGCTACTCAAGGTGCTGGCCTTGACATTTATTTTGCAACCGGAGATCTGATGCTATCTCCAACTGAACCGATAGATGAAAACTTAATGGTGCAGCTCCGGGTTGCCCTGAACAGTGCGATTCAAGTTGTTTTGCTGAATACTGTTTCCTCAAAAGTGTTGCTAAAGTATCAATCTGACAATGTGTTCGGATTTGATTTACTCTTGTTGATTAGACGTGATTACTCTCATGTGACATCACGTCAATTGTATGCGATGGTTAATAAAGCTTGTGATGCCTCGGTCAGTAAGTCTGCCGGTGATGAAAGTGCTCTGTCATTGTTCAGAGATATATGTGCTCATTTTAACCACTCCTCGGAAATTACCCAAGTGATGGGTTTATTTTACTTACGGATGTTTAGGTCCGACCAAGCGAATGCTCGAGTTTTAGATGTGTCAAATCCGAACATTACGCTGTCAGCGGTTGAGAATACTCTGCGGGATCTTGTTCCTACTACGCAGGGTTCCGTATTTGCGGCTACTTCCAAGAAGCCGTATGTGAATAGACAAAAGTGTTACAGATGCCAGAAACGAGGTCATGTTGCCAAAGATTGTCCAGCTACTGCTCCAGTTGCTGCTAACAATTCTAGCGGTAATACAGTAGCCCTTGTCAACTCCTCCTCCAAATCTATCTCCGGTATCTCTTGGGCAGTATTTAACTCAAGAGAAGGCTCAGTTGTGCCTAGTCCGAGCTATATTTTGGACTCTGGTGCTACACTTCACATCTCAAATGAGCGATCTCACTTTGCTAAGTTTACTCCGGCTTCTGGCTGCATTACTGGAATCTCATCTAATCCTCTGGTCGTTAAAGGTACTGGGACTATCCGCTTCGTGCACCCAGTAAGCTCAAAAGTTCTTACCGTGTCTGATGTTTGCTTTGTCCCTGATGCCACCCAAAACCTTATATCCATCAAAAAGGCCTCCAAATCTGGTTCATTTACTTTTTCTCATGAAGCGGTTCACTACCTATCCTCATCTGATGAAACGGCTAGTAAGATTGCTACCGCTTGTGGACCAGACTTGTACGAATTCGATTATACTCCTGTTGTTGGTGATGCACTAGCTGTTCCTAATGCTATCAGTCATGCTGCCCTTGGACACCCTCCGCCTGCAGTTATGACCCAAATGGGAGTACCCCGTGGCCCCAAAATGGTTGAGTGTTCCTCATGTGCTGCAGGAAAGATGACTCAAATCTTTCCCAAGCAAGCTTCATCACCACGGACAAAAGCCCCGCTACAACTAATCCACGCTGATGTGTGTGGACCTTTCCCGATTCCAGGGTTTGCAGCTGAAAAGTATTTCCTTACGATTGTGGATGACTTTTCGAGATGGTCTCAAATTATTCCTCTGAATACGAAAGCCGAAACTAATGCGTACTTCAAGAACTTTATCTTGACTGCGGAAAATCATTTTAGTTCACGCGGTTTGAAAGTTTCCCAAGTTCGTACTGATAACGGAACTGAGTTTGACAACAAAGAAATCAACCAATTTTATTTTGAAAAAGGAATTAGTCATCAGTTGACGGTTCCGTATAATTCGTCTCAGAATGGTGTTGCCGAACGGAAACATCGCACGATCAAAGAAAAAGCTCGTGTTCTTCTTCATTCATCCGGTCTTCCCTCGAGTTTTTGGTCCGAGGCAGTCAAGACGGCTGAATTTTTAATTAACAGGTACCCGTCATCGTTGTTGAACGGGGATTCACCCTTCTTTCGCTGGTATGGATATGAACCTCTATATTCTGTGTTTCATCCCTTCGGGGTCCAATGTCATGTGTTAATACCTCCGGCAAAACGTACATCGGCGTTTTCTCCGGTATCCTCAGAGGCTATCTTTGTGGGTTATAGTCCGGTTCATAAAGCTTATCGCTGCTACGTTCCGGCTCTTAAAGATGTTATTATTTCAAACAATGTGAAATTTAATGATAGTGTCTTTCCTTGTTTGAAATCGCCCACTGTTTTGGATGTGGACAGCTCCAACAGTCTGCCGTCAGACATTCTTTTTGGCACCTCAGCTCCAGGGGCCTATCTTCCAAGTCCCACTGACTCCAGCCAAGGTAGTGTTTATGGTCCGTTGTCTGTTCCAACACATGGTGACACACTGAGAGAAGTGATCTCTCGTCGTCCCTCCTCTGTTATTGACCCCTCAGTATCTGCTACCGATTTTGTATCTTCTTCTGGTGATTCTGTTGAAACTACCGAGCCTGAAGATCCCCTAGCTGAATGCAATCTCCCTCATTTGACTTCGACAGATGCTCCTAAGCCTGAAGCTTGTGTATTATTGTCTGAGGAGTCTCCTGATCATCTGACTGATAATATGGATTTTGCTCCAAATGCAGTTCTGAAGCTCCCAGACATTTCCACCACCACTTTTGATTACCAGGAGCCTGATCGTGCAATTGCTTTGGTTGATATCTCTGCTGAGAATCACGCAGGTGTTCCTTCTGACGAGGACCACACCGTTGTTTCCTCTGAACCTAATTTTCCTTCTGCCTCCCTTCTGGATTGTGTTCCTGATGAAATACCTTCCGTGGTTCCAGTGCTTAACCCCCTTCCACGAGTGTCTTCCCAACTATCGATATCATCTGTTGAAAGTGATACCGATCTTCTAGGCCTTATTCCAGATGATACTCCCTCCGATGCTTCGGAAAATAAAGAGGGTAAAGAGCTTTCAATTGCTCCTGATCTTACCTCCGGTCCAGCCTTAGTTCGTACAATTTCTGAAGTGACTGATTTTGATGGACCCATTCCAAAACGTGGTGACCACCACACGGCCATGTTAGTCTCTGGTCAAGTGTTCCACGCCATTCATGCTGTTCATAGAGCATATGTAACAACGTCCTCCGCCAGCTATATTCCCTCAACTATTCAAGAAGCTCTAGCGTCTCCTGACTCTGCAGCCTGGATTCAAGCCATCAATAAAGAACTCGATGCCCATAGGGAAAATGCCACCTGGACTTTGACTTCGCTTCCTGCCGGTCGTCGGGCCATTGGGTGTCGTTGGGTATTCACCATAAAGGACAATACCACTCCCCCTACTTATAAAGCACGGCTTGTAGCCCAAGGCTTTCGTCAAGTCCATGGGTTGGACTACGGTGAGACGTTCAGTCCTGTTGTCAGGTATGAAAGTATTCGGGTATTATTTGCACTTGCTGCTCGGTTTGATCTTGTTATTCATCAAATGGACGTCACGACTGCCTTCCTGAATGGAGACTTACACGAAGAAATTTATATGCAACCTCCGCCTGGTTCTCCTGCTGCTGGATCTAAAGTCTGTCATCTTAACAAAAGTTTATACGGTCTGAAGCAAGCACCACTCTGCTGGAATGTCAAAATCAATCAGGTATTATTAGATTTTGGTTTTGTGCGGTCGATGTCTGAGTTTGGTGTCTATTCTTTGGTCATTGAGAGGTCTGTTACCCTTGTTGCCTTATATGTTGACGATTTATTGATCCTTTCCAACACCCCTACTTCCATTGATTCCGTCAAAGACGTATTGGCCTCTAATTTTCGAATGAAGGATCTCGGTTTGGTCTCTCGGTTCCTTGGTATGCAAGTTACTCAACGCCCTGGGATGGTTTCCATGCATCTTGGGCAATATCTGACTGGTTTCTTGGGTGAATTTAATATGTCTGACTGTAATTCCGTTCAGACGCCTCTTGCTGCAGGTGCATCTTTGGTACCAAATGGCAAACCCCTTCCTGACGCTGATGCCTCCCTGTATCGCAGCATGGTGGGGAAACTGTTATTTGCGGCGAATACAGTGAGACCAGATTTGGCCTATGCGGCCTCGGCACTGTCCAGGTTCATCAAAACTCCGTACCCAAATCACCAGGCAGCTGCCAAACATGTTCTCCGTTACATAAAAGGCACGATAGGTCTCGGACTTGTGTTTAAGAAAAGTTCAAGCTTCAACTTAACTGGATATTGTGATTCCGATTGGGCAGGAGATAAAGCAGACAGAAAATCCATCACGGGATATGTCTTTATGCTGGGAAATTCTGCAGTAACATGGAAATCGACTAAACAACAAACAGTGGCCTTGTCTTCAACGGAAGCTGAGTACATGGCACTTAGTGATGCAGTAAAGGAGCTGCTGTGGCTAAAACAATTGTTGAAACACATAGGACTCAAGCTGAACAGAGTACCATGCATCTTTGAAGATAACGAAGGATGCAGAATGTTATCAGCACATCCGGTCCATCATCAAAGGACCAAACATATTGACATTAAACATCATTTTGTCCGACATCATATTTCGGAAAGAAACTGTGAAATAGTGTCAATCAGTACTGATAATATGGTTGCTGACATGTTGACTAAAAGCTTGAGTAAGATCAAGTTCAACAAGTTTGTTAAATTAGCCGGTATGATAAATGTATCTGCAGGTGTTTAGATTATGGTGGGGTGTTGAGATAAGATGTCGAATGCCATCAGGATCTAGATAAAGAAATGCCGTACATGGTGAAATACGTTATCAAGATAAGAGATAACGAAACATGCGGCATTCAAAGATAAGGAAAGATCCGTATGAAGATTCGGCATCAAGTAATCTAAATGAAGATTCGGCATCAAGTAATCTAAAACCTGTTAAGATAACAGATGTCCCGAGAATATAAATAGGAGAGAAAATCTCTCCTATCTGTGTTTAGAATTACTAGCTATTAGAATTCATATAAGTTGTTTTAACTAAGTAACGAGATTAAGATATAATGGATATTCACAGTAGAATAGCTAGACTTCAACAGTTGTCTCTCTTAGATGACCTATGTAGAGATAGCTGCGATTGTTGCAGTCTAGCTATTCTAGTGTGTGTATCCATTATAACTCATACTAATCATTCTTGCTACTTGACCAAAACAACTTATATAACATCTAATAGCTAATAATTCTAAACATGGGTAGGAGAGAAAGCTTCTTTTATTTATATCTTCGACACATCAGTTGTGGTTTTCGGTTTTAGATTATTTGATGCCGAACCTTCACATGGATCTTTTCTTCTTTTAATGCCGCATTTTTTGTTTTTGTCTATACTGATAACGTATCTCACCGTATACAACATTCCTTATCTGGACCCCAATAACATTTGACATCTTATCTCACAGATTACAAGTATCTTTGACATTTTACCTTCAAGGTCAGGTATTCAAAATACTGAATAATTAACACACCATACGCCACTAAAAACACGATGTGTGCTGAGACTAAATCAGAACACACTAGCCAAGTGCCACTTTTTTTCTCAGTTTCTGGAGGGTTGGCCGAGTGGTCTAAGGCGGCAGACTTAAGATCTGTTGGGCGTATGTCCGCGCGAGTTCGAACCTCGCATCCTTCATTTTTTTTTCTTTGAGTTTATTTTTTTGCTTTACATCAAGACGACTCATGAATTAATATTTTTCTCTCTAACAAGACTTTTACTACCTACTGACTTTACCTTCCAATTTAACAAAGAAGCTCCAAGGCACTCCAAAAATGGATTACCAGAATCGAGTAGGGTCAAAGAAAGGCAGTGGAGGTGTGGCTGGCACTGCCGAAACAAACCAATATAGAAGAGAACGACTTAAGAACCTTTTGCAGTCAAAAATCAATATTGAATCAGATCCATATGTCTTCAAAAACCATCTTGGTATATTGGAGTGCAAACTATGTTTGACAACACACATGTCGGAAAGCAGTTATATTACTCATACGACAGGTCGTAGACATCAACTCAATCTTATGCGCAGAGCTGAGTCCGAGAGAAAACAACGCAATTCTGAGAAAAGTGGAACTGAAGAAGAAATAATAGAAAAGAGGCACTGGAAGACAATAGGAAAACCTGTGTATAAAGTGTTCAAGGTAAGAGATCCTGTGAGTTTAAACAAGGGTTTTATTTTTACTTTCAAATTAGACAGGATCAAACCAGATATCAAGCCATTATACCGATTTATGTCATGTTTTGAACAAAAAAAGGAAAAACCTGACCCTAAATTCCAATACCTCATAATAAGTGCCGAACCTTACGAGAACTTGGGATTTAAAATACCTGGCGATACAATTGATTTGCGCACTGATCGGATATGGGATTATTGGGATCCCGATACCAAGGAATATTGTATACAGTTTTTCTACTTAAATAATTAGTTTTCGTAACGCTAAATATACAAACGTAACTAAATACATATCTTTGCTATTTTACATTTATAATAATTTTTTGGATTCGTTGATTTTATTCTTGATTTCATCAATATACAATAGAACTTTTGAGTTCAACTTTTCCAAATCAAAATTGGCCTCTTTACATTCCAAATCGTATTGCCTTTGGATATCGGCTATCTTACTTGTCCAATCATTTATTTGGGCCTCCTTTTCGCTTAAATCAACATCTTCCAAATTCTTTTCTGACTTAAGAGCATTATACTCATTATTTTGACTGGCGATTTTCTCCTCCAGAGATTTCATTTTCTCGGTATAAAACAATTGCAATTTCTTTATTCTATCTTCATTATGCTTTAACTGCCTTTCTATCTGTACTATTTTTCTGTTATACTCATTTGCTTCTTCTGTGGTTTCCACCACTTGGGAATGCAATGATTTAAGTTTATCGTCATATGTTTTACTTCTTGATGATTCGACTTTCAAGTCTTCAACAAACTTGTGCAGATTAATAAACTCTTGGGTAAGAAGCTGAAAAGAGTCAATCGAAGCAGTTAAATTTCTCAATTTATGCTCCAACTGCTTCAACATCTCCGACTCTTTCACCTCTGACTCTTTCATCTTCTGAGTGAGCTCTTTGACACTTTCAGGTGATTCTTTTATATAGGGGCGAATTTCTTCCAAATCTTTCTCCGTTTCAATGTATAGTGCACTTTGATTCTCAAGCTCATTGATCAAGCCCGTTTTTTCACTCCTGTACTTTTCATGTTCTTCTGTTAGCTGTTTCTGAAGTTGTCTCAAGTTACGAAGCTGATTTTCCAAATCTTCATTGTGACTATATAGTTCCTCCTGAGTGTACGACTGATTGCTTAAACTCTCTGTGATTCTCCCAATCTGCTCTTCTGTTTCTTTATTTTTCTTCAATAAAAGTTTATAGTTATCCAACGTTTGGTCATTTTTATCCATTAGCTCATCCAAATCACCCATTCGTTCTTCTCTGAAACGTGCGTAGTTGATCAAAGCACTCAAAATGATTTTCAATCTTGAAGATTCAGGCTTTGAAATATCTCGTATACTGAAATCATCAACACCACAATCACATAAAAACCTATACATGATTCTTTGACACGCGACAATACTAATGGAAGACTTTATGTCATACTTGAAATTGTTACCGTTACGTTGATTCAGACTAGGTTGCAGTCCAAAATCTCCATTCTTATCATTCTTATCATTCTCTGTCCGCTCTTCATTGTCACTATCACTATAATTCATTTCAACACGAGCCACTTTATCTTTCAACGAATGAGGCGAAATATATAAAAACTTGTCTAGAATTTGCTCAATTAAAGACTTCATGAATGAATAGTTGGGCCTCGTTATAGATGATTCACTTATATCGAAACCCATTGTATCGTACAGTAAAACCAACTCTTGAGAATCTAGAACAGGGAATTTGTACTTGTTTTTTACCTGGCTCGATTGCTGTTGTGAGCGGTATATTTCACTTGGACGTGCCATACTTATCAGAAGGCACAATTATATCTCGTTTCCGTATGCGATCCAAGATCTGGTGATGCCAGAACGTTTGGAAATACGGTTCAGATGTCAAACCAGTATCTTTTGATAATGTAAAATGGTAAACACGACCTACTCGCGTCTTCGTAACAAAAAAATTCCGTCCACGTGACCTGGTTGCGAATTCTTGATTCGGTGATCCGTCATAATGGGTTCCGTTCACATTTCCAGATCCCCGTAGATGCTTCAAATATAATTGGAATTAAGGAGGAATCGATGAGCCAGTTGAGTATGCATAATGAAAACGAACCATTTAATGAGCTGGAGTTTGAAGCAGAGCCCATCCTAGATACAATGCAAGAAATGGAATCACAGGTGGAGCCACAAGGCGGATCTCAAGTCGCATCACAATACGAATCACAGTACGATTCGCAGTACGAATCACAGGTTGACTCACAGGTTGAATCACAAAATAGAAGAGGAAAACATTCAATTCCACGTATGTACGGGGTCTATCTGCTAAAATCACAACCGAAGAAATCTTGTTTCTACGTTGGATCAACTCCCGATCCTATTCGACGGCTTCGGCAGCATAACGGTGAACTTGCCCGTGGTGGGGCATATCGAACAAAAAAGAAAGGTTACCGCCCGTGGAAGTTGGTATTTTATGTTTTTGGTTTCCCCAATAAAATCAGTGCATTACAATTTGAACACGCATGGCAACACGCATATCAGACCCGACATATACCATTTGAGAAGAGACTGAATCCCGGTAAAAGACATACAGGAAGTGGCACCAGCCTACATGGTAAAATTGCTAATTGCAGGTTGCTTCTGAACTCAAACGGGTTTGCAAGGCTTGGATTGAAAGTGGTGATATTCGATAGTTCCGTTTATGATGTTTGGCTGAAAAACAAATTCTGTATTCCAGTCCCTTCGGAATTACAAATCGATGTCAGAATTAGGGCGGAAGAGACGAGCGAAGTTGCTTCTGGAAGCGGGAACTACACTCAGCTCAAGGAGTTTATGGATTCTAATAGCTTATTTCAAGATAACTATTTCAGGAAATGTACGGAATTGTACAGCAAGCGAGACGAGCTTAAGGTATGTAAGCTATGCGATAAGGAGGTACGCGTGGAAGAAGGATTACATACAATGTGTGTTTGTGTACATAATGAATGCGAATGCATCTATCATCTTTCATGCTTATCGGAGAAATTCCTTGAGGGAGAGAAAGAAGATTCAGGCGAGTCCGGTGAAAATGTTTCTCATGTCCTGCCTAAAAAGGGAAAATGCGTGGGGTGTAATAAGATCAACTTCTGGAACTTAATTATACGGGGTGCAATGAATCTGCAACAAGATATATAGAGGGTCGTTAAACATGCATATATATAAATAATCAACGCTTTTTAGCAGTTGTTTCGTTGGCCTTTGAGCCTTTGGCTCCTTCCTTTTCTTTGATAACTTCGAGTTTTGGAGCAGCCTTATCTGAGTTTTTCTTGACAGTTGAAGATGGCCCCACGTAAGCGGTTTGGTCTTGCTCGAAATAACTGTTTATCATACTGAGAGAAATGTTGATAACCAGAGTCCAAAATCCTACCACTGTACCGATAGTACCGACAATGACGGAGGAGAAGAAGAAAGCTTCTCCAGGCCTTTGACCCAGTGTTTCAATTGGCTTTTCAATGACATCTGCAACATAATACTTCAAATCTGACAGGAAACCACTGATCGTTTCAAGTGCGTACTCATACATGTCAGATAAGATAGCAGATTGTAGATATGGGTCATCCACAGGGTTACTCTTTTCGACATTTGGATCGGTCAAAATCACTAACTCATTTTCAGAGTTCAATTTTGGAATGAATGTGACATTACCTATCTCTTCTGCCTCATTTATCTGGTGACCGAGATAGATGTTGTCAAATAAAATGTGATCGTCCATTGTCCAAATTTCGAAACCTAGACCACCAATTGGCTCGAAGTCAGAAGGAGTGCCAATTTCATAGTAGGCAGGGTTTGGAATCTTTCTTGGTTGCCATTCGCCCTTGTATTCAGGGTTTGGAATCTCTCTTGGGCTCCACTTACCCTTATAGTCTGGGTTTCTGATCTTAGGTCTTATCCACTTACCACAACCATGGTCTTCGCACTCAGGGTTGTCAATCATGGCAGGTTCCCAAATACCATCTTCTTCTTCGTCCCAGCCCTCTGGTTTGACATCATTTGGATCTGGGATTTCCTCTGGTGCATCTTCATCCCAGTCATCTGGCTTTGTAGCATCTGGATCTGGAATCAAATAAGGTGCGTTTTCATCCCAGTCTTCTGGCTTTGTGTCATTTGGATCGATGATAAACTCCTCATCAACCCAATCGTCTGGCTTGACATCATTCTCGTCAATAATCTCCTTTGGAGGAGCCAAGTCGAAATCGTCAGGGTTGAGCAAAGAGCCAGATCTGGCGATGGCACCATTAATTCTGATTTCGAAGTCCTGGTTAGGCTTGACGATCAAAGTGTATAGGGAAGTCGTCTGGACCATTCTGGCCATTGGTGGCGCCTTGACGTGATGCTCATCATATTCTCCCGTATTTGGATTGAGGGTTTTGATAATGAAATGGACCTTGTTGTCTGCTCCACACTTGTCTGGACCAAACATTATCACATAAGGAGTCTTATCGCTGAAATCTAACCCGTTTTCAGATTCGTACTGGAGACCCTTTTCACTCAAGAGTTTGATGTATGCGCCACCACAGTTCAAACTCTTCTGGAACTTGACTTCGTATTGTAACACCAACGTGTTGTTCTTGTTGTCGAAGACTTGTGGAAGCTTGGCACTGATGGCGTGGAGGGCAGCCTCAGTCTTGGCAACCAATCCCTTATCGTTCTTCACACCGTTCAAGACAATCGATTCCTCAACGGCCCATTCGCCGACGTAGGACAATTTGTCGTCTTTCTTTGCTGCAGAGGGGATCCATCTGGACTTCCAGCCAAGATCGAACTGCTCAAAAAAGGCGTCCTCAGAGATCTTTCCCTCGTATGGTTTGTATGTTGGGACAACAGCGTCGACACCGCTGGATGCCAGCAAAGAACTAGTCACCAAAGTGGTGACGATACTGCATATGGTCGAATAAGAAAATCTCATTGTGCTGTTTCCTCTATTATCTGCAGTGGTATGTTCTGCTAGGGGAGGTTGAGAGATCAGTAGGGTAGACCTGGGCCTCTGGCACAGACAGATGTAGCTTCCTTAACTTCGATGGGGCGGTTCTGCCGACGTGGCACAAATTTCACATCGAGTCGGACTCGGAAGGGCCCTTCGTGCTTTCTCGAAAAATCTCTCCCCCCGCAGTGAACGAGTGGGAGCCGGTTAACAATAATGCAGTTGCCGTTACATACATGCCTGCTGTTACACATATGGAACGAACAGGTTTTTTAGTTATACAATCCGTTGTATACATCGGAGATGGCCTTGCCGAAAAGCTCTGCGCCCTTCACCATCTCCTCTTCCTTAGCGTAGGCATAAGTTGCACGGAACCCGGAGCACACGGTAGTCTGGTCGTGCATGAACCAGTGGCCCTTCGTCAAGATGACTTTGTATTTCTCGCTGGCGACTCTGTAGATCTCATCCTCGATGTGTGTAGCCCACTCGTAGTCCTTCAATGTGGAGCTGGCTGGCTGGACGAACTTGTCGAGTTTGGCATTGATCCATATGAACATGCCGTGGTTTGGTCGGTTGTAGGTCACTAGGTTTTTTGGAAGATACTTGTCGAAGGCATCCAACATGATGGCTCTTCTTTTGCGGTAAAGGGACTGCAAGTGTTTCAACCACTTGTCGAAACCGTCCTCGCCCCATTGTGAGAAGATCATCTCGAGCACCAATTGGGAGTTAGCGGAGGCGGAGTGGATAGATAGCTCGTTGTGCATCGATAGCTTGCTTATGAATAGATGATTAGCGGTGACAATGGATACCCTCAATCCAGGCATCAACATCTTGGAGAATGAGTCGATTCTGATGACCCTGCCCTCGGTGTCGAATTTCAACAAAGAAGGGATGTTCTCGTCGTTGTCCAATTGCAGATGGTAGTATGGGTCGTCTTCGACGATGAGGATGTTGTGTCTGCTGCATACTTCCAACAAGGCGTGCCTCCTCTCCTTGGAAAGCGTAATGCCGGTAGGGTTGTGGCCCGTTGGCATTGTGTAGAAAAGCTTTGGTTTTTTCAGATTCTTTGTGGACTCGTCCACGGCCCAGTTCGAGAGCAGCTCGTCCATCTTCTCGGGAACAACGCCGAACTCGTCCATCTCCACCGAGAACAGCTTCACTCTGAAGGGGACACATGTCTCGAGGAAACACGAGTACGTCAATTTTTCGCAGAGAACGGTATCCTCCGTCGGATTGATCAACATCCTGAAGATGGCGTCTAACGACTGCGTTGCGCCCGACTGCACAAGATAGCCCCAGCTGCTGTAGCCCGGCTTGAAGTACTTTTCAACGTACGACTTCACCCACTGGTCGAAGTGGGCCAAGCCCTTGGACGACATGTACTGGCACGACTCGACAAGCTGGTCCGGATGGGACTCGATTGTGTAGTTGATTTTTTCCGTCTTGTCGAAGTTCGACACAGGCGACTCCACGTCTAGCGCCAGCCCCTTCAAGGGGAAACACGCAGGGTTCGGCAGGCCCACTGCAAGAGAGATCACGTCTCCCTTGGGAATCGCCATCACTGACCGCTTTCTCAGCTTGGCCTCGTCACTCAAAAACTCTGTCCAGTCTCTTGTCATTGTTAGCGTCGTGGTTAATGCGAATACACACGTGAGGAAAAGTTTTAGATGTTAGATAAGGACTAGGTTTAGACACGAAACAAAGAAAAGCCCAATCGACTCTGTCTGTGCGCAAGACTCCAGCTCAGCGGCGCCACCGAGGAAAAGAGGAAACAGAGGGGGGATACTACGTGCTTTTTAAGCCACAAGGCGCCCGGCCCGTCTCTCCGCCATCTGCCCTTTTCCCCGTCGAGAGGAACTGTCAAGACACGGAAAATGACATCTAACGGCAGTTGATAGCTGCTGATAACCGTTAGCGCCCAATCTGGCTTTCGCGCAGAAGCGATGATAACCGAACAGCAAAGAGGCGGGGGGAGGAAAAGAAGAGGGGGAAAGAGGAAGAAGATCGGCGCGTCGATCGGCGCGGGAGGGATGTGGTGAAGATCTCTGGGGGGAGAAGAAGAAGAAGAAGAAGAAGAAGAAGGTGGGAGCAGGATCAGATCCTTAACCTGTTGAGGCCGCCAACACGGTAGCGGCACCACAGGAAGCAGAAAGTGGCCAGCGTGCATGTGGCACCGGCAAAGGCCACCATTGCGTCGTAGCCGGCCTTGGTCTCCGTGAGCGCCATGCCGACAGGCAAGCTGAACAAGTTGCAGAAGGCAACAAAGCAGTATGCGGTTCCGTAGCGTCGGCCAAAGTCCTTAGGCTCTGAAATCGCCGATGTGCAGAGCGGCGTGAGCGCCATCGTGCCGGCGACGGCAAAGCCGAAGACGACGGTGAAGGTCACAAAGGCTCCGAGGTATCTGCCGAGCGGAAGCCACAGGATCCACACAGAGAGACTCATGACGGCGGACATGAGAATCATGAGGTTGAAGTTGCCGTAGCGGTCGGAGAGCAGTGTCGGGACAACGCGGCCAAGAACGCCGGCGGCGTTGAACACGGTCAAGGCAACAAGCGAGAAGTTCTCGGAGTAGCCCTTGCTGAGCGCATAGGAGGGGATGTAGGTGCTCACCAGCAGTAGGGCAAACTCGGTGAGGAAGAGCGCAAGCGTGAGGACCATGAAGGTGAGCTCCTTGAAGGAGCTGAGGTCAACCATGTCCCGGACCTTGTCCCACAGCGTCTGCTGCTGCTCCCCCTCGTTGAGCAGCTTGATGCGGCCTATCTCCTCGTGGCGGTCGTGGATGCACAGCGTTGCCGTAAAGAGCAGCGTGCCGATGCAGAAGGCCAGCGTCCGTATCGTCCACTCGAAGCCGACCTTGGCGTACATCGACCGGCAGAGCAGGGGCCACACCACGCCGCCGAGGGACGCCCCGGGCATCGCAATCGACAACGCCATCCCCCGACGCTTGCTGAAGAAGTGGCCGATGCTGGTGACAAACGGCGTCGTCAAAAGAGAGCATCCGATCCCGCAGGTGACACCGAATGCGAGGATGAACTGGTACAACTTTGTGCAGTTGGCGGTCGCCATGAGTCCGCCCGTGGTGAGCACGCTGCCGACACAGCACAACGCCTTGCCGCCGTGCCTGTCGAAGACGACCCCTCCGAACATCGCCCCGAACATCACGAAGAAGGCGAAGAGCCCAAAGATCATCGAGATGGCGATGTTGCTCTCGTCAACCAAGATGTGTGTCGCCACGTAGGATTCGATCGCACCAGTGGTGTTCCACAACCCCACCTCTGCCACCAGCCCGAGGAAACAGCCAAAAAGCGTCAGATACGCAAGCCTACCACCCTCTGGGTATTCCAGCACATGTTCCACCCTCGATCTCACCTCCTTGGCCGATCCGTCGTCCCCTTCTCCGATGCTCCCAAAAACGTCCCCAGTAACTTCCCGTGCCTTTCCGCCGTCAACTTCTTCTTCCTCGTCATCATCGTCGCTGTAATATGACTCCCTGTCTCCGCGTGATGAAGAGCTGGACGAACGTCCGGTAATATTGATCGCCATGGCATGCGGTCTGAACGAGACCACATCCTGCGACAACTCGTATTCTTCCTTCACTCCAAACATACTATCTGCCGTGCTGCTTCAAATCGTGCCAAAGAGCCTTCGTATCCTTTTCAGCTTCTTCCCCCTCCTCCTTCAGTCCCTTCTCTTACCTTTTATATCTTCTTCAACTCTTCCTATCTTCCTCGAGGCTGACTAATTGGCAATCGCAACAGCTGCCTGATCGGGATACCAAAACGCGAGATAAAGTCCGAATCCTCCTCGGCCTGCAGACCGTCACTATTGCTAATCTGCCCTTGGTCGGCCATTCTTTCGGCACCCCAATCTGCCGTTGGAGCCCTCATAATTATTCCTCCCCTTTAGTTCTACTTGTTACGGTCACATCCTACCATCTATTACATTAGTCTTCCCCCCCCCCCTCTCAACCTTAACTCTGGTACAACCCCCCATACGATTCCACCCGTGCACCGCGCTCACGTGACATTGGTTCTGATTATGAGGCTCTAATCAAGCCATGAGAGAAGGAACGTGAGAAAATCGCCGTGAGGAAGAAACGGTGAGAAGGAGAGAGAGAGAGAGAGAGAGGGAGAGAGGAGAGACAGACACGGCCACAATTGGATGCCTGCTTTCCGCATGTGCTGTCTTATCGGTACGCTGGTAAGCACTGCAGATAGGTTCTGAGCTCCCAAGCTGCGAATTGTCCATCTCCAGACAGCCAATCACCGCTCCTTCACTTGCTGGCACCCCCCGACCGTCTTTCTTCCGCCATGTCCAGTGACCAAGTATTCTCCTTCCAATCTAAGACGCCATCTTTCAAGAACTCGTTTGATCCGTCTTCAGATCCGCTTGACCCACACTCCAAATCGGTCTCGCAGCCTCCATCGCAGTCTCCGGGAGCCGCCACACAGTCACAAGGCCAGGCTCCTGCCAAGTCGTTCTTCAACGTCAACTCGAATGACGCTTCCTTCAATAACTTCAACTTCAACGCTCACAGAAGAGTCAGTGTCTCCGCCGAGGCCCTCAACCCTAATACCTTCAGCAAGGACAACTGGAAGCCTCCAGTGCATCAGCTATCGCATGACCAGTTGACAAGATTGAACGCAAGCGTGATCAAGAACTTCCTCTTCAGTCAATTGGATGAAGACTCTCTCCGTACAATCATCTTCGCCCTTGAGGAGAAGAGATATCCAAAGAACACAGAGATCATCAAACAAGGCGACGAAGGAGACTTCTTCTATGTGCTAGAAAAGGGTACCGTCGACTACCTCGTGGACGGTAAGGTTGTCAACACCTCCAGTGACGGCTCCTCCTTTGGTGAATTGGCCTTGATGTACAACTCTCCCCGTGCCGCTACAGTGATAGCAAAGACAGACTGTATAGTTTGGGCCTTAGACAGAATGACCTTCCGTCGGATTCTTTTGGAGGGCACAGCAAAGAAGCGGAGCTTATACGAAAACTTCTTGAAAGAGGTTCCTGTCCTACAATCTTTGTCCTCCTACGAACGTTCCAAATTGGCAGATGCCCTTAATACAGAAACGTTTAAAAAGGGTGAAAATGTCGTCACCGAAGGCGAAGCTGGTGAAAACTTCTATTTCATTGAAAACGGTGACGCAGAGGTCATCAAAAACGGCCACGGCGTGGTGACCACTTTGAAAAAGGGTGACTATTTCGGAGAGTTGGCATTGCTATATGATTCTCCAAGACAGGCAACTGTCAGGGCATTGACTCCCCTTAAGGTCGTCTCATTAAATAAAAGCGGATTCCAACGGTTGTTGGGCCCGGCGGTAGACGTCTTAAAACTACACGATCCAACTAAAAATTAATGATTCTACAGGCTGATTCCGCATCTTTTCAACAATGCTGTTTCTAATTCTCCTATTCTAACTTCTGCTTCTTTTCTCCTTATTTTTTTTTTTCCCCAGAATTTATCTTCTTATTTGTTTATTCACTTGATGATTTCTTCCTTATTTTTTTGCTTGTTTTCCAAACAATTTTGTATTTCCTCCTTTTTTTCTACTCTTCTCCTTTTCTTTGTACACTTCTACCCTTCTCATGTTTTCAACATTCCAAGACAAAAATTAATGACTTCCATATCATAATTTGCATCCAATTCTCATCATATTTCTCTGCACCTTTCATTCATTTTTGTCTTCACCCACACGTTATCTACCTGGAGTTTTCGAGTCTTGGCTATTTCCGATAGTATCAGGGCTCTTGGTTTTGCATTTCTATATATCGAAACAAACAAGGTATCATTGACTTACAATTTGTCTAATTTCACTAATCAAATTAATTTACAAGTAAAACGTAATTCATATCGTCATTCAAGGGATAAATACAGGTAAACAGATAAGTAAACTAAGAAATAAGTAAATAAATAAACAAGTAACGAAACACCTAAATTAGAGAGGTGTAGTAATCTTTTTGCAAAATCATCCAGGTGATGGATAAGGTAGAAACAATCAATGGACCAAACAACCCCTTATCAAACTTACATGTCTTGTAGATCAACCATTCGCTACCAAAGTGCCATAATGCAACAATGTAAGAAACGATACAGAGATTGTATACATGGATGTTGGTGATATTATATGCCGCATATGCACGGATGATACTTGAAACCAAAGTCCAGGTACCAAAGGTTCTTGCGCTCAATGGAGTCACTTCCTCTGGCTTATTGGCATAGACCTTCTTGGTCAATGACAAATTAGTGTAGGTTTGAACAGAATTGAAGATCGCAACCACAGAAATGAAGAAAATCCATTTAGGCAAATAACCCGGGGTAGTTGGCAAATATTTGGTAAGTAAACTTTCAAGCATTGTGTGAATTTGTTTGTCTGCCGGTTGTATCAGCTAGATTGATTGCCTGTAGTGTCAAAGGCAGAAGAGAGCGGCAGAAAGAAAGAGGAAAAGCACGTCCATTCCCGTCGGGCAACCTCACACACTCAACGTGAAATCATGGAACGGTTGTTTCGCTCGAAACAAACTGCTGGTTACGGGAGCACTGCACTTTTTTGATGCAACTGCTGTTTTTTGTTCATTGAACGGGTTTATTAGAGAGAGCCAATACTATAGGGTAACAGTTATACACACAACTCAAATCAGATCTACCTTCATAAATACACAATGGTGCGTACCTGTTTCCCCCCATTTCTCAATCCAATTGAGCGTAGTGATTCTCCCACTCTTTTGATCCTACCCACGTATTCCGAGACAAGATACTAACACCACATATCTGAACACGAGATACACGTTGCTACAGTCTGATGAAGCATATGACGCATCTCTAGATGTCTTGCGTCGTCTTGACCCAAAGGCGATCACTTCTAACCTTTCCAATGTTTGCAGGTTGCAGCCTGAACTTGCAGGAGATTTACTTGCCTCCGTCGATGCGCCATTGAAGTCATTGAAATGCCCAAAGTCCGGTAAAACATTCCTTTGCTGTGACTACAATCGTGATGGCGACTCATACCGCTCTCCATTCAGCAATTCATATGTCGACCCTAATGGATCTGTCGGCGACGATGGAGACGCACCTAAGCCAAGTCAACATTTGAGAGAATTAGAGCTTTTTGCTAACGATTCTTTCGACATCTATAGAGACCTTTACTATGAGGGTGGTGTTTCAAGCGTCTACTTGTGGGACAATGAAGAAGGCGACGCAACGATTGACGGGAAAATAGGATTTGATGGTGTTGTGCTACTAAAAAAGACAGTTGAAGAATCTTCTAGTTGGGACTCGATTCATGTTTTTGAGATCGAAAATGTGAGTGCTGGTATCTCCTCCTATAGACTCACATCTACAATTTTGTTGGATCTCTCCGAAGCCAACAAGGATACTACGTATTTGAGTGGGAATCTTACCAGACAAACGGAACGTGAAATTGCATACAAAGATTCTGCTTCACACGTTGCGAACATTGGATCACTCATCGAAGATGTCGAAACCCAGATGAGAAATATGTTGCAGGAAGTTTACTTTGGAAAAACTATGGATGTTCTAACTGACATTAGATCTCTCGACGCTCTTGAGGACAGAGAAGCAGAAAGAAAAAGACAGGAAAACTTGATTCAAAGATTCGAAAGTCTGTGATGTTTTTAACTCAAAATTTTTGTATATGTTGAAATAGCAGCAAGATTGTTGTATTCGTTCGAAATAGGAGCTCCCCGTACTTTGCAGTAAAAATAGCAGCAGAACGAGTAATTAGCCAATTTATGCGGAGAAAATCTATCCATTTATGGATTTCTTTCCCACAAAAGAAAAAAGAGATTATTTGAATGAAAGATATGGACCTTTGGAAACTGTCCTTTATTTAGGTTATCTCCGTCTGCTTGATTCCACTCCTTTCTTATACTCCTACAATTGAATTCGGACGGTTTCCCTTTCCTCCGCTTTTAAAAATGCCTTACGTAAGGAAATTGATTTCTACCCGAGAGGAATTTCCGATATTGCCAGTTCCTGGAGAAAGTGGAAGAAGAAGAAGGATGGAAGTGTGGAGACGACGCCGGGGACACGCTAGAAAGACTGGGCAAGGCCATTAATACTGCGAGGTTATAATAAAAGAATAGAGTGGCATTCCAGATATAAAGATGGCAACTACAATATCGAGGGTGTACGCAGACGTGAATGAGAATAAACCTCAGGAATATTGGGACTATGAAAATATTTCCATTATGTGGGGAGCCCAGAGTAATTATGAAATAGGAGACAAAGTGGGTAGGGGTAAATATAGTGAGGTGTTTGACGGATTTTCTCTTCCTTCTGGCCAAAGAATCATTATTAAAGCTTTAAAACCAATCAAGAGGAAGAAAATTAAAAGAGAAATTAAGATATTGCAAAATCTTTCGGGTGGTCCTCATATAATTCAGCTTTATGACATAGTGAGAGAGCCATCAAGTAAAATGTCTGCATTGATATTTGAATATGTGAACAACCTAGAATTCCGCTCGCTATATCCAACGTTCACTGACTATGACATCAGATATTACATGTTCCAGGTTTTGGAAGCTTTAGATTTTGCCCATTCCATGGGTATAATGCATAGAGATGTTAAACCTCATAATATAATGATAGACCACTCATGCAGAAAATTGAGGTTAATAGATTGGGGGCTTGCTGAATTCTATCACCCAGGCACTGAATATAACGTGCGTGTTGCTTCAAGATACTTTAAAGGCCCTGAATTATTAGTCGACTTTAGGTACTACGATTATTCATTGGACTTGTGGTCCTTTGGTGCAACTATAGCGTCGATCGTATTCCGAAGAGAACCTTTTTTTCATGGCAAATCCAATACAGATCAGTTGGTTCAAATTGCTCGTGTATTGGGTACTGACGACTTGTACAAGTATTTAAAGAAATATGATTTGAAGTTGGGACCCGAATATGAGGATTTGGGTCATTACACAAGAAGGCCATGGACCAGGTTTATTACTGCCAATAATAACAGTCTCATTTGTGAAGAGTTTTTGGATTTAATTGATAAGGTGCTACGTTACGATCACCAGGAAAGATTGACTGCAAAAGAGGCGATGATGCATCCATACTTCGATCCTGTTAGGAATGATGCGAAAGCAAAATAAGCCTTTTCTTGTGATTGGTAATATGTTGTGGGAGTATACTATATAGTTTCAGTAAGCAATTTGAATTACAGGAGACTTTGTACATAGTAGAGTAGTTAGACCATTCGGTGGAACGCTAACATCATGTTTTGAAAAGACTGGACCTACTGTGTCTGAATATTCTCAATAGATCGGGATTTCCATTCAAGATTAAGAATGCAAGTAGCTTTCTTAACTGATTGTCAAAATAGAATTTGTCGCTAAGTTTTTTCTCTTCTTTTCTAGTTTCAATTAAAAGAAACATTAACTGAATTAAATAGTAAAGCAAGATTTGAACCTGGGTTTTGTTGGATGCAGCAGTAAGCTGATTTTTCACTTTATGACTTTGAATCCATAAAAAATAGCTCTCTTTTCCGTATGACTTTATTTTCACATTCACAAAGATCAAATCAAAAATAAACTGGAAGAGGATACTAAACTGACTCCTGTCTGCTCTTGTAAAATATTTGAAATTCATGACATAACAATTGATTCCAACTTTGAATAGGTCGTGAAGCTTATCGTTGTTCAAAGTAGGACATTCAAAAAGTTTGGGAAAAAGTTTTAAAAATGAGCTTGAAAGTTGGTTCTTGATTGTTAGCTCTGTTCTTTCCGACTGGCTCAGCTTGTTATAAAGGGCTAAGATTGAAAGCAAATTTTTCCTTAAAGTTATATACGGCACAGTTCTCATTTTAGTTAGAACCAAGACGGCCTTCCGTATTTCAGAAAGCTGTTTATCACTGTTTAAAGGTGTTTCAACAGGTTTCGCATCTTTTTTCTGATCAAAATCTTCTATCTGACTTGGGCTAGACCTAGTTGGTGATGGTTGCGTAATAGCAATATTGACAGAACTACTCTCACATGTAACCTGAGTCAATTCTATGCTCCGCTGTGTGCAAGAGACATCAACTTCAGCAAGAGGGAAATTACTTCCACAAAATCCTGGGTTTTGAGATAAACCGATTGATTCTGTGTTGGTCTCATTTGCAGTAAATGTTATGCTCTCTGACAGTGAGCCTTCAGTGAGATTCCTATCGAAATTTGTCACTTCTGAGACAGCATTTTGTTCTATTTGAGTCATATCTGCCATCTGGCTCATATCTGTCACTTGAGTCATATTTGCCATTTGAGTCATATCTGCCATCTGGCTCATATCTGCCATCTGGCTCATGTATATGATGCTAGAGTTTTCAGGTTGGCTCAGGTTCACTACTTGGCTCACCTTTTTGCTGATTTCCAACTCTGCTACATCCTTTGCTGCATCGGAGCCAACTAGTATTCGCACAAATTCAGGTAATGAGAGTGTTACCCTGAATTGTCTCTCGTATTGCCGTTTTTTGATCACAAGAGCAAATGCCTATTTTAATGTCAGTACGTCTGAGTTTACAAAATCTCATAACGATCTAGGGTAATGCTGTACAATATCAAAATCTTCTCTATTCATTACAAGTTCAATCTACTTTTCAGACACAAATGAATATGTTCATATATATATTCATATATATAAGAGATACACAATGAGATTTCTGTGTGGTCCTTTTTGCCGTTCCACCTCCCCCTCATGCACATTCATGTCGCCGTCGATCGATGCCAAAAAACACACCCCTCGGTCAAAAATCTTTGGGGCACTCCGATGGCGATGCGGCGGCCGAGGAACTTTTTTCGTGCTGTTTTTCACGCCAGCCGCACCGCTTCTGTCAAACAAGGTGGGATACTAATAGAAAGGTCTCGATGTGGCCATCTCTCCGGATGAGGAACATTGAAGTAGAAGTAAAAAAGAAAAGGCTCGGTATCCGTCAGCTCACAATAACATACGTTTGATTAAACTATTAATCGTTGTTATTTCTAGAAAAACATGTCCGGATCCTGATAGAAGCTAGCCATATTTCTGTTTACGAGACCCGTGTCACAAAACTAGGAAAAGGATGAGAGACTATGTTTGCTTGTGGAAGAACCATTGTGAAAGAAGAAGTCCAAGCCTTTTAATCCATTTCGATATCGTCGGCCTCGTCATCGCTATTTGATTGCGCTCTGCGAAGTCCTTTTCTACTTACTATCGGCATTGGGATCGGATCAACGACGTAGTAAGAGTTTTGCTTTGTGGCCAAACCTGCATATGCGTGGTACCACGCCAAAAGAGAAGCCATCACCCCGACAACACCGGCCCCAACCTCACAAGAATGTAAATCATAGAATCTAAATAGGGTTAGCAACAAGAGTCTGAGGAACACGAGGACGAACAAGAGGAAGAACAGAATCGTGGACTTAATAGTACATAAGACGAGAATGACGGTGAACAGCAGCCAGCCCAAGTAGAAAAATCCCATGGCATTATTCAACTCATGCTGTGTAGTGTAAGAGACGGAGGTATTGAACCAAGGAATGTTCATTGAAGCAGAGGATAACCAGTATCCACCAAACGAGCAAAAAGCAAGACCACCAAATGCGTTTTCGAGTGAAAATTCCCATAGACCTGCTATCAGCTGGATCATTCCACCGTAGAATAGCGCAGCGCCTGTGTTGACGTTATCATTAGTAGTACCCCTGGTGCTCATGTTGATCAAAGAAGCAACAAAGGTACAGTATGCAAAGGCACTTAATCCTAGTGGAGCAGGATTACCGAATTTGTGAACAGATGGGACGGCCCAACCTGGGTTCATGGCACCACCAAACGCCTTGATAAGATCATCCTTGACAAATTTCTTGTTGTCCAAGTAGACGTAGTTACCATCTGAAGATTCTTCAATCTTGGACAATTTTACTTCAGCCTTATGGATGCCCTGCTCTATATCTTTCACTATATTTGTAGGGAAGTGTTCATGGTGTTCAAAGTTGCCTTTTCCTTTATCTATGCTGCTTGCCATTTTGTATTAAAAATTTTTTGTTTCCCCAAAGCTGTAGTTGATCTGAGACTGAAGAAGGATAAAGGATATGATGGAATGTATGGCAGCTAAAGTTGAACGAGAAAACGACAAGAGTAAAAAAGATGGATCGGGGCTGTTAAAATAGTGAACCCGATGACGGTTATGAATGATCATCAGCATTCAAAAAGACCCGTTTCTCCGCAAATTTAACGTTACAAAAGGAGAAGCGCAACTAGAAACTAAAATTCCGCCAGCACTTTCCGAAGCTCCACAGTTGCCGGCCTGACGAATACCCCATCTCGATTGAGGAGGCAATCCGTAGGAATCCCCGATTCTGCGACCCTTGCTGGCATCTGATGATTATGCAGGTTACTCATACACTCAAATTCTTTAAACATGCCCACGCAAAATTGCCGAAAAGGGTAATTTTTCTGGATTTAAGACACCAATTATTAGGGGGGGAGAGGAGGGGGGCTGAAGTGGCTAGGAATCCGTTAACCCATGGCCGATCTTCCATATTATACAACAACAAATGCAGTGGTTTTGACACAGTGAAAGGTGATTTTAAGCTCAAAATCTGACCGGAAGGGAAGAAAAAACAAGTAGTTGCTCCCAACAGTTCTTGCGGAAAGAGAAAAAAAAATCTTGAAAAGCGATATAATGAGAAAAACTGTTTCCCTGAACGCAAGCTTCTGCTTATTTTCCGGGTATCATATTTCCTAAACATAAGTAAAAAGATAATAGAAATTCCGAGTCTAGTTTTTGTGGCAACTCTTCCTCCACTTTTCTTATTTAGCCCCGCATCGTTATAAAGACGTAGAAACTAAATGGCGACGGACGGACAGTATTTCTTGTTACCTTGCTTTGCTCTTGTTTACTGTTTCCTCCTCTTTCTCAATGTTTCAATGCATAACGCATTACCACCCCACACAATTAGACTTATGCCCGAGTCTCATAAGCCTAGAAAGCGGAAAGAGGTTAGCCTCACCTGATACTATTACTACGGGAGCTCTAACACCTAAGGTCAAGCTAATGAACGGAAGAGCAAATCTGCTTTTGCGAGAATCTTTGGCAAATTCCCCAACCAGAATTGACACAAGTTGTGGTGGTCTCCACATTAATTCTTTATAGCATTCATACGGTTATGTGCTCATCTAGTACCATACAGAACCCCACTGGGACGGAGGAAAGAGAAAGACTGAAAGCGTCTTCCGAAGTTGAGGAATGCTGATCGAGAAAGAAGAGATTTGCCTTGGAGTTGTCATTTTCCTTGGGTGTGCTGGTACTCTCTTGCGGAAGAGATGGTGCTTGGACAACTTGGCTATGTTCTCCTTTCTGAACCTCACGTTTGCCTTTTTTGGCGCAACTGGGACTGAGGAGCATCATATCCAAGCAATTTTCTTTCTTTTCCGCAGAAGAGTTTAGAATTCTTTTAGCATGAGGCCTTATTTGGCGATCTTTTATTTTGTCTTTGTTAGAAGATGTTTGCTTAAAGTAGGAGGAAGAGGCTGAAGCTTCATTCGAATCAGGTACCACTGATTCACTGAAGTTATATGCTGCGGTAATTGTATTTCTGTTGTCTGAGTTAACGGTGTTTATTACTGCGCCAGAAGGAATGCCTTTTTTGCTATGCCAGTGTGACTTCGATACATGCTTTTGATTTAATGACTGGATTTTATCTCCCAAAACATGGATTTTACTCTTGAGTTTACCTGACAGTTCAGATGTGAAGGGATTAGAAATGTCACTAAGAGCAACCATCATCTTTCTTTTCTTGTATGCTGCTATGGAACGTTAGGTAACGGGTGCCGAAGGAAGACATGATCTTAACTTACTCTCTTACAAAAAATAACTTTCGCAATTGCCATTGTGATTAGTATAAGTATACGAGCTCAATCGAAATTAAGAAAGTTCCAAAATCGATGAATGTATAGCCTCTACGCAAACATAAAAGCAGAAGCGCTTAAGGAATAGTTTGAATGACTTAGAGCCCACAAAGCTCTGAATCATGTAACAATTTGGGGCAGAATCTATTCGGCACTATGTCCATTAGACACCCCCATCTATGTTGGCGGTTCTTGCATTGTGACCATCGACTAGTCCTATTGTCTAGCATTCCATTAGGGCACATTACGTGGTGCTATTTTTAGGAACTTGTTTATCTCTCGTCCTGCTCGGGGGTGGGCGGGGTCAACAGAGACAAGGATGACAAGTGCATGACTTTAGAAGACGTCAGAACGTGAGGCAGAAGCAAAGCAAGGCAGATAGCTGTTTAGCGAGAAGGAGGCTTGTACAGGGTGAGATAAAGAACTGGTTGTATTTTTTTTCGACGGACTTAGTGCAGTGGAGCGGGTGAAGCTGCTAATCTCCGGGCTTCTCCTGCAGGTGAAGCATACCCCATCTTCGGATTGAGCAAATAAAAACATCTACAAGCTAGTACGAATCTGCGTATCCCTGAATGCGTGATTATATAGGATCCATCTTCAGAGGAATGCTCAGAATGTTGTCGTTCATCAGCCGACGGAAGCCCACTTCTGCTTCGCTGACCGATTCCAGCGGCTGAAACCGTCCTGTCGAGAGGGGTGGGCTTGTCAGACATACAACGCCTCGACCGGTATGCAGGCGAAAATTAGCGTGGTGAGCCGCTTTCCTGAAGGCGGGTACAATACATTTTACACGGATAATGACAGGACCCCGAAGGGAAGATATGAAGAGAAGTGAATTTAAAGATTAGGTGGTAGTATTCTAGAGTGACAATTGCCGCAATTCGGCGAGGGGCTCGATGTCTTCTAACATTCCTGGGGCTAAAGCGTCCCATAGGACGCCGCAGGTGGGCTTTACTGCGTTTTCGACGGTGATCAGCCTAGAGTTTGTGACAATGTAGTCGCAGACTGTGTCGAAAACCTCTGGCTTAAGCTCCACACCCTCCAGGAGCTGGACGTCGTGGACAACGGCGACACATTTTGTCGTGTCAATATCTATGCAGCCTATGGTGGAGAGCATTGCCCACTCCAAGTCAAAGAAGCCGTGACCTTTGCCAAAACGAATGCCCTTTTCGTTGATTGCGCCTGTTCCGGTGATCATGAGAGGCACATGGACGTTCATGCTTTTCAGCTCGGCGAGAGAGACGTGCTGGCCGCACCTCTCCATACCGTCGAGCGTTGAAGCATATTTGTACAGGGAACTGTCTATCTTGGATGGATCTAGAAGGTAGAAACCACGACGGATGCCGTACGTGGTCATCAGGAAGGGGATGTTTCCCCTGAGGAGCTGGTACCGAAGAGATTCGAGACAGTTGTCTGGGGCGACGAAAATGAGGTTCAGGTTGCGGTCGTGGTTTTGGGTGGCCTCGCATGCATTGCGGAAGAAGTTGCTGCCGAGGATGAGGTCTGTGGAGACTTCCGAGCCCTGGAAATCTGCAATGAACTCTGCGAAGTTCCAGTGGAAGCGTGAGTCTGGATAGGCGACGGGTTTGAGCTTCTCCCAGACGTGGGAGCGCACGTCGCCTTTGAGCTGCTGCAGCTGTTGTGTGGAGAGGGAGGACATGGTGGACATGGTTGACGGAGAGACAGGATGGACGAGGAGAAGGAAGCAAGACGAGGCAAGTAGGGGCGAAAAGTGTGTAGGGTCTGGAGATGGAGAAGAAGGGGGGGAGGGGGATGTGTAGTTTTATATTGCTGCTCTTTGTGTTGATACGACCTGATACGAGACGATAAAAAACGGTTTCTAGAGAGAACAAGGCATTGAACAATGGACGATATGGAGAGTGCACTGTTTTCTTTCCGTCATGCTCTCTTCTCCGTACCGAGAGAGAGGGGAGGGAAGTCAGCACGCTGCTTTTCCGACGGCCCAACAAGACGCCCTGTGTTTGACAATCCGTCGGAACGGGCCACCCCCCTTTTTGTGCCCAGGCCGATCGACGCTGACGTAAGCAGCAGTGTTGTACGGCACGGACAAACGTCGCCAGATTCGGAAGGCCAAGGCGCGGGAAACGTCCCGCCTGCTACGGCATCGGCCATGCACGCTGCACAATGCTGCAGCAAGGCTCTGGCTCCGCAAGGAGACATTCCAACCGTCACACGATGTGATGGCACCGCTACAGCACTGCGACACGCCCCTCCCCCCCCACCCCGTTCCATGCTCAACACAAATCTCGTCTGCCACCTGGAACGAAGAGAGTCCGCCATCTACCGTTAAAGTCGACGTCGACAACGGAGAAGACGGAACGCAAAGCTCCACAGCAGAGAGAAAACTCCACCGGCCTCCAGAGAGGCGGACATCCCCGAGGCAGCCCGCGGAAGGCGCATCCGCGCTTCATCCTTCCCGCGGGCTGCGTCTCCGCGGAGAGCCCTTGCTGACCGGGCTCAGCCGCGGCTGCGTGTGCCCGCTTTCCTCGGAGTGTGCCCCCCCTCCCCTCCGGAGCTGTCTCCGGAGCTCCCCGCCACCTACTCCGCTACATGCTCCACGGTAAACTCCTCTGTCTCCGTATTGTGTCTTATCGTCCCCTTTCATCCCGTCTGTTTCATCTTGGCTCTGTTTCCCAGCAAGTCCCCTCCTACTTGCCTGTCCGCGTCGCCGTCCTGCAGGGCCGCCTAAGGCCGCGAGCGCTGGCGCTGGCAGTGAAAAATTTTTTTCTCCCTCTCTTTTTGTGTCGCCCGTTGGGGACGCACCGGGGCCCTCCATTGTCCGCTTTATCTGGAATTGCTCGCAGCAGAGGAAAAAGAAATGAAATGGGGAAAGTTAATCAGTGACGGATAGGCATGCTGGATGGCAGAACGCTTTCCTCCCCTTTTTTCGATAGAGCTATTTATACAAGGCCGTCTTTCCTTCCTATCGTTCCTCGTCGCCATCGTCTGCTCTGTTGGTTTGCATCCGTTACTTACTCTTCTCTTCTCAACAAAGTCTAACGCAGACAGCAGGAGTCAATAGTCGCCACAGGACCAGCACCACTCCCACAGCACGGTAGTATAATACTGGCTGCTTTCCTTATCGCCTTTTCCACGCATTCACTATTGGTATATTGATACCGGCGCCACAGAAATAACCGACTAATACCCACCTACTAGCAATGTCTGACTCAGAGGAAAAGAAGTCGGAGCTCTCTGCCCCAATCGACCAGATTGAGCCTGTGCTCTCAAAGCCGCTCACGTTGGCAGACATCACGTCCAACCCAATCGAAGCCAGTGTGCCATTCTCTGTCGATAACCCATACCACCCTTACCACTGGGACTGGAAGACAAAGTACGGTATCGTCATTGCATACTGCTCCTTGCAGGTCTATGTCACCCTAACCTCCACTACCTATGTCGCCGTCGAGTTCATGGTCGAAGACAGATTCGGCGTCAACGCTCAGGTGGCCACCTTGGGTCAATCCCTCTTCATTATCGGTACCGCCGTCGGACCGGCCTTCCTGGGACCATTGTCCGACTTGGGAGGTAGAAAATGGATCTACGTTATCTCCATCATCTTCTACGTCATTTTCAACTTCGGATGTGCTTGGCCTCTCAACATGCCTATGGTTGCCATCTTCATGTTCATCATCGGTGTGTGTGGCTCCACAGCCTTGTCTAACGTCGCAGGTACCATTGGTGACATGTTCTGCGCCTCCGACGAGGCCTCCCAGCCAATGGCCCTCTTTGTCTTCTCTGCTAACGCAGGCCCTTCTGTCGGTGGTATCGTCGGTGAGGCGATTGCAGAAAACAGCAAGTTGGGCTACAAGTGGATTTTCATCATCAACATTATCATCGGCGCAGCATACATTATCGCAATGTGCTTCATTCCTGAAACTTTACCAAGAATCGTCATCGAGGAAAGAACAGCAATGGAAGGCAGAGACTGTCCTGCTGTCGTGTGGAGAGAATTCGGCTACTTCAAGGACATAATCATGTTCAGAACTCCTTCCTACAAAAAGATCTACGAAGAAAAATTGTCCCAAGAAGGTGATGCCGCTATCGTCGTCGAAAAGGTCAACACTTTCGACGAGCTCAGATTCGTCGCCCTTCAGGCTTTGAAGATGATGGTCACAGAACCGATCATCATCTTCATGGGTCTCTACAATGGTTTCGCATACGCTATCTTGTTCCTTTACATGGACGGTATCTTCGACGTCTTTGTCTTCAACAACGGTTTATCCTACATTGCCGCAGAATGCACATACTTGAACTTCGTTGTTGGTGTCGCCTTTGTGCTCGTCTTGCAACCTGTCCAAACCTGGCTCTTCAGAAGGGACAGATTAAAGAACGGCGGTGTCCCAAGACCAGAGGCTAGATTCCTTCTCTCCCTTGTTACCGTCTGGGGATTCCCTCTCGGCTTGTTCTGGTTCGCATTCACCTCCGACGGTTCAGTCAACTACTGGTCTCCAATTGTTGCAGGTTTCGTTCTCGCCATTGCAGACCCTCTCCTTTGGTTGGCCATGTTGAACTACATCATCGACTCCTACTCTGCTGCAGGATTGAGTAACTCCGCCATCGCCGCTTTCTGCATCCCATCTTTTGCCATCGCCGGTGCACTCTCTCACGCAGGTGTTGCCATGTTTGACAACATGAGTACTACTTGGGCCATGGCCACCTTGGGTTTCATCTCCATTGGTATTGTGGCCTTGGTGTACATCTTCTTCTTCTTTGGCCCAAGATTGAGAGCTGCCTCCAAGTTGGCCAAGTTCTCGGTCGTGAGCACGGATTAGACAGATCGGCGTCCTGGATTGACTCTATTACGTACATATTTTACCTTTCTTGTTTACTCTTTGATTTGATTTGATTTGATCTCGTTTGATTTGATTTATCTTGAGCTGTTGCGATTGGATTTTGGAGAAATCATCGTCACGCAAACACCACTCTCTTTTACCTAGTTTAATTTATAATCATCTTTATCTACTTCCCCTCCCCTCTTCTATCTATTCTTACATTCTTCTCAAAACTTGCTCCTTCGTCTACCCACTGCCTCCCCAGCCCCCGCCTACCCCTATCAACAGGCCCAGATCTCGAGAGCTCCGCGGACGGCGAGACTCTCGCCGACTAGCGGCGTCCTAATCTCTGGAGCCGGCTGACACAGCCTGAGTCAGACCAGCGGGACAAGGATGGACGGACAGAAAGACAGGACAAAGACCAACAGAAAGGAATACGACCTGCTTAGGCTTCATTTACGACCTACTGCTCTGCAACAACATACACAGCTGCATAGACAACACAACGCTCTTTTCGGCATCATAGCGTCCCCTCCACCAAGGTTACGAGCAGCTCTTTCGCCTCCCCATTTCATATTCTTCTCTGGCCTTTCTGCACTTGCATCAATAAGTCCAGAACAGACGCAGACGGCACAGACATACACAGACACAGACGTTGCCTGGCCTCCGTCATTGATGTAAAACCCCTTCCCGTTTACCGTCGTTTCCCCTGCCTTTACTCAAGATCAGGATAGAATTAGCCATTGCTTAATCTGATAGTGGCACATTACGTCAAAGGTTATAGTTCGTCACATTTACAACCCTACCGCCGATCTATCCGCCATTAATAACACGAACACCTCTGCACAATGCTTCAGCCTCATCAGCAGCAAACACCGGCCCAACAAGAGCAACAACAGCAAGGGCAACAACAACAGCAACAGCAACAGCAGATGCCGGTCCACCAGCACCCGCAACTTCAACAACAGTTTCAGCAGCATCAGCAACAGCAGCTCAATACGCAACCTCCGCCTCATATGCAGGTGCCATCACAGGGCCAACAACCGCAACTGCAACTGCAACAACAGCTGCAGGCACAACAACTGCAACGATACCAGTATTTGCAACAGCAGAAACTACAACAGGGCCAGCAGCTACAAATTCAACAGCAGCAACAGCAGCAGCAGTATGCGAACTCAATGCTACCACTAAGCAGCCAGAACACAGCGTCTACATGGAACCAACAGAGCATCTCTTTGTCACAGCCTTCCGACCCTGCTCTGCAGAGATTGGGCGTCAATAGGAGACTTTCCTCACACATGCAACGGCTACCATCTATCTCAAGCATCAACGCATCTTCCCCGCTGTCGACATCGATGTCTCCCAACGGCTCCCACATGAACGAAAACATACTACATTTTGGTCCTGCTTCGCCCTCCATAAGTCACTCCCAATACCCTAGCTTAAACATTAGCTCAAACAACCCATCCCCGGAGAAATCCCTCTTTAAGAACTTCTGGGGATTCAACAGTTCAGATAACCAAGTTTCACCCACCACAACTTCCTTTCCACCACCTCCTCCTCATGTAAACCCATCTTTGAAATCCCATCAGCCAAGAATGCACTCCATCTCCGAAATACCGCAATTTGCCAGTAACTATAACCCCCACATGGGCAACCTACCCTCCAGTCCAAACGCTAATGTTCCAAGAAAGTCATTCATGGGCCCACCTGCCCTGAAGATGTCTACACCTCAAGAAAGTGCCATGGCTAACGACCCCTCATCTCCTCAAAAGACAAACTTCAATTTGCGTAGTAAATCTTTTGCAGTCTCTAAATCAAAGTTTAGTTTGAATCTTCCAACAACCCACGAAATTGGCCATCAAGATCAAACGCTTTCCTTCGGGTTTGGTCAAGCCCAAGATCATGGATACACGGACAGAGAACAGTTGCGAGTTCAACAGAGAAGACTGTCACTTCTGCCACCACTTGACGCCTATGAGGACTCTCAACCTCATCATCGTCTTTCTCAACAGTTTGATCTTTCAAGATACAATAATTCAAGCAACAATAACAATAATCACACTAATGTTGGATCAAGAGTCTTGCTGGAGAGCCAACAACAACAGATTATACCTCCATTGAGAGCAGAAGGCCCTGTGCTCACGTCCCTAAACGCCAACAACAGCAATACCTTCAACAACATAAGGAGAGAGAGTGTGGCTGCAGTTCAACATCATCAACACGCCATGCCCTACCAGATGGTAGGTAATAGCGACCATCTGCAATTATCATCTTACGAAGCAGACCCTGTCGATGGGGTGAAAAATTACACTAACCACTATTTGGACAACAAACCTTCGGACAGTTTACCACCAGGATACTCGCAGAACCCGAACTTTGTGGTAGAAGATTACTATCCAGTCGATAATGGCGACAAAAGTTTTTTCAAACAAAAAGTGAAGAAAAATCACTTAAAGTTGCCAAAATTCCACAAAGTGGCATCACTCTCGGATTTGAAACCAACAGTTAACGACAAACCCAAGTTTCGCCGGGTATCTTCTTCCCAGTCCTTTGTGTCTCCACTTTCTGCACTTACTACACAACTCAACCTGTCGTACTCTATGTGCGTCCCAGAATATGACTATCAAAAGTCGAAAAACCCAAGGAGGGCATTGACCAAGAATAGCAAACCTTGTCATAACGGTGGATATGATAATGAATCTTACGATTACATTTTGTATGTGAATGACATATTAGGGACAGAGGAGAATAAGAAGTATCTTGTTCTTGATATATTGGGCCAGGGCACTTTTGGTCAAGTCGTAAAGTGTCAGAATTTGAAAACACAAGAGATTGTAGCAGTTAAGGTCATCAAGGCCAGGCAGGAATGTTTACAGCAATCCATTGCTGAGGGTAATGTTTTGGAATACCTTGATAAGAAAGTGGATCCAAAATACAAGAAATATTTCATAAATTTGAAAGATAAATTCATGCACAAATACCATTTATGCTTAGTTTTCAAACTTCTAAGTTCTAATTTGTATGAAATAATCAAACAGAATCATCATCACGGATTATGCATCAAGCTAGTCAGGAACTTTGCTGCGCAGATTTTAGAAGCACTATGTGCCTTGAAAGAGATTAAAATAATCCACTGCGATTTGAAGCCCGAGAACATTCTGTTAGCTAAGCTGAATAAGCCTGATTTGAAGATCATCGATTTTGGAAGTGCCTGTGAAGAGCACCAAATACTTTATTCGTACGTTCAGTCTAGGTTCTACAGGTCACCAGAGGTGATTTTAGGGGTAGATTACTCAACTTCAGTTGACATGTGGTCGTTCGGATGCATCGTTGCCGAACTATTTCTTGGTTTACCTCTCCTTCCGGGTACTTCCGAGTACGAACAGTTGGCTCGAATGGTACAGACGTTTGGAATGCCGCCTCCCTGGATGATGGTGGAAAAGAAGGCTAGTAATTACATTGTCAAAAGTGAAAATCCAGGCTACAATTATTTCAACGACAAATCTGGCGGAAGATACACATATCGACTTAAAACGCTTGAAGAATTCAACAGAGAATTCAACTTGCATGAAAGCCCTGCTAAGCAGTACTTCTGCGACACTAAGCTCGACAATATAATTATGAACTATCGGCTCCCAAGGCAAAACATGAGCAAGGAGATGGTTGATAAGGAGATGCATGAAAGGTCATGCTTAGTCCATTTTCTCAAAGGCGTACTCAACATCAGTCCCCTCGAACGGTGGACTCCGCAGGAAGCACTCCAACATCCATTTATAACTGGAGAATTGTGGAATGGTCAATGGTCACCACCGACAGCTCGTTTTAGCAATGACCTCAGAAAGGGTGGTCGTTCTCTCAGTCTTGTATAATAAACTGGAATAACAACTATCTAGTTAGAAATAGTGTTCTAATTGTCCTAATTGTAATGATACATTGGATGCGTCTATCGACGCCTCTTTGTCCGAAAAAATTGATCATTCCTCTCCTGGCCGACTTCGGTGGGCGCTGAAATTTTCATCATGACTGAGAAGGACGAAGAGGAAACGACGAGAGGGCCAAAGAGACGGAGTAGGTTGCAGTCCAGGAGGTAAAAGAAAGAGGGTCGCAGCGTATAAAGGAATCCTGGCTCAGCGTATCAAGAAGAACACGCACACTAAAGATGTCCACACCAGAAGCAGATCACTCGAGAGATCCATGTCCTATTGTTATCCTTAACGATTTTGGTGGTGCCTACGCTATGGGTGTCATTGGTGGCTCCATCTGGCACGGTATCAAAGGTTTCAGAAACTCGCCATATGGTGAAAGAAGAATAGGAGCGCTGGCAGCCATCAAGGCCCGTGCTCCAGTTGTTGGAGGTAATTTCGGTGTTTGGGGTGGTCTGTTCTCGTTCTATGATTGTTCGATAAAGGCAATCCGTAAACGTGAAGATGCGTGGAATGCCATTTTGGCTGGTTTTTGCGTTGGTGGTTCTCTTGCTGTCAGAGGTGGACGGAAACACATGCTGAACTCTGCCATCACATGTGCTATCTTCTTGGGTATCCTTGAAGGTGTCGGTATGATGTTCCAAAGATATATGGCGTACGCTAACAAACCTGTCCCAATGCCTGTGCCTGCCCAAGATGGTGCTGCTCCTTTAGGCGCATAATTACAAATTCTCAACTAATTACAGACATAACTATCCGGAATACCTATGACATGACCGATACATATCACAATCTTAAGGGGAGCGTGATTAAAAGGAAACTGTTTCTTTACTCTCTTCCATTAAGCTACACTATAACGAATTTACTACTAAACTTGCCACATATTTTGTATAGACCCCTCTTCAATAGTCTAGTGCTTTCTAGCTCAAACGAATTACTGATTATTCGATGCTTCGACTTTGTAGGCTTTTCAACTTAGGTTCAAAACACTCCGGCCGCAGTAATGGTGAGGATGTCGCATAGACCATGAATGCAGAAAATCCTTGCATGGTTGCCGTTAATTTAACATTATGAGAACTGCTGCTCGAGTCCTCATCGATCTGAGCTTACCTTAAGTAATGTTACCGTAATACCCAGCTTCTTCTGTTTGCATAAACGAAAGAATAAAGAGCGCTTCTTTTAAAAATATTCAAATATCTAAACATCATTTGTCTAAAATGAATCTTACTCCTCCCACCTAATCTAACAACAGACTCAATCTGCTGTTCCAAAGTTTCTAAAGCATGGGCCAATCGGAAATTGAGGAGACTCGACATAGGGCAACATTTGCGAGTATAGCTGGTAGAAAGATGGACATGATTTTAGCGCTATTAATAGCAAAAGCAAAAACTATGGAGCATTTAGCAAAGTTTAGTCGATAAGCAGTAACACCGAGCTTTGAATGGACGAAAAAGGCTGCTTGGTGAGGCTATGCGGCTAACTGTTCAATCAAATAGTATAAGTAGTAACATAGAGCCTCACAGATCGCTACTCCTTACACTATTTGACTGAACAGTGAGGCCGATGGCCTCTCCAAGCAGCCTTTTTCGTCCATCCAAACTTCTGGGAAATTCGGTTATCCCATATCCATGTAGGAACTCGTTGACTTGCTCCTCATTCAACGTCATCACAGATGACCAGGTAGTAAGTGGTGGCAAATCCTCTCTTGGACCTTCTCCAACAACAAAAGGGAGTACGCAAACGGGGAGACCGGCATACGACAACCACCTGTTATTGTTTAGGAGGCACATAGAGTCAATTTGTTGAACTTTTTGTTCAAAGCCTTCAAGTTGAAGCTCAATAATAACGCATTATACTCACTACGCAGTATAGTACTAGTTTTAATGGCAATCACGCCAAATAAAGTAGATGGTATTTGTGAGTTGCAAGATGCTGAAGGGACCTTTTGATACTTGCTGCATCTTTACCTGTTCGGGAGATTTACTACTGCTGAAGTGCAACACTTCTACACAGGAAAAGTTTTGCTTCCTATATAAAAGCTATGAGTTTCTTCGTGCTGAAGCAAAATCCAGTTCCTTCTGTTCCTCTCTGTTAGGAGAAGATTGGTTGTTGCTACCGGGCTCAGCCAGTTTCGGCCAGTTTTAGCCATGCTGAGCGACTTGAGCCAAGAGAGCCTTTTCTTTTCTGTTACTGGGAAAAAGAGCGCGCATACATTTCCTGAAAAACATGTTGCTAATAAGATGGAAGTTAGTAAGATTAGACAAGATGGAGAAACCAGGAAAAGAAAGTAAACAACGCCGGAAAAGGCACTAACAAGCTAGGCTTCCAGCAAGAGTTTGCAATGAACATTTCGACATCCACTGTTGTCACAAGAAGGAGAGGAGGAAAAGCGAGCCAGCCCGAAGACGAAGAGAATGCAGCAGAGTTGAAGTTGGGCCCTGAATTCCAGCTCGAGCAGATTGACCATCATGGCGACGTCTCCAAGTTGATTACCCTCAACTTGTCTGAGGCACGCATATTGATACGTGCTGCATTAAAGGAGCGCATGGAGATGATTTCGAAATTGAACGGCGTGGAAATCGATACCTCGGACCCGTCAGGTGAGCCAGATGACTACCAGCTTGCCAAGTTGTCCACAGCGCCAGGCGCCAACGAAATATTGCGTAAAACGCTAGATCATTTGTCCATGTTTTCCAGGTTCAAAGATGTTGAGACATGTACAGCAGTAGAGACATTGCTTAAAAGTGAAGAAAACTCGATTTTACACCCGTTCGAAGTTGCCCAGTTGGGTTCTTTGTCGTGCGAGGATATAGATGAAGCTATAACTTTGATCCCAAGTTTGAACGAAAAAAAGGACCAGATAGATCTTCAAAGAATCCTTGATGAATTGAACAGACTTGAATCAAATTTTGCCTGATAATGGCAAGCACTTATTATGTATATTGTATTTTACGCTTTTTACTAAAAGAATTAATTAAAAGTTAAACTATCTCGTATTTTCTTCTTCTGGTTTTGTCTATTCGTTAAAAAGTAATACCAAAAAAAAGTGCTTTAACAAGCCGAATGGCAGTAAAGCACTATGTTTTTCTAATGTGTTCTTTATATGCAATAAATTCGTCCTCGTGGTAATATTCTTTCAAAAATCGTTTGCCTCCTCCTAACTTCCACCACCTAGGCAAACAACTTCCCATTTTCACATTCAAATTGTCCTCATCTTTTGGAACTACACACCTTTTGTATTTTTTGATTTGTTTTCCCTCGGGATACGAGAAAAACGGGACATGTGTATATCCTATATCTTCGAAGTGAAATATTTCATCTTTATCGAGAAGCAATGCCGCCGCAATAGAATGAACCGGAGCATCACCCCACCGTTCATAATAAAACCCTCCTCTATTACTCAAGTAGTTAAAATAGTCCATGTATGCTTCTGATCTAAAAAAATTCAAATCTCCAATTTCAAAATTTGACCAAAAATGACATAAGTTGTATGAACTATTGCCTAAATCCAATGCACGCGTACCAATTGGGGCCTTGTCTGTAATGAAAGCAATACTATTGTTAGGATGCAAATGTTGTGGGTATTCATTGAGGAAATCTTCCACTGTCTCCCACAGCGTTGGAATCGTATCTGGGTATTCATATATAGTAACAACAAATGAGTACTTTTTACGTTGTTCCCGCATAAGCCGGAATGGGTCCATTTGAAAATCGCAGAAATACTCAACACCTGGCTCGACCCTGAAGTAGTAATCATATTTGTTAACAAGTTCCTGACGGAAAAAAAATCCTGAATTGAAGTGGCACATATTTCTATATGATTTTGAAAATCCATATATAACCCCCTTATCTATCGAGTTTTGTATTCCTTCCTCATACTTTGTGTCATTAATGAAAGTAGGCTTATTCCAATCTTCAGCAGGAATCAATCCATACTCTGTTTTACCGCTTGCCATTTCGGTGGTCCACTGAATGAAATCATCATCAAAAGGTACATCATTCAGAAACGTCCATGGGTAATGATATTCCTTGTTAAATCTATCTTCAAGTGATCGCATGGAAGAGAGGATGTCATCTAGTTCCCAATTTCGACATAATACTAAAATAGTGGCATTTTCAAGTTTGATATTTTCATCGGTAACTAAGGTGTGATTCCTGTCATTCAAATACACCGGTTCAGTGTATGAATTGCTTGCACCCTTTAGCCTAGCACGGTTCAAATATCGTGCAGTTTCGTTGAACCTAGAATTAATTATACTTTTAGACTCCTCAAAAATTGTTTGTGCTGTTTTCGAGGAAACCGAAGGTTCAAAAAATAAGAGATACACCACAATTTCCACCGCAGTTAAGATTACCAAACCATATAAAAGTACCTTCATAAATCAATCTCATTAATCTAAACCTTTCTTTTGCCGATGTACAGACGAAACTTCTCTCAAGAAGAAAAATGGCGACTTCCACTCTAAAATATTTAAGGCTTCGACACGAAAATTTAATGCGAATGGGAAGTTCGAGGAAGAATAGTGCTATTTTCATGGAATGATTTCTTGTAGGCACTTTCTACCACCTGCTAGGATTGCGGAATATATTAGACGATTTAATTAAGCGGTAAACAGTATTCTGTCAAATTACACAAGAGAAGAATCACTAAAGCTTTTCCTCTTTCTTCAAAATTGGGACAGCTTTATCATTGGCACGCAAGTAGAGATCTATCACCCCATTCATTCCCTGCCTCACAACTCCACCTAGCTGACTTACTTTTTTGGTAGTCAAAAAAGTCAGCACAGCATCTATATTCTCAACTATCTGTATTCCTGTCATGTTAGAGGTTCCCACAACAACGGATAAAGATGGTCCCGTCGATGGGACAAAGGTAGTGTTTTTGCACCACGCCTTGACCTGGGAAAGCACATAGTCTGGATCGACACGATCATCCCTTACTGACTGTGGCATAGTACTAGAATAGGGCTTTGCCATCTGTACCATCAATGGGTATTTCTGAGCTGACTTGGAAAATATCGTAGGCTCAAGAAGTTTTCGAAGGAACCTGAATAAAATGTGATCTATCATGATTAAATCATACTCATGATAAGTTTTTAATGCCTTTTTCGAAGTCCCCACCATGCTTTTAAATCTCTTGAATCCAACAATCTCTGCAAATGTATCTGTTGTTGCAGCTTTTTTTTCTGACAGAGGTGTTCTGCAAGTATCCACTGGATCCCTGGTGACCAGCAAAATCGATGTTTCCTTCACTGACCGCAGCCTGTTCGGTATAGGAATCATCTGTCTTGTATTTTTCTTCGATGAAGAAGTCGGCAGCAAAGTACTGAGCTGCAAGAAAATAGGCTCGTTTTTTAATCCATCTTTGTTCAACTTGTAAATTTGAGCTTCTGCAGCTAGCAGTGCTTTTTCCTGAAGTTTGACATCCAAAGATTCGTACTCATAAGGTGCCTTTTCTTTTCTTTTGTTTTCACTCTTTTCCACTTTTTTTTTCAGTACTCCCTTCTTTTGCGCCATAATCAATGCTATTGTTGTCTCCACTTAAAAAGTGTGAATGATGATACCTATGGACACTTTTGAAAGATAGTAATTCTGAAATATCACGAAACTTTGTAAAATGAAAAGAGTGAAAAAAATATGGCACCGCCACATTTTTTTGGTGGCGCATGCAACCCTCTTATCTTCATGTCATCAACCTCTCAAGAATGACGGTTATATACTGTCATCAGGTCATTTTTTCTGTAGATTCGAAACTAACGATTTCACAAACATTGGACACTTACGAGCCACGAGTTCAAGGTTCAATTTAGCTATGAATATTTGGGAAAAGTTGTTGAAGGTGTTATATGCGACGGCTGACACTGTGGTACTTACGGAACCTCGGGACCCCTCAGTATCGAGCCTCATCCAACATGTCAAACCAATAGAAGAAAGTTCGTCGGGCCGCTTGCCAGTATTACTTTGGCATGGAATGGGTGACTCATACGATTCAACCTCTATGCAGTGGGTTTCTGATACCTTACAAAAGGAGCACCCTGATTTGGATATTTATTCCATTTACATCGATAGAGATAGCGGAAAAGACAAAGAAGACTCAATATTCGGAGATTCTATGACCCAGTTAACAGATGTTTGCGAACAGATACAGAATATTGACTTTGATCCTGAAAGAGGATTTAATGCCTTAGGATTTTCTCAGGGAGGGCTTTTCATCAGGGCGCTGGCGCAGAGTTGTAACGTCAAATTTCACAACATCATTTCGTTTGGAAGTCCGCAGAATGGTATTTCGGACTTACCACCTTGTCAACCAGGTAACATCTTATGTGAAAAGAGAAATGAACTAATCAAGAGTAAGATATATAGTGACTATATCCAGAGTAACATTATACAGGCCCAATACTTCAGAGATGTGAACAACTATGATACTTATCTTGAAAAATCTATTTTCTTAAAGTACGTCAATAATGAGCTTTTCAAAAATTTGGAATACTACGATAGGTTGATCTCTTTAAACAAATTTGTGATGGTCATGTTTGATAAGGATGAAACATTGGTCCCTAAAGAATCTGCATGGTTCTATGATGTTGACCAAGAGACAGGGAGCCTTCTACCTTTTGAAGAAACAGAGTCTTACAATTTTGACCTTATTGGTTTGAAAACCTTGCATAAAAAAGGGAAAGTTGATTTTCTTAAGATCGATGATCTACATTTGAAGATTTCTGAAGATGATCTAATTTATATAGCTAAAACTTATTTGTAACACTTATTTGTTAAAATTAAATGAAACTCATAACGAATCGAACTCGATATCTGAATCCAGAAATTCGAATAGCTCTTTATCTATTGTGTCTTCTATTAGTGATGTCATGACAGTAATATCCTCAGCAATGTGTCCGTTATTGCTTTCTTCAACCTCTTCCCCATTGGTTTTTACATTGTCTACATTACTTACTTTATTGCATTCAGAATCATCGGACTGACGATAAAACTTTTGAATAGGTGCGGTTCTCGGTAATGTTTGATTTAGAATGACAATATCTTCAACGGAATCGAAATGTCTGGCATTTTCAGAATCTTCAACCTTATAAAGTTTAGGATATTCCAAATTATTGGTAACTTTGGATCCAATTGTTTCTATACACTTTGAAGAGTATCTCGCCAGTTGTTTATTCGAAGAGTCATTTTTAGGTATCGGTTTTATTCGTTTTTGTTTTTCAAATGCTTTACTGATAGCTGACTCAAACGTATCGCTGAATTCGTCAGAGTCAGACATATCTAATAATCCACGGTTATTACATCCATCTGCTACTCCGATTGAAGTAGTAAAAGATTTGGAGGTAGTAAGCTTACCGTATGTCAATTTTGAAGATTTATTAATGCTATTATTTTTAAATGTATCGTCATTTGATTCTGAAAGTATGCTGACCGGAATAGTTTTTCTAATTTTTCTCAAAAAGATAGGTACTTTCGTAGTATGACATGACGCTGGCAAATTTTCATTTTTGTTTTCGTTTTCAATTGAGTGACATGGTTTCTTCAATTCATTGTCACCAGGACCAATATTATTTTCCAAAACATTAGTTACATCTTGTGCTCTTGACTTTAGTTTTTTTCGGTTGGAACTCTTAGAGAAATTAAAAGCGTTCTGTCTCAACCTCTTTCTTTCGATCCTATTTGGAAATTTAGTTTCGTACTCGTGCTGGTCTCTACAACACAGATGTCTACATTTGCTTTTGTCTTTGCAAACATGCTTGCACATTTTCACCTTTTGCTTAAATATCCCTTCTTTGCAACACATGTGCCGGCATGTACTTTTATCTGAACACCTGTGCGCACACTCGCTAAAACTAGAATCAGCACTTGTAGATAAGCAAGATAAAGAAGTATCCGATAATTCTGTAGCATCTTGGTTTTCTGGTTTGCTTATATCATCGCCAAGTGAGACTTTATCGCTATTCTTGTTGCTAGTTGCCGCTCCGAAAACTATTTCAAGAATTTCATTGTCGTCATCAAAGTCAAAGGGATCTTGTTTTCCGACAGATGATTTTGAATCAAGCCAGTTGGTAGCAGCACCTGTGTTTAATTCGACAACTTTCCCTATTCCAGCAATTTCGTCACAGTTGAGAAAAACTTTTATATAATCTGTCTTATATTGGAGAGTAACTTTCATGTTGAATCTCTTTACACCAAATAAACTTTGCATGGGTAGCCTCTGAAAATTCCATATTTTTCCTGAGACATCTGTCAAAACATTTATGTTAGTAAAAGTACCATTCCAAATGAACTGAATGTCATCTCCCTTATTTACTAAGCTAACAGCTACAGTAAACTGTACATCCCCTGAGCTTTCACATTTAACATTGTCCACAATCAAACTTAATTCTGGCATACTTGCTACGCTTTTGGAAATTTTTTGACCAGCACCGGGTTTTAAGCCAAGGTAATATTCAAGTTTATCACAAGGAAGACCTTTTATTTGGGCGATGTCAGTGATACCACGGCTCTTTAGCTTTTCAGCAGATGACAACCCAATACCGTCAAACTGCCTTAATATCAAAAAGGAATTTTCCCAACTTTTGGCAAAAATACATCTTGCTAATTTCAGTATAGACGTGAGGGAAGTAGAATCTTTTTTATGGGAAAAAACCTCAATTGCCGCCTTCAAGATTCTTGGTAAGTTTTTGAAAACCATAAGCTTTTCAGATACAAATTCACGATGCAACTTCATCGAACCTTGATACGTTGGATACTCTACGCCCCCTAGCTCGAATTGTATTAATAGGGAAACTTTGTCGTAAAACTTTTCAATTTTGTTACCCTTAATAGGGTAGTAGATTAAAGAACCATTGTTTATTTCTTTGAAAAGTTTCTTCTCCGCCAGCTTGATTCTTATATCACTGAACTCATCAGATTTCGACACAAGCAAAAGTGATTCTTGCAAACTAATTTTTCCCTCTGATTTGACAAACTTTTTCATTGTGTCAAACAAAACATAGCTCTTGCTCATTGTAACTCCATATACGGTGGAATTAAAATTATTATTGTCAGTTTCAATCATTTTTTCTTTCTGTAACTCGTCTAAGATCTTCTTCAAGAATAGCTTTAAGTGAACTTCGAGGCCGTGGCGCAGATCAGTTTTCGAATAAATAGTCGGGTATGCAGTCGGATTTTGTAAATAACGCTGGTAAAAAAACGTAGATTTTAACCAGTTTAAAGCAGTATCAAATGAGGTAATTGTTTTCAAAGTGATCTCAGCCGTGATATTTTCATAAATATTTAAATGTAATGAACTCTCCAAATTCTCCGTTCCTTTCACTAATCTGACATACCTCTCTTTGTTGTGGGCATCGGTCATTATAACACAAGCTCCCTTAGTCTCGAATTGGGGCCTTCCTGCACGTCCTATCATCTGCATCAAATCCAATTCATTGTACTCTTCCATTGCATTGTTATTCCAGACTTTAGTTCCCTTTATAATAACAAGATACGCAGGCAGATTGACACCAACAGCAAGAGTTGAAGTAGAACATAGAATGTTAAGGTTGCCGTTGATGAAATTTTCTTCGATGAATTTTCTTTCTACCAAGTTTAAACCGGCATGATGATAAGCAATTCCTTTTTGGGCCACCTCAAGTAAATCTTTACTGATTCCTGAAGGGACATTGCGGAGCACGACATCCCTGGCTGGCAATCCTTGAAGTAAATACTTTGTTGTTGTAATGGTGTTGTTTCTTGTTGAGCAAAATATTAATATTGGCTTTCCTTTTGAATGTAGCCTTATAACTTCCGCTAACTTTCCATTCAAAAATCCATCAAATTTGAATGGGTTTGACATTCCCAGAGTTTGGTACCCGTAAACAGTTTTTTCTAAGGTGACTGCACGATAAGTGTCATCATATACTAAAGTAGTTGCGTGCAACAATCCTTTGCGGCTGTGTGATTTTCCTAGCCATTTGGCTACATCTTTGATGTTTGGAACTGTTGCACTTAAAGCGATTACCCTTAAATTCAAAGGCATTGTCATCATTCTCGTAATAACCACCTCCAAGCTTGTACCACGCCTTTCACGTAATACATGAATTTCGTCAACTAGTAGAAGCTTAACCAAATTTAATATCTTGCTGTGATCTGCCCAACGACGGGTCAAAATATCCCATTTTTCGGGGGTGCAGATAATCAAGTCTGACTTTCGGATAAAATCCAATTCAACAAAAGGGGAATCTCCTGTAAGCAGCCCAACTATGCAATTCAACGACTGAAATTTTGAGCACCAATCAGTGTATCTTTCGTTACACAATGCTTTTGTGGGTGCCACGTAAAGGATCTTAGCGTTCAATAAAGCATCATCTGACTGATGAGATCTAGCCTCAAGTAACTTTATTATAGCCATTTCAAACAAAACTGTTTTACCCGAACCTGCCGGACTTGAAATCACACAATTATCATCCGAGTGATAAATTGCATCAAAAGAACTAGATTGCATTGGATTGAAGTTAGGGAATCGAAAAATTGAACGGTATTTTTCAGGTATTAAATTTACTGATAAACCAGGGTGATTGGTGCCATTTTTTCTTAGAGTTGGAGCCTGCTTTTGATACTTAAATTGTTCCTGCTCATCAAAAATGGGAATAAGCGGATCACTCCATTCTTTTTCGGAGTCATCAGGTGCCAAAAGCAAACGTCCTAGAGAAAAAAAATCGAAAAGCAGTATGGTTCCACTTGGTTAGCATAAGAGACCATAATTATCAAACTTTATAATGGTCCGAGCATACCATGCTGACTAATTAATCTGGTTTTGCGGTAAGTAGTTGACATAGTGTTAGACTTTGCCGTTGGATTGAGGATGAGTGAATTTTGTATAGTTTGAAAGGCAAAGAAAAAACTAAAAAGAAGAGATAAAGGATGGCAAATTCTTAATTATCTCCTAATACGGTAAGACAGGTTGTGATTCATGATGGCGCGTGGCTCAGTTGGAGCAGCCACGTTGAAGAGCATGAAATTACTATTGAAAAGAGAAACCGTTGATAGAAAGGTGAAGGGATATGAAAAGATTTGAAATATAAAGAAGTCATCTGTAACCAACTCGTGACGCAGTGAAGTAATTGAATAGTACGGGGTACGTTAATTTTTTTGTTTCCAACTTTCATTTACATCTTTTATTTCTTTCAACTTTTTAACTTGTATTAACGGATCAACAAATCAGTGCAGCTACAAGGAAGCCAATGGAGACAGGAAAAAATGACACAGGTGAAGAACAATTAGAGTACGAAAGTGATGAAGATGAGTTTGAGCTTATTTATATAGAAAGCCAGGCAGGGGGTAATGATAGCGTAAAGCTCACAAACACTGAAGAAAACATGGCAAATGAGACGGAATACTTCGAAGTTGAGCTTCAAGAGAGTAATACAGATATCGATAGAGAAGATGGGGTGGGTGAAGATGAAGAAGAAGAAGAGTCGGCAGAAGTTGATACAGAAGAGGAATCTGATGACGACGCATTTTTTGGAGGTGAGCAGAACGGAAACAATAGTAATGATCATGATATCGAGCATGACAATGAGAAAGTAAATGGGGAAGGACACGCCGATATAGGATATCAAAGAGAGGATTTCGATTTTGAAGATGATGAGACGACAGAAAAGAAGGAATTCGAATTAGGAACAGACTATGAGCAGCTAGAAAATGAGGCAGAACAAAATGAATATAAGTACGAGGGATCGGACCAACGAGAAAGGGTAGTCGATAGGAAGACAGCAGGCCCTGTCGATGAAGAAGTAAACGATCCGTTCGGTGATGATGAGCTAATTGAATATGTAGAGGGCCCAAACAATTTTAGTGAGGGATTTACTGAACTTAAACCTGAATCGCCTGAAGGTGTAGGTCGAGCCGGAGAAACAGAGATAGAGGCAGAGGAAGAAGATGAGGAAGAAGAAGGAAGTGAAAATCCAGAACCAGAGATGACACCTTTGAAGAATTTACCAATCTACCTTGACTTCTGTGATCTTGTTTCCGATTCCGGGAAAGATTTGGGGGATGCATGGCTGGAAGGAGAAATCAAGGTAGATTTTGATTTTATGAAATTATACCCCCCAGATTGCGAGGAAGACGAGATGTATGCGGAGTTTGATTCGTTATATGACAATTTGAGCGAATGCATTGACTTGAAGTTCAGTGATATCTTAAAAAAGATAAAAGATATAATAACACATAATTGCAAGAGACGGGAACTTGAAACTGATATTGATATTCATTTAACCTTCGGAGATTTGATGAATTTTACAGTCAGTTCGGATTCACTGTCCTCAGAATCTCTGACCTTGAGAGACGTTTTGTTCAGCTACGAACGACTCAAACATCAGTCTCCGAATGCAGACCTTCATAAATTTTTGTTGGTGAGAGTCTGGCTGAGGAGAAACCCATTAGGGCAGTTTGGAATTTTGCAAAATGCTTCGTTGAATGGATATCGACTTGAGAATTTAAGTAGTTTGATATCCAAGAAACGATTCAGTGAGTGGCATGATGAAAGCTCTGAGCCTGCGAAAAGAATCAAAATTGATTCTATGAGTAAAAGTTAGATGTAAGATTGAAAAATTTTATAGCTTTTTAAGTATCCCTGTATAGTAAAAAATTAATGAAAAATTAATTCACAGGAGACAAAAAGAAGCAGTTTAGAAAATGTAATATATTATTAATTAAACCATGTTTAACAGTAAAACAGTTTTATTTTTGTTTTTATAGAAGAGGAAAGAAAAAAGACTATACATGAAGAAGACTTTAAATCTAAGCAGCAGTTAATCTCTTTTGGGAAGAGAGTCTACCTCTTTGTCTTGCGTTGTAAGCAATCTTTCTGTTTTCTGGAGCCTTTGCAACAGCTTCTTCTTCTTCAGTGACAATGATTTCAATGTGGGATGGAGATGATTGGTAAGCGTTGATTCTACCGTGAGCTCTGAAAGTTCTTCTTCTCATCTTTGGAGCTTGGTTGACTTGAATGTGAGAGATAACCAACTTGGATGCGTCTAAGCCCTTTGCCTGTAATTATAATAAAGTGGGGAACATGGGACGGATGAGAAAAAATGTTAGTATGTGTTTAATTTTATTTCTGAAGGAAGAAGAAAACTCCTATAAACTTTGTATTGCCACGGTTCTCGTCTATTTTTTGTAGAGATCACACCATTGCTTTAGAATATCTAGTGTGAATTACTGTCTAAATGGATCGTTATTCCTGCTTCTATTGGTCAAGCAAAATTTCTGTTTTTCCCTTTATTGAAAGGTAGCCATTGATGTAGCATAAAACCGTGGACTCAACATATATCTTTAAATGAAATAATACTTACTTCAGCGTTAGCTTGAGCGTTTGCCAATAAACCTTGGATGAACTTGACGGACTTTGCAGGCCATCTAGCCTTGGTGACACCGAATTCTTTACCTTGAGCAGTTCTACCGATAGAGGAGTTGAATCTTCTGAAAGGAATGGCTCTTTCGTGGTTAAGGACTTGTTCCAAGTACTTTTGAGCCTTTTCAAGCTTCCAGCCGGAAACAGCCTGAGCAGTTTCTCTGGTGTTCTTGAAAGAGACTCTCAAGTAGGAACCTCTTGCAGAAGCAGACTTTGCTGGGTTTGATGGAACTGCTGCGTATCTAGCCATTGTTTGATCTGTTGAACGAAGTTTGGAAGAGTCAAGAAAGCTTATAATTGATATATCAAACACCAAACGGTCTTCCTGAAATTCCACAGAAGTAAAGCTGCAAATACCACTACTACGGGTCTACGCTATAGTCGAGGCGAGCAGTCGCAGTACCGAGTGCCCAGACGCAGAAAAAAAAAAAGCTTCGCAGTTGCTGAAAAATTTAGTGGGAGATGCGAGACATCTGTGCACCGTCACTGGAGTGGCAGCGGAACAGAATGTGTGAGGTGTGCGGGGTGAAAGGGCGAGGGAAATAGCAGTCACAGAACACGGATGCGAGATCAAAGAATGTATTTACGTAAGCAGATGGCCACGTGACCATGAAGGAGGGAGGGAGAGGGGAGAGGTGATGATGAAAAGATAAGCTTCCCCAGCAGAGCAAAACTAAAAAGATGCATTCCACCATAGAGGAGGAGGAGGAGGCTCAGGAGACATCTCTAAAAAGACATCTCTTAACGGCATACAAGGCTTCGTTCAATTACGCATCTACGTAGCAGTGCATAGTGCACGCGGTCGATATACTCCAACAGGTTCACAAGTATTACTTGTCAGACAGCCACCCATTCCCATCTCCTCGTGTCCATTCCGAAGAAGTACACACGGGGAGATAAAGATCATCGCTCCTTTATTTGCCTGACGAAAAAAGGAATAAAAAGTGAATAGATGGGTTCGTGAAACGTCCAGATGACTAGATTGCTAAGAATCGTAGGCAAAACTGTAGTGACGAAACACTATTTCAGCAAGTCCTCCACAAGGAAGGCAGATGCCAAAACTATTCTCACTTTGAGGGTATGGGGGTTCTATCTCATCAACCAAGTTGGAAACAGTGGCTCTTTAGAAGAGTCAAAGAGAGACGAATCCTATAGAAATGATCCTATGAAGTACGTCGACGAAGAAAGAAGAAAATCAAAAGAGTAATACCTACGCCCAGCATACGAACTCTTGCCACTGGAGGAGGATACTCCTCGCCTTTTATACCCGCAGCAAAAAAATTTTTTTTGTGTTCCAAGGAGGGCTTTTCTCGCCAGTGAGGTCTTCTCCATCCCAATTTTTTTGATGATGCTTACGTCAGCACATAGCCAACATAGGAGGCTGCGTCTATCGTGTGGTGAAGAGAGACACAGACGGAGAGGCAGACACCGAGCCACTTGAAGTAGCCATGACGGGGATGGCGGGCTGAACGAGGAGAGCCGGTCAGTTCGGAGTATAGCGAAGGGACCAGGATCAGTCAAGTGGAGACAGACACGAACAACAAAATAGATACAGATACAAATGCTGGTGTTACTCCGTTGGTTTGCAATGTTTCTGGCGGCCATAGCCGTCTGGCTGGAGGCGGTGACGGCGTTTGACATCACAACGGGCTTCTTTCCCCAATTGAAGGTAGACGAGACGATAGTCGGTGTGCACGAGTCGGAGTTCCAACGGGTGAACCCGCCTTCGACGATTGTGTCGTCGTGGTATCTCAGGATGCAGAAGGGGAAGGCTTCCAAGGGCGACGCTATCGGACACGGGTGTCCTGACGACTCGACCTTGTGCGGTGTGATAAAAGTGGCGTCAGAAGCAGATGCGATTCAGATGCTTAGCTTGACGGAGACGGACGCGTTGTTCAAATACGACGAGAAGACAGGGCTTGTTGCCGAGTGGAAGGGCGTCTCGTACGGCGACCTGACGTTGAAAGTGCAGCTCGACTTCACGTGTGTGGACACCTCCGAGGACGCCATCGAGTGGGCCAACCATACGACGTCGTTCATCGATGGTGACGTGCATTTGGTATGGAAGAACCGGGAGTTCTGCAGTAAGAGCGGCGGCAACAACGATGGAGGCGATAAAGGAAATAAGGGCAGTGACGGCGGCGACAAGGGCGACAACAACGCCAAGGATAGTGGACTGGGCTTGTTTGGCATGCTCTTTCTGATTGGTGCGGTGTCTTTTGCCGGATATCTCGTTGCACAGGCATGGTTCAACACAAGCACAATGGGCAGCTCGAGTGACTTCTTCAACGAATTGGTTGACATTGTCGTCGAAAGCCTCTCCTCCATTCCCCGGCTGGTTCTCGAGGTGGTGAACAAGATCACCGGCGGTGGCGGCAACGCCTCCAGAGGAGGGTACAGTGCCGTATAGGTTTTCACACATTCATTGTATACATACACATATACACATACATATACATTATATGTAGCTAATACATACAGGTAGGTGAGTCCGTACACTCATAGTTCCATCAAGCATTCAGGCCTTGTCTACGACGACCTTTTTCAAGCTGTCGATGGTATTCTTGATGGATGTCTCGAGATAATGCTTCTTTTTGTTGAGACTGTTCATCGTGTCGATGTTGTCTCGGATCTGGCGCTTCATTTGAGCCTCATAGTCGGCAACACCCACTTTCACAAATGCACGACCTACCGCCTCCCACACGTACTCTCTCCCGCCGGTTTTGATGTCCTTCATCGACACCTCAATTACAGAGTTGCTCCGGCTCACTGCATCGATGGCTGCCAGCGTCTTCCGCAGCTCCCCCTGCTGTGTGCGCAACTGCACCTGCATCTCTGTGACCATCTGTGTTATGTTAGACATGCTGTTTTGCTTTGCTTTTGTCCTGTGTCTTCCTTCTTATACTGTTTCCTGCGTCGTCTTTTCCACTTCATCCTGCCCAGGGCCTCCTGCCTCTTCTGGACGCGGTCTGCCAAATCATGTTCCCATCAGGCTGGCGTTCTCCTCCGGTGTTTGATTTTCTTTCTCGCGGCACCAGGAACCTTGCTCTGCTTGACAGAGGCCAACATGTAAATAGATGCCAGGCACACGAGAAACGCCAGCGGAAAAAGAAAGGAAGAGGAAACAGAAGGCTACTTGCACCTATTTCTGCAGATACAGGTCACCCTGCTAGCACAGTACACGGTTGCATCTCTGGTTGTCTTTGGCCCGTCATCCCTGCCTCTGCATTGGCAGTTGCTTTTTCCCCCAAAATCCCAAATCAGCACAGCAACTTAACAGCACCATGCATCGCAACAGTGACCTGAAGGCACGTAAGAAGCAGCAGCCATCCGTGCTGCCACTTGCATTGAGGAAGCCATTCCAGGTTTCTTCCTCTTCTGCGTCGTCCACAGCACGCAAGTATGTGCCTATCTTGCTTTTGCTCTTCTTGCTCCACTACGTTCTCGTCGGAAGAATATTACCGGCTCCACTGGTGTCCCTGATATCATTTGTAGCGTCTCCGATAACGTTTTGCTTTTCTGCCGGCAGTTCACCTTCTTCAGTTTCCATGTTTACAGACACCAAGTTTCTGGGCACAAAGTACCAACACGGCTTGACCTCGAACAAGAAGGTCATTGAGGAGAAGAACAAGTATATCTTTCCGTTGATTCAGGAAGCTCCTTTTTTGAAAGAATTGGGGCTAGATAAACTTTTCAAGGTCACCCAGGATGGCTCCAGCAGAAAGTTATACTCATATTCGCCAGACTACTTTGACGACCTCTCCGCCACGAATGAGATGACCAATGAAAACGCTAAGGACAAGACTCCTGAAATGCAGAGTCAACAGACTTATGCCGATGCAATCAAACACTTCAAGGAAAACGGTCATAGGATCTACACGGGGAAGGAGAAACCAGAAGTGGTCCTGGTCACCGCTATAAACTTTGAGGATCTGGATCCTTCCTATCTTGTGAAGATCATCCAAAATCGTGTGGACTATGCTCATAAAAATGGATATGCAATATACTCCCGTTGGGTCCAGGAATTCACGCCTATTTTCCAAGAATACAGGAGCGATCCTGAAGGATGGGCCAAAATTTTTGTGTTGAGAGAAGCCATGTATGCATTTCCACATGCTAAGTGGTTCTGGTACATCGGTGAAAACTCCCTTATCATGCGTGATGACATCGACATAAACAAGTACCTGCTTAAACCAAAGGCGTTGGACCCTATCATTTTAAGAAACCAACCTTTAATTCCTCCCGATGGAGCTGTGAAAACATATACACACACTGTTGCACAGGATGTTAGCTTGATCTTGACACAGAAAGAAAGGAATTTGAATACCGATAATTTCATAATCAAAAATGACCTCACGGGACGTGCCATCCTTGAACTGTGGATGGATCCCCTCTTCAGAAAGTACCCATCCTTTCGTAAGGACGAATCTAACGCGTTGGCTCATCTCTTGCAGTGGCATCCGGTGATATTGTCCAAGACGGCCATTGTCCCTCCAAGAGCAATCGCAGCGTTGGCACCAGAAAAGGCACTGGAATCTCGAAGTAACGAGTTCATATATCAAAATGGCGATTTGATTGTTAGTCTCGGAGACTGTAGACTCTCTAAGGATTGTGAGAGCCTGCTCGGTCCTTATTGGGAGAAAACACTGGTAGTATGGACGAACCGAGAAAAAGACCAGGAAAAATCTGATCAAAATGCTAAGGAGAGTTTAGAAAAAAAAGATAAGACCAAAAAGATAGACAAGATTGACAAAATCATGGAAGTTGAAGGGAATATTGAGAACAAGGTTCAGAATGTACCAAACGAACAGCTGCAAGGCGACATTTTTAATTAGGAGGAAAACTAAGGGTTGCTTCTTTGTCAATAGTGTTAGCCATCTTTATCCTTCTGTCATTCATTTGTATCTTGCAGAAAAAATTGCTTTCCGTAAAACCTATCTGTGTAATCTTTTTTTCTATTTGTTTTGTTCATTACTATTTTTTCCTTTTACCGCTATCGTTTAGACTTTATTATATATTCTTTCTTCTTTTTGTTTCCTTAAAAATCATAACTATATCTAAATATACATGTTTTACAAACAAAATGAACTCGATCACAGTAAATGATTTTACTTCATTCAATACAACTTAATTTAATTTGTGAGATCACTCTTTTGGATCAACGCTCTGCTCCAAAACTTTCAATGCCACTTGTCTCCTTCTTTCATCGATATCCGAAGAAACAGGGTTACTAACATTCGAATTTGATGTCTTAATGCCTTGCGTGCCTGATACTCTGAACGTGCTTCTCATATTCCCCATATCCACCTCCTCGTCATTCCACGGACGCACCACTCCCAATAATACAGATAACTGGTAAATTCCATCGAATATAGGTTTGACGGACGATTTGGCTAAGTCAGGGAAAAACTCGACCAGTGCAAACGTATCGGATGGGTCACCACGAGAAATAGCATTGGCTGTTTTTGGTTGCGAGACGGGAGAGGGTAATACCTCGAAAGCATTAATAGCTGGAGAAATCTGAAAATAGCGTAAATAGCACCAAGAGGTGAAAAATGAGACAAAAGCTGGCAAAAATGGAGCTCCAGTGCCTCTTATAATCGACATAATCAATGTCAAAGTTAGTAAGATGAAAGGCAAACGTTTCAAACGGAACTTGAACAATGACAAAACTCGGATATTTGTTTCTGGAGTTAATTGTTTTGCCACGGTTGCAAAAGGTAGCACTAGAATATAGAGTCCGTAGTGTAGCGGCAAATTTAAGTTTTCCAACGAACCATTCAACAAGTTAAAGAGTGTGATAAGTATTATGCAGATTAGGTTGGAGATGACGATTATAATGGTGGTAAATTTCAAAGTTTCAGAGAGTGGTTGCTGAGAGTTTAAATATTGAGTAATGTTGTTTGATGCTTCTTCGTCATCCGAAGATCTAGGATTCCACTGCGACTCAAGGAATGTCATTCCAACATAGAGAATGATTAAACCTGAGATGAATTGAAATGGCGACGTTTCTACAAATGCAGAAGTCCAGATCGTCCATGGATGGAACACAAAGTGCGAAGGAACTAGTTGAAGTGATGGAATTATTATGTCGTCAAAGACCAGCTGTGGGTTGCTGGCAATCAAATTCTTATATGATTGCGTACGAACGTAGGAGGTGATTGTTGACAATGCCACGGTTATTGCAAGATATAATAATGTGATCACCGGCAAAGAAGTGAGTTCTGTTACCCTGTTAGAAATTGCATCTATATTGAAAGCCATTGCTGTATATGCTGTCCTTGTTGTTCCTTTCCGATTCAACTTTATCCTGGTATAAGCAATGGCGAAATGACATAGAACTCTGAACTGTTGAAGATGGCACGCAAAATCGTGTGAGAAGTCGGCGTAATATTACTGCTCTCGGCGCATGTCGTTTTCTCCAACCACCGATGATGATTTCCCTCTTCGGTCTGCTTCTTTCACGTGGCCTGCATCTTACAAGGGCACTTCATGTTATACCTAGATTTCAGCGAGACAGGACCGGAAAGAAATGGTTGCAAGCTCTCCAAGTAACCCAGTAGAAGAGAAAAACTACCCTATTGTCAGTGCTCAGGGCAGAAGCGAAAGTGATAACGATGGAATCAAAGTGAAGGAAGAGAACAGCGCAAGGCGACAGACGTCTAGTTCTGGCTTGACTTTGGAGCAAAAGAAGACAAACCACATCATGTCTGAAAACCGTCGACGCAATCAGATCCGGTCCTCGTTTGATAGGTTAGTTCAGTTAGTGCCCCAGCTTGACGACAAGGAAAGCCGATCAGAGTACGCCATTCTTACGAAAACTGCCAAATATATTGTACAACTACGGGAGGAGAACGAGCGTTTGGAGAAACTCAAGACGGATCGTGGTCTATAGAGAAACGTTTATTAGCAGTAGGATTTTTATGATTAGTTGTAATTTTAGAAAGAGTCATCATTCGTTCCAGATGCTGGCATCGAGTGTACCTCTGTAACTTTTACCATTGTGTACAATGTTGACCTTCTTTTTGACTTCCTGGTCCCAATCGAAGTATCTTTTCTCCACACGTGCCAAACCACGTACACCATCGTTCAGAAGAACCTCTCCTACTTTTCCAGCATCTCTTCTTGCACGGACTGGCCTTGAGCTCGCAGAAGCAGATGATCCAAACGGATTATATACAGGTTCTTTTTGCTCCCTTTGTTCATTCTCACTTTGCTCACCGTCAGAGTTCTTCTCTTCAAGAATTCTCAGCTCTAACTTCTCGTACGAATCAGTGAGATCTGGAATCTTTTCATCAAACACAACAGGTAACACACGACGGACAGTGCCGTTTCCAGTCCATGTCCGTATTGTTAATTCTTGTCCCATGTAGCACCCCTTATCATAGTTTATACCACGCATCCAGTCGAGGTTGCATTCGAACGGGAGAGTCGCCGTACTCTGAAAATCGACATTCTCCACTATTCCATGCTGAACACGGCGAGAGAGGTAGACCTCCGAAGAAAGCGTATCTACGTCTATCACAGGAGCTTCCTTCTCCTCCTCTGATGTGATGATTCTGATGCCGAAATAGTCCGATCTTTGGTCGATGGCAAATCCGTGGATGCTCTGAGAGGGCAGTTCCGGATTTAATAACAATTTATCGTTGATGAAATTAGCCGCCAATTGGTTTGCTGTTGCAGGGTCTTTGGAGATTGAGTTGGTGAAATACTTGTCTAGTAAAGTGTCATAAAGGTTGGCACCTTTTTGAGAATCGTCGTAGTAGAACCAAGAGTTTAGCCTCAGCTCTTTGATGCTCACTTTAGAACGAAGTTTGTGCAACTTAAGCATCATCTGGAGTGGCTTGAACTGGTTGGCATTCAGCATCTCAATCAGATAAGTAGGTTCATTTTTGGCTTCTTGAAGAACAAAGGGAGACGGGTAAATGAAAACGTCTGTGAAGACACGGCCATTTGCCCTCAAGATCATACCATATCTTCCATCTCTCCTGATACCCAAACGCAGCGGTAGTTCTTCCGGATCTTCAGGGTCGTACTCCTCTGATTCGTTCAGGATTCCCCAGTTAGTTGAAGTAATCAACTCTTCAGAGAGATCGATCGATTTGGCGACATTTGCGCTGTTGATGTCTGCGGCAGAAATGGTTGTCTGGTTTTTCTTGAGATGCTTCGGAAGCATCTTGATGGTCGTCAATCCGTTGATGAATCCAGATGCATCTGGTCCGGAGATCTGGAGAAACTTTGAAGTATCTAGCTTGATCAGACCCCTGGAGGGTATCTGAGAGGGTATCGAGATGTACCGTCTAGCAAGAGCAATACAAACTGCTCCATTCCCCCTTTTCCACAGAGTAAACATGACTAGCTTGCTATTGACTCTTCTTGATTGAGGTTTTAAGGGTAAAAACCCAGCTTTCTGGCGAACCCCAATTCCGAGGGGCAAACATATTGTTTCAAACGTCCTTACTCACCTGCCGAGGGAAGATTTTCAAATATCGTCTACTCAAATATTACATACAGAGATAATGAGGATAACAAAGATAACCTTGAACCGGGTTCATTTAGCTGAAAATTAAGAGGATATTCCATTGAATAGGTAGCACAGGAATGCCGTTAAATGATGAGGTTATAGCTTTAGATTCTGCATCTGAAACTGATGAAAGCGATGGAGGCTTTCAGGATCCAAACACTGCAACCAGCACCGACGGGAAATCGCAGGTAATTGAGATCTCATCAGATGAGGAAGTGATAGAGCCAACAAAATCTGAAGCCAATGTGGTATGTCTGCGATCTGAATCTCCTGCTTCGGTTCAAGAGGTTCAAGAGGAACCAGAGGAATTGACTCCTCAACAGCTCATGCGCAACAAGCTAGCAGAAGCGGCAGAGAGGCGATTACTGCATCCGAATGAGACTGAGGAAAATGTCAACCCTACAAAAAGAAGAAAAGTTGATCCTGCTGTAGCTGCAAAAAAAGTAGACTCGAAGAATCATACAAAGCTTGCAAATGCGTCAATTGATGATAGATCTTCCCGAATACGATTAATTTCAAACCCAAGTTACTGCGATGAATTTGGCGTATACGGAGATAAAGATACAGTTTCCCTTTCAGACATGGTCGGATCTAAAGATCTAGTACAAACATATCAGTTCAACATGCTGATTGATTTTGACTACCTTTCCAGGTTTGTCACCTCCAATGACTGCAGCTTTACGCTTGTCACTAAGTACGATGATGATCACGTCCATGTAAAGGATAGATCATGGGAGAATAATAGCATTCGCATAGTTGATGTTTCTGCTAAACTTCCCAAGTACGGAACGCACCACACCAAGATGATGGTCAACTTTTACAGAGACAAGACGTGCCGTATTATTTTACATACGATGAATCTGACTGAAGCAGATCACAAAATACAGACCCAAATGTGTTGGATGTCACCGCAATTGACGATGCACACTGATGTAAATGACTGGTTCGATTTTAATCAGCCCAACATATCCCTGGTGAATGATACAGGTTTAGCCTTTAAACGTGATTTTATTGCATACTTATTAACCTATGAAAATAGCGATATAAACAAATTGATTGACCAAGTTGCAAAGTATGATTTCAACCCGATAGATGTGGTTTTTGTTGCTTCCTCTCCGGGTCATTACTTATTTAGCGAGTGGAATCAATTGATCAAACCAAGCTCTAAACCAATGTTTGGGTACGGAAGACTATGGCAAGTCGTTCACATCCTAAAGTTACAAAGCTTGATGGGTAAATTTGTCGGACAGGTATCGACAATTGCCGGCCCTTGTGACAACTGGAAGCGTAATGTATTTGTTCATGTCTTGACATCGTGTGTGGAAAAGGGATATCCAATTTCAAAAAAGGCGGATTATGAGTATGTAGCCAACAAAAACCACGTACAACCTATTATTATATGGCCAACTGTTACTGAAATCCTTAAATCTTATGGTGCACCATTGTCAGGGGTGGCCCTGCATCTGACCTCAAGAGGAAAGTGGCCTGCTTTTGAGAGACAATTTCAGGAGATTAAAAAGTATTTTTACAGGTGGTCTTCAAGTAACGATCCGACGCTATCATCATCCGGGAGATCAAACTTAGCCCCTCATGTTAAGACATACACAGTGACAGAAGACAACTTCAAGACATTGAAATGGTTTCTGATGACTTCTGCCAATATTTCGCATCAGGCATGGGGAAAGCCTAAAGGATACAAGACTATCGAATACGATATCTGCTCATTTGAAGCCGGGATACTGGTTGCCCCGCAGTTGCTAAAAGTCAGCAGTAACGTCGATAACAAGAATCAAGTTTTGGTACCGACATACGGAAAAGACAGCGTGGAAAATGAACAGTCTTTGAGTAACAATATCTGCAAGATAGGCCTACGACTTCCATATGATACACCGCTCGAGAAGTACACGGCCACAGACATTGCGTGGAGCCAACCGGACTCGGATCAATTTTTTTAGTTATGTCGAATAACTTGATTATAAAGTAAAGTACTATTAGTTATTTGTATCTATCAATTCTAATGTTATGCAAAGAAAAGGAGGACGTAAATAGTCAACAATGTGTTGTCACGCCTATTTGGCTGCTGCCTTTTGCACAGAGGAAGTACTAGTGGTGAAACAGGAGTTGCAGCACATGACGCAGATACTGCCCAATAATCCTTTCCAATTTGGCAGATCCAACACTTCCAGCATATTGTTCGAGCAGATGTACTCATGGCACTCACTCTCTTCTCTATGGTATCCCTTCTCAGCGTTCTGCTCCCTGAGCTCTCTGATCTTTTCTTCCTTTGACACAAAGGCTCTTGGCTCTTTTACTGGTGCCGGCTGTTTGGTCTTTATGGCATTTTCTTCATTTGCAACCTTACTCTCCACACCTTTATCTATATTATTTATTTCCCCCTTTTCTTCCCCTAGATTTGCTGTGTTTTGCACCTTAATACCGTCTTCTATCGTGTTACCGACCTGTGAGTTTGTGAGTTGATCCTGCATCCCTGATTCTGGTTCGGCGTCTGTGAACTTGGACTGAGCGTCGACGAATTGCGACGATCCGGCAGTACTGAAGGACGAAACAGAATCAGATCTGGGAACAACCATTATTAAGTATCACTCGTGACGATGCTGTATCGGAGGAAAGAGTCCTGCTACAGAGTAACAACAATACTGCACTCTGAAACCCACCCCTGTACAGTCCGAAGTTTTACTGTTGTTGCGGATAAACTCGTCGCCATTTTTTTAGTGTAGCCGACTATACTTCGGGTCGAGATAAAAATAAACTCCACATTATTGATCCCGTAACCAACGTTACCATGACGTAAGATCGGCGTGTGCCGTGCTATGTACAGCTTGCCTTGAGACGGACTTCTCTCTACACAGTCCTCCTTTCCCAGCGATATCCTCCAGTACTGCACCACGTCCCCGAATCACCTTATCGTACGTCCTCTGCCCCTTTGCCATTCTCTTCTCCTCCCTCCCCTCCCCCTTGTTTCTAAGTAGAAGGGAAAGCCGGGGGATGCTCAGCCACGCCGGAGAGGAAGAAGAAGTGGCGGTGCAACTTTTCCTTATTTTTTTATTTTTCGATTTTTTTATTTTTTTGTCATGAAATTTTAGGGAATTTTTTTGCGTTGCATTTTTCCTTTCTACTATCAAAGAAAGCTCCTAGGAAAGCATTGCTAGGTAGCAAAAAAGGACATAGATAGATATTACTGCAACTATGCCTCCTAAGAATGTTGAAACAAGAAAGTGGAAACCCCCTAAGGGCCCTAAAAACACGCCACACAAGAACAAAAATACCATTGGTCTCGGAAGGACTATCAAGAATGCAAAAGCTCAGCAAAACCAAGTGTATTATCTCCCTGACGGGCAGATGAGATTCACCACAGACAAGCACGAGGCTGATTGGGTGAAGTTAAGGTCCGTCACACAAGAAAATGCATTGGACGAGTTTTTGAACACGGCACAGTTGGCAGATACGGATTTTACTGCTGACAAACACTCGAGTGTGAAAATCATCAGGGTCAATAACCAAGCGGTTGACTCCGGGAACTACAACCCCTATCTCCTTACATCTGCGGAGGAAGCCAAAAAGTTTAAGGTTCAAAAAGAGCACATCAAGGACTTGATTGTTCCTAGAAGACCCGCGTGGGACTCATCCACCACCAAGTTCGAGCTAGAACGTATGGAAAGTGACGCATTTTTGGAGTGGAGAAGACATTTGGCAGTATTGCAAGAAGACCACGATCTTTTGTTAACTCCGTTTGAAAGAAATATCATGGTTTGGAAACAGCTCTGGAGAGTTGTTGAAAGATCTGACTTGGTTGTTCAAATTGTAGATGCAAGAAATCCTCTATTATTTAGGTCGAGAGATCTCGAAAAATACGTCAAAGAGTTGAATCCTTTGAAGAGAAATTTGTTGTTAGTCAATAAGGCCGATTTATTGACTTATCGTCAAAGATTAGCATGGGCAACCTATTTTAAAGAAAACGGTATTAAATATACTTTTTTTAGTGCTGCGAAGGCCAATGAAATTTTAGAGAAGCAGAAGGAGGAAGAAGAAGCATTGAAGAGGTATGCAGAAGAACACAATGGCCAGCTGCCACCCGTTTACAGACCAGATGAGAAAAATGATTCTGAGGAAAACAATGCCAGTGATAACGATGATGATTTTGACGATTTGAAAGATCTCGATATTTCTGAATTGTCTGAGGAACAAAAGGCCGAATTTTTGAAACTTCAACAAGAGCTTGATGAACTCGAAGAATTGGAGAACGAAATGGAGCAATATGACATTGAAGAAGAGGAAGAAGAGGAAGCTGAAGAAAACTATTTCGATGAGGATGACGAGCCGCTAGATGCTGATCAGCGTGAGATGACCCGTATTATTACGGTCGAAGAGTTGGAAGAATTATTTTTGAGAGTAGCTCCAGAACCCCTCACCGAGCCACCCGAGGGACAACCAAAGAGATTGCAAATCGGTTTGGTTGGTTATCCAAACGTTGGTAAATCGTCAACAATTAATGCATTGGTTGGTTCTAAGAAAGTCTCTGTTTCATCAACGCCTGGTAAGACCAAGCATTTCCAAACAATTTTGCTGTCCGATGAAGTGATACTCTGTGATTGCCCCGGTCTCGTTTTCCCCAACTTTGCATATACCAATGGTGAGTTAGTTTGCAATGGTGTTCTACCAATTGATCAACTGAGAGAATACACAGGACCATGTCAACTTGTTTGTCAGCGGATTCCTAAGTTCTTTATTGAAGCCGTCTACGGTATAACCATTCCAGTTTTATCGGAAGCTGAAGGAGGAACAGGAGTTCCAACATCGCAAGAGTTACTAACTGCGTATGCTAGAGCACGGGGTTACATGACTCAGGGTTTCGGTTCTGCAGACGAAAGCAGAGCTGCGAGATACGTGTTGAAAGATTTGGTGAATGGTAAGTTGCTATACGTTGAGCCCCCTCCACACGATGACGGTTCAAGGGCAGCAGAAGCCGAATGCAGGGAGTTCAACAAAGAGTTATACAATATTGCACATTTGCCTGAACAGAGGAGGAACCAATTAGTTCAAGCGATCAAAGCTAAGGGATTGTCCGTCAAGACGTTTGATTTAGCCAAAGATTTGGACAAACTGACCTTCTCTGGCCATTTATCAGTGGAAGATGAATCCAAGGCGCATCGGTCGAGAACTTATGGTGGTAAGCAAGCAGCGTTGTATAGTGCTGCCAATGAATTGGATGATGAGTTTTTCCACATGAAATCTGTGGAAGGAAAACTTACTGGACCTTTTTATAGAAACAAAGCTGTTGCAAATCAGGGGAAGAAACATCACAAAGCAAACAAAAAAAAGAACAGAAAATAGTGATTTACTTTCAAGGTTTGTTTTACCTTTTTTTTCTACATAGAGATAAATATATTAATGCCACATGTATACTATACATTCTTACCCGTTTGTTTTTTTGTTCCTAATGGAAAGCTTCGTCACCCAATTCCTCTGTGAGCTGTAGAATTTCTTTCTCTATATCTTCCAAGTTGGAATCAAGTGCTTTTAAATCGTCAAACCTACGTTGCTTTTTAAAATCTTGGTACATGCTCTCAACGACAAATTTTTGCTCGTTAAGAACCATCAATTTTTCCCGTTTCTCACGGACTTCACGAATGCTCAACTTAGGCTTTCCATTGATAAGTTCTTCCAAAACTTCTCTTTCTCGGGCCAACTTATCTTCTTGCGCCTTCCTGAGAATTGGTAATTTAGCCTGTATATAATTTACGATTGCAGACTCCAAAGTATTAAACATCTTCAACTCATCTGTGGAAAGTTGTTTCTCAGCTTTGATCTGCTGGATCCTTTTGGTGAGCTTATCCAACCTCGTGAATAGGCCGACAAGTATTACGTTTTCCTCATCATCTGTGATTTCTGTAATATTTTCGTTTTGAATCTTAGCTGATATCATCTTCCATAATTTGTAGCACTGCATGAAATCGCTGTTTTTATATCTCGATTTGTCGAGTTCAAAAACCCTTTTATTGAATACCCTTCTTTTACAATTGGAACACACACGTATTCCAAACATATCATTTTGCAAAAAATGACTAATTCTTTCAAAGTCTGCTTCTTGATTATCTGAACTCATCAGAGAAAAGATTATCCCCAACGGAACTACCATTGAACATCCCCTTTTCAGGTCACCGCATACCACGTCCCCGCATATTCGACAGTGATGCTTCCTTATAAAGAAACCAAATTTTGTATGGCAAATAGGGCATTCGGACACCTCATCCCCAGCTTGCCAATCTGCTAACTGAGATTCGAATGCTCTCAACTGGGCCTCTGTAATAGTTCCGAATTTGTTAAATGTTTCAACAATCCACGAAAACACCTTTTCCACTCTTCTTTCAAGGACTAAGTTGCGCAAAGATTCATCTTCAATCTTCATTTTCCTTATGCGATCAAAGCTATCTGTCTTGTCCACAAGAGTGACGTTACCAATAACGTCACTCCACCCATCGTAAGCTTCTAAGCACTGCAAACAGCATTTAGACCATATCCCATCCGGAGAATTACCGTTTACAATCTCTAAATTAATATTCAATTTCAGGGGGATTTTGCAATGTTCAGAGCAAAAGACCCTACCACATTTCGCACAATTGACAGTTCCGTGTTTCAAGCCAACCTTGTAGTGACATCTTGGGTCTGAACATTTTGCTCCATTCGATGGCCGCACAAAATGGCCGCTAGGTAGTTTCAAACGTCCCCTAGGGGCTGTAGTTGAAACATGAGAAGAAACTGTACCTTTACTATCGTTTCTCTTTTGTTGGGAGTATAAATTTTGCTGCGAACGAGAGCTTGATCTTGTCGTTGAAAGTGTGCTTCCTGGCGGGCTTGATGCATTGGATATCGTGCCATGGCTATCTGAGGTGCCATGTTCCTCTTGCGAACCCTGCGAGGGAATGTTTAAATGCACTGAGTCAACATGCTTGTTGAGTTTGGTGAGAGATTTCATGGGCAAGTTGCACATGGGACACACGAGCTCTTCATTAGGTGGCTTCGTTCGGCCATTCTCCTGAGCTATTGTGTTTGAAGATCTGGGCACCGCTGGCAGACCATTGGACTTGCCCAAAACCCTCCTTTTCGACATTTGCCTCCTGTAGCTTATAGATGGCTAGAATTCTTTTGCTGTGACGCTGACGATTGCAGGGACGTTGCTTTGTAGAGAGTGACACGATTGGTGGAATAGTTTTGAAGAGAAGGAAAAGAGAGACACAAAATTATTATTACGTCAGGTGCGATATCTTCAGCACAGCTACAGTCAATTCATCAATTCATTATCGTAAGTAATTGCAGGTGGAGAAATACATACACATATACTATATTATCTAGGGGGTTGTTATACATGGTAATATACGAGTTCATGAGAAGGTTTTAAGCTGTAAGTATATGACTGTGTGAAGTCGAAGAGTAGGTCATCAAAATAAATGAGGTGGGATTAGGGGTTTTAGAAGATTAAAGCGGGCGGGTTGTCGTCATTATAGGGGAATCGGCTAGTTGTTGTTTGGGTCTTGAAGTTCCTGGATGGAGTACGGCTCAAAAGAGTGCATATTGAGTTCCTGTCGTTTCCATTCCGGAAGTAACTTGTCCCATAGCTCCGGCTCGAGAGACAATTCCCGCCTGCTGAAGTCAAGGAGATCCGGGACCGTAGTCTCCTTGATCAGTTTGTAGCCACGGAAGTTTGGCATCTGTGTATTCTGGAAACTCTTTTCTCTGAAAAGGTCAAAGTAAGGTTCATACATTGCCTGTGCTGCTGTGATTCGCTTGGCTGGGGAGTAGTTGAAGATCTTCACAAACATGGAAACCATTTCAGGCTCGACGTTGGGGAATATCTTAATCAACGGTATTGGCCGCACGGAGGGGAATTTGTGTTCCATGTAATTTGGGTTCATCGAGCGAATCTCATCCTTGGTTGGGGTTCCCAGTAACTTGATTATTTCCACCAGCTGGTCAATGCCAGACTGGCCTGGGAAGAGCGGTTGTCCCAAAACCATTTCTGCGATGACACATCCTGCGGACCACACGTCGATCTTCGAGGTGTAGTTTCTTGCGCCAAAGATGAGTTCTGGGGCCCTGTAGTAACGGGAGCAGATATAGGAGACGTTTGGTTCAGAAGGCTTGAGAATCTTTGCTGATCCGAAGTCGCAGAGCTTGAGGACGCCCGATATGGGGTCGATCAAGAGGTTCTGCGGCTTGATATCCCTGTGGCATATTCCAAGAGAGTGGATGTAATTGAGGGACCTAAGCAACTGGTAGGAGTAGAGCTTGACGGCAAGCTGCGGCATCGACTTGTGTTTAGAGAAGTACCAATGAGAAGCGGTGTGCAATGTCTCCGGAACGTACTCTAATACCAAATGAAGATAGAGCTGGTCCTTGTCGTTGGTTTTGTAGTAGTATGCAATCAAGTTGACGACATTTTTGTGGCGGATCAGACGCATGATCTCCAACTCTCTGTTCTTAAAGCGTTTGTCCTGCAAGACCGTCTTGATGGCCGCCTTCTTGTTCGACGGGAGGATGTTGATCTGGTAGACGTAGCCAAAGGAGCCGTGGCCGACCATCGACCGCTGCGAAAAGTGCAGCTTGTACGGTTGTTCGGTCCTGCCGTCGTAGACCTCTTCGGTCACAGTCTCTAGCGGAGCTGTCTGGTGGTTCATGCTGGGGTTTGTATTCGTGTTTGTGCCTGTGTTTGTGTTCACGTTTACGTTCACATTCATGTTCACGTTCGAGGGCCCGGACGAGGCCATTGGCGGGATGGGGTGGGAAGGGGCACTGCGGATGTTTGACAGGCCAGATGTGTTCTCAAATGGCAGAGATTCTCGGGTGTCCTCCTCCTGTGCTGTTCCTCTATTCTCCAACTCTTCTGGTCCTTGTCCTCCCTCTCCTCGAGGCTGCCTCTGCTCCCCGTCGTGTCCCCCGCCAACAGGCCACTCGCCCCCCACCCCCAGACGGGACGGCCCGCGAAGATGGAGAGAAACAAAGATGGACCCGGCTAGAGGGGACACACTACAGTCCGGCTACGAAAAGGAAAAGAATCTGGGGAATAAAATGAATAAATAAGTGTATTGAATGGTTGTTGTTGCTTCAGAGAGTGTACGTAGACGCTACAGAGCGGGGGGGCGGGGCCGTAAGAAAGACAGACCTAGTAGTTAATTGGCTTGTCAAAGACGGTCATGGCGGCCTCCTTGAAGGCCTCGGACAAGGTTGGGTGTGCGTGACACACTCTGTAGATGTCCTCACAGGAGGCACCGTACTCGATGGCAAGGCCTGCCTCGGCAATCATCTCACCGGCGTTAGGACCGATGATGTGGACACCGAGAACACGCTGGGTCTCAGCGTCGGCGATGAACTTGACAAAGCCCTCGGTGTCCATGTTGGTCTTGGCTCTGGAGTTGGCCACGAATGGGAACTTACCGGTCTTGTACTTGATGCCGGCAGCCTTGAGCTCTTCCTCGTTTTTACCGGTCCAGGCGACCTCTGGGTGGCTGTACATGACGGCTGGGATGTTGCCGTAGTTGACGTGGCCGTGGCCGAGCTTGATGTATTCGGCAGCGGCAATACCTTCCTCTTCGGCCTTGTGGGCCAACATCGCACCGAAGGTGACATCTCCGATACATTGGATGTGTGGGTACTTGGTCTTGTATTCGGAGTCGATGACGATTCTCTTCTTCTTGTCGAACTCCAAGCCAATGGCCTCGGCGTTCAGGCCAGCAGAGTATGGTCTTCTACCGACGGCAACCAACAACACGTCGGCCTGGATAGTTTGGGACTCGCCGGTCTTGGCGTCCTCAAACTCAATGTCGACCTCGTCGCCGTTTCTAGTGGCAGTCTTGACCTTGGCACCCAATTGGAACTTCAGGCCTTGCTTCTTCAAAAACTTCTGGGTGGCCTTGGCGATCTCGGCGTCCATGCCGGCACCACCGATCGCGGTCTGGAACTCCAAGATGGTCACCTCGGAGCCCAGTCTGGACCACACGGAACCCATTTCCAAACCGATGATACCACCTCCAATGATGGCGAGTCTCTTTGGGATCTCCTTGAGCGAGAGCGCACCGGTTGAGTCCACGATTCTCTCCTGGTCAATTTCGATGCCTGGGAAAGGAGTAGGCTCCGAACCGGTGGCGATGATGATGTTCTTGGCCTCGATGGTGGCCTCCTCGCCGCCCTCGATCGGGTCGACCTTCACGTTGTGTTCGTCGATGAACGAACCGGTACCCTTGTAGTACTTGACGCCGTTCTTCTTGAAAAGCATCTCGATACCGCCTGTCAACTGCTTCACCGCAGTGTCCTTGGCCTTCATCAAGTTGCCCAAGTTAGGCTTCACCTCGCCCTCAATGTCGATACCACGCTTGCTGGACTCCGTCTTGATCTCGTGGTACAAGTGGGAGTTGTTCAACAATGCCTTCGATGGAATACAACCGACGTTAAGACAGGTACCTCCAAGAGAGCCTCTCTTTTCGATACAGGCCGTGTCAAGTCCCAATTGGGCAGCCTTGATGGCGGCAACGTAACCACCTGGTCCACCGCCAATAACCACGACATCGTGCTTTTGGGTGGCCGAGAGCAGTCTGGCCGCAGAGGAGAAGAGTCTGGTGTGTGTGTGTCTGAGCATTGCTGTTTGCTGTGCGTCTTGGTCCCCAGAAGGCCCTCCCCCAGCTCTTTCACGGCAGACGCCTCCTTCTTCTGTCCGTGTCCTTCCAGCTGAGCTTCAACACCCACCTCCCTCTCTCCCTACTCCCCTCCGTCGGTCTGCCCACGCACCGGGAACGAGAAGGCTCCGCCCACCGGGAACAGCCGGCGGGCGCGACACGGCCGGAAAAGGGAGAAAAAGGCCGGGACGTCGCGTCGACCGACGGCAACATGAATCGGGGCGGTTTCCGCATCGGGGAAGGTCGGAGTAGGTCGCAATGTCAGGGTAGGGTGTTTCTATCTACATATCTATCTATCTGTCGAAGGTGGTGTCGATCCAGCGGGTGACGCAGTCCATGAACTCCTTGGGCTTCTCGCTGATGAGCCAGTGGCCGGCGTCGATGTCGACAGTGGTGAAGCGGGGAAAGAAGAGGGCCACGGCCTGCAGAAACTCGTCGGCAACGTAGGCGCTCTGGAGGCCCCTGACAAAGAGTGCTGGCCCGTTCCAGCGGCTCTTGTCGCTGTTGAAGGGCCACGAGCTCACGTTGTCGATCTGTGCCGCCATGATGTCGAGCGGAACACGCGAGTGGTAGCCGGCGTTGGCGTCGCCGGCGTGGCGTTTCTTGAGGTTTGTCTCGAGAAACTGTCTCACCTGGACCTTGTCCTCCACCTCGGCCAGCACACGGTCGCAGTCCTTCATCGAGCGCATCGCAGCGCCGGCCTGCTCGATCTTCTGCAGCTGCCGGATGTACCGTCCGAACTTGCTGAAGCCAGTGGCGCCGGCCGTGAAGTCCACGGGCGCGTTGTCGACGGCAATGAGCCCGGAACACAGGTCTGGCTGGCGTAGCGTCACCGCCATGGCACACTTGGCGCCCATCGAGTGGCCCACGAGCACGGGCTTCTCGAGCCCATGCTCACGCACAAACCGTTCCACGTCAGCAGCCATCGCCGGGTAGTCGTGACGGGCATTGTGTGGCGAGTCGCCGTGGTTCCGCAGGTCGACACAGTAAACGTCTGTGTTGAGCCTCTTGCACAGCTGTCTCGACACCGACCGGTTGTTTGCTCTCGAGCCAAAGAGCCCGTGAAGAAACACCAGCGGCGGCACCGGCACCAACGGTGCCGGCATGTTCACAGGCGGAACATGCTTGTCGTACACGAGCTCCACCGTCTCGATGTCTGTCGCCAGGGCGTCGTCGCCGAGATCAGACTCACCTAGCGACTTGGGGGTTCCATCGTAGCGCTGGGCTGCGAACCCTCTCGCCCCAATAAGGGGCGCTGCCCGTCTCTGTGATACTCTCAGGAACCTTGGCAACATATTGTCCTCCTTGCGTCTCCAAACTAGGAACCTGATATCCTGTCTCCTGTCTCCCGTCTCCGACAACCATGAAACACGCCCCCCTCCTTCCCCCACCTTCAACACCTCCTTTCCGAACCTCCTTTTCCGCAACGCGCTCCCGTTTCGTCGCTTCTCGCCCGTCTTTTCTGTCAACAAACGCGCTCGCCGATGGAAAAAAGCAACGCCTTGAAACAGCAACGTCTAAGCCTGTCTGCGACGTGTTTCGACTGATCTGGAGGGGCTGATTTGGCGTCTCTATATAACGCTTGTGCTTCCCACCGTTCCTGTTCCTGCTGTCCTCCGCCATGCCAGCCAAGAGACGTGCAGGTGTTCTGCCGTTTCCTTGTAGTTTCCCTCTCTTATCTCCTCTTTTTCTTGTCCTTTCTTTTCCTTTCCTCCAGAGAGTAACACATCGTACACAAGAAGCAACACCAGCTCATTCTTCTACAGACAAATCTCGTCAGACAATTGTCTTTTCAGTTCTTACCCCATCATCTCTTTCTTTTTCCATTTTTTCTGATTACATTCACGCTGGAAATACACTCATTGAAACCAACAAACCATGCTTCTGAAATACACTGCCCTCTTATCTGTGCTGTCACTCCTTCCGATCACCACAGCAGCTCCGTTCGAGCACCACAGACACTTCAGGCACGCAAAGAGAGAAGCAGCAGTGGACTACGTCACGGTCACCGTGGTGCAGGACGCAGCAGTCAATGCATATCAAAGCTCTTCTACCCCAGCTGAATACACACCTTCCTCCGTCTACACTGAGTCCCAACAACAGGTCTTATCCAGCCCGACTTCTTATGGTCCGGCATATACCTCCTCCACCGCATCTGAAGGAACTGCATCCTACTCATCGTCTTCAAGTTCTCCAGCAGCTTCCTCATCTTCGGTTTCAGATGGCTCCGTTGAATCATACGCTAATCAAGGTAAAGGCATTACATACTCTCCTTACACAAACTCTGGCTCTTGTAAATCCTCCTCCGATATTGAATCCGATATGGCTCTCTTGTCCTCCTTCAGCATTATCAGAATCTATGCCCCAGATTGCTCCGTCGTGTCAGCTATGCTGTCCAGCATAGGCTCAGACCAACAAATATTTGCCGGTCTCTATTACATGGATTCCTTGGAGTCAGACGTCGACACCTTAGCCGAACAAGTCACTGCTTCATCTCGTGGCTGGGACGCTATTTATGCTGTTGCTGTCGGAAATGAGTGGGTCAACTCCGGTGCCTATGATGCCGCTACCGTCGTGTCCGCAGTTTCTACTGGCCGTTCCCTCTTGTCTGCAAAAGGTTTCACTGGTAAGGTTGTCACTGTCGACACTGTCCCAGCATACCAGGATAACCCATCTCTTTGCGATGCTTCTGACTTTGCTGCCGTCAACCAACACGCTTTCTGGAATGGTGCAGTTGCTCCTGCAGACTCTGGCGAATTCCTTGAGAGCACCATCTCCTCAGTTAAATCTTTGTGCGGCAAGGACGTGCTGATCTGTGAAACTGGCTGGCCAACACAGGGTAGCACTTACGGTACAGAAGGTGTTCCAGGTACTACCGAACAATTGGCCGCTATCAAGAGTATAGCGGAGACCGTCGCTGACAGTGTCATCTTCTTCACAACTTATAACGATCTTTGGAAATCTCCAGGCGAATACGGTGTCGAACAATACTGGGGACTGTTTGATTAGTCTACTAAACATTACATTACACTACTTACTGTTGTATAAGGATACTCAGTTATTATCCAACGCGTTCATTTTCTTTCTTTTTCTTTCTACATTCCACATCTCTTTCTCTAAAGACTTCTGTTTTACATAGCATAATTATCAACAAAGGATACCCCAAAAAGTTTACAAGCAAAGCTAATTTTATTAACATTAATATTATTATTATATATCATTTTTTAAAACTACATATACACTGTAATACAACAACTAAAAAAAACAAGGAAAATAAGTAAGGTACGTTCACTGTTTCTGCTTTTTCAACTTCCAAGCAATATACTCTGCACTGTGTCCACATCTGACTCTCTTCACTCCAACGCAGTTCTTTTGGTTATCGTAAACTTCTTCTCCTAAGATCCGATCTACGATCTTCAATGGTGGGCCTCTGAACCAAAGTAATGCATTTTTCTCCACTTTGCCGCCTCCGCTTGCGGTGCCATTGGTATTACCCGATAATGCATCACCATAAGAACCCATACTATGTTGCTGCTGTTTGACGACGTTGTGGATACGTTCGAAGTTGTGTCTATCAACAGAGGCGTATGAAGACTTGACCATATCTGGCAGGTTCTCTTCTTGCCCGTTGTACCTGACATAAGTGAATGACGAAGATGGTGAATGGTACTGAGAGAATGAATACGTTGCTAAGTTGTACGGTGACTTGATAATCTTGTGTGAGCCAGGATACACATGCGAAACGTTCAAATTCATCGTCGGCTTTGTGTATGCCTTGAAAGAGGTCATGCTCGACATCGAATTATTGTTTCTCTTTAAGCTTCCCGCCATCGGATTAGCCGATGGAATGGTCAAAAATGATGGATTACTCATCAGCTTGTTTACCGGGTTGTTGCTATGAAGACCACTGTTGAGACTATTGTGGTTTCCATTGTAGCCATGGCCGTGGCCCATCATGTTGAGTCCGTTGCCATTGAAGTCATTACCCAGCTGAGTCTCAGGAGTGGACTCATGGCCATCGGCACTGTTATAATTATCAATCAATGCGGAGGATGGAATACGAATATTTGTTGTCGGTGGAACATAGCTCTTGCATTGGGTCTCTGAGAGTGTGCCATCAAAATAGTGAGGGTCTACTTCATCGTTTGGTCTTGGAACGTAAACAGCACCAACTAGAGGGGGCGAATTCAAGTTTAATATAATTGGCTGCGGGATAGGGCTGCTGGATGTCGATCCTGGAGCCAATAAGTTTTTTATAGGAGATGGATACTTCTTCAACACTCTGTTTGTGGTCAAAGGTTTAATTGGATCCTCGAGATGTCGGACCTCATCCGGAAGACAAGCTTTCCAAGTTCTGATCTTAGCAAAAGTGTTTTCTCTATCGTTGTATCGGAATTCACACACAAATAACGGGCCTTCAAATGGAATACCTGGATCTCCTTTCAACCATCTCGTGAAGTAAGCAACATAGCAAGGACCGATAATTTCTGAAACGAGGTGGTCTCTATATTGCCCAGTCTTGACGACTTCATTGTCAAGGAATAGCCGGTCAACTCTATGGACTGTCCATTCTGGTCTGTAGTACCAACACACGTTCATGCACATCTCTCCATCTTCTTGTTGCCACAGTCTGAATATTTGCGCAACGGTTGGACGCATTGGGTCGTTAGGGTTAGCAATCAATACCCAATTACCAACCTTATATGTTCTACCGTTGAAAACGACCTGAGACAATGGGAATCTACTGGTCTGTTGACCAGACATATATTCAACGTCAGGCTTTGACATCTCGATCTGGTATAGTCTCGAAATGTTTGTCTCCAAGATGTTGAGGTTATTCTTGATGAATTCATCGTGCACAAAATATTTCCTGTTGTTGTTGATCAACTTAAATACGTCTGCAACATAGGCGTCAACGGTTTTGTAGTATCTCTGTTTGATCAAACTCTTGATGTCCAACATGCTGATCGGCTCTTTGACGATTCTCAAATAGTCTGGATGTTCCTGCTGACTTGGTAACTTATCCCAGAAGGAGATGATAGTTTTGGCCCCCACTTTGATCTTTTTGAGACCTCTCATAATGGACTTGATTCTTTGCTCGTGAGGTTTGTCTACGATGGGTGGTCTTCCTCGCTTGACCCATTGCTCTAAAACTTGTCTGTTTGGGGTTGAATTAGAGATTGGCTTTGGAGGTGTATAAATGTGCGATTTTCCTGTGTCTTCGATCGTTGCAACATACGAGTTTGGGTTGTATGGCTGGTTTGGTATCGTCCTATAATCGTGTTCAACTTCATGTTGTCGCCCTTCCTGTTTTACCTCTTCCTCCTTGTATTCTTCGTCTTCCTCCTCTTCTGGAGCAGGGGTAGACGTTTCGTTGGCGGCTCCGGCATTAGAGACAGCAGATTCTTCGTCCCTAGAGACTGAAGGAGCCTTAGAGGTTGACGAAGATGTTTCTGGCTTATCAGTGTGTGTTGTAATGTTATTGGCGTTGACCTGCGTACTAGCGGCACCTGTTTCGTTAGGCAGAGGCCCTAGATTTGGGTAAAAGATCTCGTCATGCTTGAAGATGGACTTGTCGTTCACAAGCGTCGGGATTACAGTGTTGCGGATGTAGTTGTCTAAGATCGTCGCAAACTTGTAGTAATCGGAGGATTCCTCATTGAAGAAACGGGCGTTCCAGGAAATCTGGACTAGGTCATTGATGAACGCCTGCGGATGTGTGTAACGCTTGTGTTTCGAAGCCATCTTGATCTTCGAATACGACATGGGCACCTTGATCACCTTGTAGTATTCGATGTTTGCCCGAAGTGGCAACGCGTGAAAGGCATAGGAGAACTCGTTCCCCTTGTCGTCTTTCAAGTTGTAGATATCATCGAGAAAGTGAAAGAACTTGTCGTTCATGTACACCTTCTCCTTCTCGGTGATCGCCTTGGATACCATTGTCGGATAGTGCAGGCTCGCTAGAATAGTCTCGCAACAAAAGCTCTTTCCTAAACCGTGTTTCTCTCACCGGTGGCTTTGGCTTTTCCACGACTCGAACCTCAACAGCTGAGCGTTGTTTTGTGCTCAATCTCCTCCTGAGACTCTCTTGCTTTTTCTCCCTCTTTCCTCCCCAAATTCGTTTTCTCGCCTTTTTTTTTTGCTGGCACCAGAAAGGCGCGAAAATAAATCCCTTTCATGCTTACGTCAGCTAGGGCGAGATTTTTGAAGACTTCTATCCTGCATGAATTGGACAGAAGACATGAGGAAAGGAAACGAAACGAAAGTAAAGGAAAGGAGAAAAAAGATCTAGCAAGGGAATGAAGAGGAGTGAGACACATGGATGGAGTAGAGACGTTTAGGGAGTTTGTGAATGCAAAGACACAGGGAGAGGGGAAGAAGATCACGGTGTTGGCGCTCGTCGGGTCTGGGTTATCAGCCGCCTCCGGGATAGACACCTACGGGAATAGTGGTGATGGAGCAAACGGAATGATGACCTGGCGAAACTACTCTGCTATAGATCTTGCGACGCCCGATGCCTTTGAGACGAATCCAGCTCTCGTGTGGATGTTCTACGCGTATCGACGCCATCTGGCGTTGCAGGCGTCGCCGAACGCCGGCCACAGGGTTTTAGCACAGTTGAGCAGTCTGGATGACCGTGTCAACTTTCTGACAATTACACAAAACATGGACGGCTTACATCAGCGAGCCCATCACAATGCGGAGAAGTTACTCGAGTTCCACGGGTCGTTGTTCGAAGTCCGATGTACGAGTTTCTTGTGCAGCTACAAAAGCGTCACTTTCGAGGACCCATTGACGCCGGCGTTGGACGCGTCAAAATACATGAACCCATCAGTGCCCCTCCCGGTGATCGACGATGTATCGGAGCTCCCAACATGCCCCTTCTGCAAGCGCAACGGAGATAATACCCTTCTTAGGCCAGGCGTCGTCTGGTTCGGAGAAGCCCTTCCGCTCCACCTTATTGACCGTGCCGACGAGTTCATTGTTGACCACCGAATCGACGTCCTCCTTGTGATCGGGACGTCCCACAGTGTGTGGCCGACGTCGTCATACATCGATCTCGTACGCAACCAAGGGGGGCGGATCGCGGTCTTCAACACCGTCGAAGACACAGAAATCGCCAGGATGAAACCACATACTGAGGTTTGGCAGTTCGTCGGGGACTGTTCCAAAACCCTTCCGCTGGTGTTCGATCCGATCCTAGCCTCCTGGGAAAAGTAATTATGCCTTTTGTCCATGTACAGTAGTAATCGCGTGTGTACATAATGTACAAATTCAACAGAATGAAACTTAGCACTCAACACCAAGAGAGTCGCAAGACTCTCTAGCTCACGTACATGTAATGCTGCTACTATTAGTGCTGCTACTATTAGTGCTGTTACTGTTGCGACACTCGTCCCTTCCTTCTGCCCTCCCCGCACTGCGACACAAACCGTCACCACACAACACAAGAGACCGGCACGGCACCACTCTCGATAATGACAACAGTAGCACGAGCACCAGCGCCGTCAACAGAAGCAGACGCCGCCGGCTACAAGTTGCATTCAAACACCACGGTATAGAAACACCATACAAGCACAGAAGACGTGAACATAAAGCCAGAAGACTCGCTCGTTGTGTTGCAATTGCAGGACCGCAGCGCATGTTGCATTCCTGCCAGTGCAACCCAAGCGTAGACAACTCTGTTCTTCTGTGCCTGACAGTTTGCTCGGAGGCCCTCAAACGACCGAGATCCCACGCCCGTCATCGTGTCAGCGTCGATGGTGTCGTCGTTAGACGAAGGGAGGGGGTCGGTTTCAGTTTCAGTTTCTCACGATGTCACCGGTGTCTCTCCCCCCCTCCAAAAACAAAAATGCAACACCTATCTGCGGGTCGATGTCACATCTACAGATCCTTGGACATCGTGTCTTTCTAAAAGTCACTATGTCTTCATGCTTTCGTTTCACCATCTACTCCGGGACATAGTGCCTTGGCTGGCCAGGAGACAGCTCGGAGGACGCAGTGGCGGAAACGGTACGCATCACCGTTCTAGTGTAACATTTGCTCCCCTCGAAATGTCATGTAGCCCAAAATGTCACCTCGATAAGGCCTCGCTCTCACCAAAAACGGACGACGATAAGAGAACTCGCAGAGAAGAGCAGGGTGTTACATAGGATCGGGTCTTCTGATAGCACATCATAGGAAGAGGGAGGTGTCTCTTTTCCAGGGAGAACACTACAAGCATGGCCTATAAAGACTAGCATTCATCCTCTTTAACGCATACATCCCTCCTGAAAGACGCTGCCCATTATCGCATAGACTCACAACATTTTTCACAACCAAGGAAGAAAAAACCGTACGGCACAATGTCTTCAGAGGAAAAGATAAACAATATAGAAGTGAATGTCAGCAAGGGATCATCCAACTCCTTCGATGATCAGTTGGAGAAGGATACTGCAAATATGCAGGAGATCAAACATTACACCCCCAGTGAAATAGAGAGCAGTGGAAAATTCTATGACAAGAGATACATCAAGGGTATTCCAGCATACTCAAATGCAACGATCCAAATCGTCATGCTTGCCTTTGTCGTCTTTATGACACCAGGTATGTACAATGCTTTATCTGGTATTGGAGCATCCATCAGCGGGGCGGACGGTGTCAAAACTCAGGACAATTCTACGGTTGCCTTATACTGTACCTTTGCCGGTGTTGGTTTCTTCGCCGGAACTTTCTGCAACTTGATCGGACCAAGATACTGTTTGATGTTCGGTGGTACTGGATACCTTATATACGCTGGGTCGCTTTTGAGTTACAACCATAACCAGAATGCAGGTTTTGTGATTTTCGCCGGTGCCTATCTTGGTCTTTGTGCTGCCTGTCTTTGGTCAGCACAAGGCTCCATCATCATGTCGTATCCAACAGAAGATAAAAAAGGAAGGGGTATCATGATCTTCTGGGTCATCTTTAATCTTGGTGCAGTCATCGGTGCCATTATCCCATTAGCCAACAACATGCACTCCGACTCGACAACCGTCAAGGACGGTACATACATTGCCTTTATGGTGCTCATGGGCTGCGGCAGTGTCATCGCTTTCTTTATGCTTCCAAAGGAAAAGGTCTGGAGGGATGATGGAACAAGAGTTGTTGATCAAAAGTTCCCTAACTGGAAAACCGAAATCCTTGGATCCTTCAGATTGTTGCTAAGAGAACCTAAAATCTTCCTCATGTTCCCTATGTTTTTTGCTTCTAACTGGTTCTATACCTACCAATTCAATGAATTTAACGCTGGTCGTTTCAACATTAGAACGAGGTCATTGAACTCCTTGCTCTATTGGTTCTTCCAGATGTTTGGTGCTATCATCATGGGAACAATTTTGGATTTAAAGTGGTTTAGAAGAAGCATTCGTGCAAGAATCGGTTGGGGGGTTCTTTTCTGCATCGGTATGGCCATCTGGGGTGGTGGCTACAAGTTCCAAAAAAGTTTTACCAGAGCCCAGGTGACTGCAGATGCTAATGGCAACTACGAGATTACACCTATGGACTTTAAAGACGGTGCATACATTGGCCCAATGTTCCTCTACATCTTCTATGGTATTTTCGACGCCATGTTTCAAAGCTACTGTCTATGGCTCATGGGTGCTTTGTCCAATGACAGTGAAACAACAGCATACTATGCAGGATTCTACAAAGGGGTTCAGTCTGCCGGTGCCGCTGTGGCATGGAGACTTGATGCTTATGGGACTGCATACATGAGCATGTTAGCAAGTTCCTGGGCATTAGTAGAAGGATCAATGGTGCTCGCCATTCCTCTCATTTTCTTCATGGTTTCAGATCATACCGAAGAAGAGCCTGAACAACTCTTAGAAGAAGACGAGTTCAACCCAGTAGTGGCCATGGCCTCCGGTGAAGGAAGAATAGTCTGATCAATACCATGGACTAGATATATCGTATTTTATCTTTTGAAGAGCAGTTTATTTGTATTTTCCACCTATTATATTGTATAAAGAGCCCTCTTTGAGGACAATAATAAATATTAGATAAATTATTACATAGTAAATTCAGATCGAAATACCGAAAATACATACAAATTTGGCTTCCTGTTCTATCCGAGATACTTCCAGATTAGCCACATAATAAATAATGTCAAAGATCCAGCAACATAGAATATAATTTTGTCCTCCCACAGTACCTTCTCTATATGTCCTACGGTCTCACGACTTACTCCCAAAGTGGTCAAACCCTGACTCATTTTTTCCTTAACTCTGAGAATAGTCTCATTTTGTTCAACGATATCTTCAAACGCATGTCGTCCAAGCTCTAAGATCTCATCTAACTTCGCGTTGCTGCGGTCTAGCTTCATCTGTTGATCCATCATCATCCCATTGGCATCACTACTGGAATTATCGTTCAGCCCTCCGTGTTTGCGGTTCGAGCGAAACTCTATTGAATAAGGGTTATCACTGATTCCACTGGCAATTCCAGCACCATCATCTAAACTTTGTGTAAATAAACTATTTCTCTCCTTTTCACTCTTAATTCTTTCAATTTCCCTAACCTTCTCTTCTCTACGGGTACGTAGGTCTCCAAATTCGACTCTCGAATCTTCATACTCATTTCTAAGTTTGTCCAACCTCGTTTGGTTTTTCGCTTGTGCTTCTTTGTCCGTTTGGTTGGCAACATAAGCCTCAAAGTCGCTGAGAAGTCGTCCAACGGATGTGATTGTCGTTGAGATAGCTCCGATCAGGGACAATGAGGAACCGATCTCATTATCACTGGTTACGCTTGAACGCAGGGAACCTAGGTCTCGGCGGAGTTGTTGCATCTGCTTGCTGGTTTGATTGTACAAAAGACTCATGGTGACTGCATATAGCCTTTTTTTTGCGAATAAAGATCTCTCAATTGAGTTTCCTGATACCTGTAGAAATCCCTACTATCTCCTCTCTTCTGCTTTCATTATCACAAAAATAAGAAGTATCACAGTAAAAACAAAGCATTAAAGTCGTGTAACTGCCTATTGTAAAATCGCAGTGCGATTTTTTTGTTTTTTTTTTTTTGTGATCCCGCGTCTTCATTGCCGAGGAAAGATATCTCTCACTAAAATTACATAAAACTACTACAAACAAAATATTAAACAAACCCATGAATTTGTAAAACAATCCAAAAATACGACATGACTTTATCAGTCGTCTTCCAATTCAGCCAACCCGTTCAAACCAAACAAGAATCCCAATTCTCTTCTACTTAATTTACCAATTTTGCTACGTGCCGTAGGATCAAGGGCACTTTCAACAAGTTCCTCCTTCTCCTGCTGTAATTTCATAATACGATCTTCAATTGTCCCGGAAATAAGGAGTCTATGCACAAAAACTTCACGGGTTTGCGAGATTCTATGTACTCTGTCTTGTGCCTGTTTCTCCACGTAAGGGTTCCAAAATGGCTCCACAATAATAACATGATTTGCACACGTCAAAGTAAGGCCAACATTCCCGGCCTTCAATGACAGTAGGAGCACCCTTTTTGAGGAGTCTTTGTAAAATGCGTTCACGCAATCGTTCTTGGTGGTCATATCCATCGAACCATCGTACTGAAGGTAATCTATATTTCGGTCACGTAGAGTTAACTGAAGAATGTCAAAGAAACCGATAAATTGAGAAAACACAATGACTTTCTCTCCTGGTTTAGTATTTAAAATCTTTTCAGCCAAATCAACTGTCTTCTTTACCTTAGCGCTTATCATTAGCTTTCCGTCTTCTTCAATGAATTTTCTTATCATTGCAAATCTCCAGTTTTTATCCGAGGCTCTCGAATCAAGTTGGTACTTTTTACGAATTTCCTGCCATGTTAAGCCTTCTCTATATGCCTCATAAACTCTTAAATCAACAGACATGCTTGATACACTGATAACTCCACAAGTAGTACACTTTGCCGAAACATCGCCTTCCCATGATGCTTCTGAATGTTGTTCAAAATATTCCGTGTGACAATCATAGCATAGAGGGTGACCACACTTACTCAACAATAGTGTTTGGCCCTCAGCTAATTCTTCCATACAATGAAGACAAGTAAACCCGTTTTCACGTTCATTTTCAATTCTGTTAATAACTGCAGACGGGTAATCTTTAACAGCTTCAAAACCTTTCTTAAATCTATCAAGTTTTGAGACTCTGTCACCGTCGTCACCTAAGCGAACTAAGTATTGATGGTCTGCCGCTTGTCTCATACGAAGTAACAACGTTAAAATCGAAGAGTAAGCTTTGTTTTGAGACCTCAGTAATTTATCCGCAGTCTTCATAGATGAATTCTCAAGTGAGTTGTAAAATTCCTTCTCCTTTTCATCCATCTCAACCTTTTCTTCAATCACATGTTTTTCCGGTAATGTCAAAATAGGTTGCCCATCAATTTCGCTATCCTTCGTGCGTCTCAAAAGAATTGCACTCAAAAGAGCATGTATCTTTTTATTTGCGCTAGAATTTCGATGTTTTACTGATAAAACAATCTGTTGGTTGAATTTGGTCCAGTTATTGTATGGCTTAATTCCTAAAAACCTGATTAGAGGATATAATTCATCAATTCTGTTTTGGATTGGAGTACCAGACAAGCACCACCTATAGGTGCTACTGAGAGAAGCGACGGCCTTCGAAGCAATAGTATTCTTATTTTTAATGAACTGAGCTTCGTCTAGAATGATTCGATAAAATACCGCATTAGTGGTAAAGAATGGTGATTTATAATCATTTCTCCGAGACCTTAGAGTTGTCGATTTCTTGGCTTCTTCTAGCTCTTTTGCATAATGTTTTTTCCATTCAGAGCCCAAAGTTTGATAACTTACCAAAACCACATCGTACTTTGATAATTCTTCAAAACTGGAGACTTTATTATTAGAATGAAACATATAGGTAGTTAGCTTGTGCTCATTTTTGACTTTCATTGCAATCTCCTGTTGCCACTGGTGCAGAAGTGAAACCGGTCCAATTATTAAGTTGGTCTTCAGATCAGGTTTCTTGCATGGATTAGCTAAAATAAGAGCTATTGCTTGAATAGTTTTACCCAAACCCATGTCATCTGCCAAAATTCCTCCCTTGTTAGATCCTTCCTCGATTTTTAACATCCAAGACAAACCAATTCGTTGATGCTTTAGTAGAGAGATGCACAACCCATTTGGCGTGTTGGCGAGACCTTCTTCTTTAAATTCAGTGATTTTAATAGATTCCATTAAATTTCTAATACCATCACTGTCATTGAGATTTGTTCTGTAGGGATTGAGATGACTCATGTTATCATCGTAAACATTCGAAAATGGCATATAAGAAGGATTTCTTCCACTCACATATTGGTCCATTTGATAGAACATGTTGTCATAACCATCAATACTGGTATCTTCCTCAGCATCAACGTCAATTACGTCGTGACTTGGGATGAGGGAATTTTCAGGCTTCGGAGCAATGTTGTCAATATAAGAGCTGCTCTGAGCAGGAAGTGGAATCTTAGAAATTGCAGGAGGAGTTAACGAGAATTCACGCACAGTCTTTAAAGTTTCGGAAGGAGATGAGCCAGTCAATTTATACATTTCCGTGATTGTATTGATTACCAAATTCAATTCTGGAAGGGTTTTAAGGAAGGGGCCAAGTGGAGCTATGGAAGCTTGAGAAGTGCCGTTGAAAAGGTATGACTTCCTGACTTCTTCAAGCTGTCTGGATCTTTCTATTATTTTCATTTTGTACGATTTTAACGTAAAAATTTCAGATCCTATTTCGCCATAGTATTTGGATAATATTTTGATTTCACTGTCAAAAAATCGTAAAATTTGGTTATACCTAATATCGGCCTTTTTTATTCCAGAAGTCTTTATGGCTTTTTCCTGTACATGATTTCTCATTTGAGCAGTTTTCTTTAGAAAGAAGCCCATTCTGCTATGCAAGTCACTAAACTTATTTAATCTGTAGATCACTGAATGCATAGCACTAAGATTCTCATCCCTATATTTCGTAACTCTTAGTTCTGGTGGCAAGTGCTTCATATTATCTTGGGCCATTTCATATCCTAAAATTGTATCTGGCAATATTGGCATAGCTTCGGTCATAAAATCAGATTCCGCAGGAAACTCAATTTGATATTTCTGTGGCAAAGCTTTGATCGGAGGGTATTTTTCAAGCAACTTATTTATCCTCTCCTTTTCAATTTTTTCTTTCTCTGCTTTAGCTCGTTCTGCTAGAATATTTTGGAAATTTTCTTCTTTTTTAACGTTATCTTCAATCAAGCTTAGTTTATTCTTCAAAATTTCTTGCCTTTTTCGCATTATATCATCGTTCATTTCAGTGCTGAGCTCTCTTTTTAAGGGATTAGTAAAAGCAGTTTTGACTGTCTCAATAGGAACAACATCATCATCATCGAAAGACACAGCGGGATTATGACTTACCCCCGTTATTATGATATCGTCATCTTCATCAGTGTCAGATTTGTCATCAGAATCATTATAGGAGAATTTTTTGAATATAGGCTTCGAAACGGATGTATCAACCTGATTTATGTTAGCTGAAAATTCCTTCTTAGCATTGCTTGTGGTTGTATTATTCTCTTCAACGGAATGAAACGGAGTTGATTGTGGCTCTAATTTTGGAATAACTTTACGCGTGGTTGTAACCGATTTCAGACCATCCAAATTTGTGAAACTTATGTCTTCATCGCTTCCTTCGTCACTTGTCAAATCAATAAATCCCAGGGTTTTCGAACTATGTGGTGGTGCATTTTTGTCTATCGGTATTGATGCCATGGAAACCGTATTTGGAATAGAGCCATACATAGAATCTGTTTTTTTGGCTTCTGGGGTACGAGATCTACTTACTAGAAATTTAGAGGCAGTTGGTATAGCCATTTTTTTCTTAAAGGTGGAGTCTAGTATGCTGTTCAATCTTTCCAATTTAGGTCCAGGAGCTTTTGCCAAAGTGGGGGCATGATTCTGAGCTGGAGTTTGAGTTTGCAAAGTCGGATCGATAGTTTTGGATGAAATTAGAGTCTGCAAGTTTGGTGTCGGTGGTATCAGTGTCTTCGGCTGAAATTCATTTAGTAGAGAAGAACTTTGGCGTGGGATGCCACTCCCATTCTGCAATACAGTCTCGGGCGCAGTAGTAACAGTGGGAATTGATCGTGGCTGGAGAAAAAGGTCTTGAGATGTCTGTCGTTCCTCTTCTTTGGGTATATTGGTATTGTGGGAAATGGATAAAGAATCAATTTTAAAATTCACTGGATCAGTACCGGCTCGATTCACTTTATTGTTTGACTGTTGTGTATCTTGAGTCGGTGTTTGTGTCGGTATTTGTGTCGGTTTTGCGAGGTTACTACCCAAAATATTTGGTTGTTGATTCTTGAATCCCAGTGTCGGAGAATAGCTTTTAGCATTCTCTGTATTCAAGAACTGGGACATGTTTGTAGATCTTCGAAGGAAGTGGAAATGTCATGCAAGAACACAGATAAGTGACAAAACTCCCTCTTCATTTAATCCGTCATTAAACTTGTATACACCTGGTGTGATTTTTACTTATCATATTTTGCTGTGCGAACTATTTTTGATCTACTTATTTTTTGAATACTTGTTTTGTCTGACTGTACCATCTGAATAATGACCCTAGTAGCGATTAATCAGACAACTATATTTGTTGATGTGGATAATTGTTAGAAATTACCCTTTGAAGGAGGGGAATAAAGGGCAAGGTTTCCTCAAAATTTACAATTAGGACACACGTACAAACACTGAAACCAAGAAATTTAGATTGGTGATACACCGTGTTTGACTTCAGATTCTGGAACACTAGTAAGCGTTTAAAACTACAAGGATTAAAGGAGGATTGTAAGAAAATTCTGCTGTAATTTTGTTAGGTCCATGAACGATTAGACGGGCTACCGAACTTTTTGAATTTAAATTGGAACGGCTAGTCTTTCGGTTTAATGGGCTGAACAGTTCTTATTTTAAGTAGCAAAAATGACACTACATATTCGTATTATACATAAAGGAAATTGAGTATGGCAAATTAATCGTCGCCATTTTCTTCATCTATAATTTTGCGACATATTTGCTGCAGCTTCAAAAGTATTGGGTGTTTGGGGTTGAAGGCCAATCCCCTTTCAAAGTCAGACTTGGCAGTTAAGAATTCTCCGAGGTTGAGGTTACAGATTCCACGTCTTAAATGGTTATCTGGAATGGTGCTACCGAGTAGCACCAAAATCTCTGCATCCTCCAGAGCTTCAACAAACATGTTCGCATTTGTGTACGCGTCACATCTTCCCATTAAGCAGATGATAAGCTCTGACATGGTAGGCTGGAATGGCTCAAACTTCGATCTAGCACAAGCCAAACCTAGCGCTATGTCGAACTTCTTGGCAGCATCTCCAAATTGTCTCTGACGCATTAATAGGGTTGCTGACTCGTGCATTTTCTTCACCATCATAGACAAGTTTTTGCTGAACGCTTCTTTCGAAGGAGGAGGAGGGAATTCTGAGTTTGCTTTGATGAAATCTGAGTATAAGGTGTTAACCTGCGAAACTTCGAGCTGAAGGTCCTTCGAGGAGCTCAGCGGCACAGTTTCTTCAAGTGCCACCTTTTTGCTGGTAGAATCATATGATATCGGTAGTATTGTCGCAGCCATTTCTGTGTGTCGGTATAGTTAACTGCCTGTCTGTGAACTAGGAGTTGCGTACGGCTCTCCTCCTGTTTAGGTCGCCATGATGGGAGGCCCGACTTTACGTGGCACTCCTTGTTTCCTCGGTTTGGCGATGACCCGGGAACGAGAATCTGGGCGCGCCGATCGTCGGCAGCATCAGAAAGCCTCTCTTTTTATCCGTAATTAGTAATGATAATCTACAACAAGATGCAAGTGGATGGAGCCGTTTGTGGAGAGTAAAGAAGAAGAAAAGATCTACATACCAGGAAGACAAAACACAGGATGGGAAAATACTTCTGCGACTACTGCCAATCGTATCTCACGCACGACTCGCTGAGCGTGCGCAAAAACCATCTGCATGGGAAACAGCACCTGAAGCTATACAACGAGTACTACGAGAACATTGCCGCTGAGTATCCGGAATACAGCAAGAGCAACACAGATCCGTCTGTGGAGAACACACTGCTATCAGACATGTACAGGAACATACCCGGGGTGATGAACAAGTTCGCGGACCAACACCAGCGTGACAGCGGATACAAGCACACGCCTTTTAAACTATACACTCCAAGCACCAGTGTCGGACTGCCGAATCCTCCGCCAAACGTTCTTTTTGTCAACTATTCGAATTATGTGCAGAAAAGCAGAGTGAGCAAACCTTACTACAGCAATGGAAATGGTAACGGACATGGATACGGACACGCTTATTCGACTAGCAGCTACAATCGTGGCGGACACAGAAACAACTTCAGATCCAGAGAACGTGAAAGGTCACCACGGACGGTGCCTGGTGCCAATCGTGGCCATGCTGACAATACTGCCGGTGCTAGTGCAGGCACTTACTCTAACGCAGCAGACTTCAGGCCCCGGAATCCAAGAGCTTCGACTCCGGTAAAAACAGAGCCACAAAATGGGAGCGGATATGGGTATGGATACGGGTATGGGTATGGACACGACCCGAAAGAGCACGCTTCAAGACCTGCTGGTGGCCAGGCGTACAACCAGAACAGGTTCGGATACGGAAGTCAGGGAGAAAGCACGCAGCAACAGCGCTCCCGCCAGGGCTACCAGCCCAGATACGGTAGGGGCGGGCACCAGCGGTACTCTGGCCAGCGTGGCCGTTCCCGAGACCATTATTAGTGTTGTCTTTTTCCTTTTTCACATCTCTTCTAAGTCCATCTAATTTCACCCTTTGTAAATCAAAACTTACGTGACATGACACTGAAGACAAATAAAGAATAAGCTTCTCCGCCGATCGACGCGTCGGTGTCCCAAAACGGCCAGCCCTTTTTTTTTTTCCAACTAAAAATTTTTTTTCTCTCTCGTTCTCTATGGTGGCAAAAAAAAAAAGAGGGAAATTGCATTGTACAAGGAAGGTCGCACCTCTCGCCCCTTTCCGTCTTGATCTCGTTTCTGGCCTCTCTGTGTTGCTCTTGAACGTTTTTGCCAGCTTGATCCAGCTTTGGGCTTTTCTGTTGAACTTTTAGGAGCTTGCTCCATCTATCTTGTGTTTGTCCCTTATCTCTTTCTGGCAAGTTAGTCTCTAGAAACACAGCATGGCACAACAACAAGTTCCTACATTCAAGCTCGTCCTTGTCGGTGATGGTGGTACCGGTAAGACCACCTTTGTCAAGAGACACTTAACTGGTGAATTTGAAAAAAAATACATGGCCACCTCTGGTGTTGAGGTCCACCCAATGTCCTTCTACACCAACTTCGGTGAGATCAAGTTCGACGTCTGGGACACTGCCGGTCAAGAGAAGTTCGGTGGTTTGAGAGACGGTTACTACATTAACGGTCAATGTGGTATCATCATGTTCGACGTCACCTCTAGAATCACCTACAAAAACGTTCCAAACTGGTACAGAGATTTGGTCAGAGTTTGTGAAAACATTCCAATTGTCCTCTGTGGTAACAAGGTCGATGTCAAGGAGAGAAAAGTCAAGGCCAAGACTATCACTTTCCACAGAAAGAAAAACTTACAATACTTCGATATCTCTGCCAAGTCCAACTACAACTTCGAAAAGCCATTTTTGTGGTTGGCAAGAAAGTTGGTCGGCAACAACCAATTGGAGTTTGTCGAATCTCCAGCTTTGGCTCCACCTGAGGTCACCGTCGACTCAGACTTGATGGCTAAATACCAAGCAGAAATGGACCAAGCAGCCGCTATGCCATTGCCTGATGAAGATGACGCTGATTTATAGATCAATTGCCTGTCAATAAAAAAGGAAAAAAATAAACAGATGTCGAATTACTCGTTCATTTTGTCTCTTCCCCTCCTTCTCTTCATCATGAAAATCTGTCTATGATGGTTCACCCCTTCAGTCCCGCTTCTTTGTCATAGTCATTTGTACTTTAGTATCTTCCATTTTATACTAGTCTATTTAATATAAAATAGTAAATAATAACCTTTTAATAATTCATTCATTATTCAGTGATTTATCTTTACGATGTAAAATAAAATTATACGTGGAGCCCTTTTGAGTTAACCCGACTTCAGGAACTCTTTCGCCGATAGACGCGTCTATCGACCCAAGTCTGTCCCACCTCTTTTTGAGAAAACCAGCCAATGAGATCCCTTTCTCGCCACTTTTCTGAGCTTTTTTGCCCTGAGCGCTCGCCAGTTTGCAGGCGTCGTCTCCAGCTGCGTGGTGTTTACGACGTAGTATTGCAAAAGAGAGAATGGCAAGAGTTGGAAGACGGACTACCTTTGTACAAGCATAAGATCGGACACCTCCAAAAGACCAGAACCACCCACGGCATAAACAATGTTCAGACAAGCAGTTAGACAGTTCACAACCTCAGCACGTCGTGCTAACCTCATTGCTGATCTCTACGTCAGAGAATTGAAGGCCTTCAAGCCAACCCCAATTACAGCTGCCGATGCTGAAGAAGCAACTAAGCCTTGGAAGTTGCCAGCTGCCGCTAAGGTTCCAGCTTTAGAAGCTGAGGGCGCTGATGCTTTGGCTGAATACGACTCCGCATCCGTCGATGTCGTGGCTGCTTCTGCCACCGAAGGTGCCGCTGAAGAATACAAGCCAGATGACTGGTTTGTCTTCCCAGTTGACGAAGAGCCAGGTCATCACCACTAAGCAATTGGACATTTGATATTTTCAATTAAATCAGTGATTAATTGACCATATAATTTTTCCAATAACGAAAGCAAAACAAATTGTTATATTAGCAATAATAATAATAGTTCAGAAAACCTTGAGAGGATTATCCCTTCTTGCGGTTTTTTCCTCCCTTAAAACAAACCATGATGTCCCATGTTACTTCAAGAAACTGGAACCTATTTATTTATTGATTTTAGATATATATACGTTTTTTTATATCTTATATTTATTAAATGCCATTACATTCGATGTGTTTATGAGTAAAAATGACAATGCCATCGACCCCTTTATCACGTGAATCATTTTCATAGAAAAAGAAGAAATGAATAAGTGTTTATAAATTGAAAGGGCAAGAAATAAATAATAACTAAAGTTTATGTATAAAAATCGCAAAGTCTGACTACAGGCATCTAGCTGCCTAATAGTCGGTTATAAGCTATCATCATCGCTGAAATCAATGATTTCTTCTGCCAACTGTTCAGAACTCAACCTTCTGTATCCTCCAGGCAAGTTCAGTGCACTTCTGGAGGTGTGGTTAGATCCAGGGACATTATTAGCACCTCGGTTTACGCTTGATGAGTTCACCTCTTTTTCACTCTTAGTATTATTATTAACAGCGGCAGCAGTGTTCGAAGCAGTACCTTGGTACTTGGAATATGACCTTGTATCCTGCGGCAATGGGAGTGTCATATCTGCTTTAGATGTGGTGGGGTTAGATTCAGACTGTTCTCCCCCGTGAATCGATAATGACGGTTGAGCGGTATCAAATTTGATCAGATTATCTTTTATGTCTTCAAATGAGATGATACTGTCACCAGTTTTTTCCATCTCCATTTTGTTCAACGTTGGGAATGGATTATTTACGCTGAATCTTTTTCTGGAGCCGCCATCGGCCTTCATACTTTTACTCCTACGGATGTCACCAAGATTTGCAGTTGAAGATGCATGTCCTGTGTTTACCTGTAGAACGTTGCCTGTGGTGCTGATGGATGTGTCAAGTTGTCCTTCCTGCGAGCTGTCAGCATTTAAATTTATTTCAGGGAATCTTGACTCTACATTTTGGAGTGACATATCTTCCCCTTGAATGTCCATGTTAGATCCAAAGCTATTACCTGAGACTCCGGTATTCTTGTTCGAAGGTCTGTTGATGCTCGTCGTGCTTTTACTATTCTCATCATATGTGTCAAGTAATCGTAGCTCATTTAAATCGTCAGCAGAGACACCAACGTGTTCTTTATTGAAACTCAATTGACTATCAACGCTTACACCCGTCTTCGAGTTAGAGTTTGTTCGATCCTCACTTCCAATAGTTTTTACTCCAGTGAGAGTAATTTTAGGTATGCTCTTCATAGAACCAGATGTTCCCGATGACCGCTTAAGATTTCTAGGAGAAAATGGGTCGGCATCTTCAATGGTGTTAAAATTAGAAATGCTATCCGAAGAAAGTTTGGAGCTTGATGGCGTGGGTGCAAGTTGTTGCTGTGATTGTGGTAATTGTTGTTGTTGCTGTTGTTGTTGCTGTTGTTGTTGTTGTTGTTGTTGCTGTTGTTGTTGCTGTTGCTGTTGTTGCATCATTTTCTTCATTTCCATTTGAACCTCCAATGGATCTCTAGGAGCAGCCTTGAATGGCGAGAAAATAGGCACAATACTTGGAGTAAACGACTCTATAGCAGGGTGAATTTGTTCGCTCGGTGGATATTGATAAAGACCTATATTGTAAATATCTGTATATCCTTCGGTAATCTTGGCCGTTGTTTCTGCATTGAACCCAGAAAGTTTGCACACTTCCATCAACACTTGGTAAATGTTTGGTCTGAAAACAGGATTCTCCTGCAACATTATATTTATAAGATTTCTGATGCCTGAAGAGAAATGTGGTTGTGCCGGGAAGCTATATGCTGCATGTAAGATACTCAACTCACCTGCTACCTCAAATGGAGTGGTGTAGTAGCATAATTTATAAAGGAAAACTCCCAAAGCCCAGATATCTGACTTCTCGTCAATAGGCAGCCCCCTATACAAATCAATCATTTCTGGGCACCTGTATTGGGGAGTTGTTTGCAATAGAATGTCATTGTGGAGAATTTGGAATTCTTGATGATTTCTTGGAACTCTTAGGATTGGGCAAGTAGAACCAAAGTCCGCCAGCTTGAAATTGAAATTTTCATCAAGTAGAACATTTTCAATCTTGATGTCTCTGTGAATCAGTTTCATCCGATGCATATTATAGACCGCTTTACTGATGTCCAGCATAATTTTCAAAATCTCGTTTGTGGTCAACTTCGTTCTCAAGCGGCTGTTCATGAAATCCAATAAAGATTTATTGGGGCACAATTCCATCAAAACCAACACTTCGTAACAACCTGGGGCGTTAGGTAAACGGCTCGCATTGGAATCATAGTATCTGACAATATTATCCGCTTTTGCTAGCCTTTGCATAACTTCTACCTCAGCCCTTAGTTGATTCAATCCTTCCTTATTCGGCACAATCACACGTTTTAAACAGGCAACATCAGTGCCCCTCTCCATAGGATGAGTTTTCACCACATAAATATGGGCATAACCACCTTCACTTAAGTATTTTACAATGGTAACCTGGTGTTTACCCACGGTCAACTGTGTACCTGGGGGCAGTTTCACCAAGGCAGGGGGCCTTCCAACAGGAGAATTTTGATGATTTGCCACATCTCTCAAGGATGGAGCTTGTTGGGGCTGGGGAAACTGAGGAACCTGTTGGACCTGTGGTGGTACTTGTGGGACCTGAGGAACCTGAGGAACTTGTTGAACCTGAGGAACCTGAGGAACTTGTGGAAGTGGTGGGACCTGTTGCTGTTGCACCTGTGGAGCTTGGGCAATTGGGGGTGTTTGAGGCATGGCTTGTCCATGAACCATCTGGCGGGATGACAAATTTGGCATGCCAGCCGAAGGCAATGGCACTGAGCTTGGAACTTGAGGTGGAGGTGGTGTTTTCCGTTTTAATTGACCGTTGTTGTACAGAGAGTAAGATGTATTGCTATTTGTTGAGTTGACAGACCTATGAGGTGGTGGAGGTGGCGGCGGTGGCTGAGACGCACTTATGGACTGTTTATTTTCGATTTTGTCAGGGGCGGTACCAAGAGAGTTTGGTATGGGGTTGACTGATGCATTGGATGTGACTGGGGAGGGAATACTATTGGAAATGCTCTTCGAGTTGAGTTCCGGGCATGTTGCAGCGAGCAAAGATGGAGAAGGCAGCTTTTTTTCGGTATCTAATTGATTGGGTTGTAATGACGGGCTATTGGCAAAGGAAAATGATTGATCCATCCCTTGTGGTATATTGGAGGAGCTCATTTTTCTCAGTGTTGGTTAGAGCTAAAAGTCGGATGTTCGTTTCAATCACCGCGGCCAGCAATGACTGGTTGATGCGTTCAAAATAGAAAAATAAACGTAGGAAAAGGACTGATCTATAGTATCTAATAGAAGAAGGACGGAGGAAGCGGGTGAGAGTGGGTTGATCAGATGGAGATGGGGAGAGAGGGAATAGATAGAGAAAGCCAGATTGAAAGTTCACCGTCGCTAGTGAATGTTGAATCTGGAACTGGTTGCCCGGGTTTGTTATGGACGGATCTCTTGACGTGAAATACTGTAATAAGACCCCGAGTGCCACGAGATGTACAACAATAATTTTACCACTATTCTGTGAGTGTAGGTGGTGTACTATAAATATGTGCCTACGGGCCAACTGCTTAGGAGAAAAAAATTGTGAGAGTTTCAGTTGGCTTATGGGGTGGTGTTGGACTATCGACGCGCGGATACCACAGAGAGCTATTGTAACTTCTATGCACTATGTTCGGTTCTATTACGAGATATATATAATGAAAGGTGAGTGAACTGAACAAACGAAAAGGGGAAGTCGAAGTAGGGAGAAATATACAAAAATGACAGTAGTAATAGAACACAGGTAGAAAAAGAAGAACGAAGAAGAAAAAAAATAAGAAACGAGAAAATAGGCACAGGAAAATTAATGAATGTATGATGGTAGCTTAGATTAGATTGAGTTAGACTTTTTTAGTATCGTCGTCGATCTCAAAGACTTCTTCCTCCAAAGAGTTTGCAGCCGATGAGTTCTTCTCACCGTGGATCAAGGTACCATCACCGAGTGTAGATATATCGAAGCCGTTTTCACTCAAGTAGGACAAGAATGCGAAATCTTCTCTTTGCATGGCTTCCTGGTCAACTGCTGGGAGGCCGAAAAGCGCAAGCAAACCTGCAAAAATAGCTAAAGAGGAAGCCAACCAAAATGGGACTTGGTAGCCCTTGACACCTGGGTAATGGCTCTGGAAAGATGGGAAAGCATAGGTACCAACGAAGGCACCGACCTTACCAATAGCAGCAGCGATACCGTAGTAAACCCCTCTAACTGGGGTTGCAGAAGTCTTTGCAGCTAACAAACCGATGTTGTCACCAGGACCGAATTCACCGAGAGTTAGGAAGATACCGTAGACAGTGACAAAGGCACCAATTTCAGTTTCAAGTCTTGGATAAAGACCGGCCATGATGTAACCGATGGCAGCCTGCAAGATAACACCAACGGTCAAAGTCAATCTTGGGCCGATGTAATCTGTGGAGATAGCACCGAGGAAGGATCCTGGTAAGTAGAAGACGTTAAGAACGACATTCCAGCCAAAGGTCTTGTACATATCGCCGTCTTTGATGATCTGCTTCAAAATTGGAGTAGAGTAAATACCGAAGGCATAAGCAGAGAAATCGTAGATCCACCAGATGACGGAGACGATAAGTAGTCTGAACCAGTAGTATTTGATAATTAAAAGGAATGGGACTTTTGAATGTTTCAAGTTCAACTTTTGGAACTGTTTACCTTCTTGATAGAACAATCTTAGGATGAACAAGGAGATTGGAGGGATGGCACCAATACCTAAGGTGATTCTCCAGACAGGTTGCAAATGGTTAGGACCGCAAATCCACAAGAGCACCATTGGCACAAAGGCAGAGATGACAAAACCGAAGTCGATCATAAAGTTGGTGAACCATGCAAAGTATCTGTTTCTCTTACCGGCTGGCAAGAGAGCGGAAGCTTCAGCACATGCGGCGGAACCAGTTGGGTATTCTGCACCGATGAAAAAACCGAGGAAGAATCTGTAGGCGGTCAAGGCGGCAAAAAGACCACCTGCGTTACCACCGTATCTGGCCTCAGTGCCGACACCCCAACAACCTGCGGCAAGGATGGAGAAAATAATCAAGCCACCGGAGGAGACTAACATACCCGTTTTTCTCGAAATGTAATCCGAAAAGACACCGAAACTCAACTGTCCAATAACGGTACCGACGAAAGCGATGGCGGAGACGTTTCTCAAGGCGTGGGATTGTGTATACTGGTCACCATAGATGACCGAAAGACATGTGGAAGCGGTACCGATGGAGTTGTTGACGTAACCGTCGGAGAACAAACCTGCACCTGCGGTGAAGATGGGCCAATAGTTCTTCTTGCCGCTTGGAGCGATTTCCTCTTCGTCGATGTGGACAACGTTACCATCGCTGTCCGTGATGTCCAACTGCTGGTGTTCTTCCTCGGAGGGAGCGAGATGCTTGCCCCATGTGATTTCCTTTCTGAGGATTCCTGGTAGTGTCTTGAACGGCATGCTATGTGTGTCTGTGTGTTTGTCTGTGCTATTTTATTGCAGCCTTTGTAAGAACGTTACGTCAATATCAGAGAGAGATTAGTGAGCTGGGACAGGACCGGCGCTAGTGTCTGGCTTTCTGAAGATATACCGAACTATCTATCTATACGGGAGCACAGAGAGGATGTACTGTATAGGCGAGTGAAAAAAAAGAAAAGAGAGGAGGGATTGACAGATTACAAAGACAATGGTTTGCACCAGAGACGGCAAAACAGAATCGAAAGACGGGGGGATCTGTGTAGCTTTATAACCACCCTCCGACATAGAAAGCTCTAGAGAGCCCGTCACCCTGCGTGGTCGACAATCTGTCCGAATCTGTCAGAAAACGCAATTTGCAGACGCAGCGGAAGCGGTTGCGAAAGAAGCGAAGCGAAGCGTGCGGAAGGAAAAAACGCCGGCCGGCGGGCAGAGGAGAGCAGACGGAGGGCACAACCCGCAGCGGGGGGGTTGGCCAGGGACGGGAAGGGCATTGTTCCGATCGATTGCCTGTCAAAGTGACAGGGTTTCTACACGTGGTACAGTGGGATACAGTTGAGAAAGACACGTCGGACGAGGGCAAGACCATTAACTACAGCACCTGGTCTCTGCGGGTACGGTGCCGTGCCGTGCGACTAGATGTGCGGTGGGCGGGCTCGTGCCGACAGAATGAAGCTCCACCCCCTTCTGCCTGTTTCTACATCGACAAGGGCAAAGGTAAGTGCAAGTGCAGATAGTGGCACGGCACTTGCCCTCGTCCCCCCGTGTCCGCAATACCGTTGGCTGTTTCCAGTAGGTATTTCCCGTCGTCTACGGACATCCAGACGGCTGTTGGCGCAGATAACAAACGCCCCCACTGCCCGTATCGCTATCTCTCGGGAAAAAAGTTGCCCGTTTAGATAACGCCGAGCCCGACTGCCCCGTGGGAGGACATACTGCGCCGTCTGGGGTAGGGGTCCAGGGACAGGGAGAATGGTCCCCCTTCCCCTGGAGGGAGGGTAAAGTTATCGTTTCGACAGAGAAGGATCGGCTGCACGTGCGTGGCTTGTGTTTGACGGGTGTCTTGAAGACAGGTCTCGAGGCCTTCAAGACTGCTGGCCGGTTTGCGGTCTCGTGGCCTGCTTCTCCACGTGCCCGTTTTCACGTGCGCAGCAAGCATCCTCGGCCCGCCGTCCTTGCCGCGGCGGAAGCCCGCCGTGCGTCCTCTCCGGCACCGCTCTATCATTAATTGCAGCACGTGTGCATGTGAAAATGGTCCCCCCGCGAGCTTCCCTGCAGCTCGCACTACGCCGACAGAGAGGGCTAACTGGCATGGCCGGAAAAAAATAAGAGAGCCCCGGGCTTCGGAAACCGCGGCCATGGGTCGATCGACGCGGCGGGCCAGTCACGTGAAAGGGGAAAAAGGATTTTGCTCGGTTGAAGAAAAACGCGTGCTTCCTGCTCTCCTCCTCCCCGTTATGCTGTTTACGCTTTACGCGTACACGAAAAAAAGAACGTTTCAAGAAGGCCTCTCTTCAAGACAGGAAGCCATCCGTTGGCAATTGGGTCTTCCTTTCTCCGTTCTCCTTCCCTGCTCTAGCAAAACATTGCAAGATACCATGGACGCCTTTGTGTCGTTGGAAGAGAGTCTTGGCACTGCTCCTCAGACTGTCATCCCCTTTTCCGTGTCTGCGGGCGTCGCTCCTGTGACTACCTCTGCTGCGTCAAGCACAGAAGACGTGTTTGCGGCCACCCAAGCAGTGGAAGCGGGCGGCGACAATGACCATGACGACGCATACGAACTGCACCAGTCGAAACGACTCGCAGAACAATTTGAACTCGTGGACGAAGACCCGGTTGCCTCTGCTGGCGGCTCCTCGGCTGCAGACCCAAGCTCGTACTTTCAGACGGCAGTGCAGCGTGTGAGGCAGCGCATTGAGCAGCAGCAGAAGCAGAAACAGAAAGAAAAGGAGCAGCTGGCTCCGCATACCAGCCCCCTGGAACTAGCACAGGAGAAAGAGTCCTCGTTCGAAATAGCCACAACTCAACCCATACTCACGGAAGCACAGGAGAACAGCGAAACTCCACAAATGACCATCGCCAACGAGAAGGAAGATGACGACGACGACGACGAAATTGTCAGACCAACGCAAAAACACAAAGCTCCAGTTCACTTCTCCGAAGATGAAGAACCCCTTTCCTCCAAGGAAACTCCCCCACCTCAAGCACCCATAGTCTCTCAGACGTCCCTTTTCGTCGGCGAAAACCAGAGCGATGAGGACGGGGACGCCCTTTCGGAGGACGAGCTAAGCTCCAAAATTGAAAACTACCACAGCATGTCCAGAGAACAACGTTTCCTGGCGAGAAAACTAGAAAGATCCAAGCTGAGAGCTGCCAAGAACGCTTTACGGGAAGAAGAAAACGAAAAGTATCTGGGAAGCGATCGAAAAATTCTCACAAAGATCAAGGAACGGAAAGGTATCATTGAAAAGAATAAATCTGAAAAATTGAAGAAACATGAACTTCTTCGACAAAATGAACTATTAAAAAAATCAATTGAAAGAGAACCGGTAATTGGACCAACAAAATTCTCGAAAAGCAAACTGCTCAATACGTTGAAGCTTACATCTGATTTCGACTCCGACAATGAAAACGAGAATCTGAGTTCAAATAACAACTCTGAACATGTGAAAACACCTCCGACGTCGCCACAGAAGGAAGAGAAAAAGATACTGGTTCCAAAGATCTTAAGAGTGAAATCAGCCTCTGCAGATAAAGTTGTCGACTTAGGATCTGCATCCGACAGCGATCATGCAGACGATATTTACAACGACGGCGATGATGAAGATGGGGATGGTACCTCCATAAACAAAAAAACAAAAATGTTAGATGTTAAACTTTTTTATTCTAAAAAGAAGAAAATGAAGATGGAGAAAAAGAAAAAAGCCACCCTGACAGATAGGATTAGGAAGTTCAATGCCCAACAATTGAAAGCCAAAATTTCATTTCCGAGAGAGAAGAACTCCAATAAAGATGATAATTTGACTGATGAAGTATTGGCAAAGATGTTGTTGGAGGAACAAATGAAAAACTCTAATATCAGAGCCAAACAACTTAAGGAGAAAAAGAGAATTGAAAAACAAAAGAAATTGTTGCAAAAAGGACAATTCCTGACACACGATGATGATCCAGAATTTAGTGAGTACTCAAGTGATTATGAACTATCGAGCGATGATTCTGCAGATTACAACTCAGATATTGATCCCCCATCCAAACAAACCAACGAAAATGTACTTGGAATTAGTCAGAATGATGCTGAGCCAATGCTTCCGTTGACTCAGAACATTCAGCAAGGCAGCGATTTCCAGCTGACGCAAACAGATGCACTGAAAAACTTCAACTTGTCGTTTACTCAGATTTATGGCAATTCACAGACGCAAAAAACAGATGATCAACTGACTGCTTTGGAAAAATTCCAAAAAATGAGAGACCAGAATAATGGCATACCTCTCGAACCGACTCAAGAAACTAACGAATCCTCCATAGAGAATAGTAGATTACTCAATGAGACTTCATTTTTGACTAAACAGCTGCAGAAGGGCGATGTTGAGGAAGACCAGCATAGGGAAGTTAGCATAGAAGAGCATCAAACTGCACATTTGAAAGAAATGCTAGACTCGCAGAATCTGGTCCTTGCAACTCAAGTGGACACTTTGAGCATGTCAACACAAAAGTTGGATGCTCCTCTAAGTGTCCTGTCCGCACATTCTGTATCAACGGTAACGCAGGTCGAAATCAGTACTCAACTGCCCGAATCGTTGCTTTCACGGGAAGACAGGGAAATGGACCATAACGATGATGATGATGATGATGATGATGATGATGAAAAAATCAAGAAAGGAAGAAAATCCAAAGTAAAAGACCGCTCTGAGAATAATAGCTCGTTGGAAGAGGAAGCGGAAGAAGAAGAAACTGAAGAGATGAGACTCGAGCGTGTTGAAATGATAAAATTGGCAAAGAAGAAAGAGCGTGAATTAAGACGTCAAAGAGAAAAAGAGTTTAAATCTAAAGGCTTGGGTCAGATCATGGAGAATGAGGCTGTTGAATCTGACGATGAATACCATGGAGCTGGTGGTGCCGAGGGAGATATCTCAGATGAAGAAAATAGCGAAGATGAAAAGTTAATTGATGATGGAAGCAATGTAGAAATAGACGAAAATGAAATGCGCCGTATTCAGCTTGAAAAAGATCTTAAGGAAGATCAGGCACAAGTTAGCAAAACTTACAAAGATATTAAGACTCACAAACTGGCGGAAAGACGTGCAAAAGATGGTGTTTATGCCGTTGATTTATCCGATGATGACGAGGCAGACGAAAATGATCAGTTATACAGATGGCGTGAATTCATCAAAAAACGTAAGCTGAAGGAAAGGCAAGAATTTATGGAGAAGAATAAGATTAACATTGCAGAAGATGACCCCAAGAAACCATTCTTTGACGCAATGGCTGTGAATCTTCCATCTCATATATCCATATACAAAGATTCTTTTATGAACAGTCCAAGCGAAGTTGATAGTATGGAGGAACCGGGTCTTGATCACGAAAGCAAAAACATATTTGCAAATGACTATGATATTGACAACAATCCACCAGCAAAAAAAAGAAAGCTAAAGTCAAAGAACTACTCATTTGAAAATGATGATGACATTAGATTCAGTTCTTTCAAAGACCAAGAGCTTGAACGTGCACGAGATGATGTTCTGTCCGATGACGAAGATGGTGATATCGATGGCACAGAAGAATTGAAACGTTTGAAAAAGAAAACGAGTGTACACCTAAATAGGAAACTACGGGCTTCTAGAGTTCCACCACCGAAAGCCGCTGCAGCAGGTGATGATGCTGATGAACTGGATTCTTTGAGTTTATTATCAAGCAAATCAAGCTCAATAACAGCATCATTTAAAAAAGCTACGGAGAAAAAAATAAAAATCAGCGCCAACACCGGTAATGTCATACGAGAGGTCAAGGTGACAACTTCATCAAAAACAGTAACAAATTCTAGAGCTGCCGTGACAAAATTGACTTCAACTGAATCTTTTGGTTCTGACAACTTTTCCAAGCGAATTGTTAAGGGCTCAGGTGTGGATAGGTTAGATAAAATGCTTGCGAAAAGCAGAAAACTTGGTATTAAAAGGTTGGCCAAAGGCCATTAGGTATGGCACTCCTAATTTCTATAGATTCGAATATATTTTAGTAAACGCGTATTAATTTTAAAAAGAAAGCTAAAAATTATAAAGTTTTAAGATTAAAGGTTAGAAGCCGAATTGAAAAACCAGATTACCAGAACAAGTTGATTAAAAAATAAATAAGTTGTCAAATCATATCAGACTCAAGCGCATCCCTCAAAGCACCATGACTAACACGCGAGCTAACGACACTGTTATTGAATCCAGAGCCGTATCCGTGAGTGATGATTCGTTCCCCATTTTTGTTAATTGTTAATGAAGATGAGGGACCGTTGAAGTTTGTCCGTACCTTTCTAAAGTTGATTGGCGTCAAAGTAAATGATGCTGCCTTGCCGCGTGACTTACTTAAACTAGTCTTAACCTCGAGATTTTTTGCAGATGGTTTGCCAACTAATTTGCCTACCTCAGGGTTTGTGAATGCTGAATTTGGAATTAAACTTGAAAACCAGGATGAAAGTTGGCCATCACTGTTGTTGTTAAATTCATCAGAATCATTTTTTTGTATCGGTAGCGGACTTGAGGATATTTTGTGGGGTATGAAAGATTTAGGAGAAACTGATTGGTCTCTGATTGGTGTCTGTGGTTCAGATTCGGTGGCATTGTTTCCACCAGAATGAAGAATATTTATGATATCATCATGAGCATTTTTTATGATGGTAGCATTTTGAGAAGTTACGAACGGTTGAACGGACGATGATACAATTGGATTATTTGGTTTTAGCCATTTCATGGTTTGCGCTTTTAAGTCTAAGTTTCGTTCCCTAAGAGGGAAATTTCTTGTGTGCTTGCTCATTGTGGAAAAGATACTTTCGTGGGACTTGCATTTGTAAAGCGACAATTTCGATTCTTTCTTTAGAATTAAAGGAGTGGCGTTCTCATCACCATAGCTCTCGTCTGAATCGGAATCGGAAACAATGGTTAAAGAGTTCACACACTGGGTAGTAAATTTGTTATTTTCATCACGACCATCGTAAAAGGACTCGTCATCAATATAACTTGCTTTGAAAGTTGAAAATGGAGATGACGATACAATGCATGATTCATGAGTTTCCATTCCATCTGTAGTATTTGTTGGAGTACTGTTTTGCATATCTTTTGATTTCACAAACAGGAAATCTGTGATATTGTATTTCTTACTGTTAGCATATTTTGTGTTCAGTCCTACATCATATGAACTAAAATGCCTTATTGATTCATCAGAAGCTACATTTAAGTTGTTTCCGTCTAAGGATGATGTCTCGGGTAATGATGAATGACGTCGATGAAATCTCTGATCAAATGACATCGAATGTTCAATATAATCATTTTCTTTGCTGAGATCAAAACGCTTTTGTTTGGAGTTGACGCTCTCTTCCCCTGTGTGGAAAGCAAAATCTGCATAGCCAGAGTTGTCTTCTTCTATGCATGGCAAACTTGCCAGTTGAAACTTTTTCTTGATTGACTTTGCAGAGGCTTTTCTTCCTAATGTCGAAGTTATTTTATGAGTAGTCTTTAGATTTTCTTTGTACTGTCGAGATTCTTCCTCGTACAATGGATTATCTTGAATCGTATTGATATTGAATCCTCTCAGAGGCCCTATCTGATGCTTGTCTTTCTCGCATTCTTTTTCTTTGTTAATAGAAGCGTTATCATAAAAATTGAGGAAGCTTTCCATTTTCAGTAGTTTTTTCTTTTGTGTTTGATGTTTAGGATTTGGTTTTGTATGCTTAGATATGGAGAGCTCCCGGGAATTGGCCGTAATTACAGAATTACATCCATCATCTGTTAGTACCATGCCGCTTTCAGAAAAAAGAGAGGTAGATCTGTCTGTCGAAGAATGTGAAAGGACGGAAATATCATTTAGCGAACTTTCTAACTGTGTTTGGTTGTTTGCAATACTGAGCTGTTCCTTAAGATATTTGAACTCTGTGCACAGATTATCAAAAGTCGTTTCAGTTGTCCTCCATTCTATATTTAAACTTGAACGATCTTTAAACTCTCTTAACCCGGTGGTAGCTGTTATTTCGGTCAAATACACATCAGTATTGTAAGATGGTGAGGAGGTTTTTTGCTTGTTTTCCAAATTTGACACTTGCTTATCTAAAAATTCACACCGGAGATTCAAAGATGTCAGGTGCTGTTCAAATATGTCCAAGTTCTCTAGGCGTGTTTCTAGATTGTATAGTTCAATATTTTTGGCGTTCATCTGCTGATTCAGATCATGGAGCCTCTGTTGCAAGGTTTTGTTCTCCATTAAGACGGTACGGGATTCTCTGTTCAGGATGGACATTTCCTCCCAATATCCAGAGGGTTGACCCTGCATTTTGCCACGCTAGCTTGAACTTTTAAGCAAATGTTTAGCACTCCGACTTTCGTCCAAGGAGATGCCCGAGCTTTATCAGGAGTTGAGTAGATCGAAACAGTCAAAGTGATGCATCAACTAAATGCAGTCAAGCACAGAAAAGTTTGTCACCGTGATATGTTTACCTTTTTCCGCTTCAAGCACTGCGCGGAACAATTGATAAAGATCAATTTTCCAAACTGGTCACTGGAGAGAGTATATTTGAATTACATAGCAAAGAGGTTGTGAGGTTGAGTTATATAGCTTACGATTAAAAGAGTTACAGGGAAAAGTCGTTAATCATTTTCAACTGTTCAGCTATATCTGTCTGTACGGCCTTTTCCTTCTCGTGTGTGATCTCGTCTTTCGCTTTATCCATTCGTAGTTTCTGGGTTTTTAAACTTTCTAGACCCTTAGTAAGCGAGGACCCGTTGGAACTTTCTTCCGCTTCATTCCCAGAAACAGCCTTGGTGTCGGCGTGTGTTTCTATTGTTTTGATAATGTTGGAGATGTCGTCCTCTGTAGTGTGTGTGTTCATTTTTTCTATCATTACCTTGGTGCTTTTTGTCAAGGCACGCTGTTTCTTTTTAGAAAGAGTCTTTGTAGGCTTTTTCATTATTGAATTGGACCTTTCGCCACTGCCTCCCCTTTTCGTTATTTTCATAAATTTCTTCCCTGCCATCTTTTTGAAGTAGGATGCTTGTAGTTTGCCCCAGAAGTTCTATCTGTCTGCTTAATCTGAGAAAATCTTCCATGAAGACCGTAGAAATTTTTCTCTTTTCATTCTTCTGAGTGTGAAAAAAAGATAAAAAAAATTAAAAATGAGAAAATGTGGAAAAATGAGAAAAAAATTTGATGGCCCCCAAATAAATTCATGATAATGGCATCTTATAGAATTAGAAAGGAGACAAGTAAAGCAATCAGCAGCCAAAAGTATAACTCCAACGATAAATCAATAAACTAATGGTTTCTACGCATAAGAAGGATAAGCCTTGGGATACCCCAGACATCGATAAATGGAAGATAGATGAATTCAAGCCCGAAGATAACGCAAGCGGGTCTCCATTCCTTGAGGAATCATCTTTTGTGACACTTTTTCCGAAATACAGAGAGGAATATCTTAAACAAATTTGGACAGAAGTGGTCAAAGCTCTTAAAAAACATCACATAGATGCAACTTTGAATTTGGTAGAGGGTTCGATGACAGTCCGGACGACACGGAAGACATTCGATCCTGTTCAAATTTTGAATGCAAGAGATCTGATCAAACTTTTAGCAAGATCTGTTCCGTTTCCCCAAGCAGTGAAAATTCTTCAAGATGACATTGCATGCGAAGTTATCAAGATTGATGGTTTTACCAGGAATAAAGAAAGATTTGTGAAAAGAAGACAAAGGTTGATTGGACCTAATGGTAATACTTTAAAAGCGTTAGAATTATTGACGGACTGCTACATTTTAGTACAGGGTAATACTGTGTCTATTATGGGACCACATCAAGGTTTAAAAACTATGAGAAAGGTTGTTGAAGATTGTATGAAAAATATACATCCTATTTACAATATCAAAGAATTAATGATCAAGAAGGAATTGGCTAAGAGACCTGAACTCGCAAACGAAAGTTGGGATAGATTCTTACCACAGTTCAAGAAAAGGTCTGTTGCACGTAAGAAGCCTAAACAAGTTAAGGACGCTGAAGCCAAGGGCAAGAAAGAAAAGGTTTACACTCCGTTCCCACCTCAGCAGTTGCCACGTAAAGTGGATCTTCAAATTGAGTCTGGTGAGTACTTTTTGAGCAAGAAAGAAAAGAAGGTGAAGGAATTACAGGAAAAGAAGAAAAAACAAGAGGATATGAAGGTAGCAAAGCAAGAGGAAAAGTCAAAGGACTATATTGCCCCTACTGAGGATGTTAGAGAAAATCCTCTTCTCAAAAAGCAAAAAAAGAGAAAACACGGTGATGACGATCCAAATGATAAAGTCAATGAAGAGAGAAAAGATAAGAAGCATAAAAAAGACAAGAAGGGAAAATCTCACAAGTCATCACATGATGAGGACTGATAATGTTACATTCTATATTCATCCTTGTATATTAAACACTTATTTATGCTCACACTTAAATTAAAACAAAAAAAAAAATAGAAAAGTTTGCCTAGGGTGACCATTTTTTGGCCAATGCAACTGAAGTGATGTTTTCTCCTATAACTGACAGAGTACCGTCATTGAATGTTTCTTGGTCGCTATTGCTACTTCCCTCACTGAATATTTTTTCATCTCCCAAAGTATTTTGCCTTTCTGAAGGATCAACACTGCTGGCTGAGTCGGTTGATACCCCTGTATCAATGTTGCTCAAGAATGTGTCGTAATTATTGTACAGTTCCCCATCTTTTTGCTCAGGTTCGGGTTCTGTTGGTGTCCTCACATAATTTCCCCTTCCCTTCAAATATTTATCTCGTAAATTTTTTAGTACCTGAGAAATTTTAAACTTCTCTATTCCGTATTCATCGTTATATACTGATCTTAAAGTACTACCATCGAATGGAACTTCTATGGTTGAGTCAAAGTTTTCTTTATCACTCTCCAAAATCGCTGGTTTTTTCTTCTTATTTTGGCGAATATTTCGTTCCTTCAGGAGCAGAATTATCAATCCCACAGAGAAAAATAGGAACCAAATAATAATTATTCCAATTGAAATATAAAGTAATGTTAAATTTTCTTCTTTATAAAATTTTATTGCATCATGAAGTAAATTTTTAGCTTTCGTTTTGAATTTGGCAATGTCACCATCTAAAGAGTTGTTTGCATTCGATTTCTCTATCTCGATCATGCTTGCCATCATCTGTTTGGGATCCAATTGAGGCAGACTTAATTGTGCGTTTTCTTCTATCCAAGTCATGGCTTTTTGAATTTTTCTGATCTTGGACTCAATAACACACTCGACTATCTGCTCTATGGGTGTGTATAATGGAGTACCCTTAAATAGAGAATCAAGAGCCTCATTCATTTTCTCATCAAACTCTGTTACGGTATTATTTATTGTAGTAGCTGCTGTGTCTACCCATGCAAAAAGATTATCATTTACATTATCTTCATAGTCTTTCATGTAGAGATTAGTTTCATTAGTCCATTGATCTAGTGAAGAATTAAAAGCAGAGTAAACTTCCGTTTCGGTGTTTTTAAAAATAGCATTACTTGCAGTTGCTATGTCGATTCTGGAGATGAAAGCAAGAATGATATACTGGCATATCACCGATATTATGCCCAATAAACCTATGAGTAAAAATGGTAGCAAAAATGGAGAAGCCGCATAGTTTATAATCCATCTTGTATTATTAATAGCAACAGGGCTTTTTAGCCTTAATAATTTGTGTACAATTATGTTTCCTATCAAAGTTGATTGCCTATCCTGCATGGATTTTATTACCTCAATATTGTATTTCCTTTTACTCGACGTTTTGACGTAAGATTCATTTGCATAATTCAAATGTTTAGATGCTTCAGTGACTCTTCTCCAATTTTTCGATTCGATGTAATATTCAAGAACGATCAGCACCAAAATAGATAATATGATTAATCCCATGATAACGTGTGTTGTGGTTTTGGCAATGCTAATTAATTCCGAGTAAAGTTTGTTTATATGATCAGTTCCATCACTAAAATCAAGGGTCGCTTTGTTGGGTACATACATCTCATCAGCATCAAAAGTTTGATTTAGATGAGTAGATACCTGGCGACTTAACTCTGTGAAGGGCTTATCTATCACTTTCTTTGTGTAGTATTGCACATCTGTGAAATTCAGTACTTCATTTTTCAGTTTTTCAATTTTATCATTTACACTACTCGATATTTCCCAGTCTTTCATAGAAGATATGGTCAAATTTATATGACTAATCTGCTCGTCAACAGAGCTGACATTTTTTTTAGAGGATGATCCTCCTCCAAAAAGATGTTTTAAAGCATCACCTGTATCCTCGGCTGTGTCGACTAATTCATTTAATATTGTGGATAAATCCTGAAGTCCCTCATTCAATTCTGTGGCAAATGATATTAAAGTTTCATTTGCAACAGTAATTATACTTTCCGTGGCGTTTAGAGCTGAAATGACTGTATCATCAATAGCGGCTGTTAGCAAGCATGCATATGTTCCAATGGATAACTCTATCACAAAATATATCAAATTTTGAGATGCGCTTATCATTAATTGCAGTGTCTTTACAAGGCCTTTATTAGCGGCCTCAATGGACTTCGCAATCATGATATTAGATACTAGAGCCATGTAGTGAGGAAATGAGACCAAGTTTGTGGCATAGCCTTGAAGTGATGAATAAAGAAGGTGTGTCTGTGTTCTTGCATTTTCCAATGTATTTATCAACGAATTAAGGAAAAATAGCAGCTTGATGATGAACAGAAATAAAACTACCGAATATGGATTGAGTATTAACTGCGTCAGCTTTTCTTTAAAATTTAAGTATGGTCTCCTATAAGTGAAACTGTCCATGGTCGATGGATTCGTGAACTCTTCAGCCATGGTGGGTAAATTTTTCTTGCTCTCTAGATTTATTATACACTTTGGATAGCTTTGCAAAAGAATCTAAAATAGGGAAGCAAAGTGAGTTTGTGACAATTAAAACATTTTCTTTTTTGGCTTTCTATTTACAAGGCTTGGATAATTTCTTAGAAGATTTAGGTCATGAAAGCTATCGATATCATAACCTGTGGAGTGCTATGACGCAAAACGTTTATGAAACCAAGTTGTTTCATGTTTATCGCGGAGTATTTTCACCGTTTAATTTTTCTCTCCTTGCTGAGTCTTCAAAATTTGGTACTTTTACGTTATTACTACATTACCGTTATAGATAAGAGGTAAAGGGCATGTTATAGACCGCTGTCTTCAGGAAGACCCCATCCATAAAGATTCCAGCCTAAAGAAGCGACAAGGTCTGTATATAAAAGTTTACAGTTGTCTCCTCTCGAGGCTGCAGCCCCAATAACTGCAGGTAGGAAATGTTCGTTGGTGGGGTGTGCTGCTATGTAGATTTCGTTCAGCTCTGGAGTATCGGGTATCTTTTGGAACTCTTGCAAAATTTTTGAATGCTCTGTGGTTGTCAAAACATCAGTTAATATGTCGTTGAAAGGTTGTGCGTAGTCGTATGTTTCGTTGGGCTTTGGAGTCCTCAAGTCCTTCAAATTGTGAACGGACGCACCAGAGAGTATAAGAAGCCCATTTTGATCTCTATACTTACTTAGCACTTGGCCAAGCTTGAAATGCGTCTCAATGTCCGGCGTACCTGCCAATGAGACTTGGATGACGGGGACATCCACATCAAGGGTTTTTGAATCCTGAACGTCTGTATCTGCAAATGCGATCTTCAATGGCACAAACACACCGTGGTCAACCCCCCTTTCTTGAATCTTTGCGTCAAAGAAACTCGACTCTTTGATTGTATGCACGATATCTTCTGCTAGTGCCTTGTTTGAGATGGTGTGGAACTGTGACTCGTAGAATTGCTGTGGGAAGTGATAGAAGTCATAAATAAGAGCGTTTTCATCGGGTCTGATCCTGTTTGATCTTGTGTCATTTTTTACATAGTTTTCTTCTCCAGGACCTGGAATCGAGACTTCGATCGAATTGGGAGCATCCGATTGCCAGTGTGCAGAAACGACGATGATGAAGTCCGGCTTGAGTTCATTCTTGATATAGTTTCCAATCTGCTTGGTCTTGTTCCAGGCTCCAAGATTGCTTCCAACCTTGTCTCTTTTGTCAGCAAATGTAGGGCCGCCATGAGAGAGGAAGAAAAGGGGCTGTGGTTCTGACCTCTTGAAGTTAAACCGCTCGGTCTGTGTCATAATGCCAAAGTTGTTTTATGCAATGAGGTACGATCATTCAGCCAGAAGGCGACTCTTCTTAAGTCTGCCATTTCCATCAGCATTGTTTTTTTCTCGTTAGAGCAGCAGCAAGGCTCAATTTATAATAATCAGACGACATCCCGTCGTAGATCTGGTAAGGTCTTCCTTCTCCACAACTCCTTGGAAAATATCTGCTCGCAGGCGCCACACTTTGGCGGCTGTGGATGAACTCGCTCCGCTTATCTTTGGCCGGTAGGGAGGAACCCCGGAGACGAAGAGAAAAAGATAGTTTATTGTCCTCGGAGCAGAAATCAATTTAATTCGGTTCAATTCATCTGCACAAGCATATACAAGCTATAAGGGAAATAGAAAGAAGAAGTAGGCAGCGCTAGTAAATCCGTCAGAGATCTTTGTTGCCCGTACTACCCCATCTGTAAAGGTTCCATCCGAGTGAACCAGAGGCATCGCTGTAGAGTAGTTTGCAATCATCGCCTCGAGAAGCTCCTGCTGCCACAACAGCAGGCAAAAAGTGCTCATTCGTCGGATGAGCTGCTCTGTAGAGCTTATTAAGTTCAGGGGTCCGGGGTATTTGCTTGAGCTCGTCCATACGCTTTGAGTGGTCCGTGCTGGTGAGAATTTTCGTAAGAAGATCGTTGAAGGGTTTCGCATAAGGTAGAGGCTCGTTGTCCATTGCCATGGCAATGTTCATGTCCCGCAAGTTGTGCACAGACATCCCCGAAAAGAGTAACAGACCATTATAGTCCCGATACCGGCTGAGAACCTCGCCAAGACGGTAGTGAATTTCAATGTCTGGTGTGCCTGCCATGGAGACCTGAATGAGAGGAACGTCGACATCAAGTTTGTGAGAGTCCTGGACCTTCGTGTCGGCTAAGGCGACCTTCATGGGAACGAAAACACCGTGATCAATTCCCCTCTCCTGTGTTTTCGCTTGGAACCAGTCTGACGCTTTTAACGTCTTGACGATATCGTCCGCAATGAATCTGTTAGGGATCGTGTGAAACTGGGATTCGTAAAAACGCTTAGGAAACCCGTAGAAGTCATAGATGAGAGCATTCTCGTCCGGACGGAGCTTCTTCGATCGGACGTCATTCTGTGTATACCATGCCTCGCCAATCCCTGGGAGAGAGACCTCGATCTCATCAGGAGCGTTTGTCTGCCAGTGGGCAGAGACAACAATGATGAAGTCCGGCTTGAGTTCATTTTTGATGTAATCGCCGATCTGCTTGGTTTTATTCCATGCGCCAAGATTGCTGCCAAACTTGTCGTGTTTGTCGGCAAAAGTCGGTCCTCCGTGGGAGAGGAAGAAAATCGGAAGAGGCTTTTCGGACTTTCTGAAGATAAAGTGTTCAGACTCTGGCATGGCGAAGTTTTTCACGTGGTCCACAACTTTTGCAGATGATTTGTTGAAGCTGTTGAGAAACTTGTAGAAGAAGGACATGCAAGCAACAGCAGCGGCAAGTACAACCGTTGTGATAAATCTCATCTCCCTGCCAACTTCCTTCCACTTCTTCAATGGCACCGCATTCAACTTGGATTCGTCCTGCAACCCACTCACTTATACCCCGGCCAGTGGGGCTTGAAGATCCTTGTCAGCCGTTGCGTAAGCAGCCCTCTAGGACAGCCCGCTTAGTAAGATGACAAATTCTAAGGAATGCTGACGTAACCGCAACAACATCAGTGTCGTAAAGTATGGGGTGTGTTTATTAAAATGCAATCATGATAGACAGAATGGCTAGATATGTAGTAGACAAAAAAATTACGGGGATAAAAACGATTTCAATGAGTTCAATCCAACAATGCTCTTTTATTGCAGTGACTTTGACTGCCCGTCAGCTAGTTGCTCTTTTTTTCTCCAGTGCCAGCCTTTGGCGGAGCGGCAGAGTGCTTGCTCTCCAGGACGTGCTCGCAGGTGCACCAGTCCTTCTTCGGATACTTCTCCATCACTTGGCTAATGTCCTCAGCCTTCTCGGCGTCCCCGGTCCACGACACGCCTTGGCAAAGTGGACAAATTGCTGTGTTGCATTTTTCTTGAGATTCACTCATTTCGAATTATATAATAAAGTCTTGCTATGTCTTGTGCGCTTATGAGATCTATGCTTCCTGGTATACGACAATTCAGCCCGATCTGGGCACCCCACAACATCAGATGTAAGACTAACACAAGAGGAGCTACTGCCTTTATAAACTGTGCCCTTCCCCCTCCTCTCCTGCCCTTTCTCCGCCTGCATTCATCGCCATACGTCGCCAGACCCATGTCACACTGACGTGATGTCCGTAACGGGCTGTGCTACAAGGGAGGGGTTTCGGTTCGAGGGGGGGGGGTGAACACCGAACAACTCCGAGGATGTCCGGAGACAACATGTCACATCCTGGCTGGTTCGCATCTACGTTAGTGCAATGGTGTTTGGCTCTTAGCTGGCTGTTTAGAAACTCATATCTGCATTGATAATTGGGCAGAGATGATGTGGATTACAAATTCGTGAGTAAAATATAGAAAAAAAGAATAAGCGGAACACGGAGGAGAAGAATAGAAGAAGTCCTTCTGATTAAGCCTTTTCGATGATCACATCCGCATCATCATCAGCTTGAACCTCAAAAGTGATGTTAGGAACAGCCTCCTTGGTAGCTTCTGAAGCAGGGGCCTTTTCGATGATCCTCTCAATCACCTTTTCAACAATAATAGGCTCTGGCTTAGCAGCTACGACAGGTTCTGCCTCAGGCTTAACGGCCGGCACTTCAGGAGCCTGTGGTTCTGGAATGTATGTAGGACCGACAGTCTCGGTGATGTCACCCATTCCCCAGAAAGTCATCATACAGAGGAAGCCCGTAACGATCGCAACCTCAAGGTCTACCTTGTTTTCGTCAAGAACAAGTTCATAATCAAATTTACGTTGTCTCATCAATCTGACCTTTGCAATACGCTCCCTAGTTTCTTCTTCGTTACCGCCAGGGTTGGTGACCCGCTCTAAAAACTTAGAACCTCTAGTCCACACATACTTATACCCATCATTCAAATAAAACGTTCTCAACCTACCAGAGAGCCCGTTTTCACGTTCCAACACTCTATGCTGCATCCCAAACTTATTGTGGAAATCAAAAGATTTCAAAAAGAATCCGGCTCTGATGGTAGCAACTTCGTGCCTGTGGGGATAGGTAAACATAGACCATGTAGGAGTACTAGCAGACTCTCTTTCAATGGTGTAGATCTTGTCACCCTTGTTGTCAAAGACATTAACTTTAGTCTGTCTATCATTATTGTCTCTTCTGATATGCAACGCCTTTGTTGGCTTGTCCAATGGAATGAAATTGGCGTCCGTGGAATGCAAGTCAATTATAGGCTTGACGTATGCATGCTGAATGAAGTAAGTAGCGATAGTGGTCAATACGCTTTGCACATAGATAGCAGGAGATTCGACAATTGGCATGTTTGATTTCTTTTACTATTATTTTTTACTGTTTCCTTTTTCTAAATTACAAAAAGTTACTTCCTTTTCTATTTGGTAGCAAAATATGTTGACCAGTTAAGTTATACAAAACTGTAAATTAGATCTGGAAATTCCAAAATGAGCAGAAAACAAGGAAATACAACCTTTCAACAGGGGAAAACCACAAACCAACGACAAAACATTTACAAGAATCAAGGAGTGCCCTCAAAGGGAGCATCAACCATCCCCTTTTGACTTTTATCTTAAAGTTAAATAAAAGGCTTTTCTGCGACAACTAAGCATGTCATATCAAACACGCATTTCACCTTAAGAGCAACTTCCTTTTTCGGAAGGGGGAAAATTCTGGGGCATACCATAGTTTTGAGCTATATTCTCTCTATAATTTCTTTCTATATATGATGCCGCATACCAGCTTATTATTAGCATTACTGAAGATGAAGAATATACACATACATACATATACATACTTGAAAGTAAAGTGCGAATTCGGCTAGAGGATGTTCCATGCATCCTCTGCACCATGACACATCTTACTACAAGCCACAGAGGCAGAAAGTGGGTATTCTGACAATCCTATCTTTTCGTCTATCATTTCATCTGCAAAATTATCCTTTCCTCTAGCCATAGCCCCAACGAACACGCAAAGACTCTCGTCGTCATCCAACTTACTGATATAATCTTGTGGTCTTACAACCTCAGCGTCAAAGGAAAGTGTCACCTTGCGGCATTTGGTAGGAAGATGGTCTGTTATTGGATTTTTGATTACCTTAAGTAATTTCTCTTCGGAATCGACAGATCTGATGGATAGTTGATGTAGTAGTTGCACCATCAATCCTGAGAATCTCTTGAACGTTCTAGGAATACGCACAGATGGGTTGATTTCAATTAAAACATTTTTCGATGTGAGAATGTAAACTTGCAGTTTTCCTGCCTTATTTATTGGAGAGTCCAAAAGGGTTAAAAGACATTGGTGGGTGATGTCCGGCCTAGCTTCAGAAATATCACGACCCATTTTTCTGAGCAAACCTTGATGATCGTCACAGTTGAGTAACACGTATTTGTCATGCCCTGGTCCACTACTACTGCTCACCTTGTGTGTTTCGAGGCATGCCTGTGTGAGGACCACTATTAGTCTTTTAGTGGTTTTGTCTTTTGAGCTGAGTGGTTTAGGTTGCACCGGAACGAGCGATGCCTTCGGCACTTCTCTTTTTATACCATGCTTTTTAGCATTCAGTGCATCCCTTTCCTTTGAGTCGCTCACCATGATTAGTATATACTCGCAAACCTTTGTAGTTTTTTGATTCGCAGACAATGTAAACTTTGTCTCTTGTGTGCTAAATTCTTCCGTAAAGACAGCCTGAAAAATTTTCTTAGTGTATTCAAATCTTCAACTTCAACATGCAGCGAAACATGAAATCTTCTCAACGATTCCCAACACGTGACCGTATCGGTACTATCTTTAACGCGTTAGGTTGATCTGATAAAATAAGGGACCTCCTGCATACTGGCTTCCGGGAACCAGGATCTAGAATTAAAAGCAGCCTTTTGCTGAAAAAGAAAGTGGTGGTAGAAGTCACCATGTCTTTAGAAAATGATGACACTTTTGACGACGACGATGATTTTGACTTAGATCAAGTCTACAACAATGCTCAAACAACGCAACCTCCAAACCCAACGCAAGAGTACACCCCGGCAGATGATGTATATCAAATGAAAGGAGAAAACGCAATTTTGAGAGGCCAAATTGAAAAAATGCATAGGGAACAAAACGAATTGCAGAAGCGTTTAAAAGAGGATTACGATAAGTTGTTAAAGGATAAAGAATCCTATATACGGGCATTAAACGAATCTTTATCAAAGATGAAATCAGAAAATGAATTCTTAGTGTCTGAGAACAAAAACCTTTACCAGTCGAATAGCAGGAAGAGGAAAATGCGGGCGGTTGATCCGAATTCAACAGGTTCGGCCGTTTCACAACAAGAGACGCCGACTCCAAACACTTCAAATATCTCCGCATCTACTCAAAACACTACATCCATTTTGAACCCTGATGAAATCAGTAAAGCTGAGATGGATAATCCATTAGAGAAAAAAGTTCACACCGATATCAAAGTGGTAGTCATGAATCAGGCTACCTTTTTCCAAGATGAGAAAACTTTATTTATTGAAGCAGTTACATGCTATGTTATACCCGGAATGCCAAAACCTACGCTGAGTTACCTTGAGAATATCTCGTCAACTTTTGACTACTCCTCAAGCGATTTTCAGATACTGGCCAATGAGAGCAGTTTTAAGTCAGCAATACTAAAATACTTAATCAATTTCCAAGATAAAAACAGAATTGATTATTTACTAATTAATTTTATCAAGATAATGCTCGAGTACGTCATTCGTACTTTTGAACTTTCTCAACCACAACTATTACCTATCCCATATTTACTATCACTCATAAATTTCTCATTGAATTACCGACCGAAAGCCATCCATGAAAAGTTCGTTGGTGAAACCACAGAAAAAATTGTATCAATGTTGTGGCATTTTCAGGGAATATTTAAACCCGAGTTTGACTATTTATCTTTACCAGGGTCGAGTCATATGATGACCGTAGCCACCATGCAGAACAAGGAGAATAGCGACCTCCTGGATTATAGTTTTATGGAGAAAACAATGCACGCCAAGATCTTGGAAGTTTTCACTGCATTTTTTCTGATGGATCTTTTCAGTACGTTGAGTAAAGTTGCATCATTCCATGTCTTTACATTTGCTAGTTCGACTGCCAATTCTATTTTTTGGAAAAAAATACCGCAGCAAAATTTAATCAACAGCTTCTTATCAAGAAAAACCCCAATCCATTTTGTGTACAGCACTGTTGAAATTTTACTCAATTCGATTAATGATGACGATAGATTTGCTTTTGCTAATACAAGGAAAAATTCAATATCTAAGCCTAAGGTGGCTAATGAAATTACAATTCAAATACTAGAGCAGATCATGCAATTTCTAACAAGTATCAGCCCGTCTCAAATTCATTTCAATGTGTTTGGTTTAAATCATCTGATAGGAAGCAACGATCATCTACGATTATTGGAAATGGTCTCAGTACCATCGAATAAGTTGTCTTCAGTTCCACGAACACACTCTTTCGATGAATACGAGGAAGTTCTTAGAACCAAGTTTGAAAATTTTCAAAAACAGGAACTTTATATCCTGAGTACAAAGATGTTAATCCTAGACTTATTTGAAACTTTTTATTCTGTTTTAATAATGATAACGCTACCATTAAATACCAACACGAAGCTTATCAAGAATTTATGCCAAATGATTGGGGAAGAACAAGAAATGGTTATTAGATCGCCACGTTCAACTAACAACAAATTGAGAATCGACCTCATATCTAAAGCTGTGAAAATCGTTCATCATCTTATTGTTCAGGAAAGCAGCGTCAAGATCAACGAGTTATCAAATTTAACGTTACGTGAGATGATAATTGTTTTACTCAGAATATCATGCAAAAGTATGAAAAATGAATCCATTGATTTTGTGACAAAATTGAGGCATTCCCAGTACAATGGCGTTTTATTCAACGGAGAACAGGAAAAGCTCGAGTTGGATAGGTACGGAATTTGGAATTCAGTGCTTTCAGTATCTAAGTTACCGCCAGAAGAGCAAAAAAAATTGACCGAAAATCGGATTCAAATCGAAATTGATCTGTACAATGGAATAGAGTTCAATTATTCAGACGAAACTATAGATTTGGCAAGGGATATTGTAAGCATGTCGGTTACTGGTGATGAAGCCGATAGATTACATGACAGCATCAATTATTTTAATGATGAGGATGACTACGAGATGGCAGAGCTAGGCAATTTCGTGGAAATTGCATAGGTTAGGTAAAAGTAGCAGATGGAGATATAATATATACCACAAAAGCAGAGTTGCAAATTTTTTTAAAGTTATATCTAAAAGTACTAGAAAATTTTAATTAATTATAAACTTTGAAAAAATTTAGTTTTCAGATTGGAAACCGTTCTTGAATTTTCTGGAAACGTATTTCAAGTGGGTCATTCTACCAGTACCGGTAGTTCTTCTTCTCTTAGCCTTGGCAGCCCAGTTGTACTTTCTCATCTTTGCTGCTGGGTAACCACAAGAAGCACAGGTCTTCTTTTGGTTGTGGAAAGATCTCTTACCACATCTCTTGCACAAAGTGTGGGATTTAACGTGTTTCTTACCTAAAGATGGAGTACCCTCTGTAATGAATTAATATGAAACGGAAATTAAGAATTGAAAGTAAGCGTTAGTATCTTGATTAAGTTAACGGAGAATTAGCTTTCGAAAATATGTCTGTATAGCGATGGCTTTGTAGTATATTCCTCAATAAAAACATATATTTTAAGACTATTGACGGTGCATGATTTTCTGTTATATTGACAGTGCTTTTGTTCAAGTGTTGGAACTGCCAATTTTATATTCCTGCTTTTTAATAATATACTTCTGCTCGGACCAACCGTAAAACATCGTTTCAATAATGAATTATTTCAAATGCTGTAGCCTTACAAAATCTTGGTCATTGCTTCTTCACTAATAGTTGTGTGTTGTCTCTTGGTTTTCTTTTGTCATTCAATAAAATTTTCTTGTGAGCTTTCTACTACACCATTTGTCATCGCAACTTCGCCATATTCTCTTCTTGATAAGACTTGGTTTCAATAGATTCAGTACATACTACCCATGTTGTCTGTGTATCGTTATTTGGTGATTGAAAATGTTCAGAATATGTATAACCTCCCGTAAGTAAAGGTTCTAGATAGACAGAAACGCAAGTATAGTATTTTCCAGCACTCCCTCTCTCTCGCCTCCTCACTTTCCCTCTCGCCCACAATTTTCCCGATATAGCGGTGCGAGGTGTCTTCAACAAGTATTTTAACATCGCGCTCAAAAAAAACTTAACGGGACTGCTAAAAATAATATAACCAGACAAAGCCCTAAAGTCAAGCACGTGATCATAAATTAAGGGCTTGCTAGAATTTATTTCGTCATATGCGTCATATGCGTTCACGTATAAAAAGGCTATAATAGTACAAGTTTGAGCTGATTGATTACATCAGTAACAGATGTCAGAGAAATCAGACATGAAGATGTCAAGAGAAAACTAGCCAATTGCTGATGATGACTGAATTTGATAGATGCCAGCAGACCTTTTTAAAGTGTTGCTAGTTAACCCAGTTACAGTTAATTCTCTTTGAATTTTTTACGTTAAGCCGGGGTTGTAAGTTTAAAAATACCCGTTATTCTGTCAGCTCCGTTGCTTCATCATCATGTTAAATTCTAATTGATAGGTAGGCGAAAATTGGACATGATATGAGTAAGCCACATATTGTAGCTCATCAGTTACAGAGAGTTACTAAACTAAAATTTGTAAACATTAAAAACTTTTTGAGCCTTTCTAGGACAACTTGGATGGATTGTACCCTGTTAAAGTTTTAATAGAAAGTTCACTACTATAAGTAACCGTACGCGTGAGAGGAGTACTAGAATCGCAATCCAGACGCCTAAGGCAAGTAAAACCAGTATTCAAAGAGACTATTAAGGCATACTGGAATTAATCCTGGCAATTCCACCTTGATCAAGTCACAGAAAAAGGTACGTAAAAAAGGCATAACGGGTAGAAAATTGGAGCTTGAGAACGAAGCAGGAAAAGCGAGAAAATTCACGTAAGAAACACGGACGCGATCGATTTTGGCGTCTGCTTTTTTCTTGTTTACGTTTGGCACGTTTTTTTTGAAATTCATTGTTCTTTCGATTGACAGTCTGTGTTTGGTGTCTCTGGGGGGTCACCGTGAACGAATTCACCTTTACACACTTGTTTTCAAGTTTATCTCACTTGGGACAATTCTATCCACTAGATAGTATCTTTTTTTCCTTTCCTAACTTTATGCAATCGGCCAAAAGATAGTGCATTAAAAAGCAGCCTAAATGAATATTAACAGCCAATTCCCACCATCTTCTCCATTACTCCATAGTGAGAATGAGCTGGATAGTGCACCACTTACAGATGGCTTTGATTCACTTTCCAAGGGGAAGAATTTTAAGCTAATAACTAAGGGTGAACACAGGGAGCAACAACAAGATGAAGCTTATCTTACGCCGGACCCTTCTTCATCATTGGGCGATGTCACTATCACTAGTGACAATTGCGAAGCTAATGATTCTATGATAAAGACTAATGCAGACTCATCTCCATCTAAAATTTCGAGGGTTGTACATGATGAAATCGAATTGGTACACAGCACAAAGAAGAGTAAGCCGAACCCAACCTCTAGCATCGACGTCTCACAGCCATTGAATGCCAAAAATTTCCGGAATGTCATGCATATTCCACTCAATGGGGACAAGTTCAAAATTGGAAGATCTGGGCTGTCGTGTAGCTTTAAATTAAATTCAAAAAACAAGCTTATCTCTCGTGTTCATGCCGAAGTCCAATTTGATGAAAAATCCCAAATGATTACATTAAAGTGTTTAGGGTTCAATGGGTTGAACATCACCGTTCCAAAACTGATAAGTGTGGAACATCTCAAAGATAGAGAATATTTGATTAAGATTAGTGAAGCAGCAGAGGTAAAAGAAGCAAAAGGTAAAGAAGATCAAAACGATTCTACTACGGAAGGCTCTTCCAAGTCGAGAATTCTAACCAGATCATCTGCATTCACGAACTTTTACATGCTCAAGGATGAAAGCATCAAAATGCCACTGATTGAAGGCACTGTTCTTGATTTCAGAGGAGACCTCGCTCTTCTCGTGTACAAGAAGGATCCACTCAACGCAGCTTCGAAAACATTCATAGCCACTGACGATTCAAAGAAAAGAAAGCTGTCCACAGGGGACCTCCTCAAGATTGTCGAGGAAAAGAAACTTCAATTTTCCACGCATCCTACTCTGGCTGAATTGAAAAACAAAAAGAGCTTAGCCCTGTCATCGTCAGGTGCAAGACCGATTGTGAAGAAAAATTTGGCAAATACGATTATCTACAAACGTGCCAGCCCTGCTCCAACAAACGAGAACATGGAAAAGTCTGCTAACCAGACAGTTGAAAAGAGAGCTAGTGAAATTGCTGACAGTATGGTTTCTAAGGTAAAGATAGAGTCTCCAAAATCGACAAGAGCACCTTTAGCAGACGTAACCAACGAACACCAAAAGGCCGGTGCCGCTGTCGAGAAAAAGCCAGTAGACACCACCAGCAAAATTGTTGTGAAGCAAGAGATGCCTCAATTGGACCTACCATTGAAGTCGACCACTCGGGAGGAACGCAGCAAGTCTCCTGAGATTCGAGGGGACGTCCCTGCAGAAGAACAAAAAAAGAGGGGCCGTTCGAAGAAGGTGAAGCAGACGGAGGAAGACATCCTCAGGTCGATGCCAAAAGAGGAGGTTGACGCTGTGCTGACAACGGTGCCTGAACTTGACGACATTTCTAACCTTGTGACGAACCACATTGCATACTCGAGGATCCTGCAAACGCCGTTCAGTTCCATCAGAGAGCTGAACTCGATTAAAAAGCATAACCTGACGAAGCTGCAGCTTCGCTGCATCCTCATCCACCATATTGCCTGCATCGGAGTTATCTTCAGACAGGGGAAGGATGCCGCAGGCAAGCCGTTGGACGAAGAGTATTATTACGTTCCGGAGAAGGACTCAGACGTGCACCGGGTACAGCTCGTCGAGGAACTAAAAGGTTCTTCCTCCCATCTGAGAAGTTGCCGAAAGACACACAAACAGTACTTTTGGAAAAAACCAAAGCTATAGCGCTCTTGGAACCATTGCTTAAATTACTTCTTATATCGCTTTTGTCCATCTATCCCCTCATCTATCATTCTTTTATACATACACACGTAGACTGACAAGTCAAGACGGAATCGCCTAACCGGGAAACCCCGACTCCGTTAACGGCATCTACAAAAATAATTTTCCATGTGATCACGTGCAATCGCGCACATCTGGTGCATTATTGCGGGCAGACCCGTTGCTCAAGTCGACGTCCTGGAATTATTGGCCCAGGGAATAACAGCACCTACGATTCACCCCCCCGGGCACATTAGTCGAACGTGCTAACAAGATCCATTCCTACCGTTCACACCCCTCGTGGGCCCCTCCCCCCCAACGGCAAACACCCGGAAAAGTAATACCTAGCTTGAGCCAAAACCGTCTCCGGCACATGGGCCCTACAAACTCAGCGTTTTCACATGTGTGGTTCCCCTGTGCTAAACGACGCGAACGCATGTGCCAGAGGCCCTCTATACGAGCAGCGGGAGTGAAGCACATGCACAGGACAAAGAGCGAGCAGCGTGGAGCTGTTTCGGGCCTCCCTGGGCGGGCCTGTTGGTGAAGCTGAAAATTTTTTTTGGCTCCGATGTATAAAGACGGACCCATTTCCCGCATCCTGGTGACGAAGGCTTCTGAGTGTATCGGCATTGTTCTTCTCTGCGAGTTGCACTTCCCCCCTACAGACGACCCTTGTACAAGCAAAAGCTCCCATACCCACACTTTTGCCAAAAAACACTACCATACAATGTCTTCTGAAACTTTCTTTTTTACGTATGTATCGGAAAAATAGTAGAACTGAAGAATGACGAAGCTGAAGAGAAAATAGGATAGGATAGAATAGAAAAGAAAAGAAAAGAAAAGAAATACTAACATTCTGAATTTGCTATAGCTCTGAATCCGTCGGTGAAGGTCACCCAGATAAGATCTGTGATCAAGTTTCTGACGCCATCTTAGACGCATGTTTGGCTGTTGATCCATTATCCAAGGTTGGTTGTGAAACCGCCTCCAAGACAGGTATGATCATGGTTTTTGGTGAAATCACCACCAAGGCCAATATCGATTTCCAAAAGGTCATCAGAGACACTATCAAGCACATTGGTTACGATGACTCCGAAAAGGGTTTCGACTACAAGACCTGTAATGTTTTGGTTGCCATTGAACAACAATCCCCAGATATTGCTCAAGGTTTGCACTACGAGAAGGCATTAGAGGAATTGGGTGCCGGTGACCAAGGTATCATGTTCGGTTACGCCACTGACGAAACCGACGAAAAGCTGCCATTGACCATTTTATTGGCACACAAGCTGAATGCTGCCTTAGCTGATGCTAGAAGAAGCGGCACCTTGCCATGGTTGAGACCAGACACCAAGACCCAAGTCACTATCGAATACAAGAAGGACGGTGGTGCTGTTGTCCCATTGAGAGTCGACACCGTTGTCATTTCCGCACAACACTCTGATGACATCTCCACTGCAGACATCAGAACCGAACTGACCAAACACATTATTCAAAAGGTCATTCCAGAACACTTATTAGATGAAAAGACTATCTACCACATCCAACCATCCGGCAGATTCGTCATCGGTGGTCCACAAGGTGATGCCGGTCTGACTGGTAGAAAGATCATTGTTGACACCTACGGTGGTTGGGGTGCTCACGGTGGTGGTGCCTTCTCTGGTAAGGACTTCTCTAAGGTCGACAGATCCGCTGCTTATGCTGCAAGATGGGTTGCTAAGTCCTTGGTTAACGCAGGTTTGTGCAGAAGATGTTTAGTCCAATTCTCATACGCCATTGGTGTCGCAGAACCATTATCTATTTACATCGACTCATACGGTACTTCAGAAAAGTCTTCCGAAGAATTGGTTGCAATTGTCAGAAAGAACTTCGACTTGAGACCAGGTTGTTTGGTCAAGGAGCTGGACTTAGCAAGACCAATCTACTTCAAGACCGCCTCCTACGGTCACTTCACTAACCAAGAAAACACATGGGAACAACCAAAGAAATTAAAGTACTAAGTTAGTTCACTTCTAGAATAGATCTTTCCTACCGATTTGTCATTCCAATGAGATAAAGCAATGAGTTAAGGGCAACAGAAAAAAGCTACTTCCCATTGTTCTTCTTCCCTTGAAACAGTTCCAAAATATTAACTCTTTTAAAATTCAACATAAATTCCACGCTCAACTCGTCGAATTAACATTAATATTAGTCAACGAATTCTAATGTATTCATCTTTTTTACACGCTATTTTTTTTCCAAACTTTTTTATAGTTTCCTTCCTTTTTTATTCCGTTCTTCCAACACTCCCATCAATTATGTGTATAATCCCTTTCCTCCTATTTATATATTTGAGATTCAATGATGGATTGAGTCATCAACTGGCATCTTTCTGTTAATAATATAGACTTAAAATAAGACTAAGACTCTTGAAGTGCGTTTTCCGAGACAGTAATGTTAAGCGCGGGATAGAACCGGACGCGTTTTTTCACCGATTCTTGATGGTCCTGTCTACTATTGTTTAATCACAAGGGCTCTTTGTGGAACGGCTTGCCATAATTACTTACTTTGCCATTCCGATCCTCAGATCACATGGAACGGGGGTGGGAATGGAGAACAGACAGAGCCAATTCACCATAAACAACAACTACCGATCGACAGATGTGACGAGGGTAGAAGATTTGCCGACTTACCCCAATGATGAGACTGTGGTAGGTCTCTTACTCGGTGTCTCTCGAAATAGACCTCCATTCAAAGAGGGAAACTCACCTTATACGCTACACATGACAGATTTTAGCTATTCGAGATTTAATTTTACAGACTATTTCGGGGGAAGGAATTTCAAGAAAAAGGAATTCATTAATAGGACTTTCGATATTGTTACTTTTCCTGGTGTTTTCGAGGCCATTAACAAGGAAGTGAAAGATATTGTTGACTTGCATGAGAAGGTGCGATATTACAAGTTTTCGGACGGTCGGCCACATTACGAGGATGAGTGGAAACGAGAAGATTTGGAGATTTTTTATTTGAAGTTGGGGATCGATCACGACGCCATCACTAAGCGACGGAGTACCGATGAGTGGCTGTTAGATAAGTACAACATTTGGATCAAGGCAAGGATTCGTGGAAAGGAGTACAAGGACAAGATGGAATTTGTTTGCTTGAACAATTTTTATGTCATTCCCAAGTCCGAATTAAAACAAGAGCTCTTCGAATGTGGACAGAAGGAGACATGGGAGAAGTTTGCGAAACTTTATCAACAGGACGAGAATCAGCATCCAACTCATCGAAGTTTTTCCGACGACGAGTTTTCCGACAGCGACGCCGACCTGCACGGTGTGTACGAAAGAAACGATGAACGACATGAGAAGCGACGAAAGTTGGCTACGTTGGAAGTCGCCGAGGCAGTGGAGGCGGTGCAGGAGGTAAAGGAGGAGGTAAAGGAGGAGAAAAAGGAGAAGAAGACGGGGAAGGACGTGCCAAGGAGGTTTGGCGGTATTAGGTACACGCTGATTGGAGAGCTGGCAGACGACGGCATGTGGGAGATGGATGGCGCTACGGTGCCCTACACACCGCAGTATCTTGTTGTGAGGCGGATGCGCATATGGAGGAGACTCGACAGCTATGTGTTCTTGCACCGCCGGAAGCTGGGTATCAAACGGGTGCGGTTTGTCGTTGCCGATGAGCGGGGCGACGAGCTGCTGCTCCACGTTGCAGAAGACAAGCTGGCAGACTTTCTCGGACTTTCTCTTGCCGACTTCAAGTTCATTGAGGACCTCGACGAGGCGATCAAGGCCCGTCTGGAGGAGATCGCCGCCGAGGAGGACAAGCAATACTACGGTATGGTCGTCTCGCGTGCCCAACTTGCACCCGGCGTGCATCGGTGGACCTGGGAGTACACTACCGCTGCACCCTTGTCCGACGGAGCTTCCCCCCCACGATAGACGCAACATAGATAACACTTTGTAGATAGCAAGATAGACATAGATATTGCAAACGAATACGGCGTAACACCCCCGACCCACCCCCATTCCCCGAGACCGTTGCGCCGAACGGCGCAGTGTTCCAGCCGCACGTGGTGAAGCAATCGCGGAAAAATAGAAGAGGGCTGAGAGTGGCGCAGTCACGGCAACCTGCCGGGTACCTCCACATCCGCATGCATATCCACATCACATGCTTTGCACTCTGTACCTTCTCCGCTTGCTCGCTCGCAGACGCAGACGCAGAGTAGGAGATCACCTCTTCTCGATCGTCGCCCTTCATCTTTCTTTCCTTCCTTCCCCCACCACACGGTTCCGCAAAAACGCGTTTCGGCTTCCACAGTGCGTGTACCGGTATGTCCCTCGCCCGGCTGGTCTAGAACCGGGCTCCTGCCTTCAAGACTACGTCAGAGCCCACAGCCCGGGCGCGGCTGTAGCTTTCCGTCGGGCACGCACGTAGACGAAAACGGGACGTGGCAGTGGCAGCGGCAACGGACAACAAACGAAAGAGAACACGGGAGACGAGTCGGGGGCAGGAGGCGACTGCCCGTCTGGGCTTGCTGTATGTTGTTGTTGATGGTGGCACTAGTGGCACTGCTTAGACCCGGGCGCTGCCTAGACGCCATGACAGTTACACCCACGTCTCTCAGGCACACAGCACTCTCTCGGAACGCATTGTCACCTCGTCCCGCTTGTCTCTGTTTGGTTTGTTTGCTACCCTGGCAAAATACCGAGAGCCGATCCGAGCTTGATTGATCGCACAGAGCTCTCTCCGCAGACCCATATGCTGCAGTCGGAACACTAGTCACGTCCCTTGATCCGTTTTGCCCTTTTTACTACTTCCGACGATACTCCCTACTAAACTAATATACACTCCATTCCTCGGGACGATATCTGGCGTTAGATTACATTCTATTTAACCAACACCGCCTTATTGTACCAGACCAAGCTTCCGACCTCCGCTTCACCATAATTCTTCAGACTTTGCTATAACCGCCCCCTTGAAACCAACACCTTCCATCACGAAGCGTACCATTCGCTTGCTCAGACAGGTCGCCATTGAAACCCAGGGACCTCCAACTCAGCACGAAAAATAGATCTTAAAAAATAAAAAAAGAAGAATATCAGAATACACAAAGGAATTGACAGATAATCAAAACTTCCATCAGTTCTTTGCTATCCTTTCAACAATATCAAGAAAACAAAAGTTAATTATAGATTTTATTAGTAGATTGATAGACTGACACGTTTTACTTTATACCATTACAACACACCGTTCCCTCCAACTCATTTTCGTCTCAACTCTTTACTCAACAGATTACATCTTTCCTAGCTAGGCCTTATTTACAAACGTTCCAATCTCGATCTCGACACGATTCAAGTCTTTTATTCCCGTTTATAAATTATAGAAAACCACTCCAAGACCGAACCATGTCGTACAACCAAAGAAACATGAAATACACAAACTGCGGTGCAACTAACTTTGCCTTCGACGCAAGAGCTTCTTTTTCTCAACAACAACAACAACAACAACAGCAACAACAACAGCAACAACAGCAGCAGCAGCAGTTGCAGCAACAGCACCAGTTTTTACAATACCAGATTCAGCAACAGCAACAGCAACAGCAACAGCAACAGCAGCTGCAACAAAGAGGTTACTCCCAGGTGCAACAATTTTTATACCAAAACCCAATTCAAGACATGAATGATCATCAGTTTCTACTGAATACCGGGGCTAATAATACCACCGTTAAAAGTAACATACCTTTTGATAAGGACATTTACTTGAACCCCCAGTTGACATTAGCCGTTCCAAACAACGACGACTTATTTGTCTCCCCACATTCCTCCATTAGCTCTGTTAGCAGAGATTCATTGCTATCCAATAACACCCTTCAACACACCCAGTCGTTAAACCAAAACCAGTATAATTCGAACTTCACGTTGCCTTTGGAACTCCAAGGTGGCGTCAACAATATCTTCAACAGAAGACCAAGCTATGCTGCAGATTTGCACAGCAATAGCTCATCCAATGAAAATTCCGCAGGAAACAATCTTAAACATTTCCCTCTTCAGTTTAACCATGTAAACAACCAGAGGAATGAAATCTATGATTTGAGAAACACGGGCAAAAACTCGGACTGTTCTCCATTGTCTTCGTTTAATCCTGCTCCACGTTTGCCAAATTCAAGCTCAACTTCAAATTCTAACTCGAATTCGAATCCCAATTCAAGAAGTAACTCCGAATTTGACACAAGTTATATTTCTTTGGATGATGGGCTTTTATTGAATAAGGCAAACAATACTATTGTCATTTCTCCGGAACTAAAAAGACAGTTTGACCAATGTTCGATATATTTTGGTGACTTTTATGCTGCAACTCAGGTGGTAAACCAGCTGGACAATCTATTAGGCTTGTCGAGTAATCAAGACTTACAAGAAGATCCGACCTCTAAAGTTCAGCTGAGTATAATTCGACGTAGGATTGACAAACTTTTGGAATTCTTATTGAAACAAAATGAAGATTTGAAGTCTCCGAACCATTTGAACAACAAGAACTATTCTTTAATCTTGAATAAGAATGGTAGGCTTGACATAATATCATTCCCAAAGAATTCCAACCTACATCTTATGCCAAAGGATTTAATCATAATCGAAGGTGATAGAGGTAAAGACCTTGTGATGGTTTTAAAGCCTGTTATCGATTTTAAATTCGCTCTCTTTTTTAACTACTTGAAGAAGAAATTGCACTTGAAAAGTTTGGAATTTGGTAACAGCTCTTCCAATCGGAACCAATCAAATCCATCATCTTCCTCTTCTTCTGCACCCCCTTCACGGCATTCAAACCACAATAATAATAACAATAACGCTTCTCACCAAAAGTCTATCATTAACGAAGATGAGAATTTTATTACCCTTCCAAATAAGCAGATTTTAAGATTCGCCAAACCTCACGAATTGAATCAACTCATTTTGAAATACAATGACGAGATAATGGCGTACAAAATTTGTCTGAACTATTCTGCTTCTTTGAATTTGGATTTAATTATAAAGAATGTTGAATTCCAGTTCGATAAAAAGAAATTGATTATTTACTACTACTGTCTACAGCGCCTAGATTTTAGAGGGTTGATCAAAGAACTATTCAAAATTTACAAAACTAGAATTTGGTTATGTGCAATTCTGCCATTAGAAAAAACTTTCAAGCCATTGCTAGACTATGAGCTTGAAAAAATAGACATGAAGATAGAAAATTCCAGCAACTCCTCTGACCAAAATTCAGCAAAGGGCCAAAACTGCAACAAGAATGGCCAAGAGAATCAACTTTATAGATCCAATGCCAACGTGGTTCATGACAACTTCCCATCTTCGGATCAAATTTATCAATTTAGTGAGATTGAGGAACCGATCTATTTCCACTGTAAGATATTCTCCAATTTGATCAATATGTTTCAATTCGAGATCTCAAACTATGAGGTCTTCAAGGACAGATACTGGTTTTTGGACGAGCAACAGGCTCAATGAACAACACACACATTTACACCTTTCCTACCATCATCATTACTTCTCCTTTTCTGCTTCATTTTTTATTTTGCTTTATTTACATTTTACTTTTTACTTTTTATGATCCCACATGGTTTTTTCGATTAAACCTTTAATTTTTTGAAAGAGATTCTCCATTGCTTGGATGTTTTTAGCTTTTTCTTTGTTTTTACTACTCGATCACTCCACGTTTTTGGTTCAAGAGCTTTTTACTCCCCTTTTTCTATCTGGTTTCTGTGTTTTTATTATCTTACCATTTTGTTAATTTTTCCTTTTTTCTATTTCACATTAGATAACTTTTTTTTTTTCTAGAAGAATACTGCCCACCGATAGACGGAAAACGATTATACATATATAAATTAGATCATAAATAAATAGATTTATAAATTAAACGGTTTTTCTACCATTATTAATTTCACCGATATACAGCGGCATTCCTTAGCCACATCTTCCTACATCGTCGCTCGATTCAATAATGTAAGGTGAGCACCATGGATTTTCCCTTATTTCATCTATGGTCGCACGCTTGTTTCTTTTAGTTAAAAGTCTTTTTACAATCTGCTTGGCTGCTGCATATTCTTCGCTCAATTTAGAATCTTTCATAACATACCACTCCCATAATATCATCGCTATTCTATACGCCGGCTTAGATTTTCTCCTTAACCTATTTTCACGCTCATTCGGTAATGGATCAAATGGTAACCTGCTTTCAAGCATCGTGTAAAGGACAACGCCTAGTGACCAGCAGTCATTCTGTTTACCGTCATAGGGCATCCCAAGTAATAGTTCCGGGGAAACGTAATCTTCAGAACCACACCTTGTAGTGAGCAATGGATTTTGGGGATCAATTTTTTTGCTTAATCCAAAATCTGACAGAACAACAATGGGGTTATGTTTTGTTGCCAGTTCTGTTCCATAATTCAAAATTTCTAATCCTGAATGTTTTAGCAAAATGTTTTCAAGTTTGATGTCTCGATGACACACACCCATCCCGTGCATGTATGACAAGGCCGAAACTATGTTGGCAAAAATAGACCTGATTAGTTCTGATGACATTTCTGATCTATAATTCGAAATAAAACTATACAACTCTCCACCTTTGCAATATTCGATTGCCATCGTAATTTTATCCATTTTTGTATTTTGCTGGGAATCGTAGTCTGTTCCGATCAATTTGATAATATTAGGATGATGTAGCATCCTTAAAATTTCTAGTTCCCGAGTCAACGAATTCTGGATACGCAATTGTAATTCATTGGATTGGGCACCATCTTTATTGAAAGTAATATCCGTTACTTTGATGGCGGTTTTGCCGTCATCTGCCAAGTATACCTTACTGAAAGCACCTTCTCCAATTTCACGGGAAAGTTTCCAATATTGAGGTCGTAATGGTTGATCAATGCTGTGTAACTGTATCAAACAATTCAAAGAAGAATCAGGCTTAGCAACTGATTGCGGGATAGGTTCTGTTTGAGGTAATCTTGGATCGATATTCCTGGATTTTCTATCATTACTATTATCAAAAGAGTTTTTTGCAAATCCGTTGTGAAATGGCAAAGATACCACTCTATCCACTGGTTTAATGTTGGGTAGAAGAGAAGCTCTTTCGGTATGGTAGTTTGTTCTCTGATTCAAGAGGTCCTCAAAAGTGTTAACGGCTGGTGGGTTAGCCCGAATATCACCAGAAGGAAGCCTTTTTTTAACCCGAAACTCAGAAAAAGATCTTTCATCATTTGATATGTTTTTCTCTGTTAAAATATTTTTCGTCTCCGAGTTCTTCTGACGAACTTTGGGGATATGTAAATCGGAAGCAGACTCATTCTGCGAGTTCGCATAAGTACTCTTATTTGTACTGTCGCTTGAGAAAAGCACATCACCGGGTCTTACATTCATCTCATTAGTATTATTAATAGCATTTTCATGCTCAGTATCTCCAGGAGATTCATCGATGGGGAAGACTTGATCATTTGAGAGTGTCGGGCTCGTCAGAGAATATTTACGTATCCTCGCATTAGGGTTGTTGTACACCAGCGGTGTCGGTAAGTTCTGAATCTCACAGTACCTTCTCTCATGGTTGCTGATTCCATCAAAGGTTGTCTGTGTCTGTAATGGAGGAGTCGTGTAGTCATTGAACCCTGGACTCTTCAAAGTAGGGGAATTATCATTTAGATCTGTGTCAATGTGAGCAATACGTCCGTTTGTCGATGCTTTCCGGCTATTGACATTTTTGGATGACGGGAAGTCAAGACCATTATTCGAACTTTCCATTGTGCAGACGTAACAATGCTCTAAGAAAACTTTTGTCTAGTTGTTGTAATATAAACTGGTAGTCTCTCTGCTTTTATCTGCCCGACCCTGGCTTTTTTCTCTCGAGCACCGTAATTTTCCTTCTATGAGTCCCCTTTTAACCAAAAGAAGGCAGCAAACTACCAAGTAAGTCTTCTATTGACAGCACCGTACAATCTCCAAGCCCCGTTTGTTCCTGGCCCCAATTGGAGGCGTCTACGAGGCGTCTACGAGGCGCCAAGAGCCGTCTATCAGCGGTCTATTTACCTATCTTCATGCCTAACCGCCGTTGATGCCAAAACCGGTCGCTTACGTCAGCATCAGAAAAAAGACGTTGTTTCGTGTATGGAGAGGAAAGCAGTCTTGGGAAGACGGAGAGAATAAGCAAGGAAGATGAAAAAGAGTAAGAAAGGTGGAAAAGGGTAACAGTGGAGAGCAGCAGGTCATCCGAAGCAACGCTAACAGAGAGGAAGGAAGGAGAAAACATGACTTCTGTGGAGAACAACCATGCCACAATGGTTGGGGAGTCGTCACTGGCAGCACCACCAACTGATGCAAAGCAAGTGCAAAGAACAGCGGCGACCTCCGGTACAACCGCAACAGCAACAGAGGCGGCAGATTCTACCAGAGACGAATTATTGACAAAGGAAGGTTCATTGGCTGAAAAGGGACAGTTACCGCCTGAAATCCCGCATATCACGATGAACATGACTCCGTTGAATGTCATTTTGGAACGAGTGGCACTTGACACGTTTAAGAGATTAAAGGAATATTTCAAATTTCTTGAGTCAGGAACTGAGCCTGAAATAGTAAAGAAGAAGCATCTTTTAGAACTGCTTGTAATGTTTAGAGAAAACTTTGTGAGATTGTACGTTCTGTGCAAGTGGTCGAGGAATCACGAACAGATCAGCAAGCTGATTGACCTGTTTGTGTGGTTGAGAGACCAAAACCAGGAAATAACAAACAATATTATGTCATTCGGGGCGATAAAATCGTCTTTGATTAGTGCCAAAATGCCAGAGCCTGATCTCCTAACCTCTTTGGAGGTTTTACTACAGGGAAGACCAAATTTACCAACATACCACTTCTTACCTACCAAAAACTTAAGCCCACAATTTGTGCTGAAAGTACTACGTAATTTGAAAGTAGAACTATCGATCAAAATGTCTATGCAGCAGAATTTGCCAAAGGCTTTTCAGAAATTTGAGATCAAAGACGGTTGTGTTTTTTTCAATGTCTCCAATTACTTCTCATGCTCACTCTCTATTTTGAATGATAACAAGTTTCACTTGATTGACTTCAAATTAGGTTTTGCGCTCATCTCCAATGAGATTAAAAGTTCTGTGGAGAAGCCTGATCCGAGGACACTACACATGATCCAGCATTACTCAAACAGTCTACTTAATACTGACAAGGGATTGGAAGAGTTTTACGATTTACTATACAACTATTCATTGACTACAAAAATATATCTTTTGCATAAGCAATTAATAAACATGAGAATGGGATTATGGAGAGGCCATTTGACTCACAACTATAACGCAGAGGCCTCCTTAATCACGATAACTTATTGGGCACAAAGAAAATATGCAAAACCTTCCACAATTCAGATTGGCATTTTTGAGAATTCTAAACTAGGATTTAGGTGGTTCAAGGATGGCATTCTTGATGAAACCCATCACTTGACTTTAACTGATGAAAATGAAAATATCAGTTTATTGAAACTTTTGACATCTTTAATAGAATACCACGTTCAGTCCATCATTTCTGCCCTCAAACGATCATTGATCGCTTCCGTGGAGGATGTTGAAAAAGCAATTTCGTTATCTGGAAATGGTGATAAATTAATCTTCCGAGTTTCGCAAACAAAAGAAATAATATACGGCATAGATTCTTTAAGCGGATCATGCTATTTTGAAAATCCAACGAATTTTATGAATCGAAGTGCATTCAAAATCAACACAGGAAATAGTTTAGATTTCATAGAAATTCTTAAATTGAAAATGTTGATCCAAGAATCAGAGTTTTCCTCTATGATGAATGCAACTGGCTGGGTCAACCTGAAATCAATTAGGCTTAATCAGGACGAAATCCCCAAACTCAATATTGATTATTCAAATTTAAAGAGTAAAAACCTAGAACCTATTTTAACCTCCATTGATATATACAGGCGAAGAGATTGGCCAATTGGTTGGTCCATTTTGGTTGGCACTTTTGGCTTTCAGTCAAGTGTCCAATTATGGTGTAGTAAAATTCAATCTGTTGAGGGTCAGTGGGTAATCAACTGGTGTAGTGAAATCAATTCAAATGAGTTAAATGAGGAGGCTTCTGAACTATCAGTTAGTGCAGATAAACAAGATGCAGAAAGTACGAAGGGAGATGAGCCAACTGGAGAGGGTCAGCATCTTTCACTCGGTGCTGACACCATTGTGAGCAACAACAGGAGTACCTATAAGTTGCTAACATATAATTGTTTGATCAATTTGATCAAAATTTCCAGCTCAAAATTAATTTCTAACCTAATTGTCAAGGAGCTCAAAGAGCAAGGATGTGAGTTGAAAGTATTGAACTCGAATGATAAACTAGTCAATGACTTTTTACTTTCAAACTTTAATATTGATAATATGAATCAAACGTCAACTGACAACGCTGTTCTATTGATTAGAAACAAATCCTTATTTCATATTAAAAGCGCAAAGGATTCCTTAGTCTTGTTAATAACTATAAAAAACAGTGACTTGAACGCTAAAATGTACGGTAAGTTGCTAGATGATAATGGAGTGAAGAATTTGCCAGATATGCGGTACAGCGATGAAGATTCAGCCCACTTTGAGTATAGTTCGCAGACTAAAATTTTTAAAATTGAGTCCGAAGTTGATTTGTCTTATCAATTTAGCCCTGTGACCAGCGACAATTTCATGCGTAAGGATACGCTAATTTTATCCAGTATACTTTCTTTCTTGAAGAAGTTTGCTAGATCATTAAATTCGTTGAAGATGATAAGCAGCAATCCTGCGTTGAGCATTATAAAGGTCTCATCAGATGGTGTTACTTTTAAATACGGTGAAAGTCAAGACGAATATATGACTTTAAAGATGCCAAGACAGGGCAAGATAAATATCAGTATCGAACTACCAGAAAAGAATCCTCATTACAGTTACTTACCGTATTTGAATGAGATTCTTTCAAACGATAATATGACTCATTTGAATATTCAGGAAGTAGTGCTTTATCTGAGGCTTACACTCAAATTCTGCAGAAAGATCCACGATTTGCGTTCACGTACCAGCGTGGAGTTGAAGAGATTTAACCTTTTGAATGAGGAGGTTGATTATGAGAAAAACCCGGATGACTTGCAGTACATGCCTAATTTCGGATATTTACCGTTTGTTTGCAACCTTGAAAGCTTGCGCCTGGTATATTTCAAAAGCGTTAAAGTAGACACTCAACAGTCTACCGGAAAAAAGAAGAACACCAAAATAGTTTCCGACGTCTTCAAATTTGAAATTAAGGTTGAGCTACGTCATCGAAGTACCCATGTCTCCAAGAAGCATTCAAAGTTTTTCATTTCACTTGGGGATGTGAGAACCGAGACTACAGGCAAGATCACTTCCTTGGCATCGATCACTAACGCATGCGGTGGTAGTGGGAAGGTCTTGCACGATCTGACCACACGGCTAGCCACAACCGTTGGAAAGTACTTCAACGGTGAAGAATTCCCGGCAGACCTGAATAACGGAAGTATCGTGTTCTTGAAAGATGGAGTCTGCTGTGATTTTGACTGCATTGACAAGGTCCTCGAAGATTTGCATTCCCGTCTTTATGCATTGGTCAGTGACTGACCACCATGTGTACGTAACTTTGGGTACTCTCTGTAATATTAGTCTAAATTGTGTGTCGCGGAAAGGGCGACATGAATTTAATCATTTGTACACTGGAGTTCGTTCTTGAGCGTTAAATATATTGGTAGGTTTTTCAGACATAGTTACGTTGTCTAAACAGACATAGGTTAGACAGAGATGGGAGGTGTGGAAGAAATAGTTAAGGGCCAACCCTTAGGTTTATACTATTCTTCTTTGTATCACCAGAATCCAAGCGCTGGAATCGGACGAAGAGGAACACCCGGAAATGGTGGAAAATTTGTTAATTCGAGAGGAGGGACGCCTTCAAAAGATATCAATGGAGGATCGGGAGGATCAGGTGATGGAGACGGAAATGATGCATTCAGAACATCAAGAGGAGGTGGTGGAAGCAATGGGAACAATGGAGATATGAGCATAGCAGCGAGGCAAGCAGTGGCATCTTCTTCGGCTAAACGAAGACGTGTGAACTACAACATACAGCAGATACAAGCTGAACAGTTTTTAACAGCACGTCCTAAATCTAAGTCTATTGAAGAAGAATTGGAGTCGGAGATTATTGACATCACAGGGAGCAAAAACGACACAGTCAGGCGCAGTAATATATCAATCGCTGAATTGAGGAAAGCACAACGGAGGTTTGACGAGTTGAACCGGGAGAATTACAATGAAAATGTGAGGATAGAAATACCAAAAAATGTGACGGGCTTGGTTATAAAACGTAGCACCAATGCCGGTGCAGTTGTGAAACGGCTACTCATATCAAAAAAGGGCTGGTCTAATTTTGTCGACGAGTTGAGTAAAAATGAACAGAAACTAGTTGGCAACGATGGACCATTAGAGGTCAAGCCCAACGTTTTCCAGATTGAGAAGCTTTGCACAATCTGTGGAGGAGTCAGTTACAGCTCCTGTATCAAATGCAGAGCCCGTGTTTGCTCTGTCAAGTGCCAGAACATTCACAACGATACCAGGTGTACGCACTTTTGAAAATCGATAAATAATTGTATTATTATGTATAATAAAATTTACCCACAGTAGGAAAAGCCAACAACTCTTATACATCAAACGGTGGTGAATAAAGTCCAAACACCTTTGAGGTATCCAACAATCTCGTCTCCACCTAGCTTGGAGTCACCGTATATTCTGTCGACAAAAGAGATTGGCACTTCTGCGATAGTAAAACCTAAAGCTCTGGCTCTGACCATCATTTCCATTTGAAAGACGTAACCCTTGGACTTAGTGACTTCAATAATTTTTGCCAATACATCCTTCTTGTACAACCTGTAAGAACCTGTGAGATCTGTCACGTTGGGTCTCAAAACAACGGTGGCCAAGAAGTTTGCACCTCTGGAGATAAGTTTTCTTTTTAAGTCCCAACCGTAAACACCGCCATCGCCAGCGTACCTAGTACCGGTGACAATATCGTAGTTGCCCTCTTTTTGCTTCTTGATGAATTCAGGAATTGCCTCTGGGTGGTGGGAGAAGTCGGCATCCATAATGATGACAAAATTACCCGTAACATACTTCAAGCCATGCATGTAGGCAGTACCAAGACCCAACTTACCTGCACGAGGTCTCAATTGTATGTGATCCTCTCCATATAGCTTGATGAGCTGTTTGGCTACTTCCTGTGTTCCGTCTGGAGAAGCATCATCGACAATAACAATTTCCCAATCAAGTTTATTTTCCGTGAACGTCTTCGCAATGAGGTAGGTAATGATGGGAAGATTTTCCCTCTCGTTGTATGTTGGAAGAATAACAGAATATTTATCACCAGCCATCTTTGTTTGGGTAGCACTGCTTGCTGTAATATCTAGTAGCAATGTCCAAGGCAAATCTTGTTATTGCAATAGTTTTCTGCTGCTCAGGAAAGACCACGTAACTGAAGGGACGCAAACAAAACATCTGGCGACGCGAGGATATTGAAGACGGAAAAAGATCAAAAGATAGATCGGGGAGCTCTGACATAGTAAAGAAGAGGGATCGAGAAGTGCTGGCAGCTATGTTGTCAGGAAAGTATAGAGGGAAACTGACCAGACAGAAAGGACACAGTGATGGCGGTGGACAGTTATATTAAACGAATGTTTGGCCCCGATGCCGCCACATTCGGCAACTCTAAGGTCCTTCTTGTCGGTGCTGGTGGAATAGGTTGTGAGCTTCTCAAAGATCTCATCATGATGAACATCGGAGAGATTCATGTATTGGATTTGGACACAATTGATCTGTCAAACTTGAATAGACAATTCTTGTTCCGCTATAAGGATATCAAGAAATCCAAGTCTCAAACGGCCATCACGGCAGTTGAATTTTTCAACTACAGATCTAAGCTAGTTTCTTATCATGGCAGTGTCTTGGATAAGAAAATGTTTCCACTACACTTTTTTGAACAGTTCAATGTGATCTACAATGCGTTGGATAACCTTGAGGCAAGATTTTACGTGAATAGAATCTGTCTTTACCTTAACACGCCGCTTTACGAGAGCGGAACAACAGGATTGAAAGGACAGGTCCAACCGATTTATCCATATATTAGTGAATGCTTTCATTGTGTCCCCAAAGAGACTCCCAAAACATTTCCGGTGTGTACCATTCGGTCCACACCTTCTAAACCTGTTCATTGTATAACTTGGGCAAAGGATTTTCTCTTTTCACAGCTTTTTGGTGAGGGTAGCCCCGAGGATGTACCAACCCCTGATGTGTCGGAATTTACTAACAAAGAAGAAGCGGAAGCATCTGCTAATGAAGTTAACGAATTATCGGAGCTGAGGAACCTGGTGGATTCTTCCAAGGTTGATGATCATGAGTTTGTCACCAAAATTTTTGACAAGATATTTGTAACTGATATTGAGCGTCTTCTAAAAATCGAAGATCTCTGGAAATCGAGGGAGAAACCTTCTATCTCTGAGCTGGGAGATTACAAAGAATATCTAGCGTCATCAGGAGATTCTTCGGAAGACAGAAGGTACGAAGCAAGCGACATGGAACAGTCGAGTATCAAAAGCATCCTCAAAACATATGTTACTGCTTGTCTTAGACTAGCGGATCGTTTACGCAAAGGCGAAAAGCTGGAGTTCGACAAAGATGACAATGACACATTGCGTTTTGTAATGGCCGCATCTAACATCAGGTCGCTCATATTTCATATCCCTACTAAATCTGAATTTGATGTTAAGCAGATAGCTGGTAATATCATTCCAGCTGTGGCTACCATGAATGCGATAATGGCTGGTTTTTCTGCTCTTTCCAGTGTTAACTACTACATTGAGAAAACTAATAAAGAAAGGGCTGCAAAATCCAAAATGCTTTTTGACTCTTCTGCTACAGACAAAGTGGTGAACTCTTCTAAATTGGCGAAGCCGAACCCATCATGTAGTGCATGCTCGATAGTCAAAGGGACAGTGAAACTGAATTTGAAGCAACTAAAATTATCCGATTTGAGAAATGCTTTAATTGAAAAATACAAATACGCTGATGACGTCGAAATTATGACGTTAGATGCAAGATTGTTGTATGATTTTGATCTTGAAGAAAACTTAGAAAAGTCATTGCCTGACTTTTTGGAGGATGGCACGATACTGCTAATCAGCGATTCAGATGAGCGCTTGGATATTATAGAACTTTACGTTGTTGACAACCCTTCATCATCTACTATTGAATTACCGGACCTAAGTATTCCCCTTAAAAAAATCAAAGCAAAGGAGGAGAGCGATGTTGAAGGCGATCTGATAGATGAACCAGTTATTGACGATGGGGAAGACAAAGTTGTTAGTACCGAAGATGGCTCGATCATTGTGCTTGATGATGACGATGAGATTAACGAAGAACCTGCTACCAAGAGGCGGAAACTTATCTGAAACATCTCTTTTTTGTACAATATTTAATGCATAATTAAAATGTTATGATGTCACTATTCTACACACAGAAAAGAATATACAAAGTACCAATTAAAACATACATATATCCTGTTTTAACAAACTCATATCTTCAAAACAATTTATTAGGACCACTTCGGATTTGACCTGGTTTTCAACTTTTCAAACCATGTTCGCTTCTCTTTACTTTTTTCTTTTGTTTTTTCTTTCTCTTTCTCTTTCTCCCTGGTCTTTTCTTTACTTTTATCCTTACCCTTTTCTATAATTTCTTGTTTGGTTTTCCCCTTGTCTCTCAAACTAGACATCGGGAATCCTATTGAACTATTTGTTTTTTCTGAAGATGACACAATATTGCGAGTGGTATTAGAATTAGGCACATGGGTTGCAACGATTGAAAATATGCTAGATTGTTTATTTGTTCCCTGGATGGGGTTTCCTTTATCTTTAGATGCATTTGTAGAATTGGATCTCTTCTTTCCACTCAACACCCCCTGTTCGTTATTAACACTTGCATCAGCACTCCCAAAAGATGGAGTAGTAGCAGTCTTACGAAGTAAGGATGGGTCATTGACAATATCTGGGTGTGAATATTGCACAAGATTATATTCCAGAAATGGAGGGGTTTTCTGTCGATTTTGCTGAGTGTGCTCAAAATTCTTAGAAGTCGCTCTTGAATTACTATTCGCACGACTTGTCATTAGATTCATTTCGTCAGTAGTCTTATGAGCTTGCAACAAAGATGGCTGAAACGAAAATGCGAGTGAGTTGGATGATTTCCCAGTATCTTCGGTTGTACCAACCATGCTGTCACTTTCATAATCACTGGCTGTGGACATATTGCTATTCTTTTCTCCATTGTGAAGAGAATAATACTCATCAATGCTATCTGCATCATTATTTTTAAAGTGTGAATTTTTCAGTTGAGTGCTTTTACTTTGCCCGAGATTTTCAGAATTCTTGAACATATTCTCCACGTCCGGGGTATCATCTCGGCTCATTGTAGCCGTGGTTGGAGAAATAGGAGGAATAAACGAAGGAACTTTTAAGCTACAGTTAACATTCTCTGTCGAACTGTGAAATCCAGGAGGTTTAGTCAGGGAGCTGGCAGCACTTGCAGAATCAGTAAGGAGAGCTTCAGATTGGATCTGATTTTCATGAATGGCGTCCGGTAGAGGTAGGCCCAATTCCTTGACGAGGCTATTTCCATCAACAGATGCCAATGTACGATCGATTTTGTTAGTTGAGCCGTCCGCAGTCTCTGATCCCAATCTTGATGAAAGTAAAGAGGAGACTCCACTTTGATTCGACATAATTCGGCTCAAATTATCATCTGTGCCACCCAAGACCTTGAAAGTTGACGAAGCCGATGAGCACGCCGGTATCCTCACCACCTCACTATGAGGAACTTGAGAAAGTGATTTACTATGAGGTCTCGAACGAGTTACTCTTGGGCTTGAAAACAAGGTCACCGGAGCTCCCAAACCTTCCAAACCGGAAACATCACGGCCATTTCCAGATGGTGTAAAAACTTGTCTTAACGGGGACCCTTTCAGTGGTGAAGATCTGCTGTCATTAGGATGGTACAGTATTTGTGTCTTTGCATTCGAAACGCCCTTTCCAATTGGAGTGGCGGTGGGTTCTATAGTTATGGCTGGTTTGATATGAGTTGGGGAACCATCTTGATCTGCGATATTAACAATGCCATTACTCAACTTGATATTTTCATTATTTTTGTTAGTCCCGTCAATCTCGCTGTTAATTGCATCATCAGACTTTTGATCTCCGCTATTTTCGTCGAGTTCATCTGCCTCCTCCACTATTTTCTCATAATTGTCAGATGGGATTCGAGAAGTAGGTGTGATGCTTTCTTTTCTCGTTCGAATTGTATCCAGTGGAGGACTAGATTTCTCGCTCTGGACATTAACTAAAATTTTATGAGAATATGTTATCATGAACTCAATCACCAAACTATTAATCGCATACTCTTCAGGGTTCATGTCATGATCCATATGAAATAAAATGGAAGGTTGAAAAATGGCAGCCAAATTTTTTGCTGGCATTCTATTCTTGTCTGACTTCAGGTTGAACATTGCAAGCATGTCGACTAGGTAGAATAAGACTCTGTGTTGAATTGGAGGTAGCCTTTGGAAAAGAAGCGAGTATTCCTTCAAAAGCTGGCGACGTTGTGCCACTATGATCCTGCGCTTCTGCTTATCGGGTTTTATGTAAAGAGTTCCCTTGGTGTCCTTCTCCTTGAGATACTGAAGAAGTTCTTTTTTCTCCAAAAGCGAGTCTCTGAAGGAGTCGTAGAGACTGAAAGGTATGAGAGGCTCCGACAACGAGCCCAGATAACGCCTCAAGAGAGAAGCGGCATCGTGTACTGTATAGCCGTCCCAATCAATCTTTGCGCCGTAGTCGGGAGGTGTAGAGAAGATCATTTGAAGATGCTTTACTCTTTTGTTGGAGCCTGAAAGTCTGAATATACCCTCAACGTTCAATGCATTAGCCTTCAAGTAGGAGCCGCAGGAGACAATAACGAGTGGGACTTGGCCATATGCAACATTTAGTTGATGCTGTGTGGTTGCAGTGGCGCCTTTTTGATTGCTAGTGGCATCATCGTCGCCTTCATCTCTACGGGCAGCAGGCAGATCGGCAGATATATAGATCGTGCCGTGGGCCAGTCTTGTGGAAGTTTCAATGTCACAGCCGAAAATGGAGGAGTCGCCAATGGCATCAAGCTGGCGCTGCTGTAGGAAGGAGTCACGGTGGGACCTGAACCGTTCGCCGGGTTGGGTGGCGGCGTCAGCAGCGGTGTTGCTGCCATGGTGGTCCTGGTGGATGTTGGAGGAGGAGTCCAAAAACTGGGAAAGGGGTCGGAACGAATGTGAGGAGCGAGACTTCAATCCAAGAAACGGTCTGGACGGGGTTGGAGAGGACGACAACGGCTGCGGCGTGCCTGACTTTTGCGGCGACAGGATGTTCAACGACAGCGGGTTGCTGTTCTTCCGTGGGGACGACGAGTTGGAGTGCTTCACTGGCGTCGGGGCGTAGAGCTTGTTGCTGCTGGTGCCGGGGATCGCTGAAGCGCCCACGGTTGCCCCATGCGAGACGCTCTGGCTGGACGTGGAGAGGTTCATGGCGACGGAGGCCGGGTCGGAGGAGTCGTTCAAGTCCAAGTTGCTCGGGTTGAAGGTCGAGTTTGACGGCGAGGACACGTCGTTCGGGCTGTCGGATTTCTTGAGAAGCTTGAGCCAGTTGGAGATCGAGTTTCTCGAGGGCGACATCGTGTGCGGAGAGGACGCCATGGTGGAATATGCGCAGAGCCTGGCGCAGACACGGAAGTGGAGGTGGAAGTGGAGGTGAAGGTAGAGATGGAAATGGAGACGGAGACGGAGATGACAAGGGCGTGTGCTGAGATCCCCCTAATGCGCTTGCGGTGGCAGCTAACGATGGTGGCAGGAGCGGGTTGGTTGAGTCCTGATAAGCACACACACAATCACACACCAAGACGGATGGGGCACGCTCTGTTTCTGTCTGCAATGCACGTCTGCTACAGACACCTACACGCTGTCTGCGCAGAGGCTGTGATAACAGACGGCCTCTCTCTTTCTCATGCTCACCCTCTCCCGCCTTCTTTTTTTTTCCCTTTCTGCACAGTACGCATTTCGTGGAGACGCAGAAAACGTGACGCCAGAAGAGGGAGGAAAAAGAGGAAAAAAGAAAAAAGAAAAAAAAGAAAGGGAAAAAAAAAAAAAATGAATACTAAAAAAAAAATAGACGAGGCAGAAAAACGCGCCGCGCCGATCGCCGCGCCGATCGACGTGCATTTTTGGATTTTTGAATTTTTTGCATTTGGCACCCGTGCACCGGTTCTGTGGTGGGAGGCGCGGAAGGATGCTCTGCTCACGTAAGCGCAGTTGGAGGCTGCCGTGGCAGAAGAAAGGAAAACCAGAAGGGGAGGGAGAGACAGGGAGGGAGGACGAGAGAGCTGGGCTCATCAGCAACAGACAAAGACAGAAGGAAGGCTCTGCAGCAAGAGGAGATCTGTTGCCGGAGAGCACAGAATCAGGAGAGTAAGCCCCATCCGACCAAGATGAGTTTCAAGGGACTGCAGAAGGCCATTGTCCGGGCCCCACAGAATTTCCGGCAGAAGATGCACATGGGTACGGTGACGGAGGATGCGGTTTATTCGGACGCAGAGCGTCGTTTCAAGGAGTTGGAGACGGAGACAAAGCGGTTGTCAGAAGAGTCGAAGCGGTACCACAAGGCGGTGAACGACATGTTGGACCATCAGCTGGGGTTCTCGAAGGCGATTGAGGAGATCTACAAACCGATCTCGGGCAGAATGTCAGACCCGAACTCGACCATCCCCGAGGGGAATCCTGAGGGAATTGAGGCGTGTGAGCAGTACAGGGACGTGGTGAACGAATTGAAGGACATCCTTAAGCCGGACTTGGAGTTGATCGAGAGCAGGATCATCGAGCCGGCGCAGGAGTTGCTCAAGATCATCCAGGCGATCCGGAAGATGGCGGTCAAGAGAAACCACAAGCAGTTGGACCTCGACAGGCACCAGAACTCGATGACCAAGTACCAGAACAAGAAGGAGCGTTCTGCGAAGGATGAGGAGAAGATGTACAAGGTGGAGAACGAGGTGGCCATTGCCCAGCAGGAGTTCGACTACTACAACGAGATGATGAAGACGGAGCTGCCTATCTTGTTCCAGTTGGAGGCCGAGATGGTCAAGCCGCTGTTCATCTCTCTGTACTACATGCAATTGAACGTCTTCTACACTCTTTCCTCCCGTATGGAGGAGATGAAAATACCCTACTTTGATTTATCCCAAGACATTGTCCAGGCGTTCCAGATGAAGCGTGGAGACATCGAGGAAAGAGCAGACGCTATTGGAATCACCCACTTCAAGCTGGGCCATGCGAAGAGCAAGCTTGAACAGACAAGAAGAAGGTTTGAAATGCAGAATGCCGGCGCCCCAGGTTCTCCAGGAGCATCGACGTACTCACCTCCTCCATATGCCGGTGCACCAGCGTATGGTGCAACCGCTGGTGGTTACGGCGCAGGGGCCGGAGTAGCCGCTGGAGCTTACGGTGCAGCTGCAGGAGCAGGAGCAGGAGCAGCTGCCGGAGCTTACGGTGCAGGGGCAGCAGGCGGCTATGGAGCCGGTGCCTATGGTGCTACCCCAGCCAGTCCTTCCACTGCTTCCACATACAGCTCATACGGTGCAAGTGCGACGGGCTACGGGGCATCTCCTCCAACCACTGCAACTACAGGATACGGTTCTCCAGCGACAGCGGCACCAGCAGCTGCCGTTGGTGCCTACGGTGCCTATGGCGCCTACGGCGAGAAGGCAGGGTCCGGAGGACCTCCGTCGTACATGGGAACACAGCAGGCGCAGGCAAACACCTACTCGACGCCTCTTTCGCCTGTATCTCCAACCCCACAGATGCAAGCTCCACCTGCAGTGGTCCAGCCTGCAGTCGCCCAGCCTGCGGTCGAAACCTGTACGGCCTTGTACGACTACACTGCACAGGCAGCTGGCGACTTGACGTTCCGCCAGGGCGATGTTATAAAGGTCATCCAGCGTACTCCCGACCAGAATGGATGGTGGACAGGAGAGCTGAACGGTGTGCATGGTGTCTTCCCGGGTAATTACGTTCGTTTGAATTGAAACCACTGCAACCCTTCTCGCCCACCGTTAGGTACGTTACAATTGCTTATATGTTTATATGGTGTATGATTCATTTTCCTCTATACTTTTCTATCGTTTTGTTCGTATTCTTATTTTCAATGTGTATAATGAACTGTATTATTGTTCGAAACGCGACGACATGAATTTTGTCCTGTTCTGTACTACTACAGCCATTTTCACCCGATTTGAAAGGGTCAGCTTTAGATTTTACAGCTGGGCAGAGCCAACAAGTTGCAGTCATTAACATGCCAAGATATTTTGTCGAGTTTGTGAATTTGCAAGGAAAAGCTGAAAATGGAAACACCGGCGCAGGACAACCCAAGTCCATCACTGTCACTTTGAAACTTTTTTCCAGCTCCCTTCCGAAGACTACACGGGCTGTTGCATCGCTGCTTCTGCCGGAAATCAGCGATGACAAGAAAGCAGTGACATATAAGAAGTCCCAAGTGACGAGGGTTATTGCGCCAGAATACCTTGTTCAGTTTGGAAGGCCTGTCAGGAGATCAAAAGAAAGCCTCGAAAAGATAAGTCCCTTGATCGATATTGAAGAGTACAGACAGCACGAGGCGAAATTCACCGAACGGACCCGTGGACGACGAGGGTTGGTGTGTGTGGCAATTCGTCCTGGAGAAGACTGTCCTGATCAATATCAATCCGTAGAGCTTTGCATTGTGTTTGTGCCCTGGGGTGAGTATCAAGAGCTTGATGGGTACGTGGTTGTCGGAGAGTGCAAGGAGTGGGCAGCATTAAGCAGATGGATGTCTTCAGTAGATGTACAGCAAGAGCCTACCACAGGTTCGTGGGAAGTGCCTACGGGGAAGGGTGTCTGGGTGAACAGATGTGGGCGTTTGCAGGAAAAGGGTACCCGTGAAACGTCTAAAAGGGAGAAGGACGCCTGGGCGAAGAAGGCCCGGGCCGTTGACGTGCTGTTCAAGAAACAGCGTGTCGGGTAGGGTGAAATACGCAGATGTCGAAGTGAAAATGACCGAGAGAGTCACAGCTTTGCTCATCAACCGGAGATACACACTTCCAAGAATCTCTATTACATCCATGCTGCAGGTGGACCCGTTGGAAGACGGGGCCGGTGCCCGGGCCTTCAAACCAGACTAACAAGCTAAGTCTGGTGACGCCCGGGGCTGGATGTGTGGTGAGAGAGGCAAACATTGACAGGGTCAAACATCAGAGAAGAAGAATGTGCAATGGGAGAGTGGGAGGTTGAAAAAAGTGTTGCAGAGCGTTCTCGACGGTGCGATGGCGATTTTTCCTCGCTGGGCGAGAGAGACAGGGTTTGTCTCAGTCTTTTCCCTACGCCGGTTGTGTCGAAATAATGATAGCCGAATGGGAGCCCGGACAAGCACAAGCAGAGGAAAAACGCTGCGGTCGGGGAAGAAGTAAAAGTAGGTATCAATGGAAGCTTATTATAATGTACATAGACAATGCTACAAGCGTTTGCCGGTGGCCTTGTAGACGACTCCGACAGGCGAAATGTACGCCTCGAGCATGCCCGTGCCGATCATCAAGGCAAGCACCCAGTCGAGTCCGACGCCTCTGAACTTGACGATGTTCACGCCGGGGCCGTTGGCCTCCTGTTTCGGCTGTGCAGTGCCGACCCTGTCTGTGGTGTAGTACTCTCTTTTGAAAGCATTGTTGTTGTTATTGCTGTCGGGAGCTTTGCTCGCAGCCTTGCTCTTTGGCGGCACGTAGGGTTTGAACCACCTCTCCTGCAGCGCCGACGCCATGATCATGTGCTCTCTCGTTTTGTCTGTGAGGCCGGCAATCCATTTGCAGGAACTCTTCACGACACGGAGCAAGCCGCCGAGATGCGGGAGCGTGATGTTGTAGACACCCACAGATGACTCGGAGGCGGCGGCGGCAGACATGCAGATGAGGCCCTTGGCGATCAACGTCGAGAAGCTGATGCCGGCCTCGAGGAGGTCTGACGCCGAGACCTGTGTGGCAGACGGGTCCACTGAGAGCAAGTCGACGTAGCGCTGCATCAGCTTCTCTTCGGACCCGCTGAAGCTGCTCTGCACCGTGTGCATGAACTGCTCCGAGGGCACGAGCACGGTGAAGGAGAAGTTCTCGAAGTTCATGTCCAACACCCGCAGACGGGCGTCGGCGACGAGCTCGCTGACGAGCTTGTCCACGAGTGTGTGCTGGTGGGGGAAAATGGCGTAGAGCTGGTCCTGGACAAAGACGTGGGGGTATTGGCGGGAGATGCGGGCCGTCTTGGAGTTCTGTGAGAGCAGACCTGTTCCGACGCCAACTCCGAGCTGTGGGAAGCTGTATGCCCTCGAGAGACGGGCGGCAACCTCCATGAGAGCCTTCTTCGTTGGCGGACGGGACGTGTCGACGCCGGGGAAGTGCATGTTGGGCAGAGCGTTCTCCGGCGACTCGACAAGGGCCGTTTCCGACTCGACGGTGTTTTCGGCATTAAAGAAGGACTTCTTTGTCGTGGCCGGGGGCGTTGGAGCCGTCTTCGTCGACGAAGACGACGACAACGACGACGTCTTCCGCGGGCTGCCCCTGGCCTTTGCCTGCAGTCTGGCCAAGCGTTCTCGCAAGGACTCACTTCGGGCCATGGTGCAGCAATCTTCCTCAAAGACGTCCCGAGCGATGTCCCCGTCTCCCGGTGTGTGGCGTCCGAGAACGTGAAGATAAATAATTTGCTCGGTTCCTCCGCCCTCCCCCGCAGCGTCCAGGCAGCCCTCGCAATGCTACTTACTTCTGCCTCGACGTCTGCTTCTCTCTGGGCCATTCCTTCTGCTGTCGCCGCCGCAGGCTCGGTGTCCTCCTCTGCCCGCAACAAGATGCACTACCAATACAACGTGAAGATGAACTGCTCGGGCTGCTCGAACGCCGTCAGCAAGGCTGTGAGCCGCCTCGAGGACATCGACAAGGTCGAGACGGACCTCAAGACGCAGACCGTCGACGTGTACACGGACAAGGTCGACTACCAGACGGTGCTCGAGAAGATCAAGAAGACGGGCAAGGAGGTTCTCGGCGGCAAGATTGTCGCCTAGCGGTCCCGATCCCCGTTGCTTTATACTCTACAGTTGTCTTATAAGTTTCCTGTGTAGAAAGAAAACCCAGTAATGCGAGAACAAAAATTCCAGCGAATTTCCCCGCCTCGTTTTTTCCCCGGAAAAGCGAAGCGGGGACGACATGAATCGACGAGTCTACTCGTGAAGACTCTGACGACGACGACAACGACATGAGCAGCAACCACGACGACGGCGGCAGACTGGCCTAGGAAAACCCAGAGAGCCATGACGCAGCAGGCTGGAGAGAAAGAGGCGTCGCAGCAGACACAACCTTCTGCGCTGCGTGTCTTGCAGAGAGACCCGTACCTCTCGTTTCTCTGTGGAGGGGCCGCCGGAGCCCTGTCAAGGACGGCCGTGTCGCCCGTCGAGCGGGTCAAGGTGTTGTTCCAGGTGCAGGGCGGCACTGGCGGCGCCGGCGGCGCAGGGTACCGTCGGGGCACGCTGGCAACAGTGGCGCAGATCTACCGGGAAGAGGGCTACAAGGGCCTCTTCCGAGGAAACGGGATCAACTGCATCCGGATCGTACCCTACACGGCGATCCAGTACACGGTCTACGAAGACCTGAAGGACATGGTCACCCACGGACAGCGGGCGCTGAGCACCGGAGAGAAGCTGACGTGCGGAATGGCCGCCGGACTGGCCAGCGTGCTGGGCACGTACCCGATGGACCTCGTCAAGACAAGACTAAGTGTGCTCACAGCACGCGGGCTCAAGGGTGTCAGCGGCAGCAGTGCTGCTTCTGCTGCTGCTGCCGCCGCCGCCAAGGTCGATCTGTCCATGTGGGGGAACCTCAAGACGATCTATCTCCACGAGGGCGGTCTGCGGGGCCTCTACCGGGGGTTTGTGCCCACAAGCCTTGGCGTGGCGCCGTACGTGTCTCTCAACTTCTCCATCTTCGAGAAGATGAAGGAGAGCGTCGGCACCGTCTTCCCCGGCTGGCAGCACGGCTCCCGGACGGCGGAGGCGTCCGTCGTGCTCGTGCTCGGGGCCCTCAGCGGCGGCATTGCCCAGTCGATGGTGTATCCGTTCGACATCCTCCGGCGGCGGTTCCAGGTGGCCACGATGAACGACGGCAGCCTTGGGTTCAAATACAAGAGCACCTGGCATGCGCTCACACACATCGTCCAGCAGGAGGGCGTCCGCGGACTCTACAAGGGCTGGACCGCCAACATGTTCAAGATCATGCCCAGCATGGCCGTCCAGTGGGCCAGCTACGACCTCATCCGGCGTCTCATTGCTGGACTGTAGGCCCCGTACATAGACACCGACATAGATATAGATATAGACTTTGACATATAGACAGACACTCAGATTGATAGATAGGCACAGAAACTGCCGTTTTCGTCTCCTCGCTCTCACTTTTTTTTCGTTTTTCCATCTCCGTGTGGCCTTTTTCCATGCCACAGGCTGGCCACAAGACTCTTGGAACTACACCGTGTCTGATCTGGCTGCTCATTTGAGCAGGCAACACACCATGAGACCACTATCCCTCCCGTCGCAGGGCCCGCCACGTCTTCCTGTGCGTCCGTCACTGAGCGCCAGGGCTTCGTCCCCGACCGCTGTGCCCGTCAGCGTCGGCAACGACCCTTCTGCCGAAGTTTCAGAGCAGCAATGGGCACCACCAACGACAATGCGGCTGTTGTCTCTGCAGGAGAAGAGGGCTCCTGCCAATGGCGACGGCGACGACGACGACGGGGACGACGACACACGGGGAACCAGGGAGACAACCTCTGGGACACCAGAGAACGTCCTCACAGAGGTGCCCGTGCTGCCCAAGAGACCCTCCCTGCCCACGGACCTATCCCTGCAGGAGAACCAGGAGGACACATTCACCAACCTGTCCGAGTTCTTTTTCATGAACCCCGTTTCCGGAGCAACAACAAGGTCTAGCCTGAATTCGAGTATGTCCAAGAACGTCACCGAGACGCCGCCAAGACAGCTGCAACCGTTGAACCTCACACTGCCTAGCATCATGTCTGTCGCCAACAAGGGCGTCTACGGGGCCAGCAGTAATAACGGTGCTAATAATAATAACAATACCGGCACTACTGCTAGCAACAGTGGCAATAAAGGCATGAACACATCAGGAAAGGGGAACGCCGGAAGGAAGAACGCCGGCGGCAATGAGCACGGGAACAGCAAAAACAACACTGGCAACAAGTTCTACATACGGCTCCTCGAGGATGTGCATTTGGACGACCAGTCGGTTCTCTTCGACCTGATGGACACCCTCATGCAGGTACGGTCGGAGAACGAAAAGTTGAAGGAGGGTCTGTGGAGCAAGATAGACTCTCTCAGCACAGCAGCAAACAAGAAGGTCAGTAACAGCCAGAGAGAAGACTCCACTCGCTACGAACAAAACAGCTTGATGTTCGACTCGAAGCTCTCCAACGACGAGCTGAAAAAGATGTTGCGTGACCAACGCACGTACAACAGTGTGCTTGCGCAGACCGTCGACGATTTTCAGGACTCGCTGGATAGCATCTTGAACGCACTAGTGGCATCTAACAAGGAGGCCGGCACGGAGCTGATTTCGTCCATCGAGAAGGGAGAGGCTGCCGTGGAGCAGAACTCCGACGAGATGTGGAGATCCTGGATGGAGGTTGTCTCTGCCATGGAGGACGTTGCCAAATTCGACAGCTCGATTGCCAACACGATACACGGCCTATGAAAGCATCGCCACGACCATACCGAAGCGAGTACTTTCTTGTGCTATATCTAGCACGGTACAATTACCAGCCCCTAACCGTATGATAGCCATCGGCGACGGATTTCCTCTATTTAAAGTGGCGTGGCCTAAGACGGTGCTAAATTAGAGATACTGTGTCAATATCTAACGTATTTCTTGTGTAAAGGCACCTGTTGGATGGCTTTTTCAGTGAGGCAGGTCTCTGAATTCTCTTGGCATCCCGGTAACGTCATAATGGAAGAAATCAAATTTTCATGGATGCGTATAGATCATCATCTCAATGATTACATCCGTGTTTCTGCCTCAAGAGCAGCGTTCCAAAAGGTCTCTGGAAAAAAGATGCATTGAAGCTGAAGGATTTGTTCTTGCCATCGATGCGAACACTAGGATGTCGACCATTATGAATGAAGGGTTTGCCATATGAATTTTAGATATAGAGTAGTAGTAGCAGAATGGAGAAAAAGCTGGAATTCCATGCCAACAGTTATTCTTCACAGAATGTCATCTACTCCCTCTCAAAGATTGTTCACTTGAGTCAGCCAACGAGCACTAATAACCTACAGTTTTATCCTAGAGTTTGCCAATCGTCCATACTACATACTCTACGCTCTTTGTGCAAGAATTCTTCTTCTTTCACGCTTAGATGGTCTCCATGGCGATTATTTGTAGAAAGCTGAGAGGTACGCGGATAGTCAAAGGTTTCCAATAAGAGAAAATAAGGATAGCTCTAATACAACGAACATAAGAGGTTTTTGATCTCCGGATTAACTGCTTGTTCTCAAAGGTAATCAAACCGTCATGAGCTAAGTCTAAAACTCTCTCTACTGCCATTTAACGGGGCATTAATTCCCCTTAGTGTACAACTTTTCCTTAAACTTAGGAGAAGATATTATATAAAATACTGCAAATAGCCGAATTAAGAAATAGTAAATACACATGTAGCGTGCACTCTATTTTCGCTAAACCTCGTGTATTTTTTACAGCGTAAAAATGGCGTTTCAAATTCCGAAGCTAAACTGGTACTTCAAGTTTTCGTAAACATTTGAACGGAACCTAGAAAGCAAGCTGAACAAATACGAGCGTCTATCATGACGACACATGAAGCTGATGATTTCAGACCACCAACAGTGGAGGTGCCCACTCCTGTCCATACCTATACCAATCACTCACCAATTCCAAGTTCACTTCAGGCTAAACGCGTCGTTGGATCAGAACCACCTAGTATTATAATCGGTATTGACGAAGCAGGGAGAGGCCCTATAATAGGACCAATGGTCTACTCCTTGGCATATTGTTCTACTGACTTTGGTCAGAATGTACTGCCAAGTTGCGAATTCGCCGATTCCAAAAAATTGACAGAACCTAAAAGATGGGAACTGATGAAAAGAATATGCAAAAACCAAGCCAACGACGATGACGGTGATGAACTTCCGAAAAATCTTGGCTATGCAATAACGTCTTTAACTTCTTTAGATATTTCATCCTCAATGCTGCGTCCTTCTTCGTTGGTGATAAATTTAAACGAGCAGGCGCACACAGCCACTATAGAGTTGATTAAAGCAGTGATCAAAAGATTGAAGGAGAATATTGGTCAGGATGTCATCATTGCTGGTGTGTATATCGACACTGTCGGTCCTCCTGTCAGTTATGTTAAAAAACTACGACAGTTCTTCTCTGTCGATGATGTCAAGGAAATTAGAGTGGAGAAAAAGGCCGATGCAACATATCCCATTGTTTCTGCTGCGAGTGTGGTAGCTAAAGTGACAAGGGATTGGTTCATTGAATGTGCATCCAAAGAAACAGGTTGCAAAGAAGGATTTGAGAATTGGGGATCTGGTTATCCTTCCGATCCTCGTACTTCTAACTGGATCAACGGTAAAATGGATCCTTGGTTTGGTTGGGATTTGAATATCCGATATTCGTGGGGTACGGCCAGGGATGCATTCACCAGATCAAAAACATCGATTGAGATGCGCTGGGAACATGAGCTTGTGAAAAAACACGGTTTCGACGATGTTCTGGGTTTAATGAGCAAACCTGGAAAAACCTCTGCAAATAGTTTTGAAGTTGATCGAGACTGGTTTGTTGTGTAATCTTTTGGTTAATCTATAAGAAAAATTTGGTACTTATATAAACTGGTTTATTTTTCTTAATACTATAGATTTTAGAAAATAGATGCGATCATCAGCGTGCAGCAATGTTTGTGAGGGGTTCTTCTTCGTATTCCACCTCTATTCTTGCTCTCTTCGTCTTTATCTTCTTTCTCTTCTGTTGTTGCTTGTTCTTTTCTACAGCTTCTGAGTCTTGGGCTTCATCATCTTCGCCGTCGCTCTCGCTCTCACTGTCGTCGCTTGCGTCACTGTCTTGTCCTAACCATTTCTCCAAATCTTCCATATCCACCATCTCGTCTTCGTCATTCTCGTCATCTTCCACATATTCGATCTGGCCTTCATCCTCGTCCTCGTCTTCGCTTTCTAATTGGACATCGTCTTCATCACTCTCAAAGTCCTCTTCGTCCTCTTGTCCTTCCTCAGTGTCCCTGGTCTCAATTTTACCCAACACCTTTTTCCAGATCTTATCGTCTACGTTCAATGGCTTATCACCATAAGCTCCGCTCTTTAACCTATCCAAAAGTTCCTTTTCAATAGCCTTTTCGATTCTAGCCGCTGCCAGGGCCTTACGTTCTCTCTTTTCTTCTCTTTTCTTCACCTTGTGTTTCACACCAACGTAATTTCTTTCACTGACTTCTCCTCTCTCTTCTCTCAATGCCATTCTACGTTCAGTTATCTGCACTTGCTTTAATCTGGTAAACCTCTGTTTACATTTGTTGACGTTAAACTCAGTCCAGTACATCAAATGCTCATCAATTTGACGCAATGCTTTGGCATATTCCTTCGATAGACGTATCCTTTGCCACAGATTTCTTGGCGTATGGGCACGTTCCACAGTTTTGATATATAAGTAAAGCTTGCCGTCAACCTGTTTGACGGTAGCATACTGTGCATTTGCTAGCGGACAGGATCTACGATCGCATAGCCCTGTGACGTTGTATTCATTACGGCAAAAATTCTGATTGTTCTGTGATTGATGGGGACGGATCTGAAACGAACAGAATTGCTTGTTGATAACGTTCCAAATTAAGTCGTCAGACATTTTGCCTTTCCTTTTCTTCTGTTATTTTCCTTGCGGTTGTCTGCCTCGTGATGTGCTATTCAACAGTTTAAAAGAATGTCTTTTTTTGCAAAGAAGTCTACATTATTGGTCCATAAGGCCTGAAAAAAAAAATTTCAGCTGGAAAAAAAAATAAAAAATTAGGGAAATAATCAGAAATAATCAAAAAATGCGAAAAATGCGAAAAAGACAAAAGTACAGGAAAAAAAACCCCAGCCATTAACACCGTCGATCGACGCCTCAGGAACAGATTCGGGAAAACTCAGAGAGACGAGCCTCCCCCTTCACTCCACTGTATCTTTCAACTTTCACAAGCTGTATCTTCTCTCTGTCGTTGAAAGAAATATGTCCAGACACACCGGCCTTGCGGATCAGAGCATCCATCGTCTCCTGGCGGTCCCAACCCTGCTCCTTAGCAACTTCAGGGAGAAACGTGGAGGAGTATGGTCTACTACGATATCTGAAGGCGAGCCGGATGCCATGTTTTCCCACAGTCCACTCTAGTGGCGTGTCTGTAATATCCTCAAAGCTGTGTAGGACAGTGACGGCACACTGGAGATCCAACTTCGGGTTGCTTTCAATATCTGCAAGCTCATCTTGGTCAATAGGTGGGAAGCGTGGATCCTCCAACGCGGAAACCAATGCGTACTTTTCCACATACTCGGGGAGTCTGAGATTTGAAAAGTTGCCGATACATCCACGTAGCTCACTCACAGCTTCTCCTGTTGTCGGTTGTACATTCAAAATATTCCATGTGACAAACAACGGCGCCTCAATGCTCTCCTCGTAGTTGGTGTAATCGATTGCCTTTGCGATATCGGCAATTGGCACTTTCGGAGTCCTGCTGAGTTTGCTAACCAATTTGTTGATGGCAACATAAGCGAAAAAGCTCGCTGTTTCTTTAGATACCACTGGGGATGGCATTGTTATATTGCAGTTGTCGTTTTGTTGTAGTGTTTGCAGTAGTACCCATTTTGGAGATTCAATGCGCAGTCTTACCATGGACATGGTCAGATAATGGCCTATCAATGGACCGGCTAAATCTGGTGATAGACCGGAGGAGAAGGCAAAAAAATATTGACGTCTTACGTAAGCTGTTTGGCAGAATTTGGGGAAATAACTGTGGCGTTTTCAGCAATTATTATGGGGGGAGAGGCATTGTTCAGCGTTGAAGTTTATCTCCTTCGACAAATTCTTTGTGGCAAAAAGCTTTGATTTGCTTTAATTTGGCCGTTTCCAGGGTCTCAGAAAAAGAACTACGCAGTTCACTAGCAATTTTAAGAAATGAGTGTTGTGTCAGCCATCAAAACTACAGAGACGTCCCGCTTTGCCGTGTTTGCTGCAGGGTGCTTTTGGGGTGTGGAGTACAACTTCAGAAAGTATTTCAAGTTCCCATCGCAAATTTTGGACATCAAGGTCGGGTATGCCAACGGAAAGGAGAATATCTCCAACCCTTCTTATAAACAGGTCTGTACCGGAGAGACAGATTTTGCGGAAGCCGTCTTGATCTCCTATGAACCAAGTCACACAAGCTACAAGGATTTGGTGGAATTTTTCTTCAGAATCCACGACCCAACGACAATCAACTCGCAAGGTCCGGATGTGGGAACACAGTACAGAAGTGGTATCTTTACCACCGACGACGAACAGAGAAAGATAGCCCAGGCTGTTAAGGAGAAATTTCAGAAAGAGTGGTACAAGGATAAGCCAATTGTCACCGAAATCGAAGACTTCAAGAGTTTTTACGATGCCGAGACATACCACCAGCTCTATTTGAACAAGCACACCGAGAGAACAACCTGTGCCACCCACTATTACCGTGAAAAGCCAGAGTGAGGAAGAGTGGCGATCTCATCCGGAGGGTTAGTTGAACTTCCAGGATTTCGCATTTTTAATTTTTTTCCCCCGTGCTAAGAAGCTTTCATCTCCTCCTAGCATATATGTACTTTCTTTGTAAAACAGCGAAGTTGCTGTGCTATTCAGAAACAACGAAGTAATGGATTCCAGTGACGACTACAACGACTATGAGGACGGCTATGCCTCTGGCGGTTTTGACGAAGACGCATTGAATGACCAAGACTATGAACTTCTTCACGATATGCTTCCTCCGTTCAGAGACCGTGTCCAGAAGAGCAACTACAAGGGCATCTCGGATGATCTTCTGAAAGAATACATTTGGGAGGCAAACTTCAATCCCGACGAAGCATTCGTCATAGTCCAGGAAAACCACAAACGTACGTATATCTTCTTCTCTCTCTTCTTTCATTTTCATTCTTTCCGTATGCCTCTTCAAATTTCCACGTTCCCAAAATCAACGCGCTGTTCCTCATAAAAGTGCCCAATTGATAGTTTCTCAGCTTCTTTACCTACTTGTTCATGCAACCAAGATAGAGGAGTAACGAAAGCAGCCATATACATTAAAGCAAGATAGACACGTTCCATGTCGAAACTGCAGCTGTTGGCACAGAAGCGAAAACAACAAGCTTCGGCGGCTGAAGCTGTCGTTTCTCCAGATAAATCAACTGCAGAGGTGCCAGCATCACCGTCTAATGGGCTATCCAAGCTTATGCAAAAGAGGAAATTAGCATCTACGGGAAACGCATCTGGATTATCATCTTTGTTATTGAAGAAAAAAGAACTGCATTCTTCCGATACTCCACAGCAGCCCCAAGTCGAAAAAATTATCACCCAGCCAAAATTAAACTCAACGAAAAAGCCAGAGATTGACACACCGGTGAAATCTGGAAAGGAAAAGTCAGAAATTTTAAGCCGATCTGGGAAAGCACAGCAAGTAAAAAGTCTCGATATCCAGAAGATATGTGATGTGAAAAAGGAGAGCTATTCAATAATACAGTCTACGCCTACACACATTCTCCCAAGAATTATCTTTTCAGATCACACACAGTCAAAAGAAAGTCAAGAGATATCACCGAATCCCAAAAGGAGGAAGATTGATTTTGAAGGACCAGCAAGATTTAATACGTCATCGCAATCATTTGATACTAACAGCCTCTCATTATTGCAAATACCCAATTATCTAGCTCAAAAAATTACAAAAAACTTTAATAGTCCAAGCCCTGATGATAAGAGGAAGGTAGTTGAATCGCTATCGGAGAAGGTTTCCAAAGTGAACCTTGATAATGAGAAAGAGAAAGGACAGGCCAAGAAAAAAGACCAAATAAATGCCACCAAACCAAAATCGAAAATAAATATACAGGAAGAACTCGAACGTAAGGCGGCTAAGCCTTTACTTTCTTTGATTGTCATAGGTCATGTGGATAGTGGTAAGTCGACAACAATTGGAAGACTATTGTACGATTTAGGTATAGTCGACTCCCGCACTTTGCATAAGTTAACCCGTGATGCTGAACTTGCAGGAAAGGGGTCGTTTTCTCTTGCATGGGTCATGGATCAAACCCCAGAAGAAAGATCCAGAGGTGTTACCGTAGATATCGTCCAAACACAGTTTGAGACCACCACGATGAGATTTGCTGTCATTGATTCACCAGGCCATCGTGATTATGTCCCACAAATGATCAATGGTATCACTCAAGCAGACGTTGCCGTGGTTATTATTGACGCAACATCCGATTTGATTTTCGAAGCTTCCAATGTCGACAACCAAGCCATTTCCTCCGATACTTCACCATCAGAAATAGCGAGAGGACAGACTTTTGAACAGCTTACTATTGCAAGAAATTTAGGTATCCGGCGGGTCTTGGTCGTAGTCAATAAAATGGATGTTCTAGGATGGGATGAGGAAAGATTCCACTTGATACAAGAATCACTTACGTCATATTTGGTGGATAACCTCAATTTCTCTAATAAAGAATTGAGTTTTGTTCCAGCATCTGGTTTCAACGGAGATAACATTGTCAAGAAAAGCGACCAGTGTCCTTGGTACAAAGAGTCATTGACCCTTTTCCAATACTTGGAAAAAATGAATGAAGAAACACATAGGACTTTTGAACAGATGACATCAGATGCTAATGACCCCTTCGTTCTCACCATAACTGATGTCACAAGTGGGTCGGGTTCAGACACAACTAAAAAGTCTGATCAGCTAACCGTGCATGGACGTGTGAACAGTGGTATTTTGCAACCAGGTGAGTCCGTGAAATTGTGGCCCTCTGGAGAAACGGCCCAGGTGGACAATGTTGTTACTACGATTTCGCAAGTTTCTGATTTGGCTAAAAAAAATAACACCTCTGGTTCAGGTATTCGGTTGAATGAAAAAATTACAGTTGCAGGTGAGTTTGTGGAATTGAAACTCCGTAAAGTGGAATTACCTGATGCCATTTGCATTGGAGACGTTGCAACTAAAATAACTTCAGCTTTGGAAAAAAATGTCACTGTTACATGCTCACAGAAACTAAATTGTGAGCTTCGTATGTTTGGTTTAAGACGTCCAGTTTTGGTAGGCACGCCATTTGTTCTTTTCCGAGGTAATGTTTCTTACGCCGCAAGATTATCTGCGATCGAATGGGTTGAAACCAAAGTAACAAATGAAGATGGAACAGTGAAGCTAAAAAAGAACAAAAAGAGGAAACATTTAAGCTCTTCTCAGCGAGCCAGAGTAACTATTGAGACTGAAAAGCCCGTTCCTATTGTCAACTTATTACCAGAGGAAGTGGCTTCGGAAAATGAAGATGGTTTACATGGAATCGAGAAACTCAGAAGAATAGTTCTTAGGAAAGAAGGTATGACCGTAGGTGCTGGTATCATTGTTTCTTCTGAATGATTGTGATTCACTCGATCGCCTTGATTTTAGCTTACGCTTGTTAAATAGAAGAACTTAAATATACATACATCTTATAGCTGAGGATCAAAGGATGTAATCAACTATTAACAAGATTATGGCTGCAAAGAAAATCGCCCATGCAAACGTCTTGTTTCTTTTACTATTTTTTTCGTTGGCCTTGACCAAAACAGTATTCCCACTTTTCACATTTCCTACTATTTCATCTTTGTGTTGATCTAGTAATGAAATATTCTCATTCTGCATCGATAATTGCACTCCAATTTCACGCACCATACTGGCAACATCTAGCATTGAAGCCTCAATTTGCGTCACTGTATCTAAGGTTCCCTTCTTTAGCTCCTCAGCTAGAGAATCTTGTTCAGTTTGAAGCTGCACAAGCTCTTGTTGAGGAAGCTGATCTTGCAGTTTTTCATAATCATCTGTTACACATCTTACCTCTGGTTCTCTGTGATCTGAAAAACTGCCTGAATCATTCAGCCTAAACATGTTTGAATTCATCGGCATTGACTGAGTTTGGCTTGGTTTGTACGAAGTTGATGTGCTCAAAGCAGACTTTTTCAACTGCACAAGTCGTTCAACACGTTTATCGTGCATATCATTCCAAGTAAGAAGTACCGTTTGTAAAATCAGAGCCAAGGAGCTGACAATGCTAGTAAATATAGTTCTTAAAGTATCATTTCTAACAGAGACATAATCTGAATAGTCTCCCATGGAGATCAAATTCCGAGTCAATGTCTGTAACCTATTCCAATTCTCTCCTTCAGAGGAGATGCAAAATCCTATTTTATCGAGTGCAGAAGTTAACTCGTCGGAATCAGCACTCATATTTTGTAAACGAGCCTGGACGTCTTGGAGGTTCTTCACCTTCCCTGTCAACCTCTGTATTTTTGTCTTGATTTCGGTATCAAGCATGACCTTCTGCTCCTCAGAAAGTTCTCTTGAATTTGCTAAAAGGTACTGGGGTCGAACAGTGTTCAACAATGTGTTTAGTGATACCAATGCATGGTGAATTGAGGTTGCTTTCGTGTAAAAAGCACTGTTGGCAATGTGATACTCTGAACGTGATTTCTTCGTGGAAGGTCTTCTCGTCAGTTTGTCATTTTTCTGGCCTTCTCTCTCCTTCAACGAATCTGTGTATATATCTACACACTGTTTAAAGAACGCTGTTTGGTCCATCTCCGTTGGACTCTAGTACTTGGCAAATCACCGCTCCCCCTCTTCTGGGAACAATCCTCTTCATCTCATCTTCAGATCAGTATGTCTTGAATTTGCACGTCAAATGCGCTGCACCCCAATTCCGTTTTTCCCTCTGAACAGATCTTCGTTGTCCTTCCCGAGTTGCGCCTCAGATTATTCCTACGACTAAGAAAAGAAGTGTTTTGGTGTATTCAAGAGCCATCACACAGGGGTGATATTTCCAGTAAGGACACCCAGTAGTCGATTATGAATTCAGATATGGAAGGGAGCAACGTATGGGGCGAATCCCCGCTGTCCACCGAAGCCAATTCTGCGTCCGTGCTGTACACTGCTGCTTCAGGTGTTGGTACGGCTTATCCTAACCCGTACAATGCGTTTTCAGCAGACGACACAACGGAGTCAAAGGCTACAGAAGACGAAAGAGATGAGGAGTTGAGCCGGGGAAACAATGATGAAAGCACGGAGGACGGAACCACGAACGATCACCCTTGGGGTGCCGATACATTGAGTCCTCAACCTTATAAAACATACTCATCAATATACGACGACAACTCTAATCAGCTCGATGAGTTCAGAATCCAAAATGAACTAGCACAGACAATGAAGTCAATTCTTTTGACTGAAGATAAAAATGCTGAGGACGAAGGTGTTTCTGATGACGATGAGCAAAGTGGCAATGCTCACTACGACCAAACTGACCATGTGCATTACGTTGATAATATTCATAGGAAGTCTGACATTGGAAATCCATTTCTGGCATCTTCCGTGAAAAATGAGGATAGGGCTGTCAATCGGGCGGATATCAATTTATTAAAAGAGAAAAAAAACGAACTCATAAGCTCACTAACGAAAGACACAAGTTCACGTGGATTTTTAGAAGATGATGACGACAAAGTTAACCCTGATGAGCTTTTTGCTCCTTCCCCTGCGAAAACAGTTTCTGGTCTTAACAATGGAGTAGATGACTCGCCCTTGAACAACCTCTTAAACTTGGCTGGTTCGAAGTCGCCAACAGAAGCAGGAACAAATGAAGCAAACCGTTCAAGTGCCACTACTAGTGACCATTTGGTTAAACCAAAAGGTTTTGTTTCTCCAAACAGGAAAATCAAAATCCTAAGGCCTAGAAGATTGACCAAGTCAGTGTTACGCTCTGAGCCCTCGACTTCAGTTAAAGAAAACTCATCTAAGGCTGATACCAGTAGGTTGGAGCCAGTAGATCCACTATCAGCACCTCTTCAAAATGATACGCAGAATGGAAACAATTACGATATATTATCAGTTTCTCCAGGTACAAGAAAACAGAAATTTATTACAGAGTCGGAGGCTCCCCTTTTTAATGTTAATAGGGACGAAGTATTGGAAAATAATCGTCAACTTATGTCCCCTGTCTCCTCTGTTTCTGAAACTGACTTCTCTTCTCCTATCAAGTTTGACCCCGCTGATGAGAATGTGGAAAAATTCGACATTACTGTTGAAGATCCGCTGAAAGTTTCAGAACTAACAGATAGTCATGTTGTATATACTATCAACACGAAAACCAAGTCAGCTTTATTTGATAGTCAGGATACTACAGTAACAAGAAGGTATAGAGATTTCTTATGGCTATATCACCAACTGTTAAACAATCATCCCGGATATATTATACCTCCTCCTCCTGAGAAGCAAGTGTATGGACGCTTTGATGATAAGTTCATTGAAAACAGGAGGCTTGCATTAGAGAATATGTTGAATAAAATCTCTAAAAGAAAAGTACTCCAGAAAGATCCTGACTTTATTTTGTTTTTGCGATCCGAGAATTTTGCAGAAGACTCAAAGGAACGAGAAACTATTGTGTTTCATGACCCCGATGCAAAACCTCCTACTTCTGTTCAAGATAACACCAGTTTGGATGGTCCTATGAATACAATGGCCCAGATTTTGAACGCAACAGCAAGCTTGGGAATTTCTGAGTCATCATCCGGTGGCGGATTTTTCAGCTCATTGATAGGCTTAAATGCTCCAAAATATGTTGAAGAAGACCCCTTCATTTTAGAGAAGCAAGCTTACATTGATAGTCTTGATACTCAGTTACGACAACTCACCCAGAGTCTCGACATGATTCTTGAAAAACGTGATGAGTTAACATTATCTTTGCAAGACGTCACTACCGTGATACAACAACTAGTTGACCTCGAGGTTAACGTTGAAATTACTGATATATTGGCTAATTTTGAGGAATTGCAGTCAAAAGTAAGAGAAATTCTTGAACGTGGAAATCTGTCACAAGTACTTACATTTGGCTCTACTGTCGACGAATATGTTCGCCTGATTGGATCCATTCGTAACTGTTTTGAGAATAGATTGAAGATCTGTAACAGTGTGGCCACGCTCAAGCAACATCAGGAAAAGAAGGAACATAGTTTGGCCAAATTCAGAGCCAGGAATCAAAATCAACCTGAAAAAATAAAAAGATACGAAGATGAACTATCCAAAATTAATAGTGTGTTAGACAAGCAAATTTTGTTCAAGGAAGAATTTGACAAAATATTCAAATCAGAATTGTCAAGATTTGAGTTTGGTAAGGTTAAAGACTTTAAAAATATGGTTGAGATATACTGGGAAAGTCTTATTGAAAACCAAAAAATTCTAATAGAATTGTGGGAGTCATTTTACGATAAATGTAAATTTGACAGTTAGGTACATATTTTTCACTGTATATGTTCTATAGTTTTTATACATACAAAAACATTCTTATGTGATAATAAAAACACTGGGGGAAAAAAAAATTAAACGTTATTCATGCAAGTAGAACTTCCCATCCCCATTCCTTCATTACCGTAGTCCAATGTGTCCAGTTTCCCACTATATTGTCCTCGTCATCTACTAGATCTTCGTCATTACCGTGGATTACCATGCTAATTCTTCGCTTCACTTTATTGTACTCCAATCCGGTGTTGTCATCATTACGTTGAATCACTTCAGAGCCAGAATCTTTCTCAGTAAATATTTTACTACGCTTTTTTCCGGAAAGAGCGTCTTTTCTTGCCCAAACCTCCTTTACTACTTCCCAGGCTCTCTCAGTTGTACCAATCCACATTTTGTCGATCAACTCCGTCCACCTTTCTCTAGCCCACTCTCTTTCCTCTCCAGGTTTTGCCTCGCAGGATGCAACAAAAAGAGGAAACATGTGCGTAACTAAAGTTCTTGAACTGCCAGGAACACTTGCAAGCAGCATCATGACGTTCTCCGCCAAACTATGAGAACCCTGGCTAGGTACTTCAGGAACAGTCTGATGTAAGTATAGAAGTGTAGCATAGCGGTAAGCTTCAGCAGTTGCTACCGCAGCGTTTAGGTCAAAAGTTGGGTCTTCTGCTTGTACTTTGTTCGGAAGTTGAAGTAAAGGCGGAATTTTCCAACCTTCTATGGCAGTCTTCAATTCCACTGCTCTCGAGATAAGCCTTAACGGAGTTTTTGACAATTTTCCAGAAGAAGTTTTTCCTTTTGACTTAGCTCGGCGTACTTGCTCAATAAGAGTAGCTACGTCACTCATGATAGGGAAAAGAGTTTGAGCAATACCCAAAAGAGGATCTATTGTGTCACCATCCTCAAGATCAAAGTTTCTGAATTTTGCAATAACAGAAGAGCTATTGTTTTCATTCTGTTTCCTTTTTTTACCTAATTTTCCACGCTTCTTTGAAGAGTTTCCAAAATTCTGGCTAGATTTTCTCTTCATAGAGTTGCTTCCTATATCTTCATCAGGTCCTATGCTCTCACTATCGTCAGAGTCTTTTGGATCGTAATCTCTATCTTTTGACTCATTCTCAAGATAGTCTTCATCATCGCTGTCAGAGAAGTTGATATCATCATCATTTTCACTGGTCATTCTTGCTAATACATCAAAATACATCCAGGCGTTGACCAAGAATTGTAGCTCCTTTGGCAGTTTTTTCTTGTGAGAGTCCTTTTCTCCCGTCTCGGACGGTAATTCTTCTATCTTTTCTGATGAACTCCCCTGAATGCTTTCAGAACTGGACATCAACACTGAGGCTGCATCTGAGCTGGAGCCTGTGCTGCTAGTTCTTCTCTTTTTGTTCTTCTTTTTCCCCTCTAATTTGTTGAGGACTTTGATGATCATGCTTTTTGCACCCTTCAAATGTGCTATACCTGTGCTGATATGTCTATCCCACGCTTCCCCCATTGCGAGGGCAATGCATGTTGCAAGAGCAACGTCTGGTGGTGTCCTTTTAACGACTTCCTTTGATACATCTGACGACTTCCCCTTCTGTTCTTTGGTTTTGTCTTTAGAGTTGTCGGAACTTAAGCTATGCACAAATGTTACAATCGCATCTTTCATGTACCGCACGCCTCTAGATCTCAGTACAGGATCGCCCCTGGCAACATGAAAACAGGTCATTGCCAACAACGCGCTTCGAACCACCGGATGATCAACAGACATTGGGAGCAAAAATGTACGCCACGGATTTTCAGTTGGCCCATTTTTGATCGACATGATACCACAAGTGTACTGGTCGAAAGCCACTAAGGTTGTAAGATTTTCGTCTGACAGATGCAACGAGTAGAGATTTATTGGTCTCTGGTATGAAAGCTGCTGTGATCTGTTTGGGTGCTCAAATATATCCAAAGTAGAAACCAGATCTGAAGCAACGGATTTTGGAGAGCTTGCATCATCTGCAGTTTGGTTGTATCGCAGCTCCGTGATTTTAGATCCTTCGGAAACATCACTGAACCTTTCTTCTTCTACTTTGGACTCGGCCTTTTCTGGTAGTTGCGTTGCATTGATGTAATTCATCATCGTTGTGTAAGGGGAGGCAGGGTTAGAGTGTCCTGATTTTGGTGTTCCAATTTCAAATAGTGATGAAGCTGTTACGTTTGGGAACCCTGATACAGATTCGTTCCCCGAAATCGCTGCAAGAGATCCAAGATTCGGTATTGGCATACCTGATGCCTCACCGCCCAAGATCGAGTGGATACCGTAGAATTGGGGACTATGTTGAACTGGAATCCCCGGATTTGCGGATTTCGACGACGGGCCGTTGCCTGATCTGGAGACATCACTTTCGTACTGCTGTTGGAATGAATCGGAAGGTAACGGCGAAAGCTTGGCAAATTGTTGCAAGTTAGAATACGACTCCAAATCGTCTACAAATCTTGGTGTTGCCACGTTTGAGCTGCCATTTGTAGGTTCAAAGTTTGAGCTGTGATAGGACGAAAGCAGTCCTGTATTATTTGGGGATTTGGGGAAAATCGGAGGAGAGAAAGCGGAGGTAAGTTGAGGTGAGTCTCTGAATAAATTTAGCGGGGAGTTGGCTTTGCTTTTTGAGAGCAGTTCGGCGTTCAGTGGGGGCAGGGTCTTGGTGAATTTTGCGGCTGCAATGACGGGGGATTTGGATTGTTTTATCCCTTTGAGCGGCGGTTGAGAGAAGGGTTCATTGAACGGCGATAGCGGGCCGACGGGACTAGGAGGAACCTTTGATGCGATATCTGCCAGAGAATGCAGCAGCTTGTTGTTTTTGTAGTCGTTATTTACAAGTTTCTTTGGTTGGATGTGTTCCGCTGAGTCTTCTTCCTCCTCGGAGACATGTGACAGGTGGTTGCCTTCGACACGCTCGGTCCTTGGTTTGGCAGGCGTCGAGCTTTTCTTTTCCAGCGGGGTGCCATCCTTGTTCAACCTGTTTGCGGTCTGGAACCCCTTTTTCGATACCAGCTCTAGGATGTCGTCGCTGTTGACGAGGCCGCTTAGTGTAGATGCCACGGCGGCAGCTAGTTCTGGGTTTTTCCCATTGGCTATGAGCACGTTTGCGAGGGCAATTTCCTGTGCAGATTTGCCTGTCACGGATAAAGTTGCTTCTTCGAGGGCTCTTTGAAGCGGGTTGTGGGAAAGATGGTGCTCGTGGTGGCTGCCTGCGTCGCTGGGCAAAGAAGACACCGACTGTTCCGGTCTGACGGCGGCGGAAGCACCCGCTGTGACCGTGGCGACGGCCGCCTTGTGGTCGACGGGGGCAGCGGCAGCCGTCGCCGTCGTCGTAGCTGCTGCCAACGACGTCGAGGACGTCTTGTGGGTGTTCCCCGTTTCTGAAAAGTCTCTCCATTTGAAGTTGATGGCATACCCTCCGCAGACAATGCCCTTCTTGATGCAGTTCTGGCACAGCGGCTTGGTCTCATCGCATTTGAGCCTCCGCTTCTTGCAGGTGACACAACCGTTTCTCGACTTGGTCTTCTTGGGCTTCTTCTTCTCCACCGAGGAGGCGTCCCGGTCTGTCTTGTTTTTCTGCGAGCTGCTATTGGTCGACATGGCTGGCGGGGGTGTTTCCTTGGCCTCTTCGCAGTGGTGGTGGTGGCTCGGGTGTGCACTGCTGGACCAGGCCGAAATACACTACAAGACCTCCAGAAAGCGGTGCCGGATCAACACTTCGACCACCCAACCTGCACTGCACCGTCCCGGACAGCAGAGATAAGTGCTTCACGAAAAGAGAACGGCGTGCAAGCCCGACTGCGCAAATAGCCCCGCCAGCATTGTCCGCCGGCCACGCTAGATAAACGCGATGGCCCGCTGCGAGATAGCGGCTTCCATCCTTCCCGGCCCCGAGTTTGCTGTCCTCTGCTCTTCCTCCGCTTGCTCTCTCTCTGCCTCCTCCTACCTCCCCCTCCTCCCCCTCCTCTCTGCCTTCCCTGCTCTCTTCCTGCCCCTTCTCCCTCTCTTTTCCTGCTCCTCCTGCTCTTATCAGCACCCTATCCTCCTATCGTCCTCGTTTTTTTTTCCACAAGAGGCGCACGAGCCGTACCGGGGGCCCCTGGACGCGGACCGCGCTTCCCAATCGGGCAATCCAACGCGCCGGCTGACAACGGCGCCAAGACGGACGTTTTTCCCCGCGCGCGCCGATCGACGCCGGGCCTGACAAGAGACTCTTGCGTCGGTCGGCGCGCCGACCGACGCGTGGGCGGGTCGATGGGTCCCCCCATTCCGGGCCCCCCACCTAATGCCCTGCGACGCTTATCGTGGCCGGCAATGCCCTCCCTCCTCTCACGGGCCCGTTTTCTACAGGCCCGCTCTGCCAGCTTATCGCCGCCTCCCATCGAAGTTTCCCTCCGCCCTCCCCTTCTCCCCTTCTCCCCCACCACTATCCGGCAGCTGCTCGGCTCTGGGCCATCGTCGCACCAGATCGAGCCTAGCGTCCTCGAACACAGGCCTCACGTCTATATATACCGTGCATATGTCGAAGAAGCTCTAGGGTGCGGTGTCAGGGCAGAACAGTCGGGGGAGCTAGAAAGACGGTGTGTAGATCATCAGCCGCTGTGTGCTATCATCATAAGCCGTCGTTGTCATTGCGTAAGCTGCCCACTGCCATGCCTTTTCCATACGAACTGACCCCTCTGGCCGATAAGGCCAAGCTCCTCGAGGCATACAAGGGGAAGAAGAAGTCGGAGCTGCCAACTCCGTCGCTAATTGTCGACAGAAGCATTTTCAAAGAGAACTGCACCAAGATGCTCCAGAACGCGTCCAAGCTGGGAGCAGACTTCCGTGCACACGTGAAGACGCACAAGACGCTAGAAGGTACAGAGCTGCAGCTGGGCTCGGGCGACCTCAAGACCGACAAGATCGTCGTCTCCACGCTCATGGAGGCATGGTATCTGCTTCCGCTCGTGAAAAAGGGCCTCATCAACGACATCTTGTTCAGTTTGCCCGTCGTCGAAAGCAGATTGGCGGAGCTGGAAAGCCTCGCCAAACAGGTGCCCCACCTCCGCTTGATGCTGGACAACTACGCCCAGGTGGAAATCTTGGCAAACTACAGCAAGACGCACAAGTGCTCGCACAAGTGGTCGATCTTCTTCAAAGTGAACATGGGCACCAACAGGGCTGGCTTGGGCGTGTCCGACAGCGAACTCGACAGAACGCTCGAAGCGGTGTTGAAGTCCCCGCTGACCGAGTACGTCTCCCTTTACGGCTTCTACTGCCACGCCGGCCATGCGTACGCCTCCTGCAACTGCGAACAGGCAGAGTCGTACTTGGTCGACGAGATCACCAACGGCAACCTCGCCTGCAAAAAGGCACTAGCCCTCGATCCGTCGCTCAAGCTCCAGATCTCCGTCGGCTCGACCCCGACGGCACATGCCTCCGAACTCTTGGAACTGTCAAAGCTCGGTCCTTTGGCCGGGAAGCTTGAGCTCCACGCAGGTAACTACCCGTTCTGCGACTTGCAGCAGATGGCCACACACTGTGTCTCCGTCAACAGTGTCTCGTGCCGTGTCCTCGCCGACGTTTTGTCGTCCTACCCTCACAGAGGGAAGACCGAGCCAGGCGAGCAGTTGATCAACGCCGGTGTCATCGCCCTAGCGAGAGAGTTCAGCTCTTTGCCAGGCCACGGAAGAATATACTCTCCAGAGGGCTACGAGAACTGGATCGTCGGCCGTTTGAGTCAGGAACACGGTATCTTGGTCCCGCTGGAGGAAAACAAGGACACCAAGTTAATTCCTTTGGGCACCAGGGTCGAGGTCATTCCTCAACACAGTTGCATCACCGCCGCCTCCTACCCCTGGTTCTTTGTCTTTGACGGCGACGACGTTGTAGCAGACATCTGGGTCCCATTCAGAGGTTGGTGATCCATATCCCTCGTTCATTATTTCATAGAATCCGAATGTATACATTGTCAAAAAAAAAATCAACAACAGTCTACCAAATTTAATCGTCAAAACGACGTGTGACGGCAACTTTGTACGCTGTCCAGCCCGCTCGTTCAATCACCTGTCTAATTCCCTTCCAACACGCTGGCCCGACCTTTTGTATTCATTGGCCATGCAATGGGTAAAAACCGCTGAATGGATTGTGTCTAAACTATTTTAAATATTGCTTCGCATCTACCGCCATCTAGAGTGTCTTCAACCGCCGTAGAAACGTATACTGTGATGAAAGAAACGCCAATTGGGATGACTCGAAGTAACTACATGTTCAAGAGAAGTTAGCATTTCGCCTCTGCGTGATTGTGGCTCAAAAGAAGGAAAAAAGCCTTGAAGTTATATAGATTCTCGTAACAGGATTTGTGGCTCCAGGAAAAGCTTATCAGATGATCCGTATTCTAAGAATCCCAGGAAAACGAGCGTTCCAGCCGTGCTTTTCTGTTTGAATGACGAAAAAAAAAGGTGGGGGCGGCAAGTCGGGGACGATCAGGATAAACAGCTTGCCGAGTATAGGATAGGAGGTGGTGTTTCGGAAGTACAGTGATTAATGACAAGTTGAATTAGTAAATAGGTACAAATCTATAAAGGAACCGTAGCTACAGGGGCGCTGCTTCGCTTCTCTCTCTTTCCTTTTTTGTGATATGGCCGGAACAATAGCGTTTAGTCCAGCGTAGCAATTGCTTCGAGCTCATATTTGATGGCAGCATCCATGAAAGCGACAACAACACATGACCGTGCCGGCTTTTGGGGAAAATATTGGCCGTAGATCTTGTTCACTGTGCTCGAATAGTTTGCATGTGAAATGAACATCGTCACCTTGAAAACTTTTTCCAAGGAGGAGCCGCCTGCAACCAAGACACTTTCGAGATTCTTGATAGCCAGATGGACTTGCTCCTCGAGGTCTTCCGGTGTCTCGCCCGTGGCGTAGTTAGACCCAATGATACCAGACGTGAAGACGTGACCATTGCTGACGAAAGCTGGAGAAAGAACCGGGTGTTCTTGACCTTTGATGGACTCCCAAGTAACTTTTGTTGCTGGCATACTATGTTTGTGTTTTTTCTTTCTTGGCTTCTGTTTACAAGGCAATTAGCTTTAAATTACCAATCTTTGTTGACCTTGGCAGCATGGTTAGGAGCAAGGGAAACTGCGAGTTTATATACTTAGCATTGTGCTAGAAAAAAAGGATGGGCCGCCCAAAGCTGCCATGTGGTGGAGGTTCACGGTTGGAAGGAAAGCGGAAGACGCAGGCAGACATACGTTTAATGGGGGTATTATGAAGCAGACAGGCTTGGCAGGATGGCCTATTAAATGGCACCGCGTAGGGTGGGGGGACGGCCAGAAAGACACGCGTGTGGGGGGACCAAGGTCCTGGAGCACTACATATGGTCAAGCTTAAACTGTTAGTGATACTAAATCCAAACAGGGAAAATGAGAATAGTCGAGAAACGATAATGCCAAAGCGGAAAACGGGAAAGAAGTAGATTAGGTTTGTTGATGTTTACCTGCGCGTCGTCTCTCTCCTTTGCAGGGTTGTCATCTATGTAGTCTCGCAACTTTGCCCCTGGCAGAACTCTCGGTCTTGCAACATGAAACATATTCCGTGGTCGCCGTAAGTCTTGGGGCGACACTGATCTAGTAGATACGGAGTTTTCTGCACTGGAAAGGATAAAACGAACGCGTTCAAAGGAAAAAATGCTACGTATACAGAGAATGCCTCCTACCACATGTTAAAGGGACTACTCTTTTCTTCGGACCTTTTGGTTAAATTGCACAAAGCGAAGTCAGAGGGGGAAGGGGATGTTTATCCATGCTGCAAGTTGAATCCACTGTTTCCTATTGTGGAGCAACTAGAGGTGATTAACGAAGACTTCCCAATATCAGTGTGCACAGATCGAAGTGGGGCATCAAAGGAGAAGTGTAGCATGAGTACATCTGCTGTTAGAGTAAAAGAAGATGGCCAGTTTGTAGAGAGAGTTCTAGATCTAAGACAAGCTTCAGAATTCTCATATCTGAACGTCCTCGAGAGCCGGATTCTCTTATCGCCTGCTTATCGCCTGCTTATCGCCTTTTTGTGATGCTCCCCCCACCGCGACAAACTCGGTGTCGTGGATTGCGGAGAGGGGGCTTCCTGGTTCTGCGGACGGAGGAAAACAAGACATGTCGGAAACACGCTGCCAGGAAGACACGGTAGCTTTCCGTGCAAACGTCGGGGAAACAGAAAAGCTCTCCCGCTGGACCATCAGACTTTCCTTTCTTTGATATCCATTGCTCAACAACATGTCCTCGACGTCGCAGAAAAGAAGAGACTCGTCGTCTGACCACCCCTACCCGAGTCTCCACGACATCGGGAACACCTTCGGTGGCAGCAGCTATGTCAATAATGCTGCCAACTACGCCAGCGTTGGCCCGACAGCGCCTGCTGGGGCCTACGAATTCTCGTATTTGAAGATCGCCTTTGTCGTCGTGCTTTTTGTCGTGTCCCTCTTCTCCTTTGTCACTCAGACAGAGCTTACAAGCCTGCTATATTCCTCATCTGGGTTCAACGAGCCGATCCTGTTGCTGTACCTCACACATGGAACCTGGTGGCTCCTCTGGCCGTTGCAGTTCTTCTCTGTCGGCGTTTTCAAGGCCTTTAAAAAATGGCTTCTTCATCACAGAGGATACGCTTCCGTAGACGGCAGGCGCTGGAAGGGCCTCCGCAGAGCATTCGCAAGCTCCGTCAAAGCACAACATCAGAACATTTTCCATACGGCAGAGTTGACAGCGCTGCCAAACATTGCCGGCTATGAGATCCTCTACAAGGACCCCAAGAAGAGCTTCAAGTTCTATTCCCAATTCTTCAAGAGCACGGCCATCTGGTACGTTTTCAAAATGTCTGCCCTTCTCTCAGTTATCTTGAACATCGCCGGATGCACCTGGTACCTCGCCATGTCCTTATCCACGGGAGGAGACGTCACCGCCATCTACAACTGCAGTGCATTCACAGCATACATTTTCGCAATACCCATCCTTAAGGAGAAGTTCTCCTGGATCAAGGCCAACTCGGTCATCATCGCCGTCGCAGGTGTCTTCATTGTCGCATACATGGGAAGGTCCTCCACATCAACGTCAGATCCAGACTCGGGCACTGTATATCCGCACAGACTGTTAGGAAACTTCATCATCTTGCTCGGCGCCATCCTCTACGGCCTATACGAGGTCTTCTACAAAAAGTGGTGCTGCCCACCATCGGAATTAGTCAGCGCACGGAGACAGGCAACGTTTTCTAACTTCATCATGTGTCTCATTGGCCTTAACACCTTCTTCATCATGGGCGTGGGCATGTTGGTATGCGAGATTAGCGGATTTCACCATTTTGAGATACCCACACATGGCAAAGCAATGCTTTACATGATCACCAGCATTATCTCCAACCATCTTTTCAGCGTTTCCTTCCTTGGCTTGATGTCTTTGACTTCGCCTGTTTTCTCCTCCGTTGCCTCCCTCATAACCATTCTGATTGTCGGGATAGTTGAATGGTTGTTTAGAGGTATCGTCATTACATTCTATCAAATTATCGGTTATATCCTCATAATAGTTGGGTTTGCATTATTAACTTACGCTTCCTGGAGCGAGATCTCCCAAGAAGATGTGGACGACGACTACATTACAGATACAGAGTCAACATATAGTTCCGCCAGTTCTCAACTGGCTTGATGGATAGTTTGTTCCTGTGGTTTTTCCTTCTTTGTCCTTTCTCTCCTTTCATTCTTTTATTTATTTCATGATATGTCATTTCTTTACCCTTCCCCTTACCTCTCATATTTACAGTCATAGACATCGCTAACGCCAATGGAATAATATCTTTGTAGAAGTAGGGAATCTTCAGAAGAGTAATTCTATCTCGCTACGCGCAAAACGTTTTTTCGTCGATCTCATGTCGAAAAAAAAAAGTAGTCGGCTTCATTAGCTGTTACTTAAATTGTATGATTCATGCTGCAGCTTGAACTTCGAAATAGCCATTAATCTTAATTGAAGAAAAAGAGTCTCCACACAATGACCGAAGAGATCACCAAGAAGACTGAAGAAATTAAGCTCACCGAAACTGAGCAAAAAATTACCCCATGGGAGGTCGAAGGAGCTGTTGTCGATGGCCAGGCCGTTGGTATCGACTACGATAAACTTATCACCCAGTTCGGTACGAAAAAGATTAGTGAAGAGCTTTTGGACCGTTTCCGTGCTGTCACGGGTCATGAGCCTCATCATTTTATGAGGAAGGGAATGTTCTTCTCAGAAAGAGATTTCACCCGAATTCTCGATCTCTATGAGCATGGTGAACAATTCTTCCTATATACCGGACGTGGTCCTTCCTCAGACTCTATGCACTTGGGCCATATGATCCCTTTTCTTTTCACCAAATGGTTGCAGGAAGTTTTTGATGTTCCTTTGGTCATCGAACTTACAGATGACGAGAAGTTCTTGTTCAAGCAAAAATTAACCATCGAAAACGTGAAGAACTTTGCCAAGGAAAACGCCAAAGACATCATTGCAGTTGGTTTTAACCCTGAAAACACCTTTATCTTCTCCGATTTAGAATACATGAATCCCGCTTTTTATGAAAACGTTGTTCGTGTCTCCAGACAAATCACCACTTCTACTGCACGTGCAGTTTTCGGCTTCCAAGATTCCGACTGTATCGGTAAATTGCACTTTGCTTCCGTTCAAATTGCAACCGCTTTTCCTTCGTCTTTCCCTACAGTCTTGGGATTACCTCCAAAAACACCATGTCTTATCCCATGTGCTATAGATCAAGATCCTTATTTCCGTGTTTGTCGTGATGTCGCAGATAAGTTGAAATTCAGTAAGCCTTCTTTAATACACTCTCGTTTCTTCCCAGCTCTACAGGGATCAACTACAAAAATGTCTGCATCAGATGAAAACACTGCAATATTCATGACTGATACTGCAAAGCAGGTCCAAAAGAAGATTAACAAATACGCATTCTCCGGTGGCCAAGTTAGCGTCGAAGATCATCGTAGATTAGGTGGTAATCCGGACGTTGATGTCGCATTCCAATACCTGTCCTTTTTCAAAGATGATGACAAGCTTTTAGAAGAAACTTACAATTCCTACAAAAAGGGAGACTTGTTGAGTGGTGAATTGAAGAAACTCTGTATCGAGACTTTACAAGAGTTTGTGAAGAACTTCCAAGAAAGCCGTGCCAAGGTAGACCAAGCTACTCTTGATAGTTTCATGAAGCCACATCAGTTAGTTTGGGGCAAGAAGGAAAGACGTGTACCAGCTAAGCAAAGAGAGAAGAAGCAGCCAGCGAAGAAATAAAGCCGGTTTTTGCATCTATTCGGACCTCCATATTCCTATTTACCCTACTTTTACTTCATAATCTTAACTTCTATAATTATATCTCTCTAAGAAAGCTAGATTTGTAAATGGAAAACTATATTTCTCTTGCTGCTTTTAATGCATCCTGTTCAATAGTTTTATAACACTGTTTGATAAAATCTTTTGAGACATTAAACTGCTTCCCGAATGCATCAGTCGCAAACCAAGTTTGCGAGGCTTCTTTGGCTGCAGAGATATCTTTTTTAGTCATAGCGATGATTTCATCTCTATCTATATTTCGGCACAACTTTCTCAAATAACTCTGGGCTTTTGTTACTTGGGCATGTTTTGACTCCTTTCCGAAAAAGGAAAGCGGGGAACTTTGCTTAGTGATGGCAGATAATATCTTTTCATAATCCTGCAGTAATAGGTAATGATTATTGAATTCTGCAGATAGCGAATCTTTCGGCTTTCCCTCGATACTGACTTCCAATGGGGTATCTTGAGTGAGTAACCATTCCATGCCAGACAAAATGACCTTTTCCATTTTGGTAAAAGATTCTAAGTTTCCAGCGTCCTTCAACAAACTTAAAAATCTGGCTTTATAGTCATCCCATACTCTGCTGTGTTGATCATAAACAAGCAACTCATGCAACAACTGGATTTCCACATATTTGACATCTACCAATCTGCTGAATTTAGACTCCAAGAACTTCTGTGGAATACTATGAACATTGTGATCGCCACATGACCAAAGAATTTTCCTGTCACTATTATCATGAAGCTTTAGATCGACGTCAGAACCATTTAATATCAAGGTCTGATATGCTTTTTTCAGCAGAGGAATGTATTCTACTGATATCTTGCCTATTGATTTATCACCTTCACGTAAACGATTATTTTGAATGACCTTTAATATAGTGTCAATATGTGTAGTTGAGTTTTCAACACGTATTTTAAATTCAAGAAATCCTTTTAGTTTACTGAAGGTACTATGCTCAAAACATGACATCACCATCGGAGGGAGCTCAGCTGCTACATTTTGAGTGTAGAATTTCAAGGCCGTGGAAATTAATTCGCTGTTGCGAGTCTTTGATGTGATATGGTTTGTAAAGTGAGGTGCCAGCGTATCTATTTGCAAGTTTTTTATCTTTAAATTGTGATATATCCGGGTTAGTGGAATTGAAAGGTTTGTGTTTGAATACAAATGTGCCAACCAGAGTTGTAAATGAAATTCATATTTGTTTTTTAACAAAGCATATTCGAAAAGAACAACAAGGTTAAAGTAGGACTGACTGTTAATCTCATTTTCACAAATTATGAAGTATGATTCGATAGCGAGAATTAAAAACTCAAAACCTGCGAAATAATCATATTCGGCTAAATTTTTCTGCAAATGTTTGGTAACTTCGAAATATTTACAACAGGTTGAGAAAAATTCTTTGTCTTCAAACAAAATAGGTTTAACACATGCTTTTATTTTTGTATAATTGACTAGGATCGTTAAGTCCTTTTCATTTCCCTTTCTTTCGCCAGAAATGACAGCCTCCAAATCCGCCTCTTTAAATTTCTCCTCCAAAATTTGGAGTATGGTTTCAGCAGGAATGATGTTCTTTTTAAGGAAATATTCAAGGTCCAAAAAGCAGCAGAGTTTGTGCATGTATAAGTTCAGATAATTGTGGACTGCTTCTTTGATACCTTCCCCATTAGAACCTTCCAGAATTTTAATTTTTGCAAGTTGACTATTTCTTCCAATTTTATAATCACTGATAATTTTGTTTAGCTTCTCCGTATTATTTAGTTTTTTGGCAGACAATATGGCAAGCTTCCAAGTGTCCCAGTCGTCCACACCAATCCTGACTAAATAATCAATGCAAGAATTGTAGAGCCCCTCCCACATTTCAGTTTTCTCTAATTCGTCAAAATACATCAGCCGCAATTCTAAGTCACTTTCTTTATCGAGGAAATTCTTTAATTCTTCCAAACATTCTTTGCTGCAGCCCTTTTTCAACAATAGCTTACATTTGACGTACATTTGCTGGGCATTCAGGCCTTTTTTGTAAGAATGCTCCACGGTTTCTATAATTTTTAGTCCTAGCATAGCTAATAGTTTATCCTTGCCATTGGCTAACCTTTCTTTGTCCTTACAGCAGTCAATAACTACTGTCATTGTTGCAGCAGCCCAAAATTTAATCATTTTTCCGTTTTCTGTATCAGCCTTGAAAACCTTTGACAGAGCCATCGATGCCTTCTGCATCCCCATAAGATCATTTTTGTCAATAGTTTTTTTAAACCATTCATAAGCTAAATTTGATGACTGATACTTTCGCATCGCTGCTTCGTATACATCTTCTTTGGGTATGTAGTCGAGTAGTTGAAATGTTGAATCAAGCAGGTCTAAGCTGTTTGGATCGGAGGGTGTTTTCCCAGCAAGGGTCAAACTTTCTTCAAGTGCATCTTTGGCGGTAGTTATGTCATCAGGTGAAAGTGCCGCATTGGCAAGTATGAAGCAACGGCACGCATGGTTGTGTGAAGAGCTAGGTTGTTGCAGGATTCTCTTATCCACCAATTTTAGGGCAAGCTTGTAATTGCCTGCTTCCAAAGCAGAGTCAATCAATGGATAGCCAGTGGACATTGCAGTATTACTTCGATGGCTCTTCGGTAGATTAGAAGAGCGGCCGGAGAACCATAATTCATAATATTCATTTCATTATTCATGTCGAAGGTGTCAAAAAAAGCAAAAGATTCTCTTCCAAAATTTTGTGCTAACCGCGATTACGTAAGATCTACATCCAATTCGACGATTTATAAGGATTCTGATAACGTTGGAAACAATAAACTAAAAATTCACAATCCAAGTATGTATAAAGGGGTGATCCTTCAATTAAGTAAAACGGTAATTACCACTGATCCATCTGTTTACCATGTCTAAACTGTGGGATGGCTGGTCATATGGAACCATATGTCCTGCATCAAAGACTCTTAAAAAGGTCAACAAACCATTCGATTTAGCAGTTCCAGCGTGAGTACCATCTATTTTTGAGTACCAATTCGTTGTGTTCGCAGCATTGAAAGTTTCCTTTCCGGTCCATTCAAGTTCATGTGACCATCCCCTATTTCCTAACCAGTTGCAAATGTAGTCTTTGTCACCCGCATAAATCAATACTGGAATGTTGAGTTCTAAGATTTCAGCGACAAATTGTTGGAATGGTTTAGGTTCATCGCCTGAAAGAATGAAATTTCTGAAGACTTGGTTGTCACATCCAACGTAAGACTTGACTTCAGAACCCAAAGCGGTCATAACTTCTGGTTGGTTTAAATATTCATCAATTGCATTCATTTGAGGGTAACAACCGTCACCCAAGCATGGCTTTCTAACGTCATAGTAATTTAGTCCTGTTTTCTCAAATGGGTTCATCATTCTTTCACAATAGAGATTAGCTGGTAGGCAAGTCAACGCTGTTTGAGATTTATAACATGAATTTATCAAAGCCGCACATCTTGGGTACATCTCTTCTAAATCTTCGCATTCATCGTCAGAAATCAACTGTTTATACCCTGATTCAGTTGCATTACAGGCCATTGGAATATAATAATAGTATTGTATCAATGCGTCGGTAATACCATTTCCGATCATGACGGAAGTCAAATCGAAAAATTTTTCTTCTTTGTTTGCGATCACACTTGCAATGTTTGGGATGTAATGGCCAGCATAAGATTCACCGGCTATATGAAAATCATGAGAGGCGAAAGTGATGAACTTTGCAAAAAAGAGCTGTAAGAAAGCAAACACATCTTCCGCCGCTTGCTTTGTGGAGGAAACGGTGCTTTTTTCAGCATAAGAATAACCCACCCCTACTGGCTGCTCCAAAAAAATAATAGAAGCATTAGAATTCCACGAGTAAGGATTGTTGATTGGCTTCAAAGTTGTGCCATTTATCGAAGATGGGCCCAACTCAAAAAACAATCCAGTCATCGATGAACATCCAGGTCCTCCGTTCAACCAGAGAATAACTGGGTCATTTTCAGGGTCATTTCTGCTTTCAAAGAACCAAAAGAACAAATGTTTGTCCTCCTCGTTTATGTCAAAGTATCCAGTCCATTGTTTTACCTTGTCGACACCCAAGACAGAAGGATCTGAGCCTAGATGTTTTTTTATCCGTAATCCATATGAGCTAAACTCTGATAAGCTAATATATTCGTAATTAGTGTTATCCTTCAATTCTGGTAGTCTTAACGCACTTTTAGGGGCCTTGGATTCTTCTGAGCCGTAACGCTTAAGTTCCTGCTCTATCTTTGAAGCATCCACGGTTTGTTCCAACAATTTCCACGCCTCAGAGGTAGTCTCATCTACTAAAGACTCGTCAAAAAAACCCTTCTCAATGTATTTATCAAGGATGGGGTGTCCATGATGTTGCCTTTCGTTGTAAGTAAGTACATTTTGCCTGTTGTAGCCCAAAACGGGGTTGGCAGAAGCCAAGCCGAAACTAAGTGAAGCAATTGCTGCGGTGGTCAAGGCAATCTTCATTTTATAAGGCAATTTTTATGGAGGCGGTTTTCTGTTCCTTTTGTGAATACCAAAAACACCTCAAAAGAATAAACTCAATTAAAAGCCAGCATGAGCCAAATAAGAAGAATGATAAAGATAGATATGGCCCTGGGCGGTTGCCTTTCCGGCCTGAAACGAGAAAATTGGAGAAAAAAGAAAAATTAGACAAAGGGCAGGAAGTCCTTATCTAACGAGGAAAGGAACATATGGAATCAGAGAGGTTTATTTTTACCGTACAGCTAGCTGTATACGTGTATACATAGGTTTATCTATATCAGAACGTGACCAGAACGTTTATTTGTCAAGGGATCCTCTGTAGATGTGGTAAGCAGAGGCTTGGTTGGTGGCAAAAACCAAGGTTTCTGCGATAACAGTGTTTTGTGGTCTGGACACGGCGAACAAGATCAATTCAGCAATATCGGAGCCGTACAATGGGACGGTGTTTTCGTAGACTTTCTGAGCTCTGGACTCGTCACCCTTGAATCTGACAAGAGAAAATTCCTCTGTAGCAACATTACCAGGTTCAATCTCGATAATTCTGATTTTGGTATTGATTAATTCTTCTCTCAAGACATGGGTGAAGGATCTTAAGGCTGCCTTAGTTGCACAGTAGATACCTCCACCTGGGTATGGGTTTCTACCTGCAACAGAACCCAGTTGAACGATGTCACCGCTGTTTCTTTCTTTCATCTGCTTGACGACCAACTGGGTCAACTGGATCATACCCAAAACGTTGGTTTCAAACATCTCCTCGACATCTGCGGATGGGACAGAGCCAATAGGATCTAAGCCCAAAGCCTTACCTGCATTATTGACCAAAACGTCAACTGTGGCAAATTCCTTTGGCAAGGATTCCAAAAATGGAGCAATGGTATTAGTTTTAGACACGTCCAAGACGTCAATGTGAACCTTGATCGAAGGATAATCCTTTAGCAAGTCTTCTTTCAAAGCCTCCAGCTTCTCCTTTCTTCTTGCAGCTAACACGAGCTTGATGTCACCCTTGGCAGCTTCTGCAAAGTACTTCGCAGTGTGATAACCAATACCGGTGGAAGCACCGGTAATCAAAATGTTCTTGCCTGCAAGTCTTTGTGCAATGTTTCCAAACATCCTTGTCTCTTTCTCACGTTTGTGGATTGCTAAAATAATCTTTCTAGGATAGGTCTAGTTGGGTTCACCACTCTTTTCCAGCACGCCAGCAGCAGGGGTTGCTTATAAAGGATCCTTCAGTGGAACAGCCAATGGCTCCTGCCAAGGCGGAACGGGAAACCAGCTCCGTCGCCGCCGCGGCGGAAGCCGACCTCGTATCGCCGAAAGCGGTAAGCGCCAAATCGGGGGTTGCCAGACCGGCGGTACATGTTTTTCAGATATAAGATACGTTTAGGGAAAAAAAAAGATAAATAACAGAGAGTAAATAAGGCAGGACATGGATTGTCTATTTCTAGTTAAGTACCTTACCAACAACAGCACCAGAAGAAATGTGTTTTTCACTTTCGTCGACTCTCTTGAGAGACTTGCCCTGGGAAATCTGTCCCAAAAGAGCACCGATATCAGGCATGCCTCCGGCTGGTGCTGGTGCTGGAGGAGCTGAAGAGGTTGGAAGGGCAGGTGGTGCAGGTGGTGCAGGTGGTGCAGGAGCAGGCGGTGCAGGAGGTGGTGGTGGTGCCAGAGCTGGCAATGCAGGAGCGGCTGGTGCAGCTGGTGCAGCGGCTGGTGTAGATGGAACATCTGGAGTCAGATCACTAGGAAGAGCCGGTGCTTCCAATGTAGGAAGAGGTGGAGCTTCGTTTGTAGGTAATGGTGGAGCCTGGGAAGATGGAAGCGGTGGAGCCTCGGACAAAGGAAGTGGTGGAGCTTCGGAAGATGGCAATGGCGGAGCTTCAAAAGAGTGCAATTGTGGAGCCTCAGAAGATGGCAACGGTGGGGCTTCAGAAGATGGCAACGGTGGAGCTTCAGCAGAAGGCAACGGTGGGATCTCCGCTGTAGGTAAAGGTGGTGCTTCCTGCGTAGATTCGGGAGATGATGGAGGTGTAGGGTCAATGAAGGATGATTCTTCGGACTTGGCGTCATAAAATTCGGAATCATCTCTGCCCTCATTTGGCGCCGAAAGTAATCCCGGTGGAGATGTTTGAGGTATTTCCGGCAGAGGAGCAGCAGTCACTGGAACTGAAGGAATGACTTCAACAGCTGGTACTTCTGTTGGAACCGGCTGTGCCGCTTCTTCGACAGCTGGTGGGAAAGCCGGAGGTGGAAAGGCCGGGGTGACAGTCTCTGTAACTACCTCTTCAGCTTCTTTCACCTCAGCGGGACCCGGTGCTTGTCCGGTTTTAGTAGGTTCAGTGTTAGGAGTAGGCGGAACATAGGTAGTAGTTCTTGATGGCTGGGCATTTCCACCAAATAACATCGATGCAAGTTCAGCCTGCTTGCTGGCAGTTGGCATCTCATCATCAGAAGCTTCTTCACCAGAATCAGACCATCCATCATCATTTCCTGTGCCCATTTGAGACGCTCTTTGCGCTTTCAGTTTATCATGATCAACGGACCCAATTTCACTTGTAGAATTGGAATTGTTCTTTTGCAACTTCGAAAATGGGTTGTAACTTGGCGCCTGTGGCTCTGGCTTCTTTTCAGCTGAAGGAGCAGTACCGGAATTACCATTTTGATCACCCATCATAGAGGCAAAAGGATTGTTGCTATGAGCAGGCGTCTCCTCAGTATTCTTTGTAGCAAGAGGTTGCGTAGTTTCGGCTGCCTTTGGTGCAGGAACAGATTGCTTCTTAGGTTCATCCCAGCTATCATCTGAGTCTTGCTCTTCTTCCTTTTTCAGAGCTGCCATCTCTGCCTTCAGTTTGGCTAGCCTTTCCTCCTTCTCGCGTTTCTTTCTCTCTTTTCTTGCTTTCTCCCGTCTCTCCATTTCCCTCTTTTGCTCTAGCAAAGCTTTATATTCTTCATCATCTTCATCTTCGCTGCTGCTATCGCTATCAAAGGATGATGGTTTCGCAGATCTTTCAGGAAGCGGACCAGTAGAGCGAGAAGCTGGTGGTGCCGGTGGTGCGGCTGCCTTAGATGGTTGGGCAAGTTGCTGAGCAGAAGATGGTTGGGCCGGAGATGGTTGGGCCGGAGAGGTTTGAGCAGGAGAGGTTTGAGCAGGAGAGGTTTGAGCAGGAGGAACGGCATTGATGGGTTCTGTTTTAGCAGTAGGTGCCTGAGGTTGCTTCTCGGATTCAGCATTGCCATTCTTTGCAGAAGGTTTCTCCCGTTTGATACCCAATTTAGCCAATCTTTCATTCATTCTTTTCTCAGCTTTTTCTTTAATTCTCTTTGCCCTTTCTTCCGCAGCAGTCAAACCAGGGGATGGTTTCGAAGCTTCTGCAGGTGAAGCAGGTGAAGCGGAAGAAATAACTCCATTTGGCTCTTTGGAAATAGAGGAGGAATCTTTAGCTTGCTTTGCTTCGTTTGACAAATATGGGTTGGACAACGAAGAAGGTGCCGAAATTGATGTTTTGTGAGCGGGTTTTGTTGAATTCAAATAGTCAATGAAATCAGAAACTTCCTGATTTTGAATACCTTCCTTCTTTTCCCACTTGCTATGACCTACAGACATTGAATTCGTCAAATTTAGCGAATCTGAAACATCAGAAATTAGGGCTTTAATTGAACTTGAAATATCCTTGACGATATCCTTCTGATCATCGAACTCTTTGGTGACCTTTACAATTTCCTGATTCAATTTAGCTTCATTATCTTCAAAAGCGTCGAAATTAGGTGCAGGTTTACCAGTCAATTTAGCCATCTTTGCTTGTAACAAAGCCTTCTGCTTTGCAATTCTCTTATCGGCCTCTGTTATTTCGCCATTAGGCCCAGTTCCTCTAAAATCAACACCAGAAGGATTTTCTTTTTGTAGCTTCAACCTAAAAATTTCAATCTTTGCAGCCTTTAATTTATCATCCATCTGACTGATGGCGTCCATTAATTGTGGAACTTTGTCAGCAAATTTATTCAATTTAGCGCTTAGTTGCTCTTTTTGCTCAATGGAATCAAAATTTCCAGTGTTTGAAGAATTGAGCTCCGACTGCAAACTCTTGATTTTAGTTTTAATCAATTCAATTTCATTGCGCATTTTCTGTTCCTCTTGTTCAACGGATGAATCTCCGTCCTGAGCGTCAACAGCAGCCAATAAAATTTTCTTCTCGTGGACCTGTTTCTTTAAATCATCGATTGAAAGTTTGGTAGAGAACGCATTGGATTTATCGTCTTCCTTTGTCGATTTTCTTCTGTGTCTTGAAGTTGATACATAGTTAATCGAGTCATCGTCATTTTTGTATGTTGAGCCAGATCTGCTAACACCTGGCTTAACGTTCATTGCACTTCCAACACCCCCATTGGCTGATTGCTTCTGCAATTGATCCTTAATGGTATCAACAGTGTTCTCCAGAACCTTAGAAGATGGAGGAACAAGTTCGGGTGGTAAAAAGTTAGGGATGTCGAAGCCGTTCAACCTTCTGTAAATCAGATGCATCGCAACCGCAAACTCATCCCTGTTCAATTTTCCTTTGTTTCCTTGGTCACAAAGAGTCCAGATTTTTTCCAAGTCACCAAAGCTTAAACCAGATTTGGTGAAGACACCAATTGCAACGTCACCGGTAACAAAACCTTTCCTTTCTTTATCCCATTGTTTGAAAATGTTGTCGTAGATAAGTTTCTCCTGTTTGGTAATGGCCCATGTCACGTTAGAAGCAGAAGAACCTCCCATTTGATTTTGCAATAAGCTCGATTGAGACTGAGCATTTGGCATAAAGTGAGATTGCATTACGTCCAAACCAGGAAGTCCTCCTGTTGGCATTGAAACAAAGCCCCATTGGCCAGGTTTTCCCGTCGGCATTGCCTGTAAGCCCGTTTGCTGCGGTAAAATACCCGTTTGTTGCGGCATGAGTCCAGTCTGTTGAGACATAAAACCAGTCTGTTGAGGCATTAGTCCAGTTTGTTGAGGCATGATACCAGGGGCTTGTGATTGGAATCCAGTAGCTTGAGTTACCAAACCGGTAGGTTGTTGCTGGAATCCGGTCCTCTGAGGCATCATACCAGTTGCTTGTGGCATTAAACCACCTGTTGGTTGAGCCATGAAACTTGTCATTGGTGGTGCAGTACCAGTGGCCTGAGGCATCAAACCACCTGTTTTTTGTGAAAAAAAGCCAGTTGGTTGAGAAGTCAACATACCAGTTGGCTGAACAGGAATTAAACCGGCAGTTTGTTGAGCCGTCAAAGGAGTTAAACCAGTTCTCTGAGCAGTCAGTGGATTGGTGTTATAACCTGTGGCTTGAGGAGCTATAGAATTATTTGTCGATCTGTCATTCTTAGTCCCAATATTAAAATTAATTGCATCAACAAACCCTGTAACTTCGTTCTTAATTTTGATCGGTAATTCAAATGGAACTGACTGGCCTCGTTTGGCCATATTTGCCAAATGCAAAGCGACACAAAATTCGGGAAACATTAAAGAGCCTGATTTATTTGTATCTGCTAATTCCCAGATTTGCGATAGCTGAACAGCAGACAATTGGGACTTCATCAAAATCGATCTGGCAGTGTTACCATCCATCGCATTTTCACCCTTAGGAACGTTGTTTCTGAAAATGGTCTCAAATCTTTCCTGGTCTCTTGCAGTAATAAATGAAAGCCTAATGTTTGGCAACACTAAGTCATTGTTTTGAGAACCCATACTTGTCAAGGAAGAAATAAAACCAGTAGGTTGGGCAGTCAATGGTTGAGCAGCAGATGTAAGTTGAGGCTGTAAAGAATTGGTGTTCCAGCCTGTTGTCTGAGACTGCAAAGGCATTGAACCAAAAGTTGTTGGTGGTTGCTGTGGTTGATTCCAGCCCGTGGTTTGTGACATTAAAGGCTGCTGAAAACCAGTTCTTTGAGCCATCAAACCACCTGTAGGTTGTGCTTGAAAGCTGGTCATTGGAGGCTGTTGAACCTGTTGCTGATAACCGGTTCTTTGAGCTAACAAACCACCAGTTGGTTGAGCTTGAAAACTGGTCATTGGCGCTGGTTGCTGATTCCATCCAGTAGTTTGGGAGGTTAGCGGCAGGGTTGGCTGTTGTTGTGGCTGAAAATAGCCCGTTCTTTGAGCCGTTAAAGCCTGGCCACCGGTCTGTTGCGACTGAAAGGGTTGATAGCCAGTCCTTTGAGGCAGCATCCCTGTTGGTTGAGATTGAAAACTTGTGGGCGGTTGCTGTTGCTGTTGTTGTTGATTCCATCCTCCGGTTTGCTGAGCACCAAACTGGGGTTGAACAGGCAATGGTGGAAGGGATTGTTGGGAATTTACCTGAGATCCAAAGCCATAACCAGTTGGCTGTGTTTGCAGTTGATTGAACGATGACATCTGAGGTGGTTGCTGTTGTTGTGGTTGCTGTTGTTGTTGAGGAGGAGGTTGTTGCTGGGTGGACCAATTGTTCGGAGCATATCCTGTCTGCTGAGGATAACCTTGGTTACCCCCATATCCGTACTGTTGTTGATACATCGGTCGAGTCTGGATTTAAACGGGAAGGATACCTCTGAAATATATTTCTATCTAGATATATCGGAGAGTTTTTTCCAAATTTAAGTCCGGTTGTCAAAGAATCTCGACAGGGAGAGCTAAACAAAGCCGTTAATCTACGTGGAAGGAATATTGGTGTGAGCACATTCAAGGAAGGAAAAAAGCCACCAACACATTAATGGATCGAATTGGTAGAGATTTCGCACGCAGCAAGTTTTGCCACTTTTAGCTTAGCGAGGAGTCTTATTTAACTGGGGGCCAAGGGCCACTCGTCAGACGAAAAAGAAAGGCCACTCGAGGACAGAAGAAAGAAGAGAACATGCGGATACCATGGGTGGTACACTCTTTATAGCCCGCATAATACGCAGAAATGAAAAATATTAAATAGTTAAAAGGTGGTTTAGAAGAGTAAAGTTAAAAAAATATATTGATTTATCAAAAGAAAATCTCATAGAAAGGCGTACAAAAAATTAATATTACATAATAAAAGGTCAAACTTCGTTGATCTCATTCATGGATTTGACCAATCCATCAACCAAGTAATCCTTCAACTCTGAGGAAACCTCCATTTCGTCAGAAACCCTTATTTCCCCTAAATGTATCCTCATGAGGCCTAATATATTAATTAACAGAATATTCACTTTGGAAAGCAATTCAACATTTCGGCTGTCATTGTTGTCATCAAATTGATCTTGGTTATCGTGAATTTTCTTCTGTAATGAGTTATTACAGTCAAATACATATTCGTTCAATGAGTCTAGAATGTCGAGAGTCAAAACTTCAAAAATGTTGAGTAACGAAATAAACTGAAAAGAGCTCAAATGATTTTGGTGTTGTAAATTTGCAGATTTTAACTTGCTTAACAATTTGTAAATCTTCTTATGGTTAGACATAGTGGAGAGCTCATACTTCAAAACAGCACACAGCATCCCTACTTGGATATCCCTACTTCTTTCATGAAGTGGAAAGTTGCTGTACGAAGCAACACAATTGGATAGTAATACTTCTGAATTAGAATCCATAAAAAACTTTATGAGGTTCACTTTGAGCACTATTTCATCATCGAGTAACTCTGGAAAACTCTGTATTTTATCCAGTATCCCATTCATACAATATAATAAAGCATCGCATTGTTCTAAAACGAACCGACCCTTTGACTTTTCAGAATCCCCCAAATGCATATATGTCATTCGAAGAGCTTCTAACTGCACAAATTTCTCCATTAAGGTCCTCAGTAATTCCTTAATCAAGCTGAATTTAAGGACATTTACCAGACGTTTTATATCCTTTATTCTATTTGCGTCATCAAAAGCTTTCTTTAATTCAATCTCTTCGAAGTTTTTGTAAGTGTACTCAGTAAGTCCGTTATTGTCGAGAAAATCATGTGCTTTACTCCAATATTTGGACCCCGCCTTTTTAACAGTGAGACTACTCAATATTGATTTAAACGGATAGGCATGCTGTGAATTTAACCACTCACTTATTCTTTTTAAATATAGTGCCTTTAGAAAACTGTTCTCTGGGTTGTCAGGCGAAAGTAAGGTTTTGATTGCTGCTGAAATAAAGCTCCTATCCAAGTTGTCTCTCGCTAGGGATCCTATCAAATTGACTTCAGATTCAATGTTCGAGATATTAAAACTATGCTCTGTAAATTTTGATGGGCTTGCCAACATAAAAAAAAAGTGTACTAAGGAATCGTAAAAATTGATATTTTCGTCCTGTAGATTTTTCTTGCACCTGCGATACGTAACAAATATCGAAGGAAAGACATAGCAATAGAAGAGATAGAAGCAAAGCGATAGTTTGATGATTCCTGAAAAAATGAGGCTCAGTTTGGATGGTGAATTACTCATATGGGACGCGGAACCAAATGACAATACAGGTAATGCAAAAAGTCCCTTTTGATCGACAGCCGAAGTGCTGGAAAAATCATCCAAAGAAGAAGCCCCCAGAACGCAACTGATACCACCCATCAGCAGTTTGCTCGTCAATGATTGATGGTCCGGCAGGACTTGATTTGTATTAGGGTTGGAATTGAGATTAGGGTTGACATTAAGATGGTTTTGGTTTGTTATTGGGTTATTTTGCAACTGTGACTGCATTTGATTTTGCATTTGACCTTGCATATGGCTCGTATTCAGCTGTTGAAAATTAGGATCGGCAGGAGATACTAAATTACTCCCGTTTCCTGTGCTACTACTATTGTTGAAAGGTGAAGATTGCAGGCTTGGATCTTGATATACTTGTTGTTGATTGAATAAAGAATCTGATCTTATTCCGCTAGAATTAATGATTTTTCTCAGTTGATAATTTTGTTCTCTCAAAATTTCATTTTTCTTTTCCAAATGTCTGATGTATTCAGAGGCCTTTGAAAGAATAGTTGCTTTGTTCAACTTTTTGGCAGGTTTCAAACCATCCAATTTTTCTTCGTCATCAGAATAGCCATCACCTTCGTAGTAATCATCTGTTTCTTCGACTTCCTTACCCGTGCTTCTAGTTCTATGATTTCCATTTTTGGCAACAAGGATACGTAGTGCAGGAACACAGTTCCGCAACTCAATTATCTTCGAATTGATATTGGTTCTATATTTTTTCTCGATTAAATTATGGGAGGATTTGACTTTACGACCTTGCTTCATCAAAGGAGATTGATTAGCAGAATTTTCAACGGAATTTGAAGCAGGAGATTCCTTTTTGACAATATCTTCGTCTGCTTCTTCCACCGTATTCAAGGTTGCCATGTTTTGTTGTGCGTTATGGTAGTTGTCATGAGTATTGAAGGTGACCGTACTATTTGATGCAGATTCGGCCATTGGAACTGGCACTAGAGGTTGGGGATATAGAATATCGTTGTTCAGATTGTGGGTGTTGTTCAAGTCTACGTTGAAATCGTTACCATCTTGGCTGTACTGTGAGTCCACATTCGAATTCGTTGCACTAAGGAAAAAGTCATCTGGTGAAGACCCAGTAGAATATGGTGACAGAATTCCGGAATTTATGGAGCTCACAGCATCATTTAAATCATTGAAATTGACCTCAGAGTCGAAATGGGAAGAACTGCTGTTATAGCTGTCAAATCTTGGGCGTTGCTCCTGTTGAACTGGGTTACGCTGATTGTTCAGGCCATTGTCATAGGACGAAGAAAAGACTGAAGAAGGGAAGTTGTTTGTTATTGACTCAGTTTTCTGGTTTGAAGCAGAGGCTTGGAAATCTTTTTGTGACTGTTGAGCCTGTTGAACCTGTTGAACCTGTTGAGCCTGTTGAGCCTGTTGCTGCTGTTTCAATTGTTGCTGCTGCTGCAAAAACAAGTGAGTTCGTTCCCTTTGTTGTTGCTGCTGCTGCTGTTGGCTATCGGTGTTGATGTTGTTGAACAAGTTTTCGTAATCGTCAAAGTTCATGTCTGACATCTTTATAAATCGAGATAACTACCGAGAAAAATGATGGTTGGTTCGACCTCAGGGGATATTTGGAAAAATTGGAATAGATTGTGAAGGGCAAAAAAAATTAGAACAGTGATAAAATAAAGACTATTGTAGTACAACTTCTTCGAGTGTCTAGACGGTAGGCCAACAGATGGGATGGACGGAAGTGTAACTCAGCAAAACCGGATAAAGGAGCTGGGGTCGCCGGAAAGTAAATGCAGGAGTCTGATCTGATTAGGAATGTTATTGATACGGACTCTATCGAACAGCCAACACAAACACACACGACACGCTATTTGGTCAGTCGGTGCTCTCGTAAATTGGTGCTGACTCAGTGCTCTGAGAACAAGAAGATAGGCTGGCTGGTATAACCTAAGGAGAGAGGGGGGATTATGTGTTTGACGTACGTGACGTATCTGATGAACAAGAAGCTACTTCTCGAGCATCCACCGTCACTACAATGACAATAACGGCAGCGACGACGCAACGGCAACGGCAACGTCCAGAAAGAGGACACAACAATCAACACCCCTCCAGAGCCGGCAGTGGCAGCCAGTAATTTCTTTCCTCACCCCTCTGCCAAACTCTGCGGCGATCCGCCGAGCATTCAGTGCCAGTGCGCTGCCGCCTTTGTTCCACGGAGTTCATTATTATATGCAATACGGTGTGTTACATCTCTCTTTTGCTGGATCCGTCAGCTTGGCAGTTGCTGCGGCGTCTTTTCTTAGTTAACTACATGCCTGTGAGCTGGCTGTAGAGACCTTGTAGTTAAAGGTCGTCCGCAAGACACGGAGACGTATACAGAGCGGCGGCTGCGGAGCGAGCAATTCCCCGCCCCGCCAGCCAGAAGCGGAACGTGTGTAATCGAGGCAGAGCGTGCATGTATACACCTGTTGGAACAACAACTACAGAAGGCTGGAAAGCTAGCAGAGCCTAACGGTTTTCACAGACTATCCCGTGTTCCTGCCTCTGCTCGTGCTTTGCGGTTATGTAGACAAAAAGAAAGGGTGAAAGAGATGCAGGCGTAAGTGGCCAAAGCTAAAAAGCAAGGCTCAACTTTCGTGACGAGCATCAGGGCCATTTACAGCCCATTCTCTGGCCAACACGAAACGGGATGGTACTGCAGGGAGTTCATTGTAGTAGCCGGAAAAGGTACATCCCCATTGCGTTGTCCTACGGTTGGTTTCCGTCGTCGATCATTCAACGGCACGAGAGAGTGGGGAGAGTATTATCAAGCGTAGACCGAGAATGGGTCGGGGAGGAAAAATAATCATAAATCGTATGATTTCTCTTCCTTGTTTTTCGCAGACTGGAAAAAAAAATTGCGACCTCTGTGGATCGAACACAGGGCCTCCAGATCTTCAGTCTGGCGCTCTCCCACTGAGCTAAGGCCGCACTTTTTGTGTCGATTTGTTCCACTGTATTTGTGTTCGCAGCTGACTCTTCAGTTATTAAATTATTTTCTGGCAAAACCACTAGATTATAAAAATATTCTCTCTTAGACATATATCTTCTGAGTGGAGTTTGATAGGAGTTAATTTCTATATCCAGCATTAATCGGACACTATCTTACTTTTGAGAAAATACACCTATCCATAAAAATTTTAAGGCTTGCATTTTGGCGTCGAGTAGCATTGGCACACGTAATCGAATGTACGTTTTGAGCTGAAGGTGCCTTTAAACCATTCGAAAAGACGCCACCGCACCTGAGTAAGCTGCGCTGGGTCTTTATCAACACTGAAGGTTATTACCATGGCTGAATTGACTACAAAAATTCAATGATTGATTGAAACTCTCGAAAATACAGGGATGCCAATTGATTTTTTTTTTTCACAATTTCGTTGAGACCTCCGGCTTAGGGGGGAGGGGCAAAGCGGGCAAACAAACATCACTATAGGAAAGACCAACATACTAACTTTATATTTCAGATTAAGGAGAATTACTTCGAATTAAATTAGGCTTGTACATCAATCTAGAAAATACCGAGTCTTCGGCTTAAGTTCTCACCGTCATTGTCCAATTTGGTAGATAGTGAGCTCAAGTTATTTGTTTTATTTTCAATATTTTTGTGTAGCTCCTTCAAAAAGTCAGCATAAGACCAAACCAAATCCGACGATTTATCCTCCACAAACATGCTTTGGAACTCTTGTTCATTCTGGTCAGTCCTGAAGCGGCATATTTCAACGTTTTGCTTCTCTGTAGAGTTGAAATGTTTAGCGAGATAGTCGCACATATTGCGAACCTGTGAAGAAATGTATGTGTCCAACACCGGAAGCTGAGATACATATGGCGTCAATTTGTCTAGTGAATCTACATTAGGACCAAACAAATCTTGCAAAAGTAAAACGTTGACATCACTATGCAACCAAATAATGGTTCTATCGCCATTAAATACTAAATATGCACCACCAAAAGCAAGATTGCCGACACTCATTGGGATAAACTTTGATATGTTCATCATGCCTGTGTCCTCATTAATTAAAAATTCACCCTCTTCCAAAGAATGAATGCAGAATAATAATGGGTATAGATATGCTGACAACTTAGTTAGATCATATTGCGATAGTTTAATGAATGAGTTGACACGTAAATCAGGAAACTGTGTTTTGTTTGAAAAAGCCTTAGTTTTCAAGATTGACAAGATCATCATTGGTAGAGTTCTCAAGCTTTGAGGTAGAACCAATTGGGTTGGCATAGCATTGTGTCTCGCAATGTAGTATTTATAGGCTGCCATAATTTCAGAACATTGCATGATTAGTGAACTTTTTAACGTAACAAGACTGACCGTACTAATCTTTTCCACAACTCTTTTGATAAAAATTTTAATTATGGTATCCTGGTCACTGAAATCAAAAACGTCTGAAATTCTTTGGGTAACAGACAAAATATTATTGATCACCCTAACTTTTCTCACACCGTCACTGGATGTATAAAGAAGAGCTGCCTGGAAGTGGACGTCTTTCTTTGTATCCAACTTAGAATCATAAATAAAGTCACAAACGATTGACGTGTCCCCAGAAACAATCGGAATATTCGGCGCAGAGTCGCCATTAACACTGCTAAAGGGTCCGTAGTACTTATTTACTTGCAAGCCATGAGAACAGCGGATTTTCAGCTGACTTTGATAACCAGCAATATGCTGTACAGCCTTTTTTACTTCAAAAATCAGAGTAACTTCATCCCTTTCAACATTGAATGGTAACCATTCTTTTACTGTTCCTCCTGTATTTGTGGCTAAAGTCCCCAAATTTATTAAATCGACATTGATACTGGAAGCAATAAAGAGGTTCAAACCAACATTATTTTTAACGAATTCGGTACCTAGACTTTTATAATATTTGCTTTCTGGAGTGAGAGTTTCTTTGACAAAATCCGTCTCAGCCTTACCGTTAATATTCCTAGGCAACAAAGCACCCGGCCCATACGATGGTAGTGTGGATAAGAAAGCAATGATTTGACCACCTCCAACATCCTTAAGTAATAAACCTGCTGCCGTCAATGCAGATCCTAGAGCAGGTTCAGGCACTAAGTATCTACTGTTCTGCTCAATTGTGGTCAATGTCAAATCAATTATATTGTAAGATTCCATAGGATCAACAAAAATGCTGTCGTTAAAGGGTACAAATGGATCCTCTAAATCTGTGACCACAGATACCGTAGCTTGTTGTAATTCAGGTGATAGTTTATAGAAATGCAAGTTGCTATCAAATCCCATGATCGATATCAAAGTTCCTGGTGGCAAATTGGAAGAACCATCTTCATTATATATTGCCATTCTGATCGCCGAACAGGCGGTCTCAACAAGCTTAGACTTATAGGAGCTATGAGTCAAATCGATCAAAAACACTCTGTGGAGAGGTAAAGATTCTTCATCTTCTTTGAGGTTATACTCTTTAGGGACAATATAATCAACAACGCCAGTGTGCAACTCAGGTCGCAGGTGATAGTCATCCCTTACACCTTGGAAATTAACAGTGGAAGCGTATGCTTCAGGAACCGGAGAAGCAAAACCACATATGTTACAGGTCATAGTACGACCGTTATGTTGCATTCCAGGATTGAGGTACGCTCGACATCTCCTACATCTCGGGACCACTTCCCCCTCTTCAATCTTGACTTGTGGTACTGCCATGGGTGATTCCGACTGAGGAACACAGTCTGCAAAAGGCCTCAAGCAAATTCCCAAGGGAATTTTAGACTTCTCTCTCAGCTCCTCACAGAAAGGTATGCTGTACATTGATAATCTTGAAAATTGGGGAATCGAGTTTGCTTGATCAATAGCCTTGTATTGTGTACCTGCAAGAGGAGGTGATACATGCTCAAAACTCAAGAACTCCTTTTCCTTATAGATCTCATTTAGCTGATTTCTTATTCCTGGAACAGACAAATCTTCAGCCACTGTTGCCTGGTTGATACTGTAAATATCACTAGAAAAAGTGCTCCCGTTCTTCTCTGGTAATGCACCATTTCGAGTAGATTCAGGTATTTGAGGTGAACCGTTAAAAAAAGTTGGATTTGAATTTTGTGGAATGTTATTAATATTGTTTGACTCAACAGATGGGGTATTGAATTGGTTTGGAACTTGAGGTGGGAACAATCCCACTGCGGACGCTGCTCCGTTTGGATCAACGTTATCGTGTTGGTAAAACTGTGGAGCTTCGGACGTAAGGTTGTGAAATGCATGATAGCCCCTCCGCTTTTTTGCTGAGACTGATGGCTTCATCTGTTGGCTTTGTTGTTCGCCCCTGTACCCATTTTGCTGTGGTAAGCCAGAGTTATGATTGTTTTCATTGTTGAGAGAAAGATCGCTCATTCCCCGAGCCAACAAATTTTGCTCGCCATTCACAAAATCGTCAACCGTGGACATGGTATCTTTATTGATAGTAGAACAAAAATAGCGGTCTCCCTTATTTAATCAAAGGAGAAGAGAACTTTACGCCATTCATATCCGTTTGTATAATCTCTCGAGGAACCCATGTGCACTGCTTCGTGTTGAAGAAAGAGAATCGCGAAGTGGCCAGCAGATCTCGCTCCGAGTATCAAGATCAAGATCCAAGGAAAAAAAAAAAGCTGCGACGCGCTTTGTTCATGTTGTTTTGGTTTTGACTTGTCCCCTGTAAACAACGGGTAAAGAGTAAGTTGCTGTTGCCTATATCTCGGAAAACATTTGAAAGATCAACAGGAAGCACCGTTAAACAGGACTCAAAATCTTTAACTTGAGTCGCAATGGGGGTTTCAGGTTTATTACCGGTGTTGAAGTCTATTCAGGAGCCAACAACATTAGAACGTTTCAGAGGGAAAACACTTGCGATTGATACTTATGCTTGGTTGCATAAAGCTTCATTCACCTGTGCCGAGGATTTGGTACTTGAAAAACCTACTAGGGCATATATCAATTATTTTAAGAAGAAACTAGACATGCTTAGATATTTCAATATAACTCCTTATTTTGTCTTCGATGGTGATTACTTGCCGAGCAAGGGAGCTACCGAAAAAGAGAGAGAAAGTCGCCGGGAAGAGTACAAAAAACTTGCCACAGAAGCCAAAAACAGTGGTAACAAGAAGCTTGCCTTCAATTATTATCAAAAAGCATGTGATATTTCACCAGAAATGGCGAAATCATTGATCAATGAGTTGAAGCTGAAACACATAAAATACGTTGTCGCACCTTATGAGGCTGATTCTCAAATGGTTATGTTGGAAAAATTAGGTTTAGTTGAAGGCATAATCAGTGAAGACTCTGATCTTTTAATATTTGGTTGCCAAACCTTGATTACCAAGCTAGATGACAAAGGACAATGCATTGAGATTAAAAGGAATAATTTTAAGAATTGTAAGGGCTCCCACATCAGCACTTTTGATGATGGGCAATTATTATTGATGGCAGCTATCAGTGGCTGTGATTATACCAAGGGAATACCTGGTATTGGTATGCAAAAAGCCATATCATTAGTGAAATATTATAAAACCTATGAAAGAGTCATGATGAGCATTAAAGTCGAAGGGAAAAGTATACCCCCTACTTTTGACGAGGAGTACAAAAGAGCGAAAATAGCATTTAGACATCAAATTGTCTTTAATCCAATTGAACAGGTGGCCCAACATCTGAACACTTTAACAGAGGAAGTAACCAGCGCGTATACTCAAGAATATATTCATTCTTGCACAGGATTTTTACTAGATCAAGAAATTCATAAGAAGATTGCGACGGGAGAATTGGATCCATTTAGCAAGAATGTGTTAATATCATGGGAGGCAAAGGTAAATTCGCCTGCAAATAGATCAAATTCTTTACCTGTTCAATCTAATGCGAAATTCAACAATACGATTTTGAGAAGGTCGAAAACCGACAATTCAATTCCAGCCAGAAAACTCGAGGCCGAGCCTGTCACCAGAAAAAGGAAATCGACGATGAAAATTGATCAGTTTGGACAGTTTATAAAAAAGAAACAATTGTCATCGTTATCAAATCAAATAGAGACAAAGGGAGATAGGAAATGTGAGCTTTCACCAATTTCCAAGAGGCAAAAACTCTTGAATTCCAATGAGATTGGTGTTGGCACAATCAGCAAATTTTTCAGTCATAAAAAGGAATTGAGCAAAGAAGCAAAGGATAAGGAATTTCCGGCCACGTCTTCGGATATTGAGGACATAACCGAAGAGGATTTCAATGACATTAACATGAAATTGAATAAGAAGCTTGATGGAACAGCGCAGAAAAGGAACACAGACTCTTCCGATGTCAATTTGACTGAATCTGAGGACGATACGGAGAGAAATGTCAACAGCAATATTTTGCACAGCGAGTCTGATATGGATGATATTATTGACAGCTCTGAAATATCCCAGAGCACTATTACTCCAGACAAGACATTCAGCCGTCAAACCCCTACTTCGTTAGTAATGGAAGGCAGCTCCATATCAAGTGGAATATCGACTGATCCTGGTGAGGTCAATACTGAATGCTACATTGAAGACGAAAAGAATGAGGGAGAGGTGAGCCGATTCGACGATGGAAATGAGGAGGATGCCATTGTTGATAAGAGTAATCTGCTTGCAGAGATATACTCGTTCAACCATAACAGTAAACTCAAAAAACTACCTAACCCCGGAGTTGGCTTACCTACAGCATCATCATGGTCAGCATCATCATTGGGCGGAAACAAAGATAGAAGCAACAGCTCGGAAGTAGGCAACGCTTTTTCACCGGAAAAATGGGGACGCAATTTTGGCGGGAGCTGTGTTGGGATGAGTAAGGTGCATCGTCCGTCGCCATTACAAAACAGGGTTCCTCTACGTGATGTGACTGAGAACGCAAACAGACGTAATATTGACACTAAGGAGACAGCCAAAGAGGGCAGCAAGACACAGCAACGACGCAAAAACACTGTGACGAGACCAAGCCTTTCCTCGTTTCGCTACGTGAGCAAGTAGCATCGTCAGCCGCTCATTCACAATGTAATCCCTCTTCTCTCTAGATATGTAATTCTGTTTATACCAAAGTTGATTCTCGGGTCTTAAAACCTGAGTGAACTGCTGCACCTACCAATCCATTTGTTCATTCCTTTATCGCAAAGCCAGTACGTTGAGATAAGGGGGTGCACGCCGATCGACGCACGCGTGGGGAACATGATAGATAGAGGAATCAGAATTACCCGATGGAGTAGGCACGTCAACAATAGAGAAGAAAAAAATGTCCGAAAGAGGAAGGTGCGGGCTTCCTGATTCGGACGAGGGCAGAGAACGTTCAAAGGGGGAAGAAAGAAGAACGGAGAAGTTCGTCTGGGATTTCCGGTCCTGGCAAAGGCAGACAGACGAAGGGCCTGATTGCACCTACGAGTGTTGGAGAAGCTACAACCAGAAAAACTGAATGGTAACTGACAGTTGTAGGGGGACAGCCAGAGAAAGCACAGATCTCCGGAACAAGAAGGGCGAAAAAAGGTGTGGTAGCTGAGCAGCAATTAGGCCCGAATAGGAAGAGAATAAACACGGGGCGAGAAGCTGCGGGAGTGGCAGGCGTGGTCGTGGAGGCAGCGGAGACGCCGCGGGAGACAAGACGGGGTAGGCTCTATATCTGTGCTGCAATTTCCGCCTGCTGAGAGCTGTGCAGGGGGGTCCTTGGTGGAAGTGATGAAGGAAACCATTCCTCATTTGCTTTTGCATCCTCTTCTTCTTTCCCAATTCCTTCCGAAGAGAACTGAGGTATAGTCAAAGTCTTTGACAGTATCTTTCACCGTTACTGAACGAAGACAAACAACAACCGCACAATGCACAGGACATACTCTTTGAGAACCGCCAGAGCACCAACTGCATCTGATTTGCAAAACCCAATTCCGGTTCCACCTTCCTCCACCAAGGGTCCTAGATTCTTTGGTCCAGGTGGTATTGCCAGCTCTTTCAGAAGAACCACTGCTGGTTCTTTTGGTCCAGATCTTTCTAGAAAGTTGGCCCAATTGGTCAAGATGGAAAAGAACGTCATGAGAGCCATTGAAGTCTGTTCCAACGAAAGAAGAGACGCTGCTAGACAGTTGTCTCTTTGGGGTGCCGACAATGAAGATGACGTTTCCGACATCACCGACAAACTGGGTGTTTTGATCTACGAAGTCGGTGAGTTGGAAGACCAATTCATTGACAGATACGACCAATACAGAATCACTCTCAAGTCCATCAGAGATATCGAAGGTTCTGTCCAACCATCCAGAGACAGAAAGCACAAGATCACTGACCAAATCGCTTACCTCAAGTACAAGGACCCTCAATCTCCAAAGATTTCTATCTTGGAACAAGAATTGGTGAGAGCAGAAGCTGAATCTTTGGTTGCAGAAGCTCAATTGTCCAACATCACAAGAGAAAAGTTAAAGGCTTCTTTCTCCTACCAATTCGACTCTGTTAGAGAGTTCTCCGAAAAAGTTGCTCTTATTGCAGGTTATGGTAAGGCTCTTTTGGAATTATTGGACGACTCCCCAGTTACTCCTGGTGAAACCAGACCTTCTTACGATGGCTATGAAGCTTCCAAGCAAATTATCATTGACTGTGAAAACGCGTTGGCAACCTGGACATTTGAAACCGCTGCTGTCAAACCAACTCTTTCTTTCAAGGTTGCAGGTTACGATGATTTGAACGATGATGTCCACAACTTGAACATTGATGACGATGAAGAAGAAGCATGGAATGAAGAACAAGAACACGAACAAGAACCTCAAGCAGTTGCTGCTTAAATTGATTTAAACAATTACTTCAGAAAAATCAATTGATCTCAACAATACCAAGGAAAAGAAAAAAAAGAGAAAGAGGAAAGAAGAAAGTTTCTAGAGATACAATGATCCCCCCATTTTGTGTGTTTTCTACCTGATTCTTTTGTTGTTTTTAGTCTGACCTTTACTTACATTCTATTTTATTCTTTGTATTCTCCCGATTTCCTGTTTTCAATTCAATCCACTTGTGTTTTTATCATGCTTTTCCTCCATTTGTCGTTGTTTTTTTCATTGGACTCATTCTCATCTCTTTTTACAGCTTTTATATTTTTAACTTTATTTTGCTATAAGGACCCACTCTCTATCTTTATTTATATCTCTGTTACTACTATTATTATCTTCATCATCACCATCACCCTCGAATGCCGCAATCGCTGTTACTTTTTCCTTGTTTGATCAGATTTATCTAGCCTTTCTTTTTAATCTTACCTTTTTACTACTTTGCACACTGTATTATATTATATAGTTTTACTTATAACCATCAGACATAACAGACGTGTTTAATTGAAAAGAAAATCAATTTTTGGAGTAAACATGAACATTTATTGTAATAGGACTCAAAAGTTTCTTTTGGTACCCGAAGCTAATATTCTTCTCATCCTTCCCCGCAAAATCCCCTTCTTCAACATCTGAATCAATCAGTTCAACAATCTCCTTTCTCTTGTTACTAACACCACTGCTTGTAAACTTGATATTTCGTACCATGAGCTTTCCACATTTATTCCAATTTGTTCTGCCCATATGCCTCTCCACCCCGCACATCCAGTCTCGAATAGATTCAATTTCATCCCAGCTGATGCAAAGTCGACATTTCCAAGACTCGTTACTGAAAGGAATAAATAAAGTTTCTGAATCTTTAAATGTATGGTGGATACCGGTACCACTTTTCTGCGTGTCATCATCATCGCCAGCACCCTTTTTAGCACCTTTGTTGTTCGAATTCAAACATACCGAAAACACTTCTTCCTTTGTCATTTCTATTAAAATTGCAACAAGCCTTTTCTTGATCTGTGGATCCCCGTACAATTCTCGTAAGTGCCGATTGGAAATCACCATGCGTTTGCATTTAGATAACTGAACTGGCAATCGCCTACCATCTTTGTGTTCTTCAGACGTTGCGTCTTCCGTCTGCGGACACATCAGTAGTGAATGTTTCACACGATTCTTTTGAATCTGCTGTCTATTGAGGAAGGTTCGTACGGATATGACATGGCGATTGGTAAAGCTTATATGTGATCGACTGAAAGCAAAGTCAGTAATTATGATATTGATAAGATCATACCATATGTTAGTACTTAGTATTAACTATATTGCACCTATTCCGCTGTATCTGAGTACAGTAATCCTAAATTATACGTACACAGGTGGCATTCTCTGTTCATATGAAAGGAAAAGGGCCAATGTAAGTGTCCGGGAGTAAAAACACCCTATTGATAAACGGACTAGATATCTCACTTCCTGCCTTTGAAAGGAAATCCGAGGGTTTTTCACCAAAGACAGAAACAACAACTTTCGGTTTAGCTCACTGCGGCCTCCGCTATAAGCCAACCTTTTTCTTTACTTATTACTTCTGGCCTTTCTTCAGTAAGTGTAGAAAATAAAAGAATTTATAACTCCAAGACCATAAATAATACCCATGCAACCTTTTATTCATGAAGCCGGCAATTCCCACGCCGTGGAATTAGCCAAAAAAGCCCAAGAAGCCGGAATTACCACAATGTTCAACGAAGACCCCAAGGTTTCTGTTGACACTTTCGACTTCTACAAGAAATATACTTTCTTTCACCCAGAATCTAATACCGCAGATGAAAATGCATTTGCTACATTAGTCAGAGAATGCGTACACTTCGAGGTGGAGACGGTTGCCAGTATGCTCACATTCGGTCTCGACCTTAATGTCGTGTATCCTCAGGTTACACTCTCGTACATGTTCAGAAGTTGCAGAGCTGTTTTGAAAGATAAATATGGCGACAAGGGTGTCGATGACACTATTGCCGAAGAGTTTGCAAGAGATTTAGTGCAGAATGTGTATGCGTTCATCAAGGACAAGCTCGATCTTCCGGCAATGAAATGGGAAGGTGTCTCGGCCAATCTTTTATAATGGACGGATGAGGTTTCTCTTCCAACCACTTCACCTTCCCCTGCGTGCACACTATGGAATCTTTTATAGTTTTCGTCATATCTCTATAAGCTTTATTTACTACTATCCATTGTCCCTAAATACAACGTTCTGCAAGATGGATGCAACGGATGGGTTTGAGCCCATTACGGCTATGTTCTACTCCGTCTTTCACCCAACAGAAGGGACAAAAGTTATTCACCAAGTGCCCAGTGGCGTGATAGTTCCTCCATCTAGCGACGATAACAGATTAAACAACAACATTCCAGATTCTTCTGCTCTTGACCAGCCCTTGTTTGATTTCGATACAGTTAAAAATTATGTTATACCTAAGCCAAGCTTATGCAACAAATTAATCACATTGAAAATTGACAAGTACAGGATACTTGGTTTCCCTGTAAACATATATGCTCCACATTATGCAAGAAATTCATTTGGTTTCAACTTTTGTTTTGTGTTTTCGTATGAGAGTGATACGACTCCATACGAAGGTAACATAAAAAGAATTGGAAAAATGTTTAGAGCCTTAGAAGAACAAAGTCAACTTTTGTCAAAATCACTAAAGGATTCACATTTGTATTACCAACAGAACGTATCCGGTACCCCACACAGCAGTCAAAATATACCTGCAAAATTTAACATGACTAATAAATACCTTCGAATAATTGATGATTGGGACGAAGCCAGTCATCAGATTGTTTTAGACAAGAAGGCTCCGGGTTTAGACATTGGTCCGCAGCAAAAGATTTCTTCCATTGAATCTTTGATTCAACAGATTTTCCAAGACTTGAATAACTATTCAGAATGTATGATCCCAATTGATGCATCGAATTCTGTTGATCTTAAATTATTTCCTATTTCACCCCCGCCTCCTCAAGTACATTCGCACGATGTACCCATTGCTCTAGTTAAGTTAGACCTACTTATAGACTCATTGTGGGATCCAACCATGTTGAAAATAATGCCTTTTATCAATGGTATAAATTCAATTGCACAAATCAGCGAGTTGTCTAATGCAAACTTAGACCTAACAAAAGAATGCATAAGGCATCTTTTACATTACAAATCAATTACACTTCTTGACATTTTCCAATTTCAGAACCATTACACAATAACATCTTTGATTAGCAATTTTTTAAGAGATCCAAATATGGCTAGTGCTTGTCAAGATTATGTGTTGAACGTCAAAGGTACTTTCTCAAATATACCGTTGAAGTCGACGACTCACAGACAATCAAATTCGAATAGTATCAGTTCCAATATGAATGAGCATTACGGACTGTCAGCATCGTATTCGTCAGCAAAACTTCAAAGGAAACCAGAGTTACAAACAATGGACTCTTCTTCTTCAAATCCTTTTGGATCACAGAAGAAGAAACAGATCCAGAAAATTACGTTACCGTCCAAAGCCACGCTCTTTCAGCTTTACAATTCCTTGAATTCAAACATGTCAGTATCCCAGTGGTACTCTGAAAATGCAAAACTTCTCCAATTCATAGATATTAGAAAATTTATCACTTTTGGTATCCGAAATGGTATCATTACTAGGGTTCATTGGTATCCGGTTTGTGGAAAGTTGGATACATCGATCGACTCAGGGACTGCCAACTCAGAAAAGAAAAAAACAAATTTCAACGTGTTATCCTTGCCTGTTCCTTCGGACGAAAAGTTAGTTCAAAGCCAAGAAACTAAGAAAAATCGCCACGGGAAGGCCGGCATTGACGGAAGAATTACAGAGGCAGATGCCGGGGAACACGACGGAGGGGATGAAGAGGAAGAAGACGATGAAGAAGAAGAGGAAGAAGAAGAAGAGGACGAAGAAGAGGGTGAGGAGGACGAAGAAGAAAGAGGCAAGATTAAAGAAGGGGATTTCACCGACGCAGGAAGACGTGAAGATGAAGACATTTTTGACGATTCAAATGAACGAAAACGCAAGGAGATTGCCAAACGGGAGAAACTCCAAGAGAAGAAGCTTTTACGTTTAATGAAACATACTCAGCATATGGACGCTATATGTACAACAATGCGTTTAAGCAAGAAAGAGGTAATGCAAATTTTAGAGAGAATTGGTGACATAGAGGTCATTGAGAGATAGAAAAGAAGTTGGAAACTCTTTTAGTTTTTCATATGTACGATTTAGACATGACTAGTAATCAAATTAATAAATTTAGACTCCACTTTACCCAGATGGCTCTGGTTATAGTGACGTTGCCGGAACATTTCTTTACTATTTAAATACTAGTGCAACTTTCGTTGTTTCCAGTATATAAACTATGCGATCTGTCACTTAAACAAAAGTCAGCGTTAACTGTTTAAGGAAATTTACTTTTTCTAGCGTTTTTATGCAGGGCGCGCGGACCAGAAGACCAAAACATGTTTATTTATGTTTTGTTTACGTCGCCGATCCGTAAATGTGTCCCAAGTTTGATAAAGAACTCAGCATTAATTCCTCGATGAAAGAACATATATAAATACGAGAATACTCATTCAATCATTTTGGGATGTATAGAAGCAGATTGACGTCTGGAAGGAGGACAAAAGAGATATCGTCCATGAGTAGGAGAACATCGATTTCTTCAACAACTTCAACCCAGTCTACATTTAATACCCAACGCCCGAGTACAACGAGGAGAAGCAGCATTCCTGATGCGCTGTTCACAGAATCAATAAATGTGATTGTCAGATGTCGTGGAAGGGGGCAGACTGCCAATGAGAAAAACAGTCCCAATGTGGTTTCTGTTCCGAGCGATGGAACACCCCAAATAAAAATTTTGATTCCTGAAGAAGTACAGGCCCACTCCATCGATCTTACAGGCACCAACATGATTGATTCGACTAGGAAGTATAAATTGGATCAAGTATATGGTCCTTCAACGGACCAGCTGACATTCTTCCAAAAAGCAGCAGAAGGCATTTGCGACGAATTCTTGAAAGGATATAACTGCACTATTTTTGCTTATGGTCAAACCGGTGCTGGAAAGACCTATACGATGTGTGGAGAAGTTAGTTCCGAAACTTTGACGCCTGAAAGTGGGATTATACCGAGATGTTTGAAAAAATTATTTGATACTGAGTCATGTCAAGATATAGTTTTAAAATGTTCATTTGTGGAAATATATAATGAGGTGTTGAATGATCTACTAAGCGATGGAGAGAACGATAACAAATTGACAATTTACGAAGAAAACAAAAATATAAAAATCAAACATTTGGAAGAATTCTATATTAGAGATTTCAAAGATGCCATGAGATTGCTTCATATTGGTATGGAGAGGAGGAAAACTGCTTCAACAAAAATGAATAAACTTTCGAGCAGATCCCACTCTATTTTCACGATTCATTTGATGAAGAAGGCTCCAGGTGGTGCTGAATATCGGTTTGCTAAAATGAATTTAGTGGATCTTGCGGGATCAGAAAATGTGAATCGGTCGGGGTCTAGAAACCAACGTGCAAAGGAAGCTGGATCAATCAACCAAAGTCTTCTAACTTTGGGTAGGGTAATCAATTGCTTAGTTGATGATTCTTCTTTTATTCCTTACAGAGAATCTAAGTTAACTCGATTGCTCCAGGATTCGTTAGGTGGGAAGACGAAAACTATTTTGGTTGCCAACATTGCACCAACTTTGGCTGATTTACAATCCACTGTTTCTACACTAGACTATGCTTCAAAGGCTAAAAATATAAAGAATACTGCTCAAATAGGACCATTGGTTGCTGAGGATTATATCTTGAACGATTTGATAGAGGCTAACCGTAGATTAAAACTTGATCTTATGGCAACGAGAAAAAGGGAAAATTGCATAGTAATGGACGACGCTAATTACAATGAACTGCACCTAAGCCAAAAAGCATTGAAAGATGAAGTAGAAGAGTTAAGAGGTTTGAAGGTTTCTTTACTCAATCAGTTGAACTGTCAGATGAAAACAATTGATTCTCACAAAAGTGAAAAAACTCTTTTAGACGAGACCATCCAGAAGCTGGAACAAAAATTAGTAGATTTCGAAAACAAATTTAGAAAACAAAAGCAAGAAGAGGAAACCTTAAAGAACAAGTGGACACAGCTTTACAAAAGTTTCACGGATGAGTTAAACGTTCTTTATCAATCCCAAATAAACACGAGATCACTTCTTTCTGATCAGATTTTAAGATCATTGGTCAGCATAACTTCTAAACTGAATTCCATAGACACAGATGATAAAACTTTGGCCGCTGCCTTCGAAAAAATCAAAAACGAATTAAGTGAAGCATTGGGCAAAGTTGATGAGTTGATCAAAGAGGAGGAAACCGCTGTGTCACATTTGAATCAATCTCATTTGAAAATGCATGAAATCAGCGAAGAATTAGTCAGCAACCGAAATTCAATGGTGAAATCTATTGACAAACTCTCTTATGTGACGGAATCACAAACCTCCATGAACAGGAAATTCCATTCGTTTCTTCAAGAATTTTTGAAAAACGAAGACTCACAATTTCTCAACTTCGTTCATAAAGAGACTCGGGGTAAATTAACTGAATTCCAAAAAGAAATGAGTCAGAAGATGGATGAGCTGATGAATGAAAGTATTGAAAACCACTATAGACTTTTCTTGAAGCATTACAAACAAAAGCTTTCTACTGACGAGGATTCCTGGAATAAGGCAACAGAAGGATTCGCTTCAGAAAGCTTTAGGTCCAAAAACACGATAAAAGAAATGATTGGCTTGCAGGAGAAAAAAATGTCCAGTATTACGCAGCAGACTATAGCAAGCATAGGGAATGGGCAAAAAAGTCTAGTGTCTTTGAAAGAGGGTTTAGATTCGGTAAAATCCAGCACTAGTTTCCTGACTAATAAGGTGTTGTCTACACAAAAAATTCAAGGTGAAAGAAGTGAACAGATGAGCCTAACGTTCGGTGATGTCAAGGATCATATGGGTGATTTGAAAGACACCGTTAAGGATATTTTGAGTAAGGACAATATAGACTTACTAGCCCAGGGTGAGCAAATTAAGACTGCAATGAAAGATATAACAGGGGGTGAGAAAGAGAATAATAATCATAATGAGAATGTTAACGTTCTAAAGAGTTCGACAAACTTGATACGCCCTAGCTCAAATAGTTCGAGCACCAAATCTAGTCCATTGCGGAGCACAATTAGACTTTCAGCGTCGAAGAGCCCATTAAGGGATTCAATTGAATTACAATCGCCCACCAGGAGCCCCGTTAGAAGCAGATATGGAAGTAGATTTGGAAGTCCACCCAAAAGTGCATACAAGAGCCCCGGGAAGGCTAAATATGGAAACAGTCTGGCTTTCGGAATGAAAAGAGAATCAAGCATAGATTCACCGAGAGATGCTAAACGCAAACACACCTGATGTATAATAATTAGAAGCATTGTACGATATGTAGTATAAAAATCATTTTCAAATGGAGTAGTTATGATGAATAAAATTAATTAGCTTTCCTCACATTTGTAATTATATATGGTTATATCAGAGTATAGATATAGGTACGAACTGGGATATAGCCAGACGCGAGTAACTATCTGCCGCTAGTTGGCGTCTTCTCTGCTGAGCTCTGTTCAGAAATGCTTCTACGGAACATTTCCAGGCTTCCGTTGGTGCTGATACTTGCGACGCCTGAGCTTGATCTCCTACGTTGTTTTCGTGCCATATTTGGCTCCACATGTGCTTTACCTAAAGTTTTTGCAAACAAAGAAAGTACATCCGTGAGGGATAATACTCCTACTAATTGACCAGTTGCGTGGCTGTCATCTTCGATGGTCGAGCTGTGATGTGGGTGAACGTGCGAATGCAGATGTGAGTGAGAATGAGGATGCAGATGGGAATGAGGAGAATCTGGTGTTGTTGGGGTGGAGGCATTTGATGCTGATTCAGGCTTGACTATCCACAGACGATGACTTTTCGTGGCAACCATTTTGGCGATTGCCCTGCCTAAAGAAGTATGAGAGGTGACGTGGAAAATAGGGAAAGAATCTTTACCATTTTCCAAACCTCTAGAATTCAATATGACCGAGATGAAATGGAGACAAGACTTGTAAAGCAAATCCGATTTCGAAGTTGTTGAGACTAGCCTAACGTCTGTTACACTAATGTTACCCAAAAGATGATAATTCCGGTCGACGACTGCCAATGAGGACATTTTTAAATTGTGCATAGTCATAAGAGCTTCAATCAATGCTTGGTCGCCGAATATCGAGATTGGGTTTGGAGATCCTATATGTAAAGAACTAATTGGAGAGGATAATAAAGGCTCCATGGAAGGGAAACGACGGGCGTTATCCCACAAAAATTTGACTAAACGCCTTTGGGATAAGATACCACTTAATTTGTTATCGTTTATGATTGCGATTCTATGAACGCCCGTACCAAGAATTTCTACGACAGTTGATAAAGTGTCACTTTCGGTTAATTTTATGAATGGGTTTTTGTTTGTAAGCCGAATCACAAAGGAAACGGGGACTTGCTCACCGATCTGCGCTTTCTTGATCAATTTTGGAATATCTTGTTTTGGAGTGTAATCTATGTTCTTCAAATTCTCTATTCTGATTTTATTCAAGACCAACAATAAGTAAGCGTTAAGGTCTGTGTAATCAAATGTCAAACAGTTCAAATCATTTGGAAATTCTTCAACGGGAACGGAGGTTAAACCGTTTTTGACTAGAGTGTCGAAGGCCTGTTCAACGGAGATTTTCGAATCAATCACAATCAATTTATTTTTCTCAACGAGTTCACTCAATTTAATATCTTGCCATTCCAAAGAGGCGCCGTGGAGACACTGGGAGAAATTTGACGATACCGAAGGATTTCTTGAGATTGAGATATTGCTGTCGCCAGGGAACTCTGTTGTGTTCAAACTCAAATTCGTCATACTATCATTGTTTAGAAGCAGGCTGTCTTCCACTGCGGTTTCATCAAGAATTAGATTCGCAGGTTCATTAGCGGATGTATTGTTGTTGTTGTTGTGGTTGTTATAATTGCTGCTGCTATGGTTGGCGTTGCTGTTTGTACTAGAGTTATTCACAATGTTGTTGCCTGAGTTGTTTGAAGAGAGCAGCACAGAAGAGATGCTGGAAGAGGCGGGGGAACGGGGGACAGATATGTCCAGACTTGAGATGAATTCTGTTTCCAAAGGAGGGGGGGTTGAAAGCATTTCGACAATGGAGGTCTGCCTTGCTGGTTGCTTCGGGGAGTTTGGTGCCCTCATAGCTGGAGACATTGGATATTTGCTTGATGGCATGGGTAGATGCGTCTATCTTTCGATGTTGGAATGAGTAGGGGGGCTGGAATGCGTATCTAAATTAACTGTATGGGTAACGGAATGAGCTGTACGTGTATATATGTGGGGTGTAGCTTATCTATGTGCACATATATTCGTGTTTCTCAGAAGAAGAACTATATCGGGAGAACAAAAGTGGATTTTTTGTGTACAGTATAGCAAAGATAGTCGGGTGGAGGGGAGAAATCAGCCAATGGAAGAAAAAGTGACCAATGTGATAGGGGCAGAAAGGAAACGCCAAGGAGACCAGACTTGTTGAATAATAATAATAGTAGTAGTAGTAGTAGCAGTAATATACTAGAGGTGCTGGGTGTGATACCGGCGGCAATTACCTAGAAAAAATAACGGATATGGTCGTTTTTGTGGTTAAGCTCTAGAGAGATGTTCACTTGGAGAAAGACGCTATGAGTCCAGCTGGTACACGTCTGTGGTTGTCCTGCAATGCGATGCGGAGATATGGGGGTGTACTACGATGCCGCCACAAGGAGAGTGCAGTGCCGAGAGAGAACAGAGAGGGTCGCTGAGAGTAAATAGCCACGAAATCCTTGTCACACACATGTGGGTGTGTGTGTCCGCCTAAATAGTAATGAGCTGAGAAAAAAAAAAAAGAGGTGAGGACCGGGAGCAGAAAGAGTAGAGAGGAGAAAGAAGGGAAGAGAAGAAAATCGAAGCATAGTGGAACAAAGGAAAGAAAATTTATCGCACCCGGGTTTTTTTTTTTTTTTTTAGCTCGAGCCGGGGCTGCGACAGCAGAAAAGTGTCGCGTCGCGACACAGCCTGGTGTTGCGGGGCGGAGGGGGTGTTTCTGTTTTAGGCTGGGGGAGGGCGCGATGGTGGGGTCGGATCGGCCCGTCGGAGGACATGGTAGCCTACAGGCTCAGCTGATGGTGCTGTGTTCTCAGTCCGTGATGTCGTTGCGCTGTTCCTGCTCGTAATGCTTGCTGCTTGGATGCACGACTTCTGGAAGGGGGCAAGACAGACGGTGTTACATCCTGTCGCCAGCAGGTTCAAGGACTGCGTCGACAGACTCAGACTCTGCCGCTGCGCAACGGCGTGTTTGTGCATCTTGCGTAATCTGTCCGACATGGACATATTGTCTGCTGCTGCAGGTGGCGGCAGTGGTGTCGATGTTTTGTCCCCCCCCACTATGCGGGCGCCTCTGCGGGCGAGACAGACCGCGTCGCCGACGCCGACGCCGTCGTAGACGTAGACGCAGACGCAGACGCAGACGCAGACTTTGTGCACCTCTCTCTCGAGTAGATAAAGAGGACAGGACTGTGGACGGCGGCGCAGATGCCTGCAAGTCTACGAAAACAGATATGTTGGTTGGCACCTGGATGGGCGGTGGGGTTACACCTGCTCTTATACCAGAGAGCGGACGCTCGTGTCAGGACGCAGGATCACAAGACCGGTGTGGACTGGCCCAGCGTACTGTCCGGAAATCACACGTGTGCACGTTTGTGGTCGGAGGATGACCTTTCGCAAGGCATCCCGAGCATCGGTCGCCCCCCTAGCTAGTGGCGTTTTGTAGAAATGTAAGCGTTTTCCAAAATTTCCAGCAGAGTGAGCCGATCTGGCTCTGCTGGGGCGATCGCGTTACATTTGAGAGGCGTGGAAAAAAAAGAAGCGAGACACAGCGTAGCGATAAATACAGATAGATGGCCCTATACGACCACGGCCTCGTAAACGGTTGACGAGCATGCGTCGGGGCCATTTATAGCGGAGGCCCTGCACACCTGCCTTTGCATCCGTGATCCAGCTAACTTCGTGCAACAGCACAACAGACACGGAAGACACAAGAAACAACGAGCAGCGCAATCATGACTGAAGCATCGGCAACGAAACCCAGCGAGTCCGTGCTAGACCCCTCCCTACCGGTGAGGGTGCAGATGGAACGTCTCATCCGCCAGAAACAGGCCGAGATCTGCGCAGGCCTGGAGACTCTCGAGACGAAGAAGTTCCACCCGGACGAGTGGGTCCGTGGCAACGACGGCGGAGGCGGAAGATCGATGGTGCTGGCGGACGGGTCGACGTTCGAGAAGGCCGGCGTGAACGTCTCCGTCGTCCACGGGACGCTCCCACCGGGCGCCATCGAGCGGATGAAGAACGACCACAAGGACATCAGGACGTCCGCGGAGGGCACGGTCAAGTTCTTTGCCGCCGGGTTGAGTATGGTGCTCCATCCATGGAACCCGCACGCCCCTACGATGCACTTGAACTACCGTTATTTCGAGATCATCAACCCGGACGGCACGACACAGACCTGGTGGTTCGGCGGAGGCGCGGACCTCACCCCTAGTTACCTCTACAAGGAGGACGCCAAGCATTTCCACGAGATGCACAAGAGAGCCTTGGACCCGTTCGGCGAAGAGCTCTACCCCGAATTCAAGGCGTGGTGTGACAAGTACTTCTACATCACCCACAGGGGCGAGACGAGAGGTGTTGGCGGGATCTTCTACGACGACTTCAACAGACTCCCGGCACAGAAGTGTCTTGAGATGGCCGAGAGCTGCTTCAACGCCATGCTCCCTGCCTACCTTCCTCTTGTCGCCAAGCGGAAGGACATGCCGTACACCGCCGAGGAGAAGGAGTGGCAGCAGATCAGAAGAGGCAGGTACGTCGAGTTCAATTTGGTCTACGACAGAGGCACCAAGTTCGGTCTCCAGACCCCTGGTTCTCGTGTCGAGAGCATCTTGATGTCCATGCCGAAGACTGCCACGTGGCTGTACAATTACGAGCCGGAGAAGGGCACGAGAGAGGCCGAACTTCTCGAGGTCACGAGAAACCCTGTCGAGTGGGTCTGATCACGAGCCACAGCGAGCGACTATGACGACACCATAACGACCACCGTAACGACAACAACCTCTTTCTCTACCGTAATTCTAATCTAATTTCATGTAACCCTTTGTACATAGACAATGAATCTCCCTAGAAACACGTCGATCGACGCGAGTGCAGTCAGACGATCTGTCCGAGAGCGCTCCTCCTCCTCCGCCTCTCGCTTTCCTTCCCTTCCCCCCCCTGTGAGGAGCCCCCCCTTCTTCCCGTTTTGTTTATCCCCCGTGCCGGGCGTCTTTTCTTCGCTATCGGGACGACGCTCCATATCCTTTCTGGCTGGCTACCCTGATCTGGAACGTCTCGTGGAACGTCAGACTGGTCTGTCAGAAACGCTGTTTCACCTCCCTTATCTTGCTCCCCCCTCTCTGCCTCTCCCTTCAGAGCATACACCCATACACAGACGCATAAACGACCGCTTCTCCCGTCTGTTTCCCTACTCCGGTGCGCACGTCTCTCTCCAGCCCTCCACCCAACACAACACGCTCCACCATGGCCGGAGCCTCGTCCACCCCTATATACCGGAACACGTCGTCGTTCAAAATACGCTCCCGTTCAAACACCAACACAGAGGCCAACCAGAACAGTACGAGTGCAGGTACAATTGCGGGCGCAAAACAAGACCAAATGGACCCTACAATGGACAACAACATGGTGTTGCGACAGAAGTCGCCGTCGCCCATTTCGAACCAACAGATCGACTCCAATGGAATAAGAAGCAGCAGCAGTAATAGCAGCAGCAGTAGTAGTAGCAACAGCAGCAACAGCAATGGCAACAGCAACGGCCATTCCAAGAAATCGTCACTGTCTCTGCAGCCGCCAAAATCTCAGAACCACCGGAGATCGCAGTCCTTTCTCACACAGCTGACCAACCATGTAAGGAACCTGTCCAGCGATACACAGTCCAACGGTGCATTGTTTAATGACGGCAGTTTGAACACTGGCGTGGCAGATTCACCAATGAGCAAGCTATCTGCGCCAAACTCTGGTATTTCGGGAAACGGTAATAGCCTCAGCAAGGACTTATCACCTGCAAAGGGCAAAATGAGTCCGTTGAATAGCCCTGCGGGCAGTTTTCTGGCGTCCCCAGTCAAGGTTTCTGGTGTTGCAGCGGGTCCCGACACTAATGACCTCATTTTGGAAATCAACGACGATGTGGATATAGACAGCTTGCTACACAATGGCGCGTTGCCGAACGGCGTCCCTAAGCTTAGTGGCCACAACACCTCAAGACGCGGAGAAAACCTCTCCATCAGAACTACTCTCGAAGACAGCAATATTGGCAACGATAACGAAAACAACAATGGCAGAAGCAATGGCATTAGTAATGACCCTACAGGCAATGGACGCGTCAACAACAACAATATCAACAGTGCCAATAACAACGATGGCAGTTTTTTCCGTAAGCTGAACAATCATTATCCAAACCTCAGGATCACCATCTCATCGATCCTGTTATGGTATACCTTTTCGATGGGTATCTCTGTTTACAACAGATGGATGTTCTCAAGTGAAAACCTTGATTTTAGATACCCTATCATAATCACTTCATTCCACCAACTGATCCTAACTCTTCTAGCGATCGGTACTCTTGTTTTATTCCCAAGTTTCAGACTCTCCACTAAAAACTATAAGAAAATCCCCAACAAGGAGCTCAACTTGGATGATTCGGATGGAGGAGATGATCTGCTGGAAAATAATACGCTTTCCTATACGATGCCGATAAAGGAATACATTTTCAAAATTTTCCCATGCTCACTAGCCTCTGCTGGTGATATTGGTCTTGGAAATGTCGCATTCCGATTCATTACTCTCTCGTTGTACACAATGGTGAAAACCTCAGCACTTATATTTGTCTTGCTATGGGGGGTTTTCTTTAGACTAGAGAAACTGACACTCAGAATCTTCACCATTGTGTGCATCATGACATTCGGAGTTTCGATGATGGTTTGGGGCCAACACGATAGCTCTTCGAAAGTACCGGTGACTACTTCGACAGCTACAGGTACAGCGGCAATAGAGAATTCGGCAGACACTATTGCCAACACGTTTAACCAATATCCAAAGGCGAACCAGATGGTGAAAAGACTTTACTATCAGATTAGAGAAACAGGAGAGTTGAAAAGTTCACATATCATCTTTATTGGGGTGACTCTAGTTCTATTGTCGGCATGCATGTCAGGATTGAGATGGGCACTCACACAGATCATGTTGAAGAAGAACCAGCGGACGAAGAACCCAATCTTGACTATGCTCTATATTTCTCCCGGGATGTGCGGCATTCTTTTTGTTGTTGGCACTGTTGTGGAAGGAGTGAGCAATTTCCTCAATGCTGAAATTTGGGAGGTGAAGGGTGTTGGGACGACTATCATTTTGATTTTAATACCTGGCTTTTTGGCCTTTTTCATGACCCTATCGGAATATGTCCTCCTACAATATGCCTCGCTATTGACCTTATCCATTGCCGGTATTTTCAAGGAGCTCTTGACCATTTTTGTCTCGTGGGTGGTGTTTGGTGACGAGTTGACCTTCATCAACATCCTTGGGTTGACAATTACCTTTGCTGACATTGTGTGGTATAACGTTTACAGATTCCAGCAGAATGCGGAGCTTGCAAAGAACTGTGCCGGCGGCGCCAACGGCGGCGCCGGCGGTTCTTCTTTGCAGTCGAGGACAATAGACAACGAGTTTGTCGACATTGAGATGAACAGCATCAATATAAACTACTGACATGGTGTGGATACGGATATGTAGACTTGTCCGCATCTGTGCGCATGCATCTTTACTACGAAAAAAGTAACCAATACTATTCTTGTTTTATCTCTGCGTAATCGGAGGCTTCTGCGATAGGAGTGCGCGCTAGGCGAGGGTCGATCGAGGAAGCAGATAACAGAGACAGCTCGCCGTCGTCGAAGTCGAGTCGAGGTCGAGATCGAGGTCGAGATGGATGGCCAGATAAGCCATGTGGTGTGGTGTGGACCGTTTGTCTGCCCCCCTCCTCAACCGAGGCATTTTATTTGCTTCGACATCTTTCCGCACTCGACAGCACACACATAGCCACGGCCAACGGCTAGCGACAACGACACCGAGCAAAATAAGAAACCATGGCCAAGGGAACCGCAAGAGGATCGAGAAAAACGGCCACACTCGACTACAGCTACGGCGAAGAACGCCCACAGCCTAGCGAGGAGCTTCCTGTCCCTGCAGACGAGGACAGCGCCACGGGAGAAGACAACGACGAGCTTATTGTCGGCTCGAGGAAGCACATGGCTGCCAAGAAGGCCAAAGACGAGGAGCTGCAAGAACGTGTGCGGGCCCGCCAGGCCCGCCGTGAGAAGAGTCAGAAGTATCTGGGCTACAGCGACTTTCTCAACAGCAACGAGTGCGACAGCAACGGGTATCGTTTCGACGAGAACGATGACTTTGGCCGGCTCGACGAGGCAGGCTGGAACCGCATCATCGGCTTTGTGCTTATCCGGATCGTTGCCCCGCTGCTGCTTGTTGTCCAGGGCATTGTCGTCGGCCTCGTGCTCTGGCGGGTCTACGAGTTCGACTTCTCCCCGACGGGCGTCCTCGCCAGCCAGAACTGTCTCCCCTGGATTGCCGGCGCCCTCAGCATGAACGCCTTCCTCGTGCATGGCATCAGCAAACAGCTTTTCCGCAGAAACTACTACAAGCTGCGGAACACCAGCGGCAGGTCTTCTGGAAGATAGTGCCTCCCTTCGCCCCTCCTGTGTAGAACTTTCGCTTCCCCGCTGTGTATGTCCCCCCGAAACAACCCCTTCCCCGGGTCTAGACGTTATCTGCCACTCCCCGCTCTCCGCTGGAGCCTTTCCCCGCCTTTCCCTGTTGTCTGGGCCCGGACTCCCTCTTTCTCGAACGTCCTATCGCCGCTTACGCCACGCCGACGTAGTCCACTGCCGTGCCCCGAACGGGGCGGCTGGCTCGTCAAGGCGGGCTTTCCATAGTGCCAGAGGCGGCGGCGGCGGCCGGGGTCGACCCTGGTGCGTCTCGTGATCATGCAGAATGACGTAACAGACATGATAGGACACGATAGGGGAAAGCCAGGGAGAAAGGAGGGCAGGGAAAGACCGAGCACTGCTATCTGTTACACCGACTACCCGACCCATCGAAGGTCGTAGATGTATGTATGCCAGTTATCGTCATTATCAACGTCACCGTCATTATCACAGACACCGCCAGAGTCCCCGTCCCGCCCCTCACCTCTCTTTTCTGTTACATGCTATGCCTTGTATAAATAGATATGGTTCCCCTCCTCTGTATCGTAGCTGTGAAAGGTCCTCGGAGCCAGTCTGCCCCACATCCCTCTTATCTTCCGAATTTCTAATCTTATCAACACCCTCATTGCCCACTCCCAATAGACAGACTAGAAGAAACGTTAGAATTTACGCCAATATGATGACAACAGAGACACACACACCGTTTACCGCGTCTCCTATAGCGACCAAAGAGAACAGAGTGGATCCCGAAATAGATTCGACTCCTCCGGTCCCGACGTCGTATCTAAACAACGACAACATCGACTCGATGAAACCGCAACCGAAGAAAAAAAACGTGTCCTCGATGTCGTTGAGCGACCAGCTTGTGGACTCGTTCCCGAGCTTGACCTCGTTTGCCAAGCAGGCAGCAGACGAAACTAGCCAGCGGGGCAATAGCATCTCCACGGCCCTCGCTGGACCCCACCGTCTGAGCTTCAGCAGTAACATGCTTTCGAAGCCTCCAAAATTCAAGAAGGACATCATTGACCATCCGAGAATCGCTTCGTACGCCTTTGCGTTTGACATCGATGGAGTTTTGGTGAGAGGCCCGGAGACACTCTCGTACGGCGTTGAGGCCGTTAGGTACTTGGACGGGGAAAACCCATACAACATCAAGGTTCCATACATTTTCGTGACAAATGGTGGTGGCAAGCACGAAAGTGTCCGTGCAGAGGATTTGTCCAAAAGATTGCAGACAGAAATTACCTGCAACCAAATTGTGCAGGGCCACACTCCAATGAAGGAGCTTGCAGGTGAATATAAGAATGTCCTCGTTGTTGGCGGTGTTGGAAACACATGCAGACACATTGCTAAGGACTATGGTTTTGAAAACGTCTTTACTCCACACGACATCATGAGATGGGATCCATCGGTTACCCCCTACTATGACATGTCCGAAGACGATCTCAAGCTCTGTGAATGTGATAAGGATGTGGATTTCTCCAAAACGCCCATTCACGCCATTATGGTGTTTGCTGACTCGAGAAATTGGGCAGCAGACCAGCAGATTATCCTCGAGTTGTTGATGTCCAAGGGCGGATACATGGGAACCATCTCGGACAATTTTGAAGACGGACCTCCGATCTATTTTGCACACTCGGACTTTGTCTGGGCAACCAATTACAGGTTGGTGAGGTATGGTATGGGTGCCTTGCAGGTTTCCATTGCTGCCCTCTTCAAGGAGCACACCGGTAAAGAGCTGAAGGTGATTAGATTTGGAAAGCCTCAGCGTACCACCTTCAAGTTTGCTGAGAAAGTATTGGACTCTTGGAGAAAGGACATTTTGCAAGATCACATTGAGGAGATCACCTCTTGTGCCGACAGTACCACTTTGACTTCAGACATATTCTCCAGTCCAGATGAGTACAAGTACAAGTCTGTTTTCCCTAGCAGTGACTCTGAGACTGACGCTGACGACAGAGAGTCTGACGATGAAGCCAATGACGGCTTGACCATCCAAAGTTTGAACAAGTTGAAGTTGGTGAAGGATGGCGGAAATCTTGCTGCCACTGCTGATGCCGTCACTGAAGCAGGACCAGCTTCCATTGCGGGCTCTAAGGCCAGAACTTTGTCGTGTCCTGATGACTTGCCTCCACCATCCACCGTCTATTTTGTCGGCGATACTCCAGAGTCCGACATCAGGTTTGCTAATTCGCACGATGAGTCGTGGTTCTCCATCTTAGTGAACACGGGTGTTTATCAGTCCGAAACTACGCCAAAGTACAAGCCTAAGAAACAGTGCGACAATGTTCTTGAAGCTGTGAAGTTTGCCGTTCAAAGAGAACACCAGAAGGAGTTGGATGAATGGAACAAGAATGCCATTGATCGCCCAGCCTACTAAGTGTCACTTAAGAACCACGAGCCTGCAGCGATGCCGCCCCTATCCGCTAACTCACGCCAATCTTTTGCTTTTCCCGTTTTGTTTTCTCGTTCCGCCACGCCTTACTGTCTTTCCCTCCCTTTACGTTGCACCCATATATATCCTATATACCTCGCAGTCATGACTCTGTACAATAATTATTTCATGAATTGGACGCATAGCTCACGCCAACCACCGTTGCCTACTACTTGTTCTCAACGCATGTGACAAAGCAAAACACTTTATGCACCTGTATAATGAACAGAAGCATATCGTCCAGATCACCACTTTGCATTGGCGATATCCCAACGGTAAGGGAATCGTCTGCTACAGTTAATTCTACGCTTTCCGCTATTTACATTTTATCTATGTACTGTTCGCTTCCTCCAGGGTGGAAAGGAAGGGGGAGGGAATGCAGGCGAAGGTCGCAATGTGGGAAAACTTAAAAGCCTGAAACACTTTTCTCCCTATCCTCCTGCCTGCCTACCTTAACTTCTGCCCGTGTCTGCATTCACCTTCTCTCCCACTCTTCATCTCCCTCTTTCCCTCCCCCCACGTTTAGGCGCCATGCAGTTGCTTCCCACTACAGATTACCAGACTCGGCTAGGGCGAGATTCGTGAAAGCTCACATTGCACGCAGGACTCGTGTTTCGCTTTTGCCGAAAATGCGTGCGCCATCCTTTGTCACGGGCCATGGGACGACAGGAGACGCGGGGAGATGAATGAAATATCATCTCAGCTTAGCTCGGCAACACCGGCGGTGAAAGCGTTCCCAGTAAGGACTTTCCACGGCCCGCTTCTCTTTGGTGCAGGGCATTCTCCAGCCTGCTATCCCCTTCCTATTTATTGTGTTGCGGCACAGAAACAATGATTGCGGCTGAGATACACCTATAGCAACCAGTGAGAAGAAAAGGTATTATGCACACCCGATGAAGTGCGGCTCCAATTATGACACATCACAGTAGTGGACGAGGGAAATCACTTCACATGAAAATAAAGTGTATTATTTTTCTAACTGCCCAACCATAAATGGAATCGAGCTAAAATCGGCTTCGCATTCTTCATAGTAGCATGCTGGTACACCCAACAGGAATATTTCATCTCTGCAACTGCACTGCGCTGTTCTTAGTCTTCTAATCCTTTCCAGCTTTAAATACACAGTTTATATACATTGGCGAGAATAGATCAACTCAACCTAAAAAAAAAAAATAGAAAGGGTGGCTGCAGACTTGCTAATTGCTACCTCCCTGCCCACTCACCCACAGCGATATAATCGTCCAGCGCATGCTGGTGCGAATAAATGTAGGATAATTAACAAGAACACAAGACAAAACATACCACAATTACTCCCACTCACCATACGAAAGGCTTAGACTTTCAACCGTTGGAGTCGTCCACCCTCGCAAAACGAAGTTTTGCAGCCGCCTGCCCCCCCTACTGTGATAGCCAGCGTTCCTGGCTGCTCAAAACTTGTGCTCAAGCCTTGCTTCCGCCCTTCCTAGTGTATCTTCTTTTTGTCGAGCTTCGCATGCATACATATGCAGACCGCATATGTGTGCTGCAGTGTTTGCGGTGCCTTTAGTTGTGAATAGCGTCGCTGTTTCAGCGCTGGGCTATCTCTTTGCAGGCTAATTAATTGCATTGTCTCGGCTAGTTCACATTATCTGCACTCTCAGGCAATACCGAACGGTATTAATCCAATCTTGTTTTCTTCTTTGGCGTCATCAATTGTTCCTTATGATTTCCTATATTTTTCTGTACATCATTATATATATAGCCTACCACGTTCCCACGCCGTCTCACAAGTGCCGCCATTGCATCTTCTTTCACATTGTGGGAAAGTCGGTTGTTTGCTTGTTTGCTTGTTTTTTTTTGTTTTCTTTTGTTACATCTTCTGCAGAGCCTTTTGCAAAAGCAGCACCACATCCAAGAAGCCTTCGCGGTTTGGAATCCTCCCCAAAAGTTAGAACTTCTATTAGCGTCACAATATCGTCGGGTCATCGCACTCGAAGACCACGTAATAACCTCTCGAATCCAATTTGCGTCTATTGATCCAAGTTCACACCATTTCACTTGCATAGCAACAATTGTTTACGAGTTTAAGTATAATCTGTCACTCCCATTCAGTTCAATTTTTTTATTTGCTCCCTTTTAATTCATGGCTTACCCATTTTATCCAGATATTAACTCTGCAGCGCAAAGTTCCTCAAACGGAAATCAGCGTTACGATCCTGCTTAAAATATAATGGTTCCTCAGCTAGTGGCCGGCTTGGGAGATACAGCTTTCACTCAGACTGGCTTTCTTCAGTCTCCAATAGAAATTCACGTCTCTCCCCCTCATTATTACTCTAACCATCATCACTCACTTCATCCTTTACCTGCAACCATTAATTACAAACAAGCAACAGATGTTAGTCACAGAATGAGCTTTCCAATCTACCCTGAATTCCAGGCAGGCGAAAAAAGCTTGGCAGTTGTTGATCAGACATCAGCGAAGTCATTGAGAAAAAGAGCCTTTAGCAAAAGAAGCAGGACTGGTTGTTTGACTTGCCGTGAAAGAAGGATCAAGTGTGGTGAATGTAGGCCAATTTGCAAAAACTGTGAAAGGTCAAAAAGAAACTGTGTTTTTCCGGCAGCAGATCAACTGAAACAGAAAAGGCAAAAAAGAAAAAGAAGCAAGCAACCACGCAGCAAAGAAAAATCTGTCACTATTCCAGCATTTGCAAATAAGCAATGTGCCAAATCGTCTCCAGACAGGCTTTATTCAGAAATAAGTGGTGTAACCACGTCAGCAAATAGCACTTTTAGTTCCAAAGACCAGTTTTCAGATAACCAGAAAAATTTTCAAACTCTTAAGCCACAAAATGAATTTTCGGAGCATACATTCGTCTTGCCGCCAATTAATCAGGTTTCAAAGACAAATATACCACCCCACAATAACATGCCTACTCCATTTCAATACCATATTCATCACCCAACTGCTCCTTCTGCTTCTTACAATCACAATTCTTCGAATTTGCTATCAGGCAATAGGCTTCCACTCTCGGTTGATAAATCTGTTTATCAGTTTAAAAACCATTTGTCACACGTGATTAATCATGCTAATCTGCAAGCTGCTCCTGCATTGCATACACTGCATAACTCAGCAATGTTTTCAAACAATCATCTATTGCCAAACAACAATTATAAGAGGGGACTCACTGGCTCCACCTTTTCCTCTTTTACTTTTTCAAATATCGGTCCATTGACAATACCAACCACGCCGATTTCAACAAACCTTCCTAACCAAGTCCTATGCACACCAGATAAAGACACTAAGCTCACTAACATCACTAACGATACCTCTAATAACAACTTCGAGGGTAATTTCGTTAATAATAGCAACAATATCAATGGTGGCAGTAATAGCAATGGTCTTTGCAAGTTCAGAAGTGCAGCCGCTCCAATGCTGTAACAAGCATTTATTTTGTTTGACTGAATAGCGGCGAAAACACTGTAATCCCCAGATGGGAATCAATAAATTCCAAGTGGGAAAAAGGTACTGCATTTCTCTCAATTAAAAGACAAATGGATCAACTTTCAACTCAATTCATTAGTAGCCTTACTCAACGATAATTACCTTCATTTACATTATGCTTTGCTCTCTCCAGGCGGGAAATTTTGGTGCTTCCTATTGTCTTTACTGAATTTGTTCTGCTGTGCTAAGCTGCCAGATCCAACTGTTCAAATTTTTTTACTTTTCCAATCTAATTCTTTATACCCAATTTTTCCATTTTTGCTTTTTGACTCTTTTATCGCTTTTATATCATGTGGTTCATGTTTTCAAATAATTTTAGGCTTTTACTTACTTGATCTATATATGCTGTTAGGAGTTTGTTAGTATTTTAACCTTTTGTTCTACAAAACCAACTAAAAAGGAGATTTCTACGAACTGAATCAGGAAGAAAAGTATTATAAACAGTGTAAACAAGATCCTGTTCTTCAAATTCTCATATCTTTGTAATAATTCCTGATTGTTTTCATGGATATTTCAATTATGACTAAGTTGAACTCCATAGCACTTATCAATACTATGAAACTTAGTGCATGATCTAGTAGAGACGAACCATTTTAAAGAAGGATATTAAATACTGAGAAGCTATGCTCACCAAATAGTGCTAGCCTTTTTCAACCGAATTTATTAACGTAAGTTATGCGTGACATTCAGTCACTTGATCACGTGATTGCATATGCATTGTAGAAGCGATTAATTGACGTTGCCATTCGCTACATCTCAATTTTTCAGCTCCAGGCGCCGATCGTCCACTTGTTAACTGACTACTTTTACTCCCGTATCATGACAAAAATCACTATATCTCCTCAAATGAATCCCTGCAAATCGTTTAATACTAGAAAAGTCTTCTGTTAAATTCATAGATAATTCAAGAACCTATAATTTTTTTAAAACAGATCAAGAAATATGCCCAATAGTTTGGTATTTTTGTTATTATTTATCACCAATGCATATACATCAGAATCAATACGTGGTGTTTCACCGGAGAACAATGTGAAATACCAACCGGATGAAAATGGCAATTGGCATTGTTTAAATAATCCAAATATACTTATACCCTTTGATAGAGTTAACGATAATTATTGCGACTGCCCTGATGGTTCTGATGAACCAGGAACTTCTGCATGCAGCAACGGTTCTTTTTTTTGTAAGAATGTTGGATTTGAATCACATTTCATACCATCCTTTAAAGTGGACGATGGAGTTTGTGATTACGATGTTTGTTGTGACGGTTCAGATGAAGCTCCTGGTGTGTGTGAAAATAGATGTGTGTCGATGAAAGCGGAGCATGACAAACATGTTCGTGAACATAACAAGAAAATCACTCAAGGGTTGTTGATAAAACAAAAGTTGGCACAAAAGTCGAAGAATATGAGATCAGACCTGGAAAAAGCATTAAAAGAAAATCAGCACTCCATTTCGACAATCGAACAGAAAATTGCAGAGCTGGAATTGCAGAGAGGAAAAATTGACGAGAATGAAGAAATTATAAATGACAGCTTTAAGGTAATCGAAACCAATTTAGCTTCACTCAGTGATTCCTTACTTCAATCATTTGACAAATTGAACACCTATTTTTCGAAACTCGAGCTTCTTGAACAAATACTAAAGGTAATGACAGAAAAGTATAATCACAATTTTAATGATCCTGCAGTTAAGCAAGCTGCCCAAGATTATTTAAACTTTGCCGCATCATTTGATGAATCTGGAGGGGAGTCTAACGATGGTAGTGGGTTACAGCGAGTTACAGTTGATGAAGTCACACACTCTTTCCAAGACCTACTCAGGAATATCAAAGAAGACATTGCCAAGGTGAGAAATGAAATAGTTAATTTACAACTTAAACCGAAGCAAAAAGAAGATTCAAAGGTTTGTCAGCCTCAGTCACCTTCAATCTTTGCTGAAACATGGGATATTGTCGTGATAGGACTAAAAAGGCTTATTAATTCATTCTTAGGTGTCGAATCAAGAATTGTCACTTATAAAGACTCTCCTGAAACTTACACGGAGGTTCCAAAGTCAGACCTCTCGAATAAAGAAATCGAAGCGCAAATTTCTGCACTGAATGCTCATCTAGATCACTTGAAATCGGAAATCAAAAAGTCCGAAGCAGAGTTAACCAGAAATTATGGACCAGATGATTTTCTCAGGGCAATGTCAGACTGTGTGATTTCTAAGATTGGTAGTTACAAATATAAACTTTGCCCAACCTCCCTTCTCGAGCAAATCAATAGTGACGGACGTGGAACCAAGATCGGTGTTTTTGAAGATCTTAGGTTTTCTGAAGATACCAATAACTATCAATTTATTTTCAAGAGAGGTGAAAGGTGTTGGAATGGACCTGTACGAGAGGCTGTTGTGGATATCATTTGTGGCACAAAGCAAGAAATACTAATAGTAACAGAACCAGAAAAATGCATGTACCATTTAAAGATGGTTTCTCCTATGGGCTGCTTCGAGTCCGACCTTCTATAGTATCTAGAGTAAATATAGTCACAATAATCGAATACCTTTAGGAAATAATGACTTCTGTTTATTTTTCATTTCAAAAATGTCATTTGACACTGTGTGTGTTTATATGATGAATATATATAAATAACTATTTAACATAAACCATAACTGATGTGATATCATCTGGTTTTCCCCCAATATAATCCTGACCCGTAAGTGAACTGAGCTTCTGTGAGAAGGCACTTTTAAAAGTTGTGTTTAAACTCAAAACCGTTGTTTGCTGAACCAAGATCTTATTCACAGATCCTAAACTCTCTGATAAGTTGACGCCTTCGTTGGCGTTGTCATTCAAATAAATCTCAATATCATCCGGAAATACATTATCTACCATACCATCCGTGGTAAATACGACAATATCTCCGCTTCTTAGATCATAAGAATAGTCTGCAGACTCGTCCGGTTCATTCATCAAATATTTAGAGCCTCTCTTTTTTGCTAGTTCCAAAAAGTCTTCTGGTATAATTGAAAGTTGGTATGGAGCATTGAAATAATAAACTTGTTCAAGAGATTGCTGAATACATTTATAATTCGAGTTCTCATCCTTGCGGAAAATACCAAACCATGAATCGCCTAGGTTCAATGCGGATAACTTACCGGTTTTTCCATCAATAATACCAAAACAAATAGTGGTGGAACCGACTTTAACTTTCCCTTCGTCCTTCACGGCTTGAAAAGATTTTTGCAAAATATCAAGTGGCGACAGTGAAGGATCTTCAAGATAAAATATAGTCACCTTATTCGCCAATTCCCTACTAATTGCGCTTGAGTCGAACCCCTGTTCAGACCATCCACCAACACCATCCAAAACACCTATTATTATGCCTAGCTCGGTATATGCCAAAATATAGTTATCTTCACCAGTTGGGGATTCGTAAACGTTTTTAGCATTCAATGCTTTGAAGTTTTGAACAAATTCGCCATCATCGAAGGCACCATCGTCATCTGTCATATTATTTTTGAGCCTATCTTTCGGCGAAAATGCCACCGAAACCGTGTACTGTAAGGAAGAATCCATAAATCTTTTTGTAAATTGTTCTCCATTGGCAAAGCTACGGAATCTTCTAAAGGCATCTTCCGTGGAGGAACTAAACTTCCTGAAAGACCCTAAACTTGAGAAACAACCGTTTTTCTTATTCAAATTGCTTATACTGTATATGTTACCATTGTTATTGTTGTTACTACTGTTTCTGGCTCTATGCTTTTGTCTTGTTGAATGGAAAGATACTTTTTGCCCATTTGCCGAAAAGGAACATTTCACTCTTAACGTCACAACATCAGGATGTTTCAAAAGACCTCTGTCCAGTACCTTGGAAGTAATTGTAATTAGCCTCTTCGAAGTTTGTGAATACATCATGTGTGGATTCTTGTATAGGGATCTGTTGTTTTCACAATAGGGAACAAGTAAAACGACAAAGTAGCACGCTTTTCCCCTAAGCTCAGTAGAACTACTATTGTAGCCGCAAAATTTACCCAAGAAACAGACGTCTACTTCACCTCCCCGTCTGTTGCTGCTGCTGGGATCCCAATACAGAACATGAACGGCAGGCCCACAAATCACGGCAATCCATGGATAGGTAATAAAATTTTTAATGGCTTTTTTTTTCTCTGAGATTCAGCTCCGCATTTTATTATCTGCCGTTTCGAGGAAGGGATGAGGAAACACATGGTCGAATAAATATAAATATAGATATAAATATGATATAAATATGATATAAATATGATATAAAGAGTGGTCTATATATAGGCAATACATCGGTTCAAAATAAATACAAAATGAATAATCGGGGAAAAGAGGGAAAAGAAAATAAATGTCACCAAGAATTGAAACGACACAACTAACCCCAGTGGAAAATGGTAATGTACTAAGTCGAGTGGATGAAAGAAATGAATAGATAACATTTTAAGTAATACATGGGATATATCTTCAACTGGCTTGACGACCTATCTTTTTTTTTTTTTTTCAAACATTATTAATTCTCGTTCGTAACTGTAATATATTCCACTGCAATATGTAGTGTGCTGGTTAACATGGCTTAATCTTCTCTTTTGTAATAAAGAAAAAAAAGCCAAACCTAAGTCCAATTCATGGTGTCATTATTGTTCTAATATTTTTTTGAGTTTTTTTCTTTGGTTTTTTTGGGATCAGTCAATTTTGTATCGATTTATAAACTTTCAACAGCGGATTCAATTGCCTTCGCAAAATCTAAGTTTGGATCTTCCAAGTTGAAAGAAGAAGATGCCTGTGGTGGGTTCAACTTCTTGTATTCAGCCTTGGCTTCCTCAATCAATTTGACCTTCTTCTGGTATTCGGCCTCTTCCTTCTTCTTAGCACCTTCAGCCTTCAAAGAAAGATCGTGAGTGAAACCGTAAAGGACACCAGTAACCAATGCACCGTATCTAAGAACCTGTATTAAAATATAAGATAGCATCAAAGCTTAACGTAATTTGACAGTTAGTATCAATCTATTGCTGATATAAATAGGGGCTGCATGCCATGAAGATGTCGCCAATATTCAATCTTTTGAATGCCTGAAAAGTCAGATATCCCAATTTCATATTTGAGCTAGCTTCACATCTCTCTCTCTCCAGATTCAAGAAACGACAATCACATGATGTTAATGCCTCCCTAGTGGGCTATTTTCCAAGAGACCAACAGATTGAGCTCTCCGTCGGCGCTTTTAGCACAGGCTGACTTACGTTTAAAGTAGACATCTTTATCTTTCTATGCTTGTTGCTTGCTTGCTTATTCTACGACAAAACCTCTACCCCACACCTATGTACACGTTCAACCATATCAAGATTCTTCTGTCAATGCACACCCTTCTCTATGGCTGGCTCATTCTCCCACAGTGTGCAACATCCTCGATGCTCGCTCCCCTCGCTCGCCGCCTCGAGCTCTCTCACTTTTCGGTGCCTGCTCCTGTACCCTCTAATGGAAACAGGACCTGTACTACGTGTGGGGGAAACTACACTGTATTGCCTAAAACTAGTGAGAGGGTTCATTAACAGGTCTTCTGCTGACCAAATATAGTAGAAATAGCGTTTGCTATCTTCCTTTAGGAGGCCCCCCTTCTTTTTTGCTTCTCATCTCTATGAGACTTCACAGCCACGAAAGCCAGCGAATCATCGGCCTTACCAGAAGCCCAGGGCTGCGTAACCATCGAGCTGCGACGCGGGATTTGTTGTATTTTCACCATGAAATAAGCTGAAGGTCGAACACTAATAGTATCAGAATCTTAGGTTGATCATACTACAAATCTATGTACCTATCTATATGATCCATCGGACGTGCTACTACCTGTTAACGCTTTTCAAGACAAAACTTTTGATCTTGTCCTTCTCCGAACGTATTCTTTCCTGCTCTCTCGTGACGTTGATGGCCAGGTTGGATGAGTCCGGAACGGAGATATTCTTCTGCTGCACTTTCTTGCCAGATCGACTCAAGAAAGTGAACCTAACACTTCCGTCTTTGTCCTGGCATCGATCATGAATATTCTCAGATGAAGAAGTAGTAGTAGCAGCAGTAGTATCCTCCATGTTTGCCTTCTTAAGTTTGTACATTATTGCTTCGGGAGTCCCCATGCTGTCACTTAAGAAACCTTTGTTTGGTTTAGCTGCCGCAGCGTTAGCCAAACTTTCGTTCATCATCTTTTCAAATTCGATATCGAGTTCTGCATCAAAAAATGCCTTTTCACGGCTGGTAATATCATCCTCTTCGTCTTCCTCAGCGTCATCTATTAGATCGGCAACAATTTCTATGTTTCCTTCCTCCTCTTCACTATTATCGTCACTCTCTTCACTGTCTGTCTCTCCGTCACTGTCATCACTGTCATCGCTCTCGTCACTGTCGGAATCATAGTTGCTATCACTAGCGTCGTCATCGTCATCTTCTTCGTCATCTTCATCTTCTTCATCATCATCTTCATCGTCTTCATCATCATCATCGTCATCATCATCGTCATCGTCGTTATACTCATAGATATCGCCATCATCAGACTCATCATCTTCGGCAGTGGCTACGCTGCTATTTTCCATTCCAATACCACGGTGATTTTTATCGTCTGTTTTCGCATCATTAGTCTCCTCTCTACTCTTATTGTTAACACTTAAATTTACATTGGGCTTGGAAAAGGCATTTTGTAGTATCTTTAGTGATTCTTCGTATGAAGCAGGCCTTTGATTGCTATCATTGCTGAAGTACGGATTCAAATGACTCCATGTATCATCTAATTTGGAACTTAGATCAATAGCTAGCGGCTCTACCTTAGTAAAAACATAGTGATTGAAAAATTTGTAAAAAACTTCGAGATTGGCTATAGTTTCAGACTTAAGCTTCTTAATGTCAAGGGCAAGCAGCATCGAACTTATTAACCTGATCCTGAAATGATCATTGGGCATATCGAGTTCGCAAACAAAATTTCTAGTAGGATTGCTACCAGGATGACCAAAACAAACAATCTTGTACAAAATAGCTACTAAATAGTCCTCAGATATTATCTTCAAGTTGATGATATAGGCAAAATATATCACTTCGGACAACCTCGTGCGGGCCTGTTGCAAATCATTTTGTTCCAAACCTACCGTTATATCTTCAATTACTTGGTCGATAACTTGTGTTTTCAAGGAATAACTGTATGGAACACATAGAATCTTCAAAATTTCTGCCAAGTACTTGATGTTGATGAAGCTAATGTTAGATGGCTTAGACAGTATTTGTATGATTGCGTGATAAATTATAGGATTATCCCAATCTGCGCTTTTGAATCTCTTTGCAACAAGTTCATATGTCTTTTCTGAAAGCTGTGTTTTGATAATATAAGAAAGAAATCTTTCTTCTTTTGATAAATTGACAATATTTTGTTCTTTTAACTTTGGAGGATTAAGTGATAGCAAGAAAACCTTGACTGCATATTTATCCGTGTGAGAGAACTTCCTAGTTTTATACACTTGAACTAATAGCTGAATTAGTCCCTTCGTGTAATCCTTGTAATCTTCGTCATTCAACAAAACTTTCCCACATGCGTCGAACATCAATGAGAGTAAATCTATGTTGTTGTTAACTTCAATGTTTAAAATTAATGTTCGTACCTTATGAAAAATTACATGAATGGGAATAAGCTTAAACTTTACCAGCTCTGCAAAAAGTAAAATATCTTTTTCGGTGATAGCATCATGGTGCATTTGAAACCTGAAGCTTTTATCCAATCTGTCAATTAAGTCTTCAATGCATTTTTCAAAATAGGTTTCATTGATTTTAAGGAACCTAGCAAAATTTCTAAACTTAGTAGTATCCCTAAGTTCAACAATATGCTTACTCAACCTATTTCTCGAAGCCTTATTGCTGAGACCCCATTCCCAAAAATCTTTGACAGTGTTATCAACATCTTCAGCAGTTTCTGCATTATCCAACCTCAATATGATATCAGCACTTTTTGAGCCTTTCATTTCATGTGGTAAAATCTTTGCATTAATTGAATCAAGCACCTCTTTAGAAACAATGGAGTCAAGATTTGGTATTTCCTCATAAAATTTTCTAACTTCATCATTTTCCCAAATAATATTTTGCTTAGGAGTTGGTTGTAAAACAGTCACCACAGACTCCTCCTCCTTTTCAGTATTGTATTCCAGAATAGGTAATCGGATATCGGCCAAGGGACATGCAAAATCACAAAAGGCTTTGAATTCTTCAAAAGTACCCTGCAGCTCTTCAATCGTGTCCTCAATATTAGAAGCAATTTTACCCGTTTTCAATGAAACTATTTGAGCCGTGGCCTTTTTATTCATAATATTTTTATGGTAAGTTTCGGTGGTAGAGACTGCATTATTGATATACGACTTCAGAAGCTTTCTAAGGAATACCATGGAGTTTTCCGAATACCGTGGATTTTCATTATAGATAATTCCGCCAAATCTTTTTAAAAATGAATGTATCCCGGGTAAGGACATGCCCGATACAAAATCATAGCTCATTATTTCCTTCATGAGCGGCACAATTATAGGAATATCATCTTTATTCATTGCTTTAAGTTTTGATAAATATGGAGGCAACTCTGCAGCTGGCATATCTTTCATAGTCCTAAAGATCCCACACAAGAAAAATTCCATAGCTAATTTTAACAAATTTTTGATCCTAACTTGTCTCTCTTTTTCATCTTTCTTGGGCAATTTATCAGATGGCTGAGCCATACCATGCACAAAGAAAAGCTCAATATAAGGGGTAAATGTGAGGGTAAATCGTTGATGTAAGGCGGAGACAACTTCGACGGCACACTGAATATCTGCATTTTTTGAAACCCTACATAAAGATTCACATAAAGCAGAGGAAATTTCGTTGATATACTTTTCCAAAGAAATAGTTTGTATACCTTCTAAAAGTTGGGCTTCACTCTCCTTGTTTATTCCTAATCTGATCCTTTTTATAAAGGCCGTATTTTTTTTCAAACTTGTGTCTAGTTTATCTTTAGCTTGGAGCAAACCCGCATCACCATTCCAGGCCTTAGAATTTTGCTCGTAAAGCTCATTCCGTCGCTTTTCAAACTCATCGATTGATGACATGATGATTATTAGTTATACCTAAATGTTTTTGAAGTAATAACTTTTATTAGTCCGGAAATATTTCAAGCTTTCAAGGCGTAAGAAAAAATCAACAGAAGGGAGACCATGTTTTTGAGACCGCGCAGCCGTTTCTTTCACCATCATTGATGAGGGCATTTACAGACTGAGTTAGAAGAGCCCCTGGTATCTTGTAGGGTGGACGACTTTAAAGGGAAAGTTTTAAGAATGATTGGACGATTTTTGAATTTTCAAAATTCTACTAGAAAAGATTACGAGTGGTATGAGTAAAAAGGCTGAAAGTATTCTCATTAAATTTGATATTGAAAGATGATCAAATAAAAAAAAGATAAAAACAAAAGGTTGTCAAATTACAGTAACAGGGTAAACAGCACAGGCAGCTTTCGCCCGTTTCGGCGCAATACTAACGTTAATCTTGTACAATCGAGCCATATTGCAAGATTGAAACGACGGTAGCAGTGCCTTAGGGTTCAACAGGACGTTCCTAACATCATATTCGAGAGAAACCTTTGTTTTAAACTTGTAGGATTGTGATTCAGAGTCAAACCCCCACTGATGAGTTGATATATCAAGATTGACAGGCTTAAACACATTGGGAATTTTGATCTCAGAATATCTTACATATGCCATTCCCTTTAGTAGCTCACTAGTTGTCTTAGGAATTCCCGTCTCTAACTTTACCATCATTTCTGCGATTTTAGCGTAGTATAAACTAAACTTTTTGAAGAAAGCTTTGATCAACTCCGCATCTTGTCGTATGAAATCATCATCGATTGTAAATGGAATATTAAGAGCGGATTGTACATCAACAGCAATCATTACCGGGGTGATACAAATCGAAGTAGGTAGCTTTTTATCTCCCTTACCACCTGACGGTTTATATGTTAATTCCAAGTTCAGCACAGGGCTGCTGTGTTTCATGAACTCCTCATTTGTTAGAACACTAATATCTTTTATCTCCATCATTTTTGGCAAAAAACTCTGTGTAGTGGTGCCCCTGTCTAATTTACACAAAACTGTCAACTCACCATTAATTTTCGAAAAGAGATCCTTCTTGAAATTAAATTTCAGCAAGTCCTTAAAAGCCATGTCTAGAGGTTGCTTTTCTACGCTGCTATGATATAAGGTATCAGACGAAGCCTTTGCTTTACCGTTACTACTGAAAATAATTTCATCCTGGTCGTAAATATTGGTAATATCAATTTCTTTCAACATTTCACGCTCGGTCAAAACCTCGATGGCTTCCTGAGCCGTTTTTTCAATCACCTTTAATTGCTCCGTTGTAGGTCCATAAGCTGGACTAGATTGAAGAGCCTCAACATTTTTTCCAACCCTAAAGTAATGCTCAACATTCTTAAGGAAGATAAAATCATACTGGTGAGTCGTGTTTCGAGTATAGAACTGTTTATAGGCTTCGAGCCTTTTACCAATAATCTGGATATTGATGAAATATGAACAGAATTCTCCCGGTAAGGCATAATCATTAACCTTGATAGGAGAGCCTGCTCTATTCAACCTTCCATAACCCAAGTGCGAGTCCACGTCAATTGCTGAAGCAGTGTTACCCAAGCTATGAGTATTCAACCCGAAGGAGGGGACAAGTTTGAGATGTTCAGAAAATTGTTCGGAGCACTTGTCATCTAACAAAGTATGTGGAATTCTGAACTTGAAAAACTTTTTGACACGAACTCCTGGCTCTAAGACTCTTGACACGAAACCCAAACGGGTGTTATCACTTGGATCAAGCATGTCACATGGACAAGCATAAGAATCCGAGTCCAAAAAATTGTACGATGCCTCTAAGTCATACATCTTCAACACCTTCTTTATTATTTGTCGGTTGTTCTTTGGGTGGGTTACTCCAACTTCACACTCCATCGAGACAAGTAGCATCTCAAAGGGCAAACTGATGGTACTTTTGTTCTCGAAAACAGCAAATCCAAAAACCATCTCTCCCGGAAGATATTGCTTCAACGGGTTCCTTCTCTCATAGGGCATGTTGAACTGTGGCAGTTTCTCTGTCAGCGTCACCTTCACATCAAATGGAAGACTAATTTTCTGAAGTTTGTGCAAGTTATTCAACACAAAGTTTGCAGGGTTTAGCGTTGACGCGTCCAAAGAAGGGACCGACTCACTGTGTTGTGTGGAAGAGGTAAGAGTGTCCGTAATGCTCTCCTGATATGCTGGTGGAAGGTCGTCTGTTAGCGTTCGATTAAACATGTAATTATGCATCTCAAACGATGGCAAAAGATCATCGAACTCGTTGCTCACATTTGCTTTGTCTGAAACATCGTTTGAATCCTCCGTATTATCATGATCCAAGTCTGATCTAATCACAATCATTTCTGCAGAATCCTCGATTGACATTGTTTCTCTTTTCGCTTCTAGCAAAGGGCTTTTCAAAATTAAATAAATCGGCCTATAAATTACTAATTGAAAAAAAGATTCTTTAGAAGTAATCTATTCTTATTTCTAATGATACTTCTTATCCACCAGAATCTCTTTGATACACAAGAAAGTAATATGAAAGCACATTATCTGTTCTTATACAAATAGACCATCTGCCTTTACGAAGATAACACGTATGAAGTTGACAATATCGTTGCCAACATCGTGGCCTAATGTGAGTAACAATGAGTAATACAGTTACGCTTTGCACATTAAGCGTTGCTCGGCTCTCGGATGAGCACGTCAGCCGAGGGTGCGCAAAGATAAGAGGATCGGCCTTTTGCCTCTAGAAGGTTCTGATTGATTACATTATCCAGAGGCGTTGAGTCACCAGTCGTATCTGGATGATAATATAAATTAGCCGAGGGTTTCTCAGGCAGGAGCTTCCAGAAGTATGTAAAGTAGCTCAGTACATGATGCAGACTGAAATAAAAGTGATGACTAACGTATCATCTTTTTAGCGACAGGAAGTCTATCACCTTCGGCTTGATCGTTCTGATCCTGCTGCTGCCGTTGCTATTGTCGTGCTGGTTATGTCCGATATTTACTATGTACAAAAGTCATGTAGTTCTATGTGATGGTTATGGATGAGGAGGAAGAGGGAGGGGGGGGGGAGCTGACGCTGATGGAAATTGACGGCGATGTTTTTTCCATTCTCGGTCTTAGTCATCATAGTCTGTCTCTAGAGAAAACTCTTCCTTCTGGTAAACCGTACAGTTTCCTAATATTATCGGTATTAAGATCCCATGTACTTCTCCAGACGTGGGCACCAATAGGAGCCAACTTATTATCTGCTACAAACTTCCTGATGTCGAAGTTCTCTCTGGTCACGGTTGCAAGAGCACTATCCAGCTTGCCGTCTTGTCTGAACACCCAAACGGCAAATCTCTGCTTGCCCAAATTCTTTTCAGGAACAGGAGGAAGGTAGTCGATGAGGCTGTATTCTGGATGCTGGTCTAGCTTCTTTATGTCAATGAGGGAGCAGTCGTTGGAGAGTTCGACATCTTTCAAACCCCAATGAAGCGTAGTGGTATAGGAGTCGTTCTCTACGTCTGGAGTATCTGGATTAACAATGAGAACTGTATATAAGTCCTTCTTGGACTCTCTGAATTCCACTATATCCAAGGCTGGAGGTTTCGCTGTGACATTACTAGAAAGGACTTCCCCTGGTTCGATCCACGTATCCACATTAGTATGTGGGAATTTCAGCTGGACATCGACTTCAGGCTCCAACGTTGGAAGGGTATCTGGGATGATAGCCAGAGTTTCCAATCTCTGCATGGTGAGCATTCTCTTGTGTGACTTCCAGTTTTTCTCCATGTAATGCCTGTACACGGGTTGAGTTCTGTCGACGGACTTGAGGGCAAAAAGCGAGTTGTAGACTACCTCTGGGTTTTCTGCCTCAGCCTCAACTAGGAGATCAAGCTTTTGCTGGTTCAACTTCTTCAATTCAGCTTCGTCTTTGGTATTGGTGATCTTCTTTTCCAACTCGGCGATGTTCTCGTAGACAGATTCGCTCCTCTTTTCCAACATTTGGTATGCAAGTGGGTATATCTTGTCCAAGCCTAATGGTGAGTTGTATTTCAACTTGCTGGCCTTAGATTTCAGTGAAGCAGGGCCCTTTGGAAGGTTTGGTGACAGCAGGGCATTCTGAAGAGCTGGGCTTTTCACACTCAACGTGACCGGTCTGCTGGTGAACTTGGACCAGATTCCTCTTGAGACAGTGCCAGACATCCTTGTCAAATTAACTTGTTCGTAGGATGTATTGTGCCTTGGTGCTTTTCTGATAACAGTTATGAGGTTCTCTCTTAAACCAACCCCCATGGCACCGTTTCATCGACCACATAATGTGCACTTTTTTTTCCAGATTTCATGTTCGCAGAACGCTGGCTGAAAAAAATCAAGGACCCGCTTCTCTAGTGCACGGATGTTAGAGCGAGAGACAGATACATTGCACAACTTTGACGTCAACGTGTCCATGAGACTTGTGCCATATGTCTGCTGACATAATCGTGGACGGGGGTAAAACCCCGCAGCATCGGCATTGCAAGATCCGTTACCGGCGCCCAATCGGGGAAGGTTAGATTTTTGACAGCTTTTCCGAGTAAAGCAGTCTATGGGTTTGACACATCAGGGGTGGGGTTATCCGGTACGGCGGATGTGCCATAAGCCAAGTGGTTGAGGATGGATCTATCACTATTTCAGTTAGGCTATAAATGCTTAGAAAAGGGTTGCTGGTCACTGGGCCATATATGCTATGTGGGTATCATTGAGCAGGGAAAAAGAGGCACGTAGTTGGCGCTGGACGGATCAAACTGCGAATAGTCGATCTCGGGGAAAAGAGGACAGGCTACTTCCGACGGCCTTGATCGGTCTGTTTTCTCTGTTGGTCCTGGTCCACTGAAACTCCCAGTTTTCAGAGAATGCTCGGAAGGGCCAGTGGTACCTATCTCGTAAATCTCCTGTAACTTCGTACCGTCGTCGATGGCGGAAATCCTCAGAGCAATCTTGTCGTTCTTGAAACTCAAATCAGAGTGAGAGGACAAACTTGAGCGAGAGGCAACGTCGAATAATGATGATTTCGGCACGAGTGCGTCCTGTCCGATTTCAGCCGGAAAATGTCGACTTCGACACTGTTTTTTGCTTGCTCCATCACCATTTTCTTCATATGCATTGTCATCTATGTAAACTTCTTCTTCTTCACAGTGTACAGTCTGTTCAATCAAACAACCGCCTATCCGGCTCTTCAAAAAGTCCAAAAACGCTCGTATTCTATCAATTTGACTTCTCGCTCCGTTTAACATCATGCGGGTAACCTGCTTCGTCATTCTTGAAATTGAGTAGCATGGAAATCTATTATCTATTTTTTGCTCTGCAGAAAGCAAAGATTCAGGGAGGGAAATCTGCCAAGAAAACAAGAAGGAAAAATATAAAGTGAAGGAGCAAGAAAATTGTGCTAAGGTAGTACCACTGCGATAAAGACTGTCAAATTTAGGATACGGAAAGAGAGAATGCCTATCAGTAAGCCAATTCCAGCGGCATGCACCCGATTCAATGTGCCACAAAATAGTAACGGAGCCCCTAATACGCGTGCAGAATATTTTTTTTTATTTTTCTTATTCTTTTGGGAAAAAAGCCGTGTGGATTTCCAGCGGCACTATGTTGCCGATATCGATCAGATACCGCAGGCTTTTTGATTACACTTATACAGCAGTTCCACGATTGTGGTGACGCACATATCTCTTAAGCGCTTCTCTCAAATATATTGAAACGTACTATCCCTAAAATGTGCGAAATGGGATAAGCCCAACCGTATAAGATAAAAAATTTTAAAGCGTAAAGAATAAAGGGTAGTATGTCACTATATAAAGCGTAAAATGCTGGAATGGGTAATGCAAACGAAATAAACATGAAAAGAACAAAATTGTCCTCTTGACTAAATGAGACTCATTTAATCTGAACAAATACTGAAAGGAGTTAGTGCCATTCCCTCAGTTAATTTTTTGGTTAGGTTGTGGCGTAGCCAATCCAGGTATTTCTGATAGTGCAGATAATTCGACCATATCTTTTGAGTTATCATCAAAATCAAAAGAACTAGGAGCCATAGATGCTGCAGAAGTAAATATTGTAACATCGTCCATAGCTGGTAGATTCGACCAATTGGTTTGGTTCGTGTTGGTCGTGTTCGTGGTACTACTGTTGGCAAAATTGATGTTATTATTATTGTTGTCACCATCCTTTATGCTATCCTCAAGACTTTCTATGGAAAAAGCCATGGGGTTAGGCGAAACCTGAGTGTGGTTCACCTCTGTATTTATGACTAAGGAATTGACGGCAGATTCGTCGAATGAGCCGTGGAAATTACCTAACTCAAGCTGAGAATCCGAATTATTAAAATGTTTATATTCCATCACTGGCCGGAACTGTGGTCGATCATAAACATGACCACTTCCAATATCACTTTCCCTCATGACAGTAGGACTAACATTCAAGCCCCCGGAAGCTTTTGCAGATGCTTGCCACTGTTGTTGGAGTTGCTGCTGATGTGGATGTGGCTGGTGTGACAACTGTAGGGAAGGTATCTGATGGAACGCTTGCTGCCCAGATAATTGTTGTTGTCGCTGTAATTGTGCTTGTTGTTGCTGTTGGTTATTTTGAAGCGGGAGATTATGCGTGCTTTGTGACTTCAGATACGGGACATTTTGCTTCGTTAGGGGAGAGGATGAGGACTCTGTCGGGCTGAATGTATCCAAAAATGACATATTCATAAATCCGTCAAATGCGAGAGGTAAAGACATCAAATCAATTTCATTCATGGACCTCGATCTAGTTCTTTTGTGTCCTCGACCTAATTCGTTACGTTTCCTTTGTGTCAACAATGGGGTACTTGTCACTATTGGGGTTTCGGCCGTGTTGTTGAATGCAGCATTCAATTTGTTATATGAGTGGACTGGATTAAGATAATTAAGATTTTTGATGCCAACTGGATGGTTTGGATTGCTGTTAAGTTTGTTAGTTGTTACAAAGTTGCTATTTCCTTGTGTCGTTGCGGCTCTCCTCAAGGATTGTGTTGTTGCGGGAATAAACTGTGGCGGCTGCTGCTGCTCTGAAGGTAACTTTATTGTGGAGAGATTTGGACTTACTTTATTATTTACCGTTGAATGATGCTGACTAGGCTTGTGTTGAATATCCGCAAATTGCACATCAGATTTGCTTCTGGATTGTATGATTGTCTTGGAAGGAGGAGATAACGGATCTTTCTCGATACTAATACAATGAGGTAAATATTGACCGTCCACATTTATCACAAATTCCCAAATGAATGAATAAATAGCTGAAATGCCAGACTTGAACCTTATGATATCATCATTAGGGAACAAGGTATGTGTAATTTTTAAGGTACTAACGCGTTGATCATCAATAATTCCATTATGATAATCATTAATCAGGTTTGCCCAAAGTTTTGCTTGCAAAGGTAGAATTATTTTGGCAACATTGGCATTATTTTTCGTAAAAAAACCAGTAATTGGATCGCACCTCCTATACACTAGTTCATCCCCATTATAAACTCTTGTGATGGATTTTAGTTGCAGAATTGAGGCATAATTCACATTTGAGTTAATTGATCTATTACCCGGGAGAATCATTCTGGAAACATCCAGCAGGATTTCAACGTATGAAATCATTTGATCATTTTCCAAATTTATGCTGGTTAAAGGGTTGAGCGCCAAAGGAACCCTACTATAAGCGAGTGAGTGGGTGAAATCGATGTTTTCACCATAGATATCTTCAACACATCTTTTCAGTGAGCTGTTTGTTGCTCTCAGCTTGTGAACGTACCTTTCATCGTCTCTTTTCTTTGTTATATTTCGTAAGTCTGCGACTGTGACAAGATTTTCGTTTCCCTGGCCATTCTTCTTTGCTTGCCTCTGGTTTATAAAAGAACCTATTCTAATTAGGTTGATAACAATTGCTTTTGCCCTCTCTGGTTTGTTTTGTTCCACTTTGGGGAGAAGCTTCAGCGTATTAGATTTAGCAGAAGAGGGTGTACTTGTGTCCGTGGTCATATTAGTGAATGTGGTCGACTGACTTACGACTGGAGTAGACTGACTAGAGGTGAAAACAGGTGAGGATTTCTTCGAATCGGAAGATTTGGCACTTTTCTTTTTATTATAACATTTCCTCCGCTTCTCGCTTTCAATCAACAGCTGTTTCACCTCTTCACTAAAGGATTCATTGTTTAGAAGAAGTCTGATATTTTCATCAATTTTGTCCTTTTTTATTTCTCCAAGGTAGTCATTAATTAACTTTGGTTTTAGCTCATAGTTAAAACGCCTCAGAAAGGAAACCAAAAAATCAGATCGATTTTGAACTATTCTATCTTCGGAGAAATCTGTCAAAAGGGATGCGTACTCTCTGATGCCATCTCTCAAAAGATTGAATATAATCACTTTATCTTTAGGGGTAGAAGGAGTGTATGTATTTTTGTGAGCATCTATAAGATTAGTGGCAATACTGAAGCTAATGTTGGCCTTGTTGTTAGTGGTGGGCTTTTTTGATAACTTTTTAACTTCAACATTTGCAAAAGTTGGCGGCTCTTGAAAGGTTTGACTAGTATTAACCATAAACTGATGTTGAAACTTGTCTGATGAATTGATCACATGATTATTCGGTTCTGATTCATCGTTAGAGTTTGGAAAAACATGCATGGAGGGTGAATCGACGGGTATTGTTGGAGAGCTTGAATGGTCAATATTATTACCATCTTCTATGTCACTTGTTGGTTCTACTACTGGATCTTTTCCCACCAACGGTTCATTGACGCCGGCTAGCGATTGAGAATGTTTTAATTCAGCCTCGGACCGTGGTGAGGATATGTGATCACTTTTATGGCTCTCTCTGTCTACTTCTGAATCAGACCTATGTACGAAACCGTGCTGAGGAAGAATTACATTTTGAGAATCTGGAATTGATTTATTTGGCCCTAGATTTAGTTTAGGTAAAGGTTGTGGTGTAGAGGAGTCATTTTTTAATATGCTCTCGCTGACTTCGGAACCCGATTCTTTCAGGAGTTTCATCTTTTCAGATACTTTTTTCTGTTTTAGGGGGAGTATGAATTTACCCTTTTCTTTGATCTTGTTACTGATAATCAATGCTGAGTCATCCCGAGTTGAAAACTTTGGTAAATTGTCATGATCAACCCAGTTCAAGTTGGCGTCGAAATGATTCATTTGATCTGGAACGTTGAGGTATTGGTTGAATGGATCCTGGGCTGGGGTCTTTTCAGTAATACTTGGGGCGACGGTTTTTGCCCGATCGGGAGAACCAAAAGTATGACTACCGAGCTTTCCTGGAACTGGGCGGTCCAGTAACTGTTCTTGAGACATTCTTTCAGCTGCGTATGATGGTAAAAGAGTGGGAATCTGAATACTATTCAACGTATGAGTGATGGTAGCCCTGTCAAATGGCTACTCAGAAGTTTATGCTAGTGTCCATATACGTGTGTGTATACGCGTATATACCTGGAAAGTAGTCGTATACAGGAAATATGTGTGAACGTTTGTGATTGCGATTTGAGTAGATGGGTATGTATAGTTGCGTATGTAGGTATAAAAGGGTAAAAAGAAAAACAGTTAAAAGAATGTAAAAAGTTAGCCGACTTGTTAGGTATAAGCCAATGTAGTGAATGTTTGCTGATGCAGAAAAGTTCGTAGAAAGCAAACTCCAAGACAAAGCCAAGACAGATAGGTGGAGGCAGACGCAGACAACGATGTTGTTGATACCGCCAGAACAATCCGAGAGCGGTAATAGCAAGATCAAGGAGGTCTGTGGGAGAGACGCTGCGACACGAGACGCGGTGCGAAAAAAGAAGGGGGAAAAAAGAGTGAGGAACAAAAAAAAAAAAAAGAGCACGCGTTCTGGTTCGGAGAGATAGCAGCCAACGCTATTCATTTATCTCAGGCCATGGGGTGATTAGAGGTGGACTAATCAGTGGACGGAGCTGATATTGGAGTAGCGGTGTTGGTAGTTTTAGTATTCTTCTTTTGAGATGCTCTGACGATGCCCTGCTGGACGATGGCGAAGAAAGCGTCACGGGCATAGTTTCCCGCAGTTTCTGCCGTAGAGACGGATGCAGATGCGGAGTATGACGATGAAGAGAAAGAACTTGATGGGTCTGGAGACGGGGCCAGTGTGGTCTCTTCCACGACATTTGTGCAGAGGAGGACAAGTTTTAGGAAGACATTGAGCATGAACGCGGCGGTTCTGATTGCTAGAGCTCTGCCAATGTCTAGGAGCTTGTAGTGGTTATTCAGCGTGAGGAGAAGTTTCCAAAGGAGACGGAGGAGTGGTAAGCCGAAACGGGTGTATAGCAAGATTGCGAATGTGTAGAGTGCCTGGAAGAGCGTGAGGATGAGCTGTTCTAGGGTGATTTCGTTGGGGTGGCGATGCGAGAGTGTGTTACTGCGGCGATGGAAGACATAGGAGGACGAAGAGGAGGCAGAGGATGGCGGTGACGAGTAGGGAGGAGGACTGCTGTTTGGGAGGTCTAGGCCTTGTTCGGACTTCAAGCGGTTTACGAGCTGGTCGTCCGAGAGATAGAACTTTAGAATCTGAAGTTTTGTTTCGTCGTGGAGGGACGCCATGATTGCCCGCAGGGCTTCTGGGTCCATGACGCTGTTGACGATGTGGGCTATGGCCTGTCCGGTGATCATCCTGATGTTTTTTGGGTTTTTCACAATCAATTCGTTGTTGAGAGACATGTTGAGGAGGGTCAGGCCTCGGATGAACATGTCGGTGTCAACCATCGGGGCGTCATCGTCCTCATTGACCCTTGATGGGATGACGAACTCGATGGTGGTGTCTTCTTCGTCCTCCTCGGAGGGGGCGCCGTGGCCGTCTTCGTTCTTCTCGTCCTCGGCGCTCTGGTCGGGGTCCTGCGATGCACCCCTGCCGTTCTGGGAGTCCGAGGAGGACACCTTGCTCCGTCGTTGGTTGAGCACCCTGGCTGCGACCCTGTCGCAGAGCACGCTGTCCTCTGCCTCGAGGGTGCCGCTGGTCTGTGTTTGTTGGTCCTGGTTCTGGTCCTGGTTCTGGTCCTGGTCCTGGTCCTGGTCCTCCTCGATCCTGAACGAGGCGGAGAGATCTCCGAGGGTGAGTCCCAGCGGGACGTAGCTGTCGACGTAGCTGATCGCCTTGTTTTTGAGTTTCTTGCGGCCGTACGAGAGCATCTGCGGTGTGTCTGGGTGCTTCTGTCTGTCCTTGCGGCGACTGCTTGCACTAGTCCCAGCTGTGCAGAGGACCGTCCGGGGCGTCTTCTCTAGCTTGGAAATTGGCCAGGGCGGGTTGGTCCGCCGAGCCAGAACAGAATTTGACAGAGTGCGGGCTGTGCTGCGGGCGGGTGCGTTTCGCCATTGATAAGGCCAGAGAATGGCCGTCGGAGAAAGGACTAGAAGACGGGGTCGGGGAGTGGACCACGACACCGACCCACCCCACCTGTCCGTCGTTCTTCCCTTCTCTACAAGAGTCGTTTCTTCCTCCAACCGCACTGCTCCTGGCGGAAACGTAGACCCCGCCGACGGCCAGCCTAGAGCGACGCCGCAGACTACCACCCCTTCCCCCCAACACATCCCCGACAGATGAACATCCTACGAAGATACGGCGAATTGTTTACAAAGAGACCCCTTGTGTCGAACATGGTCCTCTCGGGCACGCTCTTTGGTGCCGGCGACGTGTTGGCCCAGCTGCTCTTTATTGACGGCAACTACGACTACCTGCGGACCGTCCGCAACGCCGCCTACGGCGGCCTCCTCTTTGCCCCCATCGCCAGCAAGCTCTACCGGGGGCTCAACGACCACGCCCGCTTCCCGTCCTGGGCCCTCCGCCGCTTCGCGCCGCCCACCTCGGCCACCCGCAAGACCCTCGACACCGTTGTCCGCGTCGCCGTGGACCAGCTTTGCTGGGCCCCCGTCGGTATCGCCCTCTACTTCTCGGCGATGGGCGTGCTCGAGGGCGCCTCCGCCGACGAAATCGCCCTCCGCCTCCGCGAGGGCTGGGCCGAGACGCTCTGGACAAACTGGCGTGTATGGCCCTGGCTCCAGCTCGCCAACTTCAGACTTGTGCCTGTTGCCTACCGACTCGCCGTCGTGAACGTCGCGAGTGTCCTCTGGAACACGTTTCTGAGCTACGAAAACTGGCGGGCAGGCCAATCCGTGCACCAGATCGAGGCGGAGGAGCAGGAGGCGGCGGCCGCGGCGACGAACGACGGGCGACGGGCTGGATGAGTAGCCGGCGGTGCTCGCATGTTTGGGTTTACACTGTTTCGGGTTGGCAAGGTGAGCGTGAGGGAGAGAGAGTGAGAGAGAGGGTGAAGTGACGAGACTGGACAAGGCGGGAGACGTGTGCTGTTGGCCAGTGCAAGGACTGGGTCGATCATCAGCACGAGCACAAGTACAAGCACAGGCACAGGCACGTCGACGCAGAAGCCAATTCGACTGTCCAACACCCTCTGGCCCTCTCCGCCGTCCTCCCTCCCTCCCCCGCCGGCGTTCCCCGTATATAGCACACTGCATTATATACGAACATACATATTGGCTCTATTCCATTCGATAGCTGCTCCTCTTGGTCTAATTGCACCGCCGCAGCTAGTCAGCACTCTGCTCGTTCCTCCTCCCATTGGCACACGGGGCCCCTCTACGGTGAACAGAAAGTATCAGACCGTCCCACACTATTCCCAGACCACTCAACTCTACACACACACGGCTCGAAAATGATGAAAGGATTCAAGCAACGCTTTAGATCCAAGGCCGGCATGAAGAAGGACAAAGAGGAGAAGAAGAAGGAGGACACAAAGAGAAAGGACAAGGACAGCAAGTCCGCCTCCGGCGTCTCAGGCGGCGCCTCGGGCTCGCAGAACAACGCCATCGGCTCATCGTCACACTCCTCGTCCTCCCACCACTCGAGAATCTCCTCGTCCTCTTCGTCCGTCAACAACAACAACAACAATAATAATAATAATAATAATAGCAGCAGCAGCGCAGACTATTCCCACGACCACGCCGCTTCCGAAAACATCGGCTCCGACAACACCAATACCACTCCCGCAACAGATGTAATGCCCACCCCCTTCGACAACTCCTCATCCCAGACGTCCAGATCTGTTTCCTCGTTCGACAACTCCTCCAGCACGTTCAGCAGCTCCCTCAACAACCCTTCCAATGGCAGCAACAACAATAATAACATCAGCACCAGCAGTAATAATGTTATCAATAACTCTCACAGCCAGAACTATACTTACAACAATGGTAATATAATAAATAACAACAACAACAACAACAACAATAGCAGCAGCAACCCGCAGATAATGATCCATAAGTTTCAGGGACAGTCGCAGCAAGACGACCCTTCGAATACAGCGGACCTTCTACAACCGCAGAGCGAAATAGACTTCCTCAAATACCACACCTCCCATTCTCCGTTCGACAAAGTCCCTAAAGACGACCTGGAGCTGAAACCGAAGACCCCGCAAAGACATTCCTCCTCCAGGTTTGAACCCTCTTTGAACAACCAGACTTTCGAAAAATCTCCTCCTTTCGAAGAGGTCGACCCTCAATTCCATATAGATCTATTCATCCAGAAAGTCGACCAGTGTAAGATAATGTTCGATTTCTATGACCCGTCCTCGGATATCCAGGGTAAAGAGCTGAAGAGGATAACGCTACATGAATTGACCGTCTTCATAAGCACAACAAGAATAAACTTCACAGAAGAGATGTACAAGCACGTCGTCGATATGTTCAAAATCAACATATTCAGACCAATTCCTCCTCCAGTCAATCCTATAGGTGATATTTACGACCCAGATGAAGATGAGCCAGTATACGAATTGGGATGGACCCATATGCAATTGGTCTACGAGTTTTTCCTAAGGTTCGTCGAATCTCCAGATTTCAACAATACAATAGCAAAACCTTACATCGATCATCAGTTCGTATTAACCTTGTTGGATCTTTTCGATAGTGAAGATAACAGAGAGAGGGACTGCTTGAAAACAACTTTGCATCGAATCTATGGAAAATTCCTAAGTTTGAGATCGTTTATTAGAAAATCAATAAACAACATCTTCCTTACTTTCGTTTATGAAACTGGACACTTCAATGGAATTTCAGAATTACTAGAAATCCTGGGTTCTATCATTAATGGTTTCGCCCTACCATTAAAAGAAGAACACAAGATCTTCCTAATCAGAGTCTTGGTCCCATTACATAAAGCAAGATCCTTATCCTTGTACCATCCTCAATTGGCATACTGCATTCTACAATTCTTGGAGAAAGACTCCTCATTGACTGAAGAGGTTATAATGGGATTGTTGAGATACTGGCCTAAAATAAACTCTCCTAAAGAATTGATGTTCTTAAATGAAATCGAAGACATCTTCGAAATAATTGATCCAAATGAGTTTCAGAAAATAGAAATCCCTCTGTTTGCTCAACTATCCAAATGCATCTCATCCCCACATTTTCAAGTGTCCGAAAAAGTTCTCTGCTTTTTTAACAACGAATATTTTGTTTCTTTAGTTACAGAAAATGCGGAAAATATCTTGCCGATAATTTTCCCATCCATGTACGAGTTGTCACAACCCGAGCTCGAAATCTTGGAAAATCAGAACCAATCGGAAGTAGACTTCGATGAGCCAAACAACTGGAACAGAACCATCTCAACAATTGCATACAGTGCCTTGAAGATCTTCATGGATACCAACCCTGTTGTCTATGATCGTTGCTTCGTGTTATACGAGCAGCAAATTAAAGAAGACAATGAAAGAAAACATCTGAGAGAAGAGCACTGGAAAAAATTACAAGAGTATGTCGACAAACTGAAGGCCGGGGAAAGGGAGACTGATGTGGAGATCAAATAAAATGAATCGAATTGATGTCTAGAGAGAGAAGACATGGTAGAATCCATATGATACGACAAGAATGAAAAAAAAAAACTAAAAAAATATATATTTCTAAACTTTATATAAATTTTATTTACTTAGTACATCAATATGTATAAACGACCATATATATATATATCTGAATATATATACAAATACCATTCACATCATCACGTGGCACTTTTATACTCTCTCAAAATGACTGGAACAGAGGACGGAGGAAGGGCACCAAATTCAGTAATAATCTTTTGAATGTATTCAGGCGGTGTAAGATCATACAGAATGTTCAAGATGTTCAAGCTTGGGTACGATTTCCAGTTAGAAAGGTCGTATTCGTCTTCCTCCTTATCTTTGGATTTCTCTTGCTGTTGCTGCTGTTGTTGCTGTTTGTTATTTCCACCCTTCTTACCCTTCGAATTATTTTCCTTCTCCATGAGCATCTTGTTGTTCAATTTGTTCATGTATTGCTGTAAATTGAAACCGGTTTTATTGAACGGTTTCGTATTGATCAAGTCATCGGCATCACCAAGCTCATTCAAGGTGACAGAATCAAGTTGAACCTTGTCACTGAACTTCAAACTCTCGCAACATACTAATACAGGTATACTTTTGTTTTTTGCAGCCATTGCAATCAAAGCAGTTCCAACACGGGAATAGAGACGCCCATTAGACAACATCGAGTGTGCTCCAAGAAAGCAGAAATCGATGTTAGATTTTTCAAGAACCGAACTCAAGGAGTTGATCAAATTGTAATGTAGTTTAATATTTTCTAGTTTGGACAATTTTTTGGCCAACTTCTTCCCTTCAAATAATGGCTTACTGTCAATTATGTATATTTCGAACTTCTTGTTTTGTTCGACAGCACAAAATTCAAATAGTTCAGAAAGAACATTTGAATGGCCGTAGGTCAATATCTTGGAATTGTTGTTAATATGACCCAGCGCATATTCAACGATAACACGATCAGCCATAACAATCTTTTCCATGATAAATTGATTTATTTCTTCAATCAGTATCGATTTAGAGCTTTCTTCGCTTGTAGTGATTGGAATGATAGAAATTCTTTGTTTCAACCAACGGATTGCATTACCCATGGAAATACTCAATGGACGACCTGTTTTCAAATATTCAATTTGATGACTCAAATGCCCCGTGAGATGTCTCTGTAAACTGGTCCCTTCTGGGGTTACATAACTGCCAATGACATCTTTGAATGCTTCCATCATGGCAGTGCACCGTGCACTCGATCCAACTATCTTATATGTTGAAATCTTTAAAGTTAATGAGAGAATACTTGGATGCACAATCGACGCAATCTTAGGTGTTGAAGAGATACGCTCCTCCCTTGTCTCTAAATGTCCAAACATGTGAGGGATCTTCATATTTAGATCGTGAATCTTGGCATCGTTCAACTGCTTCTTGATATGTGAGACAGTTTTTGGTGTCTTATCCTTGTTGGCGCCAGATCCACCATGTGCATCCTTACTCTTGCCCGGAGCATTTGATGGCTCAATTCCAGCTGCCTCTTTAGCAGCTGCACGTTTAGCAGCTTTTTCTCGTTTCTTCAATTCCTTCAACTCTTTGTTCGATAGTTTCTTTTCACCAACTGCGTCTGATGATGCCGGTAAGGAAGTTGCACTGCCAACATTTGTTGCCTGGTCTTTTTCCTTTTTATTCTGTTCAGCCTTCGGTAGCTGTTCCGACATCTTCGTCTGTTTTTGGTTTGACCTTTTCTGTTATTATTCCGTTTCCGTCAGCCAATAGCATCTTGGTTTCATGTTTGAGCTCAATCCACCAGATCAGTCAGGTTCTTTTCAAAAAACTTTGACGGAGAAAAAAAAATCATAATCAAAGGCGACGATCGACTCTAACTTTTCATGCTTTTTTTTCAGTATTTTTCACCGGAAATGAAAATTTTTGGACCTGTGTGCATCGAAGTTAACGGAGAACAAAACTGAAGGAAGACGTGTCAGAAAGAAGACTGTTCTTGCCAGATCGCCATCAGCGGCACAAAGGAACACAGCGAAAATGAGTGACAATGATGCAGACAAGAATGTTGAGATGTGGAAGGTCAAGAAATTGATCAAATCCCTTCAAAATGCACGTGGTAATGGTACTTCCATGATTTCACTTGTTATTCCACCTAGAGGTCAAATTTCAATCATCCAAAAGATGTTGACTGATGAGTACGGTACCGCTTCTAACATTAAGTCTCGAGTCAACAGACTATCTGTTCTTTCTGCTATCACCTCTACGCAACAGAAATTGAAATTATACACCAATGTTCCTAAGAATGGTTTGGTTGTTTATTGTGGTGAAGTCTTGACCGACGAAGGTAAGGAAAAGAAATTAACTATTGCTTTTGAACCTTTTAAACCAATTAACACCTCCCTTTACTTATGTGATAACAAATTCCATGTTGAGGCATTGTCTGAATTATTAGAATCGGATGATAGATTTGGTTTTATTGTTATGGATGGTAATGGTGCTCTTTTCGGTGCATTATCTGGTAACACAAGAGAAATTTTACATAAGTTTACAGTCGACCTACCTAAGAAGCACGGTAGAGGTGGTCAATCTGCTCTTCGTTTTGCGAGATTAAGAGATGAAAAGAGACATAACTACGTCAGAAAAGTCGCCGAAGTTGCTGTTCAGAACTTTATCACAAATGATAAGGTTAACGTTCAAGGGTTGATTCTAGCAGGTTCCGCTGATTTCAAGACTGAATTATCCAAGTCTGATATGTTTGATTTGAGATTACAGGCTAAGGTTATCAAAGTCGTCGATGTTTCTTACGGTGGTGAAAATGGTTTCAACCAAGCGATCGAACTATCGGCAGAAACTTTATCTAATGTTAAATTCATTCAAGAGAAGAAGTTAATCACCCAATATTTCGATGAGATCTCCATAGATTCAGGCAAGTTCTGTTATGGTATTGATGATACCCTTAAGGCATTGGATTTGGGTGCTTGTGAAACTATTATTGTTTGGGAAGGTTTAGAAGATGTCAGATACACTTTGAAGAATGCTGAAGGTGAAGAAATTATCAAAATAGTTGCCCCAGGAGCTCCAAAGGATAGTTTCCTCATTGATAAAGATGGTTCAGAATTAGAGATCGTTTCTGACCAACCTTTCTTGGAATGGCTTGCCGAAAACTATAAAAATTACGGTGCTACGGTGGAATTCGTTACTGATAGATCTTCAGAGGGTGCTCAATTTGTGAAAGGTTTTGGTGGTATTGGTGCTTTGTTAAGATATAAGGTCAATTTTGAGCAATTAATGTCCGAGGATGAGGACGAATTCTATTCTGACTCTGACTAATTGTGATAATGGTTGTATTTCTTTTACATATATCATGTATTTATTCCCGCCCTTCAAAGCTCTTCTAGATAATTTTCACATAATCTAATATATAAACTATAACGTTGCCGCACTAAGCTTTTCTCCTCATATCTTCTGCTTCTTAGACTTGTTCTTGTCTTTCAAAACGTCAAGTGCGTCCTGCTGGAGGTACCCCATAACGGTGCTTGTTCCTTGGTTTTTCAACAACATTTGAGCAACATTATTTAAACCGCTTGCAATATATGATCTTCTACCGGACTTTCTAATTTGCTTCTTCAGTAGGTCCCTTAGCTTAGCTTTCATAACCTTGACATTTTGTTTATCAAGAGCTTTGCCTTCTCTTCTTTTACGATCTCTCTTCAAGAAATCATCTTCGAACTCATCAATGTCGTCAACACCAAGCTCTTCTGCTGCCTTCTCTATCCAATTCTTTTCTTTTTGACTGCTTTGAGTAGCTACTTCTGCCTGGGCGATTTTAGCCGCTAGATCCAACCTTTCCTTCAACTGGTCTAGTATATCGACGTCAATAGGCAAAGCTTTAATATCTTCCACTCTTTCTTTCTTTGAAATAACCCTTCTCAAATTTCTCAAGGGGCCAGAGGCTTCTTGCGGGGAGCATAGTATAACAGAAACACCCTCACTACCTGCACGAGCAGTTCTACCTGATCTATGGACATAAGCATCTGCAGTTCTAGGAAGATGATAATGAACCACATGTTGAATGCCAGGTATGTCCAAACCACGGGCCGCAACATCAGATGCAATTAAAACAGAAGATTTATTCTCCTTTGCAGCAATTTCCGAATTTTTGGCAAATCTTTCAAGGGCACGTAGACGCTGTTTTTGTATCATGGAAGAGTGAATAGAAACAGTTAATATGCCCAAATTATTTAGTGTAGGTGTCAGGCGCTTAACTGAATCAATCGAATTTGTAAAGACAAGAGTGGTACCGGGGAAAACAGACACAAAATAGTAAAGCATCAAATCTCTCTCCATTGGAGAACAAGGAATTAATGCTTCAGTAATTTTATTTGCAACAACTTCGGTTGGATTGACATCAATATATTCAGGTTTACTTCTGAAACGTAATTTCTTACCCAAAATTTCCAAGACTTCCTTCAACTCTGAATCTTCATCAGAAGCTTTCCGTTTTTTTGGGTTTGCAGACTTATGGTGACTACTCAATTTTCCAAATAAGTCCTTGGAAAATGTTGCAGACAGAACCAAAGATTGCCATCTCCTTTCGATGGCAGGTACATCTTTAGGCCTGTAGTTGTTGAATATTTCTAATATTTTTTTAAGTTCATCAAAGTGTCCGTCTTGTAAAAGTCTATCAGCCTCATCTAAAACTAACATATCAATCGATGCTATTTGTTTTGCTAACTTAGTAGATTTCTCTAAAAGCTCGAGACAGCGGCCTGGTGTTGCAACCAATACACGAGGTCCGTATGAGAGTAAACGTTCTTGTTTTTGAATTGACAAACCACCAGTTAAGGACATTACTGTTTTATCGCTAAATGGGGAGTACTTGAAAAGTTCACGTAAATGTTTCATAACTTGGTTAGCCAACTCACGAGTTGGAGTAAAAATAATTGCAGTTGGGTGATTCAAATAATCTTTTGGTAAATTTTTGTTAGTTTGTTGTTCACTTAGGGCTTTTTCTAAAATTGGAATGCCGTATGCAAGAGTTTTACCAGAACCAGTAATAGCTTTGCCAATAACGTCTTTCCCTTGCATTGAAAGTGGGATTGTTTTTTTCTGAATTTCAGTGGGCTCAGAAAACCCTAAACTTTGCAGTCCATTCAACGTAGACGGAGATAAGGGTACCTCGGACCATCCAGGCATATTAACATCATCATCTGGTACCTCAATTTCATCCACTCTCGAAAAGGTATTCTGTTCCAATTCATCATTATTTTTAACCTTCCTCGAAGGTACAGATGGATTAACCAAAGGTACCTCAGATGGCAAACTAGGAATGTCAATCTCATCGTTCTCATCTTTTGAAGAAATCAACTTTGCAATCTTGATTTCTTTTTTCGTTTTTTTGCCTGAAGTAGATTCTTCCTGTAAACTATGAGTTTTTTTGATGTTATCATTCATGTCATTCTCATTTCCTAGTCTCTCTTCGTCAGGTTCCGATTCAGGAAACTCTCTACTTTCTAAGATTTCTTCATCTTGGCTATCACTTGCCTTAGCAAGCTCTTCATTTGTTTCTTCGATATCCTCCGGATCAATCTCAAAATCTCCTTCTGGGATACTTTGATCCTTCTTTGCAGCATCCTCTTTTGATAATTTATTTGATTCATCGTGCGTTAGGAACTTGACAGTACCATCTACTATTTTCACAGAAACATTGTCAATTTCTTCTAGTCCGTAAAAACCTTCAAAGTCATCTAACGTATCTGGAATCTCCACAGGCTTCCAGTTCAAGTCATTTGCATCCACTTGGTAAACTTTTTCATTGGGTTTTTTTGTGGTAGATTGCTTCTTTTTCAAAACTTGTTTCTTTTTCAGAACCTTTTGCTTTAACAAAGAGCTCACCATTTTTATTCAAATTTTTATGTCCTAGTATGGATTAAGAAAGTATGACCATATTAATAGAAACACTACATTTGATAATTTTGTTCTTAGAAAAGAAAAAGTAAGGCTGGTAAATTTTTCATGAAAAAAAAAAATAGCGATCTATTTTTTTATGTTATATTTTTTTCATCAAGTGCTTTATCAGGCACCGTTATGACGAAATAAGCCTTAATTTCTCGGTATGTGCTTTTTAAGTAATGGCTAAACGGATCAGCAAAAAGAAAAGCTTGATATGCGGAAAGCGCAACCGCCCGATTACTCAGTTACACACTGAAAAACCAACTCCTACAACCTTGAAACCACTACGAGCCAGGCAACTCATACGGAGATTTCACGTGCTACTGAAATATAAGTCAGCGGTATTGAATAGGCTTTTTGAACTAATGTTTTTGAATGAAAGTGAACATAAAGATTTCATAGAAGATTACACAAAATGGATAAGTAGAACACCAAAGCTTAAGTCAATCTATGATAGAGAGTGGAAACACACATGGGATGAGCTGAAGGTCAATAAAACGCCAGAGTCTGTCATCGATCCTAAATCAAACGATGCTATCAATAGTTCTTTAACACGAGAGGACCTCGTTAAGATACTCGGCAAGATTGACGCCGAAATGGAAAAAAGAGGCGGTTTAGAAACGTATCAAGTGGCAAGTACTTTAGGACAAGATTCCAAACGTGGTGGTGATTCAAGCAAAATTTTAGTCAAGTGGTTGTCTGAATTGAGTTGGACACATCCTAATTGTAAAGCTTTAGAGATTGGATGTTTATCGTCCAAGAATATGATCTCCAAATGTGGCTTTTTCGACGATATCAAACGAATCGATTTGCATAGTCAAGAGCCCGGAGTGATTGAAGAACAGGATTTTCTTCAAAGGCCTATGCCGAAGACTGAAGCTGATAAATTTGATTGTATTAGCTGCTCTTTGGTTGTTAATTTCGTTCCTACTCCTGAACAACGAGGCCAGATGATATGCAAAATGTGCGAGTTTTTGAAGGACCCTTTTGCAGGACGACATAGTTTGTTGTTTTTTGTGCTGCCGCTACCTTGCGTAGAAAATTCGAGGTACTGTGATTTAGATATGATCAATCTCATGTGGAAGAAACTTGGATTTCAGTCTCTTAGGTACTATCAATCAAATAAGTTAGCCTATTGGCTTTTAGAATGGAAAGGAAAGTCCGGAGTTGACGCCAAATTCACATTGAAAAAGAAAGAAATTCGTAAAGGTAAAAACAGAAATAACTTTTGTATTGTAATCAAATGATGAACCTTATTTAAAATTAATATTCAGATCAGTTTTCCAAGCCTAAAAAAAGGCATGATTAATATTTGATCTACCGAAACGAGTAGTTACGTCGAGAAATGTAAAAATGACAGATCTGTAAATGCAGAATCCCAAGGGTTTTTCAGATTGTTTCCTTCCGTAATCTTTTTTCCAAAAACATTTTTGAAAAAGGCAGACTCAAAGTCGTAATCAACCGGTTGAGGTGTGTATTTGGTTGCATTTTTTCTTTTTCTCTTCTTTTTTGTTACAATTTCAAACTCATCATTCTCAACTTTTCCCGCTTGTAAAATCTTTTCCTTCATGTTATTTTCCTGAGTTTCTTTCTCTGCTTCCTGCATTATTAGTTTAGCGATACGTGCGGAGTTCGGGTATAGTTCAAAGTATTTTAAATCTGTGAATTTATTGGAATAAACGGTAAGATCATTAGAAAGAACGTAGATGGGGCGCTTCTCCGTGATGAACTCCTCTAATGCCTTGATCGGAAAGTGGGGCATATAAAATAAAGTATCATTCACTGTTTCTTCGTCAGTATCATTGCTGGAGACTCTATACCTGAGTTTCTCCCAAAAGAACTTCTCATCCTCAACCGTGAATATGGGATCCCATAAAGATACCTCCACTTCCCCATCTCCTTTCTTATCAGTACAGTATTCAGCAATAAGGCTCAATAGAGATAATTGATACATTGCTAGTAGAGATTCGGTGACTCTACCCAGTCCAAGACATCGTACTTTCGAGATTTTAGCCGGGTCAATGGAAGCTACGATTTCTTCAAAAAGCTTTGAGGCCTTCAAAATCTTCCTCTTCTCCAGAAAAGAAATCCATAACTTTTCTTCTGCAGTTTTTATTACACTGGGCATAATTTGTGTAGTATTAGCATTTGATGAGTCCATTATCGACGCCTTATCCATACTCTTTTTGTCTCCATTTCATCATCCAGTGAGTTGTCCAACTTTCATGATTAGCTGCGACATCCCTCTTGTTGCGTTTATTCTCAGAGAATTTTTTTCCCAAAACAACCATCCGTGCTGAGTAAGCAAATCTCCAACGATTATTGGCTCGCACGATCAACTGGGGTGGAGGGCTTAGGAGACTACGTAAAGGGCTACAAGGAGGACCTGATGTAAAGAGAAAGCCGCCTATTGTGCTTCCGATGTAGATAGCTAAACAACACAATATAAAGTGCTTCTTTAGCGGTATTGACCGGGATTCCTGGCGTGTCAGGAACGTAGAAGATGCAAGGTGACCATTTAACCGTTTCTGGTGCAAGCTAGCGAGAAGCTCGAGGCCGAGAAAGCCAACGTTGAGGACTTTTTTTTGCAAGATTTTCTTTCTTCGTCTGACCCTTTTTCCCCACTTCTAAAACCACCAACACCCTCCAAATATCGCCAACTTGTACATATCCCTCTACAGCATAGAGATATAGTGAGTGCTCTTTCTGCTCCTTCACGTATTCTCGAAAGTCACAAACCCATAACACAATTTGCCATAGTATCACTGCAGCTTATTTGTTGCAAGAAACTTTTCACTGCGAGCTACATATAAACATAAGACTATCTTAATATCGTTCTGGTTCCATATTTAGCTTTTCTCCTATCACGTTCTCTCCTTTTCTTTTGCTACGTTTCACGATATCGATATATTTTAATTTACCCCACTTTTTCTTACAGATATACACATAGCATTTGTCTGTATATAGTCCTGCACATATTTCATCAACACTACCGTATTAAAACACCGAAAAATATCAACATCTACAATGTCGCATATAGTTCACATACCCAAAGTCTTTGATCATGACAAGATTAAAAATTATCCAAAACTAGAATTTGAAAATGATACAGTCAGGATTGGATCGAGAAAATCCTTACTAGCTATTCGTCAGTCGGAAATAGTTGGAGAAGCAATTAAACGTTTTTATCCAAATCTTGATACTTCCATTGCCAAGGTTTTTACCTTAGGTGATCAAGTACAAAATAGACCATTGTACTCTTTTGGGGGTAAAGCATTATGGACTAAAGAGCTCGAGATACTTTTATTGCAAGATGTTGGAGAATACCATAAAATAGATCTCATAGCACATTCTCTCAAAGATATGCCAACCATTTTGCCCGATGAATTCGAATTAGGATGTATTATTAGCAGAGAAGGTATGTCTTAACTGAACTTAAACACATGATTCGATTATTGTTTTGCCAATACTATGACTTCTTGTTTTCTAATGATGATTTCAAACATTTTTATAGACGTTAGACTACTGAATTTTTTCATAGATGAAAACGTGTTATTTTCTGACTGGAACAAGAATCTCATAGTATGTCTCAATTTTTTCAAATACTAACATTTCGACCTGTAATACCTTGTAATACTTTCACATAGATCCAAGAGATGCACTTGTTATGAAAAAAGATTCCCCATACAAATCACTTGCCGACTTACCAGCAGGGAGTATTGTTGGTACTTCTTCAGTTCGTCGGTCTGCCCAAATTAACAAAAACTATCCCCACTTGAAATTCAAATCTGTACGAGGAAATATACATACTAGATTGAACAAATTAGATTCTGCGGATTCCGATTATTCTTGTATCATCTTAGCTGCTGCTGGGTTAATTCGTTGTAACTTACAAGATAGAGTCACTAAATATTTGAATTGCGATGAAATGTATCACGCCGTTGGACAGGGAGCTATTGGAGTTGAAATCAAGAAGAATAATGAAAAAATGCGTTTATTATGCAGTGTCATTGGATGCCGTACAACTACATGGAAATGTGTTGCAGAACGTAGTTTGTTGAGAACTTTGGAAGGCGGCTGTTCAGTTCCTGTCGGAGTGTGGTCTACACTGGAAAATAATAATGTTTTACGTTTGAAGGCGATTGTTTTAAGCGTAGACGGGAGTGAGAGCATCGAGGATGTTCACGAGAAGGTAATGACGTGTGATAAAGACGCACTGGATTTAGGTATAGAATTGGCTGAAAAATTAATTGCTAAAGGTGCAAAGAAGATTTTGGATGAAATCAACTTCAGTAAAGTTCAGGAGGTTAAGCAAGCAGGTTTATCTACCTAAATCAAATGGTTTATAAGATGTACAACTTTATTCTCTAATGTTAAGGTTTATAAAGTATTTCAGTATTAGACGTCTAATTTTTTTTCTCTATTTATATTGTTTTCAGAGACCTTTAACGTTGTTCGACCATATGGAAAACCCAATTGTGCTTACTGCTCCTAATAAACCTGTCAGAAAGAATACTTTCACAAGATATGGATCTTTAGCCCAGAAACTCATAATTTCTCCGAGAACGCTGCTTATCGCAACGGAAGTCAAGAATAAAGCAAGCACTCCCCCACGCAAAAATGTTGGGGATAGTTCATATGCTAACTCGTAACATGTAGCAGCAGCAAAACACTCACCACAGGCTTGTAGTACAAACATTAGTAAGTAGCATATCCATGAAAAAAGGGAAACTTGGGAAGGTTCTTCACATTCGGAAACATGATTTATGTCGCAGCTTGAATTTCGGTAAACTTCATTTTGCACGTAGGCTCCTAAAAAAGTTCCAATTGATGTAATAGTGAAGCCAATCACTATTTTAAGTCTTGGGGAAAGGGGTCTGTTTACCTTTAGAAGGTACGGATAAACTAGATGAGACAAAATTGGTATTAGGATTATTATTGCGATGGGATTAAGAGCTTGATAAAAGTCGTTTGGAAGATGGACAGACGTGGACATAGTAGCAGCAAGTGAAATTTGAACCGAAATTAAAGATGCATCATTCAAATAAAAAGGGACAAAGAAAAGAAATAGTATAACGCAGTTAAAAAATTTTCTGATATCTGCTTCTCCTACCATGATCTGTGAGTTTATTGGAAGTGAGGTGCCAAAAAAATGAGACTTTAGATGATAGTAGAACTCACGATAAACATTTAACGCATCTGATTCATCTGAACTCGAAAGAGAATGTTGTTCCTTAATAATACTCTCGGAATGGATAATGCGGGGTTCCAAATATTTCAAAAGCAGAGGTAATGTGAGAAATAATAGAGCTGTTAAAAGATAAACTGGCCAGAAGCCCAAATATCTTTCCATGAATGATCCCAACAAAGATAGCGTACAGCCCCAGTTGATAAACATGTAGAAAGACATGCTTAATTTCTCCAAAGTTGCTTTATGGTCGATAATGACTTGACTTCCATCGGACAATCTTTTATAGTTGACTTTGTTTGTTTTGTACTCATACTGGTCCAACAGAAGGGGAAGAATGTTCGATTTCATGAATCCGGCGGATATCGCAATCATGGCCACAGACAACAACACGACGACATATGATAAGTAAGGAGACCTCATCATTATCGGTATTGCTGATATTACCAAGGTAAAATGACCGACAATTCCAATCATGGAACCCAACCAAATCGATTTGAACTTTCCTAATTTGGTGTCCGAGTAATAGCCGCTTACAACTGGGCAGATATTTGCAAAAAATATCAAGAATTGCATGGTAAACGTTGCAAACGGCAACCCCAAACCAAGAGCACCGGGAGTCTCCGATGAAGTGGATGGATCGTAAATAATAGCCCCTGTTTTTGAGTCTTTGGGGAGGCTTCTCTGTATCATGTTTGTCAAGCATCCTGAAATCATGTAGTATGAAAACCGTTCGCAGAATTCGACCATACAGATCAAATATGAAACCCTTGGTATAGATCCAGTTATTTTCGGTGCCCCAGCCTGAATCGATACTTTGTCATCGTTGGGATAACCGAAATCATCTGCAAGTATGTTGTCATCATCTGCCGGTATCACTGATAATTCTATTTCACCCTTAGAAGGTGTTTCCCGGATGAAAACCATTCGTTCCGTAAGCTATTGACGCCTGAATTACACTTTTAGGGATCCATATGCGACCAATGAGTTTGTTCTCTACAACGGTTCGGCGAATCCGTCTTGTGCAGCAGTACCCATCTGTTTGTCCTTCTATCAATCCGCTTATCGATCTTGCCGACACGAAAGAGGAAACAACAGACTTTATCCACCACAGCCTTGTTTAGGAGATCTGAGTATGGATTTTTCTCGGCTGGCGAGATTCATATGGATGGAGATGGAGCCTAGTATTCTATACCATAGTGTACGAACGGGGTCACCAAAAAGGTTACAGAAGGGTCAGCAAAGGATCTAGTACAAAATAAAAGGAAAAAAAAACATACTCTGGTGATGGACGATGCAGAACTTCAGGCGATCCGTGCTGCCAGATTGCAGGAAATGCAAAGGAACGCCCAGGGTGGCGGAGGCAATAGCGGACCAGGAGCAGCTGGCGGAGAGGACGGCCGTGACAAGGCTAGCAGTGTCAACGACAGTATATTGAACCAGATACTTGACCAAAGCGCTAAGGAACGGCTCAACCGTGTCAGAATGGTGAAGCCTGAGCGTGTGTTAGGTGTGGAAAATTACTTGGTGAGACTTGTCCAGAGTGGAGGGATCAGGAGCAAGGTCACGGAGGAGGACATTGTCGACATTCTTGATAAGATCGCACGGGAGGAGCGTAGGAACACAACCACTCGCATCAAGTTCGAGCGACGTGAATATGCCGATACCAATGCTGGTGTTGGCAAGCGCAGCGGAGATGACTCTGACGACGACTTTTTCGACGAGTAGGTCTGCGGAGACTTTATAGCGTGTATATAGCATTACTTACTTGAGGATACGCACCTACAAACATGAGTGACTGCTGTCTTGGCGGAACAAATATTGCTTAACGTGTACAGCACACCTGCCATCCTCCACACAATACATGCCCCAGGCTTTTCTGAAATAGTAAGGTGAAGACGCTACCGCCCCAACTTCCCAATTAGGAAGGTAGAGACGTTTAGCCAGCGGTACCGAAAGCGCTAGAGCTGCCGTTTCGGGGTAAAACCGGTCTTACCGCTAATTTTTGGGACAATTTGACTTGATAAGCGTATGCTCCTTTGTCGGACGGTGGGTATCTTTGGATAAACTTAAATAGTTCCGTTTCCCGCTAGATATTCGAAGCTTTTCTCTGGTTAGGTTGTCCTCATGTATTCCTGAGTTTTACTTGTAGTTTTCTATTTATTTTTTCCCTTTCTTTCTTCATCCTTTCGGTCAGACAAATCAGGACACAGAAGTCAGCGACTAAAAGTAACCTCCTCTATATTCCACCATGGCTCCACATCCATTCGACCAGATCAGCGACGAAGAGCTTAGATTGATCGTCAAGCTCATCAAGGATGCGTACCCATCCGAAAAGCCTCACTTTGTGCAGGTTGACCGTGTTGACCCACCAAAGAAGGTGATGCTGCAATACCTCAGTGCTGAAAAGCAAGGTGTTGCACCTCCTTTGATCCCAAGAAGAGGTTACGCTTACTTCTACATCAACGAGGCCTTCCACAAGGCATTGATCAACTTGACCTACAAACACATCATTTGTGACGTTGCCTTACCAGAAGGTGTTGTTGGTCCGCTCGTTGCCGAAGACGTCGAAGTCATCGAAGACTTATCTGTCAACCACCCAGTGTGTAGAGCAGAGATCGAGAAGTTGTGCTTGCCAGACAATATCCATGTGGTCTGTGACCCATGGATTTACGGTACCGATGATCCAAACGAAAAACGTTTGTTGATTCAATGTTATATGTACCTCGCCAACAAGAACCACCCAGAATCCAACCATTACTCCCTACCTTTGAAGTTCTCTCCTGTCTTCAACGGTTTGACAAAAGAATTTGTCAGAATGGATTACTTGCCATCTGGTGCAGATGAGGTCGTTATCAAAGAAACTACTGCATGGGATGAATTCCCATTGGTCGAATACCACCCTGACTTGAACGGCTGCACCAAATTGAGAGAAGTCAAGCCATTGATTGTCTCTCAACCAGAAGGTGTTTCTTTTACTATCGATAAGCATAAGATCGAATGGCAAGATTGGACCTTCTACGTTGTTCCTAACGCTAGAGAAGGTGCTGTCATTTATGACATCCACTTCAAGGGCAGATCTATCATTTACAGATTGTCCATGTCAGAAATGACTGTTCCATATGGTGACCCAAGAGGTCCATTCCACAGAAAACAAGCTTTCGATTTGGGTGACTGTGGTTTCGGTGTCAACGGTGACTCCTTGGGCTTGGGTTGTGAATGTTTAGGTGTCATCAAGTACTTTGACAACAGAAGAGTCACGGCTAACGGTGATGTAAAAATCATTCCAAACACCGTCTGTTTGCACGAACAAGATGCTGGTATCTTGTACAAGCATGTCAACTACAGAACTGGCCACTCCGTTGTTGCAAGAAGAAGAGAATTTGTCGTTCAGATTATTGCAACTGTCGCAAACTACGAATATGCCGTTCAATACATTTTCGACCAAGTCGGAGAAATCAAAATTTCTGTCAGAGCCACTGGTATTTTGTCCACCATGCCAATTGACAGAGATGTTGATGTCAACTACGGTACTCTTGTTGGTCCAAGAGTCATGGCCGCTTACCACCAGCATTTGCTTTCCTTCAGAATCGACCCAGCTCTCGACGGTCACAACAACACTGTTGTTTACGACGATGTTTTGAGAATGGAAGAAAACACCAAGTTAAATCCACACAATGTCGGTTTCTACACCAAAAGATCCTATGTTGAAAAGGCGGGTTACATTGAACAATCTCCTTTCACCAATAGAGCCTACAAGATTATCAACGAAAACGTTATCAACCCTACTTCCAAGAAGCCTGTCGGTTACAAGGTTGTGATGCCAGCAAGACAGATGATCATGGCATCACCAGAATCTTTCAACACCAAGAGAGCCCGTTTCGCAACAGAACAGATCTGGGTTACCAAATACGAAGATGACAGAATATTCGCTGCTGGTGAGTTCACCAACCAATCTCACGACGACACTGGTCTTGCTAAATGGGCCAACGGTGTCGACAACGTCAGAAACACCGACAACATTGTCTGGTGTACTCTAGGTTTCACCCACATTCCAAAGCCAGAGGACTTCCCTGTCATGCCTGTCGAGATGCACGAGATTGGCATCACTCCATTCGGTTTCTTTGAAAAGAACCCAGCCTTAGACTTACCACAAGCAACCAACAAGTTTAACAAATCTGTCCTTTTTGAAGAAAATGAGAGATCGAAACTCAGCTCTACTGCATCGACCTGTTGCAAGAAAGCCTCTTTATAATCGCATTTTTATTTACCCTCTGAGTCAACCCTCTGTATATTCTGCTTTCGTTTCTAGTACTCAGCAACCACTACCTGTGGGGACTCCCGTTTTCCTAATCCAAGCACTACCGTATTCTTTCTATAACGTCTTACGAATCCGATTTTACCAAAGTGTGCACTCGTTATGTAAGCAACGGCTGTGCGCTTTGTTGATCTGAACTGATAGATCACATCATTCTCGGCTCAAGTGCGTGTGCATAGAAAAGTTGTTGATGTTTGATGCTATAATGTTTATGCAGGTGCACCCCCATGCCGGCAACTTGTGGGATGCGATTGTCCCTGCTTCTCCAATAATACCAGGCTAGCATTATCGTTATACATTACTTATCTTTTTCCCCATAGCACATTTCCCATACCTTAGTTTCTCTATATTCACGAGCTTTATTATTCTGCATACGGCAAAAGACAAGGGGGATTTGATACGTCAGAAACTAAGATGATCGTCCTTCTGGATAACGTCCTACAGGCCTACGATGATCCAGTGCTTTTGTTTTTCCATTATATGATGTATGTGTCCCATGATATAGCGACATTTCAGTTGCTTTCCACAAAAGAAACAACCATACAAGAATACCTAACCTCTTTGTCTGTTAGTGGAGACTATTTGGCCGGTAAGTTTGGGCCTCGAGATTTCCGATATATTATATGGAAAAATAAGAGATTTGGCCCCGCTTTTGGGGCTAACAATGAACGATTTCAAGACTACGTTAACTTTGAGAATGATAACAATACTGGAAAGTATCTTTTGTCGCATAAGGCCATGGACAGGAAGTTTCTTGTAGTGGATAATGCAAAAGTAGGTAGTATTTTCGGATTACCATCCCTACCACGAAAAACTGAGCCCCTATCATCCGGCTCATCAACCTTTTCAGATAGGAGTTTTGGTCACAATATTACTCCCATGCTTAATGCTTCGGTAATTGAAACGGAGAGATTTTTGGAGATCTGGGAAATTTTAAGTGAAGCAAAAATGCATTTCAAATTACCTCACGAAATAGGAGTTGACCCCGTGAGGCGATTAATCAGAATATTGAGATCAGCTCTGAAACATTTTCCCAGATTAGATTCCGAAGAATCTTTTAAAGACCCATACTGGGTATGTGATTATTTTCTTTTGACGGAAGATCAGGAAAAAAGTATAAGGCACCTAATCGACAGATTGAGGACGGAGAGAATTGCACCACCTCTTGTTGCTATTTCTACACTTATAGCCGAATTCCAGCAAGATATAGTAGAAATGAAAGCGTCAAGATTCCTGAAAGATTCCATACCGGTGAGCGAGTTTGCCAGGTACTGCATTCTGGTAAGGCATAGTATATTTTCCTCTAAAGCAGGCTCTAGGAAGGACTTGATTCTATTCTGGGATGAGGTGTGGAAGGAATGGCTGAATTCAACTGATGAAGAAAGAAGCAAGAAGATGCTGGGTTGTGCCGGCGTACACCGTAGCTGGGCAGACGATGACGAGATGAGACTGTTTGTCGAATCAAGGGAAGGAAGTGAAGAAGAGGAGTGCTTTGCTGACGATTCTTTTGCAAGATCATTTACTGGTGGTAGCCAAGATGGTGGGCTAGAGTTGATTAAGGAATCGGAATCAGAAGACACCTTTGTGGAGGGGATCGATATGACAGCTTCCAGCAGCAAAATCAAAAAGTTAAACTATGTCGATGAACCCATACTGAGCGATTCTCCTCCGCCTTTAGATACGGGTTCTACTGAAAGTTTTTCTAGGGATATATTTGACAGTGTGGGAGCAGAGCTAAGAAAGAATTTAGTTGTTCCTGCTACGCCCGATGGTACAAAAAATGAATTACCATCTGAATTGGACACAGAAAAGTTAGAAGATGCTAAATATCAAAAAGAATGTGTAAATGCTTCAGCAAATGCTCACATGGAGAAAACTGCCAATGCAGAAATCATTGAGCCAGATGCGAAAAAACCAGATATTCCAGAAGATAGCTTCGAAGTGGACGGCAATACCAAAAGCATTGAGGTACGTCAACTATGTGCAACTGACGGGAAAATACCTGTTGCTGAGTTAACCCCAATACTAGAGCAAGCCTCGTTGGCCAATCGTGAGACAGTAATTATTGGCGATGTCTCCAAACAGATCATTGAAGATGAAAACCTCTACCGAGGGGAAGAGGCTAGAGAATCACCAACTTCTCCACCAGTCGAAGCTGAGCTAGAAGAGATTTGTCCTAGGAATATGCCTCTTAAAGAAGAACGTGAAGTAACCGTTGACAACGGTATTTTGCATACAGATATTCCTGGACTACTTTCAGAAGTTGGTGTCCCGTCAAAAATACCAGAGGCTGATGATGACGAGCTAGATAGTGTTAACGAAATAACGGAACTGGGTGAAAATATCGACGAAACCATACAACATACTACTTTTAAAGATTTTTCCGAAACATCCAGCAAATTTAAATTAGGTGAATCAACTGCTCCCGTGCCAATAGAATTGAGTGATGAAGTACAGACAGTATACAATGATACTGATGCAGGGAACGCCAACTCACCGACTGTGTTTGGTGAATTCGATCTAAATACAGATCTATACAAACAGCCCGGCGCGTTAACCGCTGTTCTAGATGTATCATCCTCCTCATCTAGTGCTGGTCACTCTGATAATGAATCAGAAGATATGGTTTCTCCTGCTAAGTCTGTGGAGTCACGAGATGAAAGTATACCTGAAAAAATCGAGATGTTTGAAAAGCTGGGAGGACATAAACCTATGCAGAGACATTTACACCACACGCTATCGAACGAGGAAATCTCATCTGATAAGGAGGATGGAAAGAATGTTAAGAGCATTTTGAAACCGGTCACAAATCGGCCTGACAATGGCATAGTTTATCAGCTGAAGGAGTTTATTGAGAATAAGCCTGAACTAATTTCGCTCAAATCAACTGAAGATTTCATTGATTCTAAAGTAGGGCCTAAGTCTTCTGGGGCTATCAAAAAGGGCAGATCGATTTCAGAAATTTTTGCTGCCCTTCTAGACGACAATATGAAAGATTTATCAGTATCTGCTGAATACCGGAACACGATTGTGCGGCCTCAAGATCTCTATAATCGTATCAAAATTGAAACTGACAAGCCATGGGAGAAACTTTCACGTAGAACGAAAGAACGGTATTACGGAGCCTTTTTAAGAAAATATGACGATGCACTTAATAGACCAGAGAACTGTTCAATGGACATAGTTGACACCTTCGAGATCGTGAAAGTTTGTGTTGATTTTGATGACGTCAAACATAAGATAGTCAAGTACGCGATCGACATTGTCGAAAATAAGGAGATGTTTGTACAAAAGCAGAATAGTGATGAGGGTAATGAGAGCGATTCGCATGGTTCCAGTATTAGAAGCGTAAACAATAGAAAGAGTTATGACAGTATTACAAGTAATGAATTTCCTTCGGCAAAAACTATGAACCGAGTATCCAGCAGCAGAAGCCTAAACAGCATACGAGGATTAAGGCTTACCAGAGATTCAAGTTCATCTTCGATTCTTCTTCCACAGCATAAGATTGATGAGTCAGGCGAATCATATGAAGATATAAATCAGAACGACATTTAGCAGGATAGGAAAGGCGGCATAGAATCGCAAGTGGACATTTGAAAGCATATAACCATTTTTTGTATTATATTATGTAGTTACGAACTAATAAGTTAACGAGTAAAGAAATGTATGAATAAAAAGGTCAAGATTGAAATATGAAACAATCAACATGCAGTAATTTATATCTAATGTACAATGAAGCCAATAAAGCATTCATCAAGAATTCTCTCGTAATTAACCCAACGGTGGTATTTCATAAAAAGGGCAGTACAGTCCTTGCCCGCATGTTTGACAAGTATGTTGACACCACCAGGATGGTATTCCAAGTAGGAGGAAATATTATATATTTTACCACCTAGAGCAATCCAGCAATCATAAGGCGAAGAGTGTTTTAACAGTTCTTCTTTAGTAATTCGTATTGGGAAACAAGAAGGGTCTATTTTTTTAACATTGTTTTCATGTTTATGCCGTTCCCAATCCAATGCAGAATGATGTGGAGCAAGTCTGACTTTTTCCCTCCTATTTAGAGCCGATGGAGGATGAATAGCTTGAGGCGAGTTCAATGCTGGGAAAAGACGTTCTCGTTGAGCTGTTCTCGAAGGCGTGGGGACTGCAAAGGATGTTGATTTCGAAGGCGTCTTCCCTGATTTGTCCGATGGTTCTATTTTCTCCAACTTTTGAGAACCTTTTTCAGGTTCATGTATTATGGGTATCTCGGGATTGGACATTTCTATATAGTATTCATTTATGGCCCGTTTTTTTGGTGAACGGTTCCGTTGATTAAAGAGAAAATAAAGAAATTTATCCAGATCTAAGAGCCAATTCGTGCAAAGTGAGTAATTACGTCTCCAGATCATGAAATAAATATAGCGAAGTGGAGTGTGAAGTACTGTATTGTTCTCTTGGTAGGAGAGGGGGCTCACAAGCAGCTGGATAATTAGAAGCGAGGACATGTTGTAACAGTAGATTGAGTGAATCCACGTGTTACTGATATATAAGTATTGATCTGTTGTAGCTACTTTCGAAAAAGCGTGATCATCAGAAGAAAAACCCGGCAGGGGTATTTGGAGGCGTTGATTACTGTAGAGAGACACTAAATGGACGCAAACGTTATTGTAGATGCAATGAAGACGCCATACCTCTCTGCAGCAGGTATAGAAAGGTGGCAACATGGTTTTTACTGCTGTAGAAGCGCATTAGAATGATGCAATGGGAGTTGAATATCAGGGGAGGCTGCACTCTCTGTATGGCACGGACAGATATTTATAAATGTTGAATGAGGATGGAGATGAACTCAAAAAAGCTGGGTTTCACAACTTTTCAGCGACAAAGAAACAATGACCGTAAGGCTGGTTACTTGTATCTGGATTTATTCCTCCCAAGAGGAAATTTGAAACGGCATGACATTTGTTGTCATTGCAGAGGACTGTATCTGTCAGAATTATTAGCTTTGGCATGGCAAAGGGCACACGTCCTACCAGCAGCAGGAGATTCACACCTATACAAAAGCAACAAGGCCTTGTAATCGGCAAAAGTTGAGGAAACAGTTCAGACCACTGGGCGAAAGAAATAACTACCATCTCCCCACCTTTGTCTTTATCTCTTTTATCTCCGATACATAGCAGCCTTGCATACAGAATAAGGCTTACCTTAACAGGCCGGCACATATAATACTTCTAGACAGTGACTATCACAGCAGGTACAGAAAGCTTATCGAAGAATAGCTGAAAAGTAATCGAAGCAAGCTACGGACCTATATGAAATTTACTTTACCTACGTCATCAACACCCGAAATGGAAACTGAACTTTTTTTTCCTCGCAAAACGGTTTTGCAACCATGAATAGCGGTTGAAAATTCGGCCATGAAACGAATGCCTGTGCATGAAGACACACCAATCTGCCCAGACTGTGTCGGAGAACGATTTTCAGACGACGTAAAAGCAGCAACATTGTCGATAGCAGTAGAAGAAGTGTTTGAAGCATAGCATAGCAGGAGGGAGTGCAACAAATTGAGTCAGCAAGAACTGAAAAGGTCACATTAAGTGGTAATACAGACTGGTACAGGCAGACCGTGGAGTGTTAGATATGGTTCCGCCTGGTAAGCAGCAGCTGATACTGTCGGCACACAGCGAGGGGTGTGTCAGCGTGGATGTCGGTGTTGGAGACGACAGGGATGATCGGGACCTGGTTGAAGAAGATCATCAGACTTTGAACAACCAAGTCAACCAATATTTCCAGCATATCAAGCAGTATGCAAGCGACCAAAATGGCAATGAGGAAGAAGAAGATGATGATGAGGAGGAGGAAGACGGAGAGGAAGAGAATGGTGATGTTGATGTTGAAGACGCGGTCGTTGGAAATAGGTATGTTCATCATGGTGGAGTTGACGTTGATGTTGACGAGAACGCCGTCGACGACGTCGACTTTGGCGACGTCGGAGTTGATTTGGAACTCAATATTGATAGAGCCATATCAGAGAGCTTGGCAAACTACAATTCTGCTCAGATCCGGGACCATCACATTGGTTCAAGCGTCGGGGTAGGCGTCAACGTCGACCCTTCCACTACCAAGGCAAACACCATGAGGGTGCATCCAATCCAAGAGAAAAGGGTCAGCTCTCACCATGAGGGCGTCATGCTAAATGAGAGAGTGGAATCTCAGGGGCTGGCCAAATGCTCCAATACCCCAACCGCGGTCAACACTTCCGTTAGCAACGTTAATAGTAGCAGCAACACCAAGATTGCAGGTTACGGCGTCATTGGAACCGACGTTGTATTGAAAAGTAATCATTCGTCTTCACAGACCCAAGTCCCGAGAACACTGACGGACAGTCTCACCCAACTGAAAAGCGAGACGCCCTCCGATAACTCCAAAAGAGAGTGTCGTTTCTGCGGTAAGACTTTCCAACATGCAGGGTCTTTAGGAAGGCATCTAGACAACCAAAAGGGTAACGAGTTGCACCCGCTGGAAGAAGTTGAGAAGATTAGATCAAACGTGGCACGAAGAGGGGATCCAGAAGCCATCAAGGCCAGGAGGTTACAGCGATCAAAAGAATACAACCGGAGAGAATATGTCAAGGAAAAAAACCGGCTCAGAAGAAAATTTACAAGTAAGCTTTCCAGAGTCAAGGAATCCTATCAGATGAAGTTTTACAGAAAGATCAATCATCCAACACTTCCTACGCATCCGTCCTTCCCAAGAATGGTGTTGTTCTTCCTACCCCCGAACGCCTGGCCGCACGACCCTCCAACTGCTCAGACGTTCAAAACCCTAGTTATGTGGCTTGAGAGCAATCAGGAGGTGCAACTTCGGATCCCTCATTTAACCAAATCAAGCACAGTACAGAACCATCTTGAAAAGCTCACTATTGGTTTCGAAAACTGGCAAACGCTTTCTACAGAAGATAAGAAGGACATGTGGATCCGTGAGCAGAGGGCGGTATTCCAACAGCTTTTAGGAGATTTATCTATATTTGACTTTGCGATCAGGGACAACTGGGCTAAACATTTGATGGAGGAGAAAAAGGCTGAGATCGACAAGCAGAAAGAGATTTACCACGATGTCCTCATGTCCGAGAGCAATGCCAGTAGGACTGATGTCAATAGCGATCAAGGTCACCACAGCAGCAGTCACGAATTTCACGACAGTGAGAATCACTACTCTCAGTCGCAGAACGACAGCGATGATTCAAACAGCAGCGTACAGAACAACCATCGCATGGTTAATATGGACCCTCTACGAAATGTCGGAGACATGGACCATATGGATAACATAGATAGCATGGACAACATGGATCTTGGCAACATGTCCGGCTTGGGAGACCATCATGACAACAACGAAGTTAAACTTGAGGAGGCTGATTTAGCGGCGGTTGCTGCTGCAGCTGCTGCAGCTGCTGTTAAAGAAAACGGATTCCACTCAGTTGACTGAGTATATGGAGGGGAGCTGAAATGTTCAGCTCTCATGTTCATTTTTTGTCTTCCTTAAGTTGATAGGTTAGGACGCTGATTCAAGAAAATAGTTACTAATTTAACCGCATTTGACCTTATGTTGAGAAAGGATTAATAAAATACTCATATTTAGTGTAACAGGAAGATGGAACTTCGGGATAATAGTTCCTCTTGTCCTGTCTGAAGTATTGATGAAAAGAATCAGCAATCGTTTCTTTGGAAGATACCCTATTTTGGTAGGTCAGTAAGGATTTATTTTTCCAAGTTTAGTATAAAATTTATAAATTAACTTGTGCCGATAGTATATCAAATCAGCACGAAATAAGCACCCTTAGGAATAGCACATTATCAAAGGACGTCAACCAGCGATATACTTGGTGTTGGATGTACGAGACCATTGATTGGAGTTAATACAGCAACGGACAATTACCTTCCGCCCGCTTTAGTTAAAATGCGTTGTCCAGTAACCTTAATAGAACGAAAATGCCGGCTAAAGTTTTCCAGTGTCAGTAATTTAGATTTATCCCTCTCCGATCAAATCTGTGTTGCACTATCTTGAGAGTAAGGCTAAGTATTTAAGTTATTTAAGTTATTTGATCGCAAGTTAACAGTAATGTCTCACCTGCTTCAAAGTAATTTTAAGCTATACATTTCAATAAGGTACCAATTCCAAGCGTTCCGTTATATATACACATTTGCATATTCTGAATTAAGTACATTAAACCTCTATCAATATTCCGCTTTAGTCCCTATGAATCCAGTGAAATTTACAAAAAAATAATACTAATGCACTTCAGATTTTAAATAACAGAACGGAAGAAAGCAGGGAAAACGGTAGATACGCAAAAAAAAAGGTTATAACACAAGGTAAATTCTTCATTTCCTCAGGTAATTACGGTCTCCGTCTAACTCGAAGCAAGAGAGAATCTCGGCTAATCCTTATAATTGGGAGATTCAGAAAGTAATGCTTTTATGCAGAACATTACCGCGAGGGTCAGGTATTTTCTTTATAGTCTTCCGTATCTTTATAGATTCTATCTTCGTTAACTGGTAGCTGCCTTTCTTCCAACCTCGCAACGAGCATAGGCCACCAATTGAGTTGTATTACTTCAGTTCCAATACATGTCTATCAGATGACAGTTGTTAAGTCGATTCCTTTAGGCGGGAATACTCAGCTCAACGTCAGTGTCGCGTTATCAACTGAAGCACACAGCAGCCTGGAGTTTTTGCTTTTAAGCAAGTATGTTTATGAATCACTATTTGGTAGGATATTGGATGTCAGGAACAAATTTGCGCTGCTCACATTGCATGGTTCTGATGTTTTGAGTAAATTACAAGTGTACCCGATAACTGTCAAAACCGATTTGAAAGATAATCAAGTAGAAATAGAAAGTTTGAAGTTACTTCAAAATTACGGTTCAGAGTTCACTGTTGAATCCGCTACCGTAAGAGCAATCAGTAGAATACCCAAGTTGACTAATATCATTGTCTCGTTTCCGGAAGAAGTCTATTCCATTTTGAAGCTTAAAAACCGTGATCATATACACAAACTACTTGTGCAAGAAAGAGAGTCAACACTTGATTTTGCCATTTTCAGAAAGGGAGATATCTCCCATACGTTGAATGGAACAGTCATTCACACAGAACCGTACGAACAAGGTTACATAGATCGCTCTACTACTATTACTATAGTGAAGGAGAATAAAACATACGAAAGTAATGGAAATGAATCGAGGGCTAAAGAACTGAGCATTGATATCGAAGACTTTAATCCTTTCAATACGGATTTAACAGTGAATCCTTCTATGGAAGATAGCAACTTAAATAGTCACATTGTTAAGTTTGATGTCAAACCTTTAGAGAGGGAATATTTACAAAAATATACTCAATTCAGCAAATACTCCGATGAATTTCCTTTCGAAGATGAACAGCTCTTTGCGTGTTTCTCCTTTGCTGCATTTCAGAAATTACATTGTTTCAGTGGCGATTTGGTTTCTTTGCAAGTAGCAGATAGTGACCACTCACCAATATATATCAGAGCATTCCCATTTATCGAGCCGTGTTCTTTTGGTTCACGAAATGTATACCTTTCTCCACTGCTAATTTTGGCACTGTCAAATCCAAGATCTGTCAGCATTGGCTTGGTTCCGATTCAAAATCATCAGCGTGCTGATCTACCACGACAGAAACTTGGAAAATTCATTCCTCTTGCTAAGGAAGTAGTATTATCTAGAATATCAACACCTATAACAACGGATAGATCACTTCAATATTTGTTCTTATCAAATCTCAAGGCTTATTTTGAATATTCGAATCGTGTCATCACAAAGGGACAGTTGATTCCAATTGCTTTGGACTCATCATTGGCGGAGTCTATTCATCAAACATACAGTTTAAAAGGGTGGTACCCCGAGGTCATTCCTGAAGGGAATCCCGATTGTGTTGCCTGGTTCATGGTGAAAAACGGTACGTACAAGGATCCTGTTAAGAACGAGATTGTTCCTATTGAATCTGGAAAGCAGTATTTTGTAAATTCACACAGAACGAGAATGCTACAGTCTGGAATTACGAAACGGGATTTAAGTGACGTGGATTTTCCTACAATCGCAAGATATCTAAGGATCAAACCGAAATTTCAGTACCCTAACATTTTGTTACCAGGCGGAAAATTTACATTCCCGCATGCAAAAACATTAAGAAAAATCTTTGATACCTCTGTCAAAATAAAAGACAAAATAGCATTACAGACGATCATCCTTTTAACAAGTAATACCAGATTTGTTGGCAAAAAAACTTTGGTTGAAACTGTCAGCGAAGAGTTTGGTTTTTCACTTGTCGAAATGGATGCATATGAATTGCTTAACTCAGGTGTGGGGATGCCTGCAGTTACAGTTGGCATACTCAAGGGTAAATTTGATAGATTGGTCGAATCATGTGAAAGGCTCGTAATATTTCTCAGGCATATTGAATGTCTATGCAAGAGGGGGGATGAACAACAAGCCGAGCAGAGAAGCCTTGATGACTCTTTGAGCTTGAACATAATGACTTTATTCAGTGAATATGCCTCCAGGGGTGTAGTAATCATTGCAAGCTCTAATGACCCTGATAACATTAACGACATCGTTCGTTCAAAGATCAAATTTGAAATTGATATTAGTGTTCCAAGCGAACCAGAAAGAAAAGAGATTTTCAAATACTTAGTCAATTTTCCTGGTTATACCAATTACATTAACCAGGAGAGTAACGAGGACTACTTGTATTTAGCTAGTGATGATGTAAATCTTGACACATTATCTTTACAGAGTGCCGCGTTAACACCTAATGATTTGGCCTATATCGTACAAAACGTCAAGTTGAATGCGTTTAAAAGGGTCAGAAAGGAAGCTAAAGTATTAGGAATTAAACTTCAAGATATTGTTGATTTGAATTCCGGTGCAATTGTACTCACACCAGCAGATTTTGAAATAAGTATCAACAGGGCCAGAAATAAATTTAGTGACTCCATAGGAGCACCACGTATTCCTAATGTGAAATGGGAAGATGTGGGTGGTTTAGATATTGTGAAGAATGAAATTCTTGATACTATTGAGATGCCTCTTAAACATCCTGAATTATTTGGTAATGGAATGAAAAAAAGAAGCGGCTTACTATTTTATGGGCCTCCTGGAACAGGTAAAACTTTACTAGCCAAAGCAATTGCTACAAACTTTTCTCTAAATTTTTTCTCCGTCAAGGGTCCAGAACTTTTGAATATGTATATTGGAGAATCTGAGGCAAACGTAAGAAGGGTTTTTGAAAAAGCTAGGGATGCCAAACCTTGTGTCATTTTTTTTGATGAGTTGGATTCTGTTGCTCCAAGAAGAGGAAACCAGGGCGACTCCGGCGGTGTTATGGACAGAATTGTGTCACAGTTGTTAGCAGAACTTGATGGGATGAGTGGTAGCGATGATGGTGATGGTGTTTTTGTTGTCGGAGCATCCAATAGACCAGATTTGCTAGATGAAGCTTTATTAAGACCGGGTAGATTTGACAAGATGTTATATCTTGGAATATCGGATACCCATGAAAAGCAGGCTAAGATTATCAGTGCATTGACCCGAAAGTTTAATTTACATCCTGAAGTCGATCTACAAGAAATTGCAAATTCGTGTCCTTTTAATTTCACTGGTGCTGATTTCTATGCTCTTTGTTCAGATGCCATGCTCAACTCCATGATTCGTACTGCGCGTGAGGTGGACAAAAAACTCGAAGATTACAACAGAAGCAGGGCCGAAAAGGATCACCTCAATGTAAGACAATGGTTTGAGAAAGTAGCCACTGATAAAGACTTAGATGTGGTTGTTAGCACAGAAGATTTCAAGCGGGCCCGAGAAGAGCTCGTTGCGTCAGTTTCTGAACAAGAATTGGCGCATTATCTTAAGGTGAGAGAGAATTTTGAAGGTGGCAAAAAGTGAACGTCGAGAAAATTAAATTTTCAGTGTCTTCAACATTCTGTGTGAGGGAGGAGACACTTTGGCGGAGGGGAATGAAACTTGTTATACCTCTTCTTATGTAGTGATTCAGTTAATCTCTTTTACCTAAAGTAGAAAAATTCAGTATTCAAACTGCGTGCAAATTTGATTAAGAATATGGATTTTCCTCTTGCTAATACCTATGGGTCTCGTAGTGAGCTTTTCCTCCAATCTGCAGATGATTATCACCGTCAGAGACATAGAATAAACAAGCGGTTAAACAGACTTCGTCGTAATTTGAAAATTATTACTAAGGACACGAAGAATTATAAGGAGAAATGCAAAGGGAATACTATCTGTGCAGAAAATTATGACATGGATACTGCCTATGGAGATCTTTCACTCTACCAAATTGAAAGAGATTTACTATATGCGCAAGAAACTAGATTATTATTGGATGTTCATACTTCAAAATCGAAAGAAAGATTTCTCATTACGAAATACAAGAAAGCACTGAAGAACGCACATCACTTGCTTTCTGTTATTGCAAATGAACAAGATCAGTTTAAAGTTTTGGAAGTTTTAACTTATACTGCAATCATTGAAGGTTCTTTAGCAATTACCAGGAAGAAGTACAACGATGCATTATTTTCCTTCTCTGTTGCTAGATGCAGTTTGCAGTTCCTGTATGCCTATAGGAGCTTACCTCCGGCATTCACTAAAGAATTGTATTATGATATTATTGATCTTGTCGTTGATCCTGCACTGAAAGTTGCAGCATTGCAAACAAAATCGTCAAAAATTTCAGATTTGACACAACTTTCTAGGGAGCAGGTCTTCAATAACCGTCAAAATACTTCTTACTTGAACAAGGCTATGCAAATTATTGAGAGGAAGGATCCCTCTTACATAACCCCATCAAGTGAAGAGCAAGGTGAAGTATTGAGAGAGATAACATGGGGTTCATATACGGCTAGGGTTAGCTCTAATGAAATTTCCTTGGCCATAACGAAAGTAAATGAAAAGCTCAAGCAAATTATTGATGCCGACACTTCTTCTTATGATTCAGCCTTGATGTCTTATCTTGACGCGATCACTCTTCAAGAACAAGAGATGGAAAGGAACGAAAATGATTCCGATGATTCTGAAAACCAAGAACAGTATATTATCTTGACTTACCTTAAGTATAACTACTTATTGTTAAGAATAAGAAGAGATTTCACAATAATGGAAGATTTGGATGCCGGAGCGGCGGAAAAGAGCAATGCAAGCAGGCAAAAACTCTTAGACTTGTGGAAAGATTATCTTAAGGTGAATGATAGTATTCTTGACTCATTCAATGAACTAAAGGAACTTCCTGGTATAGCTAACGATGATGAAATAATGGAAATGGTTACCACACTAGATGTCTTCTTCCAAATCAAGAAACAGATGAAATTATCATTGGCATACTTGGTATCCAATGAGTACGTGAAATCCCTAGCCTTGGTTTCTAATTGTAGCCAACTGGCAAATAATTTGAAAACTTTGAGTGATGCGGAAGAATTGAGTGGTAATTTGCCAAGGAATTCAGATTTTGAAAAAATAAAGGAGGAAATTGCAAATGAAAAATCCAAGCTTTATATTTTGGCTTCATATTTTAAAGGTGATGGTGAACTTGCTTCTGTTGGTAGCAAATTTTTGATCGATGATGTGAAGAAGTTCCCAGAATTTTATTCTGCACAACTTTTAGAGAGTGTTGCACCTTTAAGAGTTAATTTTGAACCAGTGAATGTTAAACCTGTATTGTTTGATATTGGTTATAACTATATCAAGTACGATAGTATGGATGGGAGAGTAGCGTCACAAAAGAGCGTAGATGAACCACTTAGAGAAAATATGTCTGATGAATCCATTGATAGAAAGAAAAAAGGGTTCTTTGGCTTGTTCGGACGTTGATATTCGGTAAAAGTATGCAGAATGAACTTTTTTGTTTATATTCCTTTTGTTCTATATACCATTTTACATATCAGAAGAGAAGCTGTATTATACATGTAAATTTTGATAGATAAATAGACATATCTTCATGATGAATCAGGTGTAAACCCCAAGATGGGAAGCGATGAACAATATAGAAAAGCTTATAGTCAAAGAAGCTAATCCTGCGAGGAAAATGTATACCATCAAGTTGGCTATCGAGCCTTTGATCGAAGAGGTTTTGGCGTTATAAGTGAGAGTAATCATAAGAAAAAATATGCTGATAAGGGATATAAGAACTAGCAAGCTATTGCTGATGTTAGCGGTGAATTCCGGATGAAAATCCGATGATGACCGGTATAAGGCCTGAAAGACAGCAAGTAAAAAACGTGGCGGATTTTGTGTTAGTGAACTCGTCAATTAAAATGGAAAGGGGGGAATGAAACATACGACTAACTCGTTAAATGATGCCATTGCTGCGGGTTATCCAAAGATCGTATCTCCAAAGTCAGTTAAGAGGAAGAGGGAATATCTCTTTTTGAAAAATGATGGTGTAAAGTCAACGTCTTGAGGACGAGAGAATAAGTATGTGAAAATAGATGGCGCGTGTCAAGATAATCGCAGGAGAATTACTGAAGTTTATTAGTACTCAGGTTTACAAATTAGCCAGTAGGCGAATACAGCTAATGTCTATAGAAAATAATCGTCGTTGGTGAAGTCATAATACACGTCGTCTGGAGATATCGTTTTCACGTACGCATCGAAGCGTTTCACCGATTCGTAACCGTCTAGCAGTGTGAGCGTCGACCATTCAAGCTTGTAATCGAGCGGAACACGATATTTCCGAAATCTTGGTAGAAGAAAAAAGTAAAGTTCTGTGCTATGGATGGCCACCGTGGAGTAGTAGATATAGTTATGGTACGGTTTGAGATAGAGCATGAAGGGGGCGAAATCGGCGAAGAAATCGTCGTAGAGCAACGAGGGCCAAAAATAGCCGAAAGGTAGTAGTAAGACACAAATGATTAGCAAAAGGTTGAATGGGGACGTTGGATAAGAAATTCCAGAGACTCTCAGGTGGCTCAAATTTCTAGCTTTGGCAGCCGTTTTGGCCATCTGTATAAGTTGCTGCTCGACCTGGGACCATTGGCTGCATTTGCGGTCAAAAGGAATGGGTCTTAACATTTCCATGTCCACTAACGGATGCTTGAAAGAAATTACCAGTTGGTCGAAATCGATGCTTTTCAGTTTCACATTCGAGATGGAATTGTTCTTCTCGGAACTCACTAAGGATGCCGTCGCCTGTGAGATGTTGCTGTTGAGAGTGTCGGTGGGCGCCTTTGTCGCCAAAGGGCTATTATCCGGATTCGGATCAGTTGGTATTTCGGCGTAATGTGTCAAGATGTCGAGGACAGAGTGTCTGTACACAGTGTTGAACTTGGAAAGAATGATGGAGGCGTCTTTGGTCTCCTTTTTGTTGGCCGAGCCGCCGTCATCGGCGCCGCCACTCTCCGGTACTGACATGCTAAATTGGGAAGAGTCGCTGGACAAGCAGAAGAGTCAAAGAGCAAATCCTTGATCTGGGCAGAGGAGTGTTGGACAACCGACAGCTATAGTTGGTGCAGCTGCAGCAATAGCAATAGCAATAGCAATTGCGGGTCGTGTGTGCCAGGGCTGGTCGTGGCTGTAGCGGGTCGTCATAGAATCGGACGGGATGATGGGATCAGCCGGCCGGACGTGGCAATAATGAAAATTTCGGAAGAGCCCAACCAAAGCGAGGAGAGGGCAATTTCAGCTTTCTCGGGAAGAAATGGTTCGCCCTCGAAGTCGAGACATGAGGAGAGCACGGGATGCTCAGAGAGCTCGGCGAGCTGAGCGTGCTCAGCTAGTTTTTGATCCCGGTTTTTTTGAGCCTGGACATTTGAGTAAAGGAAGGGGCCGGTTGACATATGAAGGCTGGAAAAGAGCAATTAGACGATTGAACACCAAGAGTCTGCTGTTCTCGATCGCCAGCGTTCTGCACACACCATGTCGTCGTCTCCTCAGCCGGGCCGCCAGAATGCGGTTCATCAGCCTTCACGGTAAGTACATAAACCCACTATCAGCAGCAGAAAAGGTGTTGATCACCGAGGTCTACATAACGGTTGGAATTGGTACCGTCATTGGCGCCGGTGGTTGATTTCCATCTTCTGTTTGTCTTCAAATTGTTTGTTTACTGTTTGTTTGTTTGCCTGTCCTCTTTTCTTTAGCATCGAGTGTCTCTGTTTTCTTTGTTTCTGTCGTATCCTTTTTTTTATGTTTTGTTCCTATTCACCAAAACAAACAAAATCTGATTTTTCTTGTTGCTCTTAGCTTTTCTATCTTTTTATTTCCTTTTGCTTTTCATGCTTTCTTCGACACTTTTTACCGTTACCATCATTACATTCATATCATCACTTTTATCATTTCATCATTAGTATTATTATTAGCCTCGCTTCAATAGAAAGAGATAAATAAAAGAGAAAAGAATCTAAGCATTAGAATCCTCACACAGTCATCTTTATCCTCATCATCATCGTTATCATTAATCGCAAATTGTTCTTATTTGTCATAGCAGCCAAACCGAGTTCTGAATGAAAAAGCATCACAATACGTTTATCCTTTTTTTGTTGTGTATAGCCCTCTTATTCCTTCCTTCTTTTTTTCATCCTCTACTTTCTTTTTGCTTCTTCTTTATCAGTGTTTGCACAATAGGGAATCATTATCAGGGATATTATGGAAATCAAGAATCAAAGATAGATGTTCTTTCTATCTCCCATAATACACATAACTAACTTATAATTTCGTTTCGAGTATGCCTATCTCTTTCCCACTTTTTTCAATTTTTTGTCTCGATAGAATCGGAACTATTAATCCTTCATTGATGAAATTGAAGCTCTTGGAGGTTCTTAGAAATAACGACAACGCCAAGTTGTTGGAATTGGTCAACCAGATCGACAGCGAACCTACAAACTACGATCTCATGAAATTGAAAAGTGAATTGCTATTATATGCCGTTCAAGTCGGTCCCCTGCCGATAAATAGGTTCATAGTTGAGACCGGGCTAGTAGACATTAATACTCAAGATTCAGACGGAAATACTGCTCTTCATTTGGCTGCTATCTCAAATAGAAATGATGTGATTGAATATTTGTTAAGTTTGCCAAACATCAATGATTGCTTATACAACAAACAACTGAAACAGCCGATTCAATGTGCTACAAATGTGGAAACTGCTCAATTGATGGACTATCTCAGAAATAAGCACATCGAGCAAATTGCCTCGCAGTTGAGAAGCGGTTTCGAGTCTAGGGATTTCGAACTGTTGGACAAGCTACTGACCAATCCCAGGGACAAGGAATTGTTGGATATAAATGGAACAGATCCTGTGACAGGGGATACTGTTCTAATTGAATTTGTGAAAAAAGATGACTACGATATGGTAAAGTTCATCTTAGATCATGGAGGGGATCCATTCAAAAGAAGTCTGTCTGGTAAATTACCAGAAGAATCAACCCTTGACCCAGCGATGAAAAAAATCATTGAAGATTCTTTTACAAAGCAAAACATAATGGATACAACTTCTCATCCACAGGAAGGTTCCCCAACATGCAAAGGCTTTTTGAAGAAATGGACTAACTTTGCTGGGGGTTATAAGTTGAGATGGTTTGTTCTTGATAGTGATGCAAGGCTATCATACTACAAATCCCCAAACGATATGAACAACACATGCAGAGGTCTGATCCATTTAGCACATGCAATGCTCAAGGTTGACAGTTCTGAAAATACGAAATTTGAGATTATTATTCAAAACCCGTCTGATGGTTCTCCCGTTAGGTGGCACTTGAAGGCAGAGCATTCCACTGAAGCTCAAAAGTGGATCTGGGTCCTACAAAATGCTATAAGATATGCGAAGGATAATTTAAAGAAGCAAAGAAAATCAGTAATGTTATCTCATATTTTGAATGAGGATTTACCTGCCGAAAGTAGCCCCGCTCAGCATGCCCAACTAAACCACAATCGTGAGAATAATACTCCAGAAGATCATATTCGTCTTCACAGTTCTGCCATTTCTGATGCACTAGGCGAAGAGGATTCATCTGCTGAACCCAAGCCTGTTTCTGGGATTGTTTCCGATGATCACAAGGTTCCTACCGATTTCAGAGATTTAACTAAGCCGATGGAACATGGTGCCGATCTACCACCTCATATTCATACGAGCACTCTAAACGAAACGTCCAAAGAGCCTCCAAAAAATCTTGACATAAGTCCAATTGATAATACTAACAATGATAAAGATGATGATAATGATTATAATGACAGTAATACAGGTGACAATATCAACAGGAACCACAATTTGATAACCCTCGATGAGCAAAATACTAATATTTCCCGTAATGAAAGTTTTGACAGCTTGAGAAACCAAGTTGGGCCTGTACCGGACAGAACGTCACAGTACAGCACTGCCAGTAAACCCAACTCGCATGACCGTTCAACCACTACAGATCCACATCATCATCACCACCATAGAGCACCATCCGTCACATCGGCGAAATCAAATAATTCACAACATTCCAAGAACTCCTCCCTAGCCAAGAAATTATACAAGAAGCCACTGAAGCAACTCAGTAAGATTGGTAGGAAAACAAGAGATTCCTTTGTAGTAGATTACGAGGGCAAGGATTCTAGGGAAGCAAAACATTCTCGTCCCTCTTCATCATCCACAACTAATCTCAGCCATGTATCTCAAAACAATACATCCCGTGCATCTTTTACCTCTAATTCGAGTTCAGTTTCCTCTCCAGATTTGAGAGCTAGAACTGAATTTGAAACAATCTATGATACGGGAGCTCCAAATGGCCAAAATGGCCAAAATGGCCAAATAGATGACGAGGTAGATGAAGAGGAAGATGAAGATGAAGATGAAGATGACCTCTCTCCAAACACAAACAAAAATAACACTTACCTCGACACCGACCTATATGTTGTTAGAAATCAAATTACAATTCAACTGAAAACTTTCAAGGATTTCCTTGACTCTTCAGTACACGATAACTCGATCAGCAAAGAAGATTTGGCTCAGATGTCCAACGGTATTTTGTCTACTTTGAACATTCTGCTTAATCAAGAAGGCGACTGCATTAATAACAAATATAACGAGTTGTTAAGGCGTTTCGAGAAGCAGCAGAAAATCTCTTCAATTTGGGAAAATTCAATCAAGCAACTTGAATTTGAAATCCAGGAGAGAGAAACAAAAATCGTTGAATTAGAAGACAAATTAAAGGCCTTGAAGAAGGCGCTTAGAAACAGTGTCAGTCAATTACAACATACAAGTAGTGTTTACAGTAAAGGTGATCAAGTGCGTGGTCTGCCATCTGAACGTGAGCATGCATCAAATGCCACATCTGCTGCTGCTCTTGCAAGACAAGCACTGACCGCAAATATGAATAGAAACATTCCACCCGTCCCAACCAGTGCTCCGCCATTTGATGCCATCAAACAACAGCAAGAAGAAAAGCGTGCATTACAACAGCAACGTGAAATCCAGCAAAACTTCCAAACTCAAAATAATGCGGCCCAAAGCGTTGCTTTGAACAAGGAACCATCTTATGCATCTCAGCCTGCTCCTTTCGACCCAAGATTGGCAGAGTTTATAGAAGAAACGGATGACAGTGACGATGAGTTTTTTGATGCTGAAGAATCAGATGTTGTTAAGGATATGTCAGTTTTGGAAAGAAGGGAAACTTTGAAATCTCGTAAGAATAGGCAGTCCAAGTCGTTAGACAACGAACCTACGTCTCAAGAGAAACAAGAACAAGCAGTGCACGAAGATGCTGATAAGCTGCCTAAAATTCCAGCAGTTCCGGCGGAACTACCTCCACCTATTCCTTCTCAAACCCAAGTAGAGCCAGAGGACTCATTTCAACAAAACAGAGATGTTTCTTCTGAAAACGTTAAAGAGGCCGCACCAGTGGAAATAGCACCTTCTTCTCACCAAGAGGAATCGAGTGTACAACCTTCCGAAGTCACTGCGGTCAACAATGAGGTCAGTAAGGAGGTGGAGATTCCTAAAGCAAATTTCAAACCTAAGGTTGACAATGATGGCCATTACATTGTGAATAAGCATGACTTGGTTAGTAAAGTTCAATCTCATAGATACGACAATATCTTGAATGATCAGTCCTTTGAAGGGTATGAGGATCCATTAAGATTGTCTCTGGCACCTGAGGACAATCGTCCAAAAATGTCTTTGTGGGGTGTTTTGAAGTCTTTGGTAGGAAAGGATATGACTAAAATGACGTTGCCTGTCACTTTCAATGAGCCAACCTCTCTATTACAGAGAAATGTTGAAGTCATCGAATATTCGGATCTTCTAGATAAGGCTGCAGCTATGGAGTCCTCAACTTTAAGATTGGTTTATGTTGCGACATTCGCAGCTTCTGAGTATGCGTCTACTGTTGGCAGAATTGCTAAGCCATTCAATCCACTTCTGGGTGAAACTTTTGAGTATGCCAGACCAGATAAGGGATACAGATGTTTCGTCGAGCAAGTCAGTCATCATCCACCTATTTCGGCATTAGTTGCAGAATCTCCTTGTTGGTCTTACTACGGTGAGTCGAACGTTAAAACCAAGTTCCTCGGTAGATCATTTGACATTAAACATCTGGGTACTTGGTTCTGTGAAGTTTATCCTGATTCGGGCGTTGAATGTAAAAATGGCCAAAAATCTGATAAAGAAGTTTATTCTTGGAAGAAAGTTAACAACTCTGTTATCGGTATCATTGTTGGTAACCCAACTATTGATAATTATGGTGATATGGAGATTCACAATCATATGACTGGTGATTACATGAGGTTCAACTTCAAACCAAGAGGTTGGAGAGCTTCCTCTGCCTATGAGGTTAAAGGTGAAGTTTTCGATGCTTCAGGTAAATTAGTTTACTATGTCGGTGGTCATTGGAACAGCAAGATCTTCTGTAAACCTGCTGATGATAAAAACGCAGAAAGATTTTTGGTTTGGGAAGCTGCACCAAGACAAGAGATGATGTTCCATCTAACCAACTTTGCTGCCACGTTGAATGCTCCACAGCCACATTTACTTCCGAAAATTGCTTGTACTGATACTAGATTGAGACCTGATCAGCGTGCAATGGAAAACGGTGATTATGATTTAGCAGCAGAAGAGAAAAACAGGGTTGAAGAGAAGCAAAGAGAAGCTAGACGTCAAAGAGAATTGAAAGGCGAAGTTTACAAACCTACTTTCTTTACGAAAAGTAAGCATCCGGTTACAGGTGAGGAATACTGGGAGTATAAGAACCTATATTGGAGGGAAAGGATGGAAGGTAAACTTAAGGACTATAAAAGTATTTTCTGATCGGCAAAGCATCTTTTTCAGTATTTAGCTTCTCGTTATTCTATTCTTTTATGCTTATTCTTATTATTATTATTACTCTATTATTATTTATTATTTTTTATGTCAAGTTTACTTTCCCTTTGTTTTCATTGCCATTATGAATGGTTCATTATCAAGTTAGCAATTCATATATCCCATGTTACCAGACAAATATCCATGTATTTTATAAACTCATTTTTATATTATTATACTAAAACTTAATGTATTTCCTGTAATTAGACTAGATAGTTTACAATTTACGATTCTTGGGTATGCGTTGAGCTGAAAAGGTACATAGATTTTAGGTTCAATAGGTCATTTAGTTAGAGTATTTCATCTTTTGTACCTCAGGTTTTCATCATTGTAGTCCTCATAGGTACGAGGCCCTCTGAGCTTTTGCGTGGATGGGGAAAGAGGCTGGACAGCTTGTGCATTCCCGTAATAGTACTGGTTTGTATTCGGCACTCGGTTTTCTTTTGACCGTGTTTTGAGCATTACCTGTATGTCAGGAGGTAAATCAGAAAGAATTTTAGTAAGTCTATCTTCAAGAGCTAATTTGAATTCGGTTCTCATGACCCTTCTTGTTTCTTCGTTTTGGGTATTGATTTTTTTCTTCTGATCCTCCAGTACCTTGTCATACTTTATTAATTGTTTTTCCTTTAATAACAACTCATTTTCTTTCAAATTTATCTCTTCATTTTGACGGTTTAGTATTGAATCCTTGCGTTTCAAATCAATTTCACGTTTCACCAATTCCAGCTCTTTTTGATTTAGCTCCCATTCTCTTCGGTAAATTTTGAAAGAGGTTTCTTGCAATAATTGGTTGACGTCTGCTCTTTCTTGTGGATCTGTTATCAAGCACGCATATATGCATAACTTTAACCTGTTTGAATAATGACTGGGTAATTCATTGTATACTCCTAACTTTATTTTTTCCTGTAACTGTGCATGTGTTTTGGCTGTGAATGGTGGGGTTAATGCGCATAATTCATACATCACACATCCTAAGGACCACACATCGCAAACGGTATTATAAGCTTGTTCGGATATTACTTCTGGTGGCATGTAGTAAGGTGTGCCAACATATGTTTGGGTAAAATGTGTGTGAGGAGCTAAGCATTTTGCTAAGCCAAAATCACCAAGTTTGACAGTATATTTATCTGACATGAAAAATATATTTTCGGGCTTAATATCTCGATGTATAACGACTTGTAGACCCGAGACTTCCGGTGGTTTTACTTCAGGTGTCGATTTAAACATTGAATTTACTGGCTCGATATCAATTCCATAATGACACCTATATAGTGCTAATAAAGTTTGGGTAAAAATTTGCCAAATCAGAGTTTCCGGTATGTACTGTTTTGACTCACGATATTGTTTAATGAGTTCAGAAATGTCACCACCGTCGCAATATTCCATATAAATGTTTAAAACTTTTTCATTAGGCAGTTTTTCGTAACCGTAAACTTGAACAATATTGGGGTGATCAAGATTTTGTAATATTTCAAACTCCCCTGAAAGTTGCTTCTCCTCCTTTCGGCTCATTGACTTATATGAAATTTCTTTTCGTACAAAAGTTCGACCGGAAGGTTTGTGAAGAACTTTTCGGATTATTCCAAATGAGCCTCGTCCTATGATATCCAGTTCCTGAAACTGACCAGCTATCTCCCTGGTTCCCATTTTGCTTCTTTAGTAATTCCAGTTTCTGTCAAAGGTGGAGCAGTATGAAGCAAATATGAAGTTCAAAAGACCAAAGAATAAAATAAAAATACTTCAGCTGGTAAAGCACTTTTGGTGGGCTTCGAAGCATAACGTTTCCATGCCGATTTCGGATGCCAGGAACGGAAGTATAATAGTATTTACATATTTCCTAAAAAGGAAATTTTAATGAGTTTTCGTCGCAATCAGATAATCGAAAATAAATTCAACAACACAAATGTTACGAGTAGGGCTAACTAAAAAATAGTTGTGTATTCCAAGGTATTTGAAAGTTTGGAAACAAAAAAGGAAAGCATACAAAGGCTACACTAGAGAAAATCAGTTATATTTTCTACCGGTCAAAGCCTCGAAAGCTTCAACATACTTGGCAGCAGTTTGCCTAACAATATCTTCCGGCATGGAAACGCCAGGCTTACCGTTCAAACCGTTGGATGTCAACCAATCTCTAAGAAATTGCTTGTCATAGGATTCTTGAGATTTACCTACAACGTAAGTTTTTGCGTTCCAGAACCGAGAGGAATCTGGAGTTAATACTTCATCAACAAGAACTAACTCACCATCGTCGGTAATGCCGAACTCAAATTTTGTATCTGCAAGGATGATCCCCCTTGTCTTAGAATAGTCTCTAGCTTTTGTGTAAAGCTCTATAGCTTTATTTGCAACTTTGTTGCATGTATCCTCGCCAACGATCTTGGCAGCTTGAGCTGGTGATATATTTTCATCATGCTCACCTTGTTCTGCCTTGGTGGATGGGGTAAAAATAGGAGTAGGAAACATCTCAGATTCTTGCAAACCCTTAGGTGCTGGAAGCCCATGCACCGTACCCGACTTTTTGTACTCCTTCCAGGCAGATCCAGTTATGTATCCTCTTACGATTGCCTCCAGGGGAACAAGTTTGTGTTTTCTGACCAGCAAAGATCTTCCTGACAATTGCTCCTTATATTTAGGTTCAGATAGTTCCTTTGGTAACCTGGAAAATATTTCATCGTCTGTAGAAGCAATTAAATGATTTTTTATGTTGTCTTTAAGAAAGTCAAACCAGAAAATGGATATCTGAGTCAAAAGTTTACCCTTGTCTTTGATACCATTTTCCATGATGACATCGTAGGCAGATATTCTATCAGTTGCAACAAATAAGAGACTTTCGGAGTCAACTTCATAAATATCTCTTACTTTACCCTTCGCAACTAAGGGTAAAATTCCGTTCAAATCTGTGGAAGTGATGGACATTGTTTATTGATTACAATCTAGGCCAAATATTGTTGATCTCAAGTAGAGCCTGAAAACCTTATCCACCCCCTTCCTTCTTCCTCTTAAGAAAGAAAAGCTGGTTCCCTTTCGATCCATAAATCAATTAACTTCTGCTGCCTGACTCTGTCCCTCAACACGGAAGGTCCCAAAACGGAAGCATGATTTTTTTATCGGTGCATGAGAAAAGTAAAAAAATTTTGAGTGATGAAATTGCATACTTAGTATTGTAAACATAGTACGGCCACAAAGAAAGGGTCTAATACTCTTGGTTAAATGACTGCAAAACGAAAACAAACTAGACAGTCTGGACCTACTGGGGGACCTAAAAGAAAGTCCCGCTCGACGGTTCTGAGCCCAGGAATTGGTGGATTGCCCCCCAAACCCGTATTTCCGCAAAATGACGTCAAGAATATGAGAACCAACAACAGAAATTCTTCAGTCCTTATAGATGCAGGTACTGAGAATCCAGTAAAAGACAAAGATAATGCTGGATTGTTCGAATTGTTTCCTGGAATGAAAGTTAACTTGCCGAATCAAACTTCTAACAATCATGAGCAAAATTCAAACTCGGGCGGCGTGGCACAGCCTACAGCAGCAACACTGGAGATTTTCAGCTCTATACTGGGAACTCTACAATCCACTTCACAACAAGAGAATCAGCAACAGCAACAGCCTCAGCCTCAGCCTCAGCCTCAGCAATATCCCCAGCAATATCATCAGCAATATCATCAGCAATATCCTCAACAGTATCCTCAGCAATATCCTCAACAGTATCCTCAGCAATATCCTCAGCAATATCCTCAGCAATATCCTTACCAACCTCAGTATAATTCAGGTCAATATTTTATTCCTACTCAACTAGCATCTAGGCAAAACCCCGAATTGCCATACCAAAATCATATAGCTGGCAGCCAGCCTGTATTTCCCGACCACTCTCAGCGGCTGCAGAGTCAGTCAACTCCGGCACATTTTGAAACTAGTAATCATCAGAACACTGCTTTTCTCAGCATGTTCAATAAATTGGTCGAGTTGTATTCCTCCACTGGTCAGCAAATGGCAGCTCAGTCTGATACCATAATGACTTCTGGGGCTCAACCTCAAGATTCTATTTTAACTCCCACTCCATCCCGGGCAGACGGAAAGAACACAAAAAAGACTAAGGGATCGGTAGAAGCTAGCAACCCAGCAGAGCTTTCAGAAGATGACTTATTAATCGATGAGGAGGCTGAACTGGAAAAAAAAATAGCGGTTCAAGGAACAAACATTATTCTTGAAAATGAAGAAGATATCAAGCAGTGGATTAAAGAAAGAAAGAAAAACTGGCCAACTAGTCAGAGGGTGGAGGAAAAAAAGAGAGAACTCGAAAAGGCTAGAAAGATAGTTGAAAATTTAAATAATCATGCACAAAGTGATGAGAAAGATAAGCCAAAGATAAAAATGTGCAATTTTTGGCTGAGAACAAAAAAATGTAGAAACGGTAAGGACTGTAAATTTTCACATGATATGTCAAATTACTCCAAACCCAAAAACAATAATAGCAGGACGAAATGCTTGTCAACAAAACCGCTACCAAACCACAAATTAAAGTTAATTCATGGTATTCCTGTGCACGTTCCTTCAAGATTTACTCCGCTAAAAAATGAGGGAAAGTCGTTGCACAATCTTCTCATGGAGGGAGAGCGTTTCCAAAATGAGAATATCGAGTTACTGGGACTTTTTTCCAAAATGGTGAAGTGTGGTATTATCAAGCAAGATTGGGATGGTTTAAAAAAGAAACTCAGGTTGGATGATGAATCTTTAAAATAACCAGATAAAATATTTGGGGATTGAAATGTTATATATATCTTTGCTATAAGACTTATTTATAGAAATTTGGCCCTAACAAGTAGGAACTATAGAACGATTAAAATTACACTGAGAGAGCGAAGGCTTGCAGTTACATACCTCTGAAAACATTCTTACTTGCTCTTCTTCTACCCTCAACAACTTGTTTTGCTTTACCTCTTCTTTCGGGATTATCATCTGTATTTTCAAATGTTACCTTAGCAGATTTCTTTGTTGGCACAAAAGTAATCTCACCTTCTCCAATTGCATTTTTCCTTATCCTTGTATTAGACTTTTGTTCTTTTCTAACTTTGCTGGTTTCGTCTTGTAGTTTGGCTTGCTTTCCAAAAGATACGTTCCTAATTTTGTCGCCATCCAAGCTCAAATCATCACTTTTATTAAACGATTTCATTTTAGACATATACTGAGCTGCTTCTTCTTTCTCCCTCTTTTTCTTTTCTTGTTTCTTCTTAAGTTGCTCCTTAATCTTTTGTCTTGTCAGTTCCTTCTCTTTCTCTTCCTGCTCATTATCTGATTCAGATTCTGAGTCGGACTCTGAGTCACTTATTCCGTTTTTACCCTTCATAGCAAGACGTTCCTCATCAGATTCTTCTGCCGCCGTAAGAGGTTTAGGACCAGCTAGAGATGATGATACTGGATTCAATTGCTTATAATCGTGACTTTCTTGATCAATTTGAAATCTTGGATCTTCAAACATTTCCTTGAAACGATCATCATTGACAACATTCTCTGCTGTTTCAGAGCCAAGTTTGTTTTGAAGATGGCCAACATACTCTTTATTGACCTTGATTTTAGTATTTGTGAGAGCACCTGTACTTCTAATTCTAGATTCTCTTTCTTTTTCGATTCTCTTTCTAATTTCTCTTTCTCTTTCCTCTGCCACTGAATTAGGATTTGCTATCAAATTGACCTTGTCATACAACTCACTGTCAATAAAGTAACCATGCATGTACGCTCTCAAGACATTAGAGCCAATCAAATGTGAAATACCCAATTTGGCAACATCTTGCTTGGTTAAGAATTTGTAATTTGAGTAAACTGTGTCCGATGGTTTTTCCTCCAATTCTTCAGTAATGTTATCCAAAAATGAGCACCATCTAGGAGATGGGCCCAACTGTGGAATGTAATATGTATGCATCGGTATCGATTCGTTTGCCATGAAAAACATACCAGATCCCGGTACATGCTCAACATCGTTTATATCTACACTTGGTTCCATCGCAGCATATGGCCTGCCGTCATCTCTGTTCCAGATTTTAGCGATCTTTTTATCAGATGTTAGAATCAAGTTTAGATTTTCATTACCTGACTCTTCTAACCAAATGATTTTCTTGATACCAAAGCCATAACCTTGATCTTTGGTAATTAAGGGATGTGAAGTTCTCAAATCATAAATCATTGACATTCCATCGGACGTTCCACATGCAAAGTTCAAACTATTGGTGGCAAATTTCACACAAGATATTTCGCTTCCACTCTCTTTTGCTTCAGGGATTTGTAGTTTAATAATTCTTTGCTTGGCTCTTGGGTCCCAAAACTCTACCGTTCCGTCTTCCAAACCAGCACTGAATAGCCCATGGATTAGGTTTGTGTCGACGGAATTTACTCCGCGGTCACTTTCTATTTGAAAAGGTTTCATGAACCTTCCTTGCTCTAAGTTCAATCTGTAGATCTCGTCACCCGAAGCTCCGATGTACAGATCGCACGAAACGTCGTCATATGCCATCGATCTGCCAAATTTTGGAATCCTCAATTTGTAGTCCATTCCACCTCTGTTTTGAAACTCTATAGACCTGTCATTTTGCAAATGGATTGATTTCGTCCAGTCATCTGAAAGTATAAGAAAATCGACATTCTCGGTATCTGTATGCCTTTCAAACTTCAATGAAAGGTTAGAAAAATCATAAACATGGATCTGGGGTTTGTAAGTGCCTGTAGCCATTGCATATTGACCGTCTCTGGTGACTTTTATCTTATTTGAGGATTCGCTGAATTCAAAATCCTGAATCAATTCAACTCTATTCTGATAATCAATGTCATTTTTCAAAGATCTTTTTCTCTTTCTTTCCAACCAGTCTGGTAGCGATTTCGAGACATTCGTACCGGAGATCTGATAAACAGAAATGTCGTTTGATGATGCAGACTTTAAAACCATATTTTTATTCCTGTTCTTGGCTGTATAACCTTTAAAATAAACCCTAAATATGTATTAACTTATCAAAACTAGGAAAAGATACGTGAAGAGAATGAAAAAAAAAAATCTTTTAGATTGAAAAAAAATCCTTTCCATTACGTAAGCATGTTGAGGCCCCCAAATGAAAGTTGTAAATAGGAATTGAATAGTGTCTAGTGTAATCCTGGTTGCTGTAGGCTTTGATTATATTAGCTCTATAAGACAGAGAGGGCAGTGACGGCATTTAAACATGAATCTCTCTAAGCTAACAAACCCTGCAGAACCTGAGATAGAGTTGGGAATCTCGCATAACAATCCATACTCAAATCATGATATAACATCGGCCGGCACTCAAACAGATGTTGGTTCACTCGAAACTGACTCGAGAACTGTATTTTCCAATGTTGCTCATGCTACAGAGGGCGAAGAAGAATATGATGAGGATGAAGATGAGTATAATGCAGGTACGGATAACTATGAGAACGAAAATGAGACCGAAATTGGTGTTGGGAGTGATAAAGATAATAATCATAATAGTAGTGATCCTGAGACTGGATCTGCAAATTCCTCGAAAAGGAGATCCACAGCAGAATATCGAACACTATACCATTACTTACTGGAAAAGTATAAAAATGCCAATCATACATCTAAAGTTCTTGAGGAATTTGAACTATACCTCAAGAAGCTATCGAAATATCAACAGCTCCGAAATAATATGATAATCGATTCGCTAAGATATATCGATAAACATGAGAGCTTTGAAAGTATAGATAATCTAAGTCACTCACAGCTCGAGACAAAATTGGCGTCTATTTTGAAGAACAATGAACGGATGAAGCCATTAGTTTCTAAGTTGCTTGATTTGGAAAAAGTTGAAACTAGCGATGATTCGAGAGCAAACTTGAATGCATTTCATAATCTTATTGGAATTAATGACTCTCTATCAAGTGACTTAGCCATACAAGAAAGTAATGTGTTCCCTGACCTATACACTAGCAGGTTCGACTTTTTTGAGCTTGTGAAAAAGAATCAACGTTTTGAAAACAACATAGAATCATATGTGGATTTGAGAAATCAAATTAAGTCAGAAAGCAACACGGATTTGGCTCAGGCTGAACAGGAGTCATCACTACCTAGGAAGAGGAGTAAACAGTCTGCATCCAGCTCAAATAAATTGGTTTCGAGATCGGAAGGGACAGAGAACTCTCTTAAAATTACTATACAGAGAAAAAAGAGAAAAGTAGCTGATGAACCTCGTGTTTAGTCCGTCTTATTTAAGGTTTTTGTATATTATGAAATATAAAATTCGTGTACGAATTACAAGAAAGACCTTTGAATGAGGAGTTCTATTCAATTACTGCAACTTTCTTTTTAACTTTTTTCTTTGGTTTTCTCTTCAACGGCTGAACAACCGAGTCTGTTTTGATACCCTGTGAAATTTCAGCTTCTTTCTCTTGTTCATCTCGGTATTCGTTTGCAAAAACCTCTTCAGACACCTGAGGCAATTTAAGGTCAACATCTGCCAAGCGTGAAGAATCCACCAAGAATTTAGAGTGCTTTAATGCTCCTGTTTCTTCCTCATTCAAAGGTAAAGTGGTGGTTGAAAGTTTAATTTCATCATCGTTTATATAATCATCATCGAGACTTAAAATCTTTTCCTTCTTATATTTTTTGGGCTTTGCAGACTTCTTGTGTTTCTTTTTCGTAACTTCATGCTGAGTTTCGCTCTTATTAACAACCTCGTCGTTGGTTTCATCAAAGCTGTCAAGAGATATATAAAAGGGATCATCTTTATGGTCATTTTTAGTCTTGTTCTTTTTGTTAGAGAAATTCTGAGTGGTGGAATTTTGTTCAGTGTCCGTTTCTGCACCGGTCCCATAAAGCTCTTCACTGTCCGTTTGGTCTTCGTCGTCTTCTTCATCACTGAAGTTTATCTCCAAGTCCTCTAATTTTAATCTATTGTATAAGTTTTGAAAGTCAACAATTGATTGATCATTGAAAGCATCATCCAAATCTAAGTCAATCGGAGATTGGATTCTGCCTTGCGTCTTCGAGCCTACAGGTTTGATAGCGGTCCCGGTGAAAAGAGGAACAAAACCTTTAATCAAAAAATTTGAAGGATAGGCTGAATCATCTCCCGAAGATTTTAAGGCCTCTATCTCACTCTCAATAGACTCTTCGACAAGCTTCAAAACCTCAATGAAAGACAAAGCACGTTCCTGAACTTCGAAATTTGGACTATTTTGGAACCTGTTGAACCATACTATTATTTTCTGTGATAAAGTTTTGACGGATTCAAATTGAGAGAGTGACCACTGATTCTCGCCAAATATACAACAAAACTTGCTGAAGATTTTGGCTAAAGCTTGAATGTATACAGAAATTGTATTATCAAAAGTAATATATCCCAGTCTCTCTAATGACTTTTGCTTTGAAATGCTATCAATAATTTGAATAGCAGAATATTTCTCAACTTCACTCACATCAGAGGTGGATGCAATTGAATCTTCATCAGAATCTGTATAGGAATATTGAATATACTGATCATAGTATTCACCAATAATCCAAATACAATTGCTCAATCCATTTTTGAACACTATCAAGTCCTCCTCCGAACTGCGAGGAATCTGGCATAGTTCCAGACACATTTCAACTAGTTTGGGTCTTATACTTGGCACTCTGACACCAATGTCGACCAATTGTTGAGATATTATACGATCGACATTCGATATCTTGTTATCAACATTCAACTTCAAAATATCATTCAAAACTCCCAAATACCATTTGAAATTGGGAATATTCTCATAATTATTCATGGAACATATTTCTATTATTTTAGTTATTAAAAGATATTTGTACTTGTCAGATGCAATAATTGGTTGTTGGATTGTTTTAAGTGGATTATATTGGTACGTTTCTCTATTCTCTTCTAATTTTTCTTCCGCTTTTTCTTCTTCCTCTTCTTCTTTTTCCATTGACATAAGTTTTCGGTTGATCTCGTCAAGACGTTCCTGCTGTTCTTTGTATGGAAGTAACTGAACTGTCAGTCTTGTAACTATGGCGACAATATTTTGTTCACTAACTAAAGAGTTAACAATATCTAGAGATGTTTCCCTGATTGTCAAATCATTATCATAAATGGAGGTCAAAATGATCTTGTCATGCTTTTTGATTAGGTTCCGATGAATTTTACAAGTCTTGATGAATGCTAGTAATCCAACATATTTTAAGTTTTGATCATTACTTTCAAAAAAAATCAATAACTTCTCAACAATCAAATGTGCTGTCTCAATATCATCCGGTGATAACATGTTTCCATTCAAAATAGAGTTTATACATTCGTATGTTAAGGATAGCGCTTTGGTTGAAAGCATTAGTGACTTTATTTCAGGTAGTAGTTTATTTTTCAACCTAGGCTCAGTCAAGGAAAGTGAAGAAAACAACTTGAGCAACCTGATCACCATCCAATTGTTATTTGACTCCTTAAGCATTGCATATAGCCTAGGGGCCAACTCTATGTAATTTGCAGGGTTCATATTAGCTAGTTCACAAACAACATTGACAGTGGCTGAAACGACAGAGCCATCTGGATCTTCTAACTTTTCTACAATCCTATCGTAATAGGATCTTAACGCATCCGGATTTTTCAAAAATATTTTAAACATTGCCAATACTGCCTTCTTCCTAATCAAAGGTTTCGAATGTGAAAGCATTTTTGCCATATCGTCCACTATATCTAACGCTAAATCTTTTGATACGACCGCCGCAATTCCGCTGATGGCTAAGGACGTTTCAATATAATGGACAGAATTTAAATCTTTCTTCAAAAGGTTTGTCATCAACATCAAAGCATCATCATTATTTTGCCGCTGTAATATTTGAATTGCAGCTAGATAACCTATTCTCTTATGCTGAAATTTGGGAGATGCCATCACTTCCAAGATATTGAACGAGCACCAGCTCATGTCAAAACCATACATCTCCAAATATGAAAGCTTTAGTATTGCGGTAGATTTTAACTCTAAATCTGACGTTTTCAACTCTGCTTTGCATTCTTGGATGGCCTTGTCCAGGAAGATGGCTAGTTTTTCAGCATCATTGTTTGTTGCTCTAATTCCTTTTATTAAATCCTCCAAAGATTTCTCAAATGAGATTCCAAACGGCCTGAGCCGTTCTTTCATATCCATTGTTGCTACTGTGGCTGTTAATAATGCTTGCAGATCAACTGGATGGGAGGCAATATTCTAAGTAGTACTGAGCCAAACTAGTATCAGATATGAGAATGAAACGTCTACTGCCATGAGAGCGAGAGAAGAGCGTTTCGCTCTTTGGGTCAGTCAGTTTATTTCAGGTCGATGAGCGTCTACTACTGTCAATCTACAATACTTTGTGCTAGATTAGTTTGGGCCATTCAATGGAAAGCCAATCTCTGCTGCTGACATTAGAGTGAGTTTGAAACAGTGACTAAAATGGGCATATTTGTCTGTGAAGGAGTGAGTCATTTGACGGGTAGCTGAGGATGAGTTCAAGAGGATACGGCATATTGAGAATAAATGTGAGACAGGCACTCAGCCACCAATGAAAACAAAAATACGCCAATATTATAATGGCTAAAATATAAAAACTCTTAAAGGAAGAAAATCAACTCACTGAAGTAACAGACTGTGTTTTTTTCCAGAAAACAAGTGTCAAGAGTTAAGGCCAAACATTTTGGAAAGTTGTAAATAAGCTAGTACGACAAAGTCCTTGAATTCTACATAATTTTACCTTCTCTTGAGAGAGCAGCTTGGGCAGTTCCTGAGGAAGGTATTGGGCGTTCGTAAATAGTTTGTTTTAGAGCCCACAGTCTCCTTTGGCCAGATATTTGTGAAAAACTATACTTTCTATTGCCTTTCCGTTGATGGAACTTGACGTTTGAACATTTTAATGATTCAGTATGCTAATTGTTTGCTTTCATAGTATATGGGTCTAACGCTATCGAAGGATTGAAAAATGATGATATTAAGGGGAACAGAGATACAACGTTTTTATCTTTAATAGCTTCATTTGAACCAACCTATCGGTTCACTTCTAGCGGTTTAACGATAATACAGATATACTCAGTTACATGAAGAAGAGTACTAAAATTTCATAGTCAAGGCCACGTTAGGAAGCAGCAACGTAGCAAGGCAGGTTGTTTGGTCGAATTTGAAGACATGCTTTCAATAAGTAGTTTTAGTTACTATTATATTGGTTTTCCTACAACACCTCGTTCTACGTGCAATGATACAACTATATGTTATGAGAAAGGACCTTAGATACTGCAAAAAAGCAACTTCTTCCTTGTTGTCAATTTCACAATCTCAAGAATAGTTTTCCACGGTAATCAAGATGTTACGAAGCTTGTCAAGGAAACTTTTGAGAAGGTTTACAACCGTTAATCATTACTGACTCTTTGAGATACGAAGTCGATCCTCTTTTGATTCAAATGGCTTACCCGAGATTTCATAGAGGCTTTTCTGCCATACATTACTTGAATTTAACGAAAGAGAGGCCTTCTTCCCTCCATAACGTAAAGTTATTAGTCAACTATTAGCGCTGGCAGCGAAGAATATTCTATGGTTTATGGTAGTCAGACAAAGCTGAAAATCTAGCATCTAGTTATCTTCCACATTTTTTAGTTATTTTTGGCTTCATTCGTACTCTCATCTTTTCTATCTAATCTGTTGGAATATCTGGATAATAATGTCGGTATTCGTATCATGTAGCTCAGGCAATGCAAAAAGGGTAAGTATGCGTCGATCGGCGTCAGAGAAGTTTTCGCTTCAGCGTTAGGAGTTTAAGTCCGTTCCTATCCAGGAAACAAGCCTCTCTGTTGGCACAACATGCTTGTGAAACAGAATACTGAAAAATCAAGAAACCAGCAACCGGCTGATTATATGATAGCATGAGATTATGGTTACTTATAAGGGTGTTGATGACGAAGCAACATCTAGTTTAGGCGGGGAAAGATATGAGGTTGTCAATCGAGAGGAAAGTTTAGCGGAGACGGAAGAAGAGGCATTCGATAGTCAAGCATCCAATCACAGATCATCTGTGCACGGAAGAATACCAGTTTTCGAATGCCACAGCGGACAAATTACTGAGCACGCTAGAGGTAAAGCTCGCTATAGAAATGATATTGGAGAGGAGGATAATGAGGAGGATGAGGACGAGGATGAGGACGAACGGGTTTTGGAGAGGTTGCGGAGTAATTCTCCCGCGGGAGGAAATAGTATTGAGAAGCCCTCACTTATACCTAACGAATCACGATTCAACCCGATAGAATATTTCATTGGAAGCCTTAACAATGCTCTTGACTCGTTGGCATTTGACAAAACCTTGGTGATTCAATCCAAGATGGCTGGAGAGCTCAACAATTCGGCCAATGAAATAATGAAAATAATTGACGAAATGGAGTTTTCGTTGAAGGAACATATAGCCAAGTACGAAAAGTTAAAACAAGAAATATTACCAGAAATAGAAGGGAATCTAAGGAAGGGTACAAAAATGGCAAATAAAATGACTGCCTACGTGAAGGAGGTTTACCCAGTGGAGTACTCGAAGGGTCGTTCAAAAATCTTAGACAACCTGACTGAGGATGAAGAAGGTTTGTATTCTTAGCTATATTGTTTTCTGTATTTCTGTATAGTAGTTGTTGCAAAATTGATAAGGCCTAGTGTCCTCGCATAATATTTAAGTCACGTGCTGGTTGTATTTGATTTTTTTTTTCTAGTATACAAGGCAGTCTTTCCGGAACAACACAAGTCTTGGATCAAAGAATTGTTCAGCTGATATATCTCCAAAAATGCTAACTTGTTGAAATCATTTGAAATCAAACAAGTAAACTTCATTTTAAATCTACTTTAATTTGTTTTAGACCTACTCATTTTAGTATCTTGAGAAGATAAATAAACCAGAGTGTCACACTTGGGCCACGACAGAAAGTCTGTCGTGATTACGCAATTTTCTCAAAGGATCGTTTTAGTTACGTTCTAATGTTGCTGGCTTTCGGAGGAGGGCCCCCTCAAGACTCAACGATACTTATTTCCAATCTGTATCCCTTCCTGTTGAAACTTTTACAAAATCAATCTGACAAGATATTTCTTAAAAACAGCAATGATAAATTTAGACAAGGCTGAAGATAGGGCCCTATTGATGGACTTCTATCAATTGAAGACACTGGACCCCAAAGACTACCAGCATGATTCAGTTCAATCGACTTTCAAAGTTGACTTATCTACCGAAGACCTCTCTCAAATCCCTAAGGAAATGGTCAATCACATATTGGGAGATAATATGAATGACAATGGCTCCCCAGATATGAAGAAAAGGACAGACAGTGTAAAAAGGCATCCATCCACTAACGCCAAATCTAACTATATGGACGCCTTGGGCTTTCATCAAAATATCTTGGACGAATTGATAGATAAAGATATAGTGGATGACACCAGGGATCCCCAATTGAACAAATATATGGTTGACTCGAAGCTCTTCAATCCAAAATTGTTTTTGAGTGTCGTGCATAGTGATAAATCTCTCAACGACTTGATGTTAGGTATTCGTAATCTTGAAAATGACATAGAAGCAAAAAAACCGTTGTTACAACAATTAATCACAAACAATTTTGAGAAAACTTTGAGCAGTAAAAACTCATTGGACAAAGTTTTTAATGAATTTTCAAGCAGTAATTTAGGCGAAGAAATAGACACCTTGAATCAAAATTTGGCATACTCTAACAACTCTGCAAATCAGCTATTAAACCCCGTTTTATTGCTAATATCTAAAGAGCAGGAACTTGCGAATGCTCTAACGTTCATTAACCAAAATAAATTTTTCATGGATCTACCTAAAAAATTAAAATCCTACATCGCTGAAGATGATTTTGACTCACTTCTGAAGGAGTATGAAAGAGGTTTTGCATTTTTCCAAAATATGAAAACTTTGAAAAACCATAACCCTTTGTTCGATAAAATATGGTCAAATGTGATTAAGGTCATAAATGAATATAAGACCTCACTGGTGGATGATTTAAAAAAGGTACATATAGAATCGATTAGTAGCAACTTCAAACTGCAGGCTAATAACTCCAAAAAGTCAAATTTTGTTATTTTACTTAAGAAAATGATAGAATTGAATGCAACCAAAGATCCAATTAAAGATTTTATATCATTTCAGTATGATTATATTTTAGAAGATTTAAATACAGGTTTAGCCCAAATTAATTACACTCGTTTGTTTAATGCGAGAAATTCCATCCTTAACGCTTACCAGTCTGATCAAGATCCTGATTCGGAGATACTTTTGATCACAACAATGAAGAGGCTTTTTACGACTTTTGGATCTTCAAATTTCAATGAAGAGCAGATAGACAAATTATACGAAAAGTTAGATTTTCCTCTGATTATTCAATTATGGTATTTAACCACCGACTATATCAGTGATGTGACAGAGGAAGTAATAGGGAAGAAATTGCTCAAGTTTGAGTCCATTGTTGAATACTTACTGACAGATTTTGAAGGCATATTGAGCAAGAAAGCGAGATCGAACCCGAGCGCCTTTAAAGCCAGTGATAAAGATATGAAATTGATGAAGAAATATTTCCATTCACTGGTGTCCAAAATTTGTGAGAGGTTGCAATTCTTTTTTTCTTGTACAACAGTAGACCTCACAAATGCGTTACAGCAGAGCATGGATTATGGCGCAGCTACTAATCTACCACCAGTTGGAAAGCCGGATTTGGGTGACCCTTCAACTTTTGGATTCTTGCCACCCAACTCTAATTCAATTTCAACTATCTGTTTTGCAGTCAACCTCCATGATTTAATCTACAAAAAATTATCCGAAGTCCAGAACAGATCATTCGTTTTGAATTCGAGTGAGCTCAATTCTACTGTAAGCTCAACAATGCTCACTATCAATCAAAATTTGATATTTGGTTGCCTTTCCACTTTTAACGCCGACATTCGTAAGATTTTTTATGCAGATAACATGTCTCCAAGTGATACTATCGATGGTGCTACTAAATTGATAACTTTCTTACAAAACTATTACAAAGTTTTTATTTCTAAACTACATCAAATTTACATTTTTGATAACAAAGATTTGATGGAAGTCATCAAGCAACAGTTCCTGAATTCTTTCACTGTGCTTTTGGATGGTATGGTGAAGAACGTTGCGAGACAATCAAAATTAGATCCTACCAGATCAGACTACTATTATTTAGCTACAATTTATGACATGAGAAATTTGACTCAAAAAATAATTCCAGCAATCCTTAAGTCTTTTGATATAAATTTTCAATCGGATCTTTCTAAGGATAAAACGCAAAAAATTAACAAAAGCTTTGATTCTTATGAATACGCATTGTTTTCAGAGTATATGAAGGAATCTTTGACTGCTATCAAGCAGATAGTGGGTAATGGAATAACAGAAATAAATTCGAATTCTGAAGGGTTATTGACACGACTAGCATCTGGAGAAGTAATTGAGGTTTCACCTTATATCTTAAAAGCTATAAACCATATCAATAACCTAAAATCGAGACTACAGAATTTTAAAATAAGAAATTCATTTATTTTAGACGTTCAATCAAGCTTGATCGGCCAATTTCAGAAAAAAATTGTTGATAATCTGTCGGCTGATTTTACGGATGATGGGCTTTATCAAATTGTGTTGGATATCAATTTGTTATTGGTGCTTCTAAAAAAGTATAATACTCGTTGCCCTGAATTAAACATCGCAGATACGAAACGCTTGGAACAGATTTATCAAAAACTGAAGTCTAAAGTAGACATCTCCTCGGTGGAAAAAAATCGTGAGGCCAATATTAATTTCAATTATGCTCAGTTTGTATGCTTTATAATGTGCTGAAGGAAATTCGTGTCAAGAATTTTCAACAGTTTTTGTTATTCCATGATATATATACCCGTAAATTAACAATGAATAATATACAATCTTTGATTCTAAACAAAAATCGGTTATTTTTTTAAGATGCTGTCAGCCAGCTGATCAAGTTCACTTATATCCTGCATTCGCTGCATAACTTTATCGTCTGAATTCGCTCCTGAGCCACCAATCGCTGCCTTATTTGCATTTTGATAGTTTCTTAACATCATAAGACTATTATTAAAACAATTAATACCGGAAAATTTTCCCCCTGTGTTGAACATACTATTATTTGTTGAAATCAGTTTACTGTGTTCTCTTGTGTAGTCCGGACCACAGTCTTGGAATGAATTTGTCAGGTAAGACTCTAGCTCCGAATGACGCGAAGAATTAGAATATTTTCTCCTCTTCGTCTTTGAATCATCTATCATACGATGAAGGTACTTCACCCTTTTTTTAATGATTTCTGAAGGAAAGATAACACTTTTAGAATCGTGAAGCTTGTTTGGGGTAATCTCTGGAGGATCTGTGGTGGTATCAGAGATATTGCGGGATATTGGATTTACAATACTTCTCAAATCCAGGCAGTTATCACCGCTTTTCGAGTATAGTTTTCCCCATACAGTCTTCAAAAGTTTGCTAAAATCTTGTTGAAGTCTTTTGGCAGCGCTTAAACTATTGTTCACACGCAAAAAAGAGCCATCTAATTTAAAAAAACCCACTATGATCCCAGAGGAAGATAAGTCCTCTAGGCATAAAATATCTTTTATTTCAGCGTATGTCAAATTTATTCCGAATACATCCACGTAAATGATCATAATTGAGAAACGAGAAGAAGAAGAAAAGCGTCTCAAGTAGTCTTTTAATTTTGCAATAACTTTTGCATCTCTAGAAAGGCATTCAAGTAGGGAAGATCTTGTGGAATTATCAACACTTTCAATTGTGCCTACTTGAATGATTATAGTTGAAGTATTTTCAAAATAATTTTGAGCTTCGAAGGTATCAGGGAGGACTTTCAAAGCAAGATTGTGCCCATTTTCACTTTTTATATTCATTTCCTGTTTGCCATCTTGAAAACCCAATTGGCCAAGTATCCAATTCGATGTATTCGAAAGAGGGCAACGAAGTACTATTATTCCCTTTAAATCAAACGTCGGATGTACATTATTAAATATATTTTTGATATTGGAAGAAGTTGTTGAAAACTTGGGAACTTGAGATTTCAGTTTTTGAACGGTGACAGGCATTTTAGGAAAAATTACTGGCATCGTTATTGAAGCATTGAATGCTTCGATTTCATGGGTTGTTGCCTCATTAGCCATCTTTTTTTGTAAGGCTATCTTAGCCGTCTGGATCACGTGCTTGAGAATTCGAATCTTGAGCGTCCTCTTATAGAAAGTTACAGCCCTAGCGTCCAACAAAGTGAAATAAATTTGCTCTTTCATGAACGCAATAAACATTTCTTCAGAAAGTTCACAAAGGAGTTGCTTTCTAGATTCATTTGCTCTTCTTGTTTTTTCTTCTTCAATTTTTTGGTTGATCATGCCTTTGCCTAAATTAGTGACAAAATCAACTACCATTTTATCGGTATACTTAGCCACGCCATCCTTAAACAACGGATTTTCAACTAGTTTACGTTGTGAGAAAATTTCGGTTGAGCCAGGTTGAAGCTTTGGCCCCCGATCTGACTGAGTAAATGCTTTCTCAGACTCTGAAGTACTTGCTCTATGCTCAGTGGACATTTCAGATTGAATAATAGGCTTGACATTCTGGACAACCTGAGCTACTGTATTACCCGAAAAATTGTGTTTATCATGAATATGAGGCTTCTCAGCAAACATTTGATTAGAAACTTGAGAAAAGCCAGGGTCTTTCACTTGCTGCAAAGAAAATGCATGGCCTGCTGAATTGTTGGCATTACCAATGGAGGTAATCAAATTATTTTGATTATCAAATTTCGGAGTCATAATATCCTTTTCATGGTCTTGTTTAAAAGGCTGCACGTTTAATACGTGGTGGGTTGACAATTGTACTTTTTTATTATTGGCAAAAATTTCTGAAACGCTTAAACTGTTTTGCTTGCTCCCTTTGAAACTTTCTCTTGCAATTTGCTCAAGAGTTTGTGGCTTTTTCAAATCTAAATGTTCGTTAACGATTGTACCCTTTACGATAGCGGACATAGACAGACCATTAATCATATCATCAATCCGATTTGTATAAGGCTGTTTTTGAGATACTTTGAAAGCCGATTTTAGCGCACTCACATCAACACGAGATAGTCCAGTTTCATCATCATGAAACACTGGTAAGGAATACAATTTGCATGTTTCCACAAACTGATCTGCATCGTTGTAACCCAAAGCAAAAGAAGTATCTGTGATCAAAGGCATCTTTTTAGATTTTGAGTGATATGATCTACCCATCATTCGCAAAGCATTAAACCTAATTTCGTTAAAATGAATTTCAGCCAATGAAGCCAAAAGAAATGTTGTTTTAGACTTATCCAGGATTATCTTGAAAAACTCAAAATAGCAATTCAAATTATTCATTCCTTGTATAATCAGATTTCGCAGCATTATCGTTCGTTGCACAATAGGAGCATTCTGAACATAATCAGGTAATGTCTGCAAATATCTATCTAGCTCTGTGTCTTTAATCTTCGATAATAATTCATAAGCTCTGAATTCTGATTCGTTTGGACAAAAGCCTCCTCTAGAACGGACATCATCATACATGTGTGTCAATGTTTGTAAAGAATTATTAAACTGTTCTACTTCTTGCTGCTGTTGGTAATCAGGATCATTTGCGCCTGCCATAACATGAAGCGATATAATATGTATTCGACAAATCTTTTCATGGCAATCTATCGACTCAATACCTGAGTAATTATTCTGAAATGTAAAATCTTGTCTAATTGACCTTGTTCTGTCCCATATGAAAGATTGTGATTCGGGTAGTTTCGGAAGCAGTGTATCAATTATATGATCCAAGGTCTTTTGTAAAACATTTGGCGGCCTAACATCTGATGGCAACGGGGGTGCTTGACCAGAAGGCCTCATGAATGTTTTGATTGCGAGTGCTCTTGAAATTTTCCCAGTTATCGGATCTTTTTCCCACTTAGATACCTGATTTTTAAACACTCTTTCAACACGCTCATACGTAGGGCACATATCTTGGCAACTACCACGAAAGATAATAGCGTCATCTAGTGATTTTTTTGCATTCTCTTTATCTACCAAGTTGTATTTTTCCATTTGATCTCGTTCTACCTTTCTGTGTTCTTGAAATTCCTCAAATAGAAGCTGAGGTTCTCCTGCAAATTCACTTTCTCTTTTTAAAAGCATTTGTTGATTTTGATAATCCCATTGATTTGGTTGAAAACTACTCATGTCAAACAAAACATTTTCCTTCAGCATGTAGCGTGGTATTTTTTTAGGTCGATGTGAAACTTTTTGAAATCGAAGTGCTTCAGGGTTTTGTAATAGCGTACCAAAAAATTTAACCTCAAAGCTGTTAGAATCAGTTGAAAAGCCGTTTCCAACCTTGATTGGCCTAACAGACTCCGCATTTTTCGTCTTGGGTTTTTCGGGGATATTACTACCGTTTTTTTTTGAGGTACTATTTTGCAAATTTTGCTTTTTTATTGATCTAATATTGTTAGCACCATTGGTACTACCGGAATTATTGGCTGCATTTGTTCTGCTATCATTGTTCTTTCTGAGGCTAATTGAATTCGTATTTCTGTTAAGCTCATTGTTACCTCCTTTCTTTGAAAATTTGGAAGTGGAATTTTTAGTATCACTTCTGCCTCTTCCCTTCATCCGATTAACTGCAACTCCTGGATTACTTTGGTTGTTATTTCCATTTCTCACAGCATTATCATTACTTCCAAATTTTCCAGAATTTTGGAATCGAAGGTTGTTTTTACCACCATTTTGATTCTGTCTACTGGATTGAAAAAAATTGACATCGGAGAAATTTCCACCAGCAGCAGGCTTTCCTTTGTTCATGTTAGTTCACGGAGAACAAAGAACAGAATATGTCCTTAGTCTGTTTGTTTCGCTGAACAATTCTCATTCCTAGATGTCAAATGCGGCGGGCCTTAAAAGGAATCATTTCATGTCTCAGTCCTCAATTTCAACATGTTCCAAAAACAGGACTTCGCGAACATAATCCCATAATGGGTCATTCTCACTACTTAAATAAAAGCTACAGGGCTTACTTAATTAAGTCTGCTTTCCGTAACAGATTGATGAAATAAAACATTAAGTCAAAAAGGTAAAGCTTTAAATTCCGTCCGTAGTACTCTTTAACAGAGCTTAAAACTCCACATACCCAAAGCAATGTCCATTTGGAATGGATCCTCGAGTTATTCGCCAAATCGTCATCATAGACAGTGCGAGCACAATAATTTGCCATGATTAAAAACGTCCTCTCCTGTCCTAACGGATTGTGTAGACTCTCGTCCAAATGCCTCACCAAATCGTTTGTTTTGAGTATTAATAGGACAATTCTTGGAACCGTTGCAAGTAAAGACATTAGGTTCAATACCATGCCGTCAGACATCATCGCCTGTTTCATTTTATCTATTTCAGCTTGGCTTCTTTCAACTTCTAAATTTCCACTCAACGCATGATCAAAATCTCTCCCTGTTATAGCCGCTGCAAATATTGGGAATTGCTTGTCATCAATTTTGGCAAATTTTTTACCGTATATTTTCATTTGATCTTGCTGTTTATCAATCAATGCCAGCCAAAACCTAGCGTAGTCAACTTTCATTTGATTAGGAATGGTACGATAAAGGCCATGATCGTATAAAATTATTTCAAAATTGTGCCCATTCTTAGACTTTTCCAATGCTCTGATAGCAATGTTTCCATGGTGCGGATCACAATGAACAAACCCTGATTGAAAGATCATATTGTTGAATATATGAGCCAAACATCCACAAACCTCAGACCTTGAAATTTTGTGACTGTCAATATATTTCAAGTCATCTAATCTTGCACCGCCAATATACTCCATAACCAAAATTCTGGGCAGAGCGGTATATACGTCAGGGATTCTCAAAGCCGTCAATTTCAGGTAATTTTTAAAATAATCTTTTGTCTTCTGAGCATTGACAGCTTCATATCTGAAGTTAAGCTCAACAAAAATTGATTCTTGCATTTCTTCACCCAACCACGTTAAGGGGTATTCAGGAAATACTTTGTACATCATATCGAACACAAATTTGGTTAAAGCAACATCTAGCGGCACAAACTTTGCTAAAGATGGATGTTGAAGCTTTACAGCAACTTCTTCACCATTTTCCTTCAAGACTGCCTTATGTACCTGTGCTAAAGACGCAACTCCAATAGGTTTAGCGTCGAAACTTTGGAAATAATCATCAAATCTTATATTAGTGTCATGTTCAAACATCGCTTTCAACTCTTCTAGTGTGGATTCAGGACACTCACTTTGCAAGCATACCATAGTTTCTGTCCACTCGAAAGGTAAAAGATATGTCATTGCGGAAACATGTTGTCCAAGCTTTATATAAATGCCACCATTTTTTCGCAGAGCATGTAGAGTAATTTCAGCTGCTTTTTTATGAGTCCTAGAAAGTTCTGACAAATATTGGTTATCGGAATCATACTTCTTATTTAATACCCACAAATACAAACCAAAGCAACGAAACATTGCCACGGTAACAACTCCAACTCTTTCGATAATGACGAAGGTATCGATTGTTCCTTGTCTGAAATCGGGACTTATGATTAAACCCCCGGCTAACAATAAAGCCAACCCCCCACCAACTAGATGGCCATGAAAAGGAGAGTGATTTTGTTGGTTTTTGCCATCACTTTCTCTTTTCTCAGTCGAGTAACATCTTTGAATGATATTATCACTGCGTATCGGATTGAATGATATTCGATGCGCTAAGCTAGAACTCAAAGTGCCACGCTGTTGATGACATAGCGATGTTGAGAAGGGCGACCTTTTGACAGTAAAAAGCGTTCTTTTCAAGGAACTGCCAAACATTATACCAACTTTTGAAATAGCAGCCAAGTGTTGCGTTTGGAATCGAAATTTAAAGTTCATGGCCTAACATTACAGGTTGTACATAAAAATACTACACAAGTAGCTCCCCGAAACAATACCATTCCTCTTCGAGCATAATTTTGAGAAACGCTTACGTAATAACGTATAATTTCCCGGTGGTTGCATGGAATCGGTATACCACGCCTAACTGAACATATTGTAAATTGTTTGGTCCACAAACAGGTTTGTCGGATTACTAGTATTGTGCTGACTTGGATTACTACCTGGGCTAATTTCTTGACCTTCTAAAGGAATATTCATATTGTAGTCTGTATCTGGATATATTTCCTGTGATAAAAGTTGAGGAGCCAAAAATTCAAAGCCCGGAGAGTCAATTGGCGTAGGGCCGTTCAACGTATTTTGCTGTTTTTGAAAAAACATATCCCTCCAGAAAGTATCTTCTTCCATCGGCTTATTCCAAGCTTCTATTGGAAAAAGCCCTTCAATAGAGATATCAGGCACCGGGTTACTCGCGTCTGCTGTATTAGTAGAATCAGATGTAGGAGAATCTGTTGAAATACTTTTTGGACTTGTGCAGTTCTCCAAAATCTGTTTCTTAACGGCCAAGAAAGCTTTGGACTCATTTTGGTCAGTAATATAATTTTTATACTTAGTCAATTCCACTAAATTCATCAATTCAGAATCACTCATATATTCCACGAAGTCATATAAATGCATCAATGGCTTAAACATAAACTGATTTTTCCTGATAAGTCCGATGATATAACTATGCGCCTTTAGGAGCTTCCAGGCATGAAAATGTCTTCGAGAGAGAATTTTTAGGCTTGGCAAATACCAATTTTCTGAATCCCCGATCAATTCAGCAATTTTTTTCATTAGCTGAAGTCGTTTATTATTATTTCCACTTTCTTCAATTTTTCCAAAGGCCACCCCTAAGCAAATATACGTTGACATGTAATCAATCCAACCTTTGTGTACGGTAGAAATAATACACTGTCCTAATACAACATCAAAGCCTACTCCAAAATATTTGTAGCTTTTATTTGTAATATCTTTAAAATTGGAAAAAACATATAACCAATGAAGTTGACTTTTTTCCTTGACAAATTTAGCAACCGCATAATTATGCAACTTTTGGTAATGAACAAAAAGCTGATGATAAACGGTGATAAGCAGACCGACTGCAAGCACATAAATTGTAAAATCCCAGACCTTTCTGATTTTCTCAATTAGAAGATTTCCATCTCTATTCAGCAAATCTTTCATAGTTCCGAAACTTTCGATCAGCATTGATTCTAGGTTAAAAAGTTTTTTCATCACCACTCTTATATTTGGATGCTTCCTGAACTGGCATAAATAATCTGCCAAATCAAGCATTACCTGATTAAATTCATAATTGAGTCTGATTTTCTCGATAACAACCCTTTCCAAGTCATAATTATCAATATTTGACGATTCCTCATCAAACGTTGGAAGCTCTGTGTCGTAAAAGTCACACATCGCACTTTTTCCAGAGCCAAACTGGATATACTGTTCTACATCAGATGACAATAAACCATACCAAATTTTTCTCCAGAGATTACCTATCCTGCCCTTACCTATAATTGTATCGAACTTACTCGGGTCCCTATTCATTCCTATTGAGATGGCCATTTGCATCAACATTGCAATAAAGATTTGATTATCCGAGTCATTTCCATCTGCTAATCCATTTAACTTTTCATATTTATTCATTAGTAATGCTAACTGAAAGACAGGTAATGCACACCTTCTGAGTAATTTGAATTGGTTCAAACATGATTGTGCCACATTAATCATTTTTTCATCCAACGGGTGCTCTAATAAATATTGCTCATCTTTAGTTCTAGGAATACTACCATCTCCAGGGTCCTCATTGACCACCAGCGAAGTCTCTGCAAATTTCAATACAAGAAGTAAGATCCCTAAGTTAGCAAAATCCAATTTTTTCGTCACATGGATCGTTGCAATTTTTTCTTCTGAATATCTATCACGGAAATGGTTTCCATCAATGAGTTTCTCCACGTCAGCAATAAATGAGAATTGATCGATGTAAGGGAGAAGCGGGTAAACATAGGTGAAAAATCTTTTGATAAGAAGCCAGATAACTTTTTTCTTCGGTAAAACTTTTAAAATTTGTTGCAAAGCAAAATTGGTGTTGAAATAGATACATTTGGGATTGATCTGAGTGTTAAGTTCGGTGCCATCATAAGGCTTGTTCAGCATACTTTCTTTGACTAATTGTGCATCCGATTCCGTCTGATTTTCTGTTACGGGATGAACTTCAATATTCATTGGTTTAATATCATCCAATCCAGAAAATCTCAGAAATCGATTTTGATGATCAGTTTCCCCTTCGCATGTAGCTTTGAATAGTGTTTTCTTTTTATGCTGCACAATCTCATCTCTCAATGGACAAATAAAAGGGTCTTTTAAAACATTTGATATCCAAGCCAATGGACCAAAGTTGTTTATGCGTGAAAACTTGTAAAGCATTGGAACTAACCCCTCATATAAATTAAAAGAATCATCTTCTGCAATCCCGAGGCTCTGAAACAATGCGGAATACGAAGAATCTGCAGAAAAGTTTCTTTTAAGAGTTCTATTTTGATTATCCAGGGTTGATATCACGGGATTAGATGATTCCAAACCGTTGCTTACTGCAGTTGAGATGTTAGAGTGAGATTGCTTGTTCTCTAAACCATTGTGAGGCTTGATATTAGTGTTTGCCATGGCAGGAGTAGGTGCTGGATCCGGTGACTTCCAAGTCATCGCAGATTTTTCAATTATAGCCGTGTCTAAATCTTTATCCTTGCTAGTAATGTTGATATTGGCATCACTCGTTTTGATTTTATTAAGAAGTGCCTGAAGCTCTGCCTGATTTTGCATTTGCGTTTGGGGTGTATGCGGGGTAGAAGGAATTAAGGGTTGTAAAGAAATAGCCGGAACACCACTTACTGGAGCTGTCAGAGATTGCAAAGGGGGAAGAATTGGCTTAGTCATTGGTGATAGACCTGAAGAGATACTTGATGGGATACCTGATGGAGAACCAAACAAAATTGAATCTGCCAATTGTTCACGCATATGAGGCGAATTAGTAATACAAGAAGATGCAGAAAAATCATTGTGAAGACCATTGATGGCCATAGTTGGGCTATTATAACTGTCTCCTTTGCCATTGAAAAAATTGCGAGATTCATTTGAATAGCCTGATCGTATTTCAACGATAGTCTTATTTATTCCTGTAGGAGAACTTTCAGAAGATGTCCCCTGTGGTCTGCTTTTTGTATCATTGTCATTGACAAACTTTGTATGGTTAACAAATGTGACTTTTCTCCCATTTGTATTAGTCCATGTTGGCTCAACATATGAACACAATTCTGTGCTGTTATATTTTTCACAAGTTTTACAATGTGGCTTACCCCGATCACACTTTATAAAACACATTTCATAGATCAACAGTAAAGTTAGTATCGATTGGTCTTATCATAAAAATCCCTTATAATCAGCTGAAATAATACATACCTTTACTTTCCTTTTCCTACAAATAACACACGATAATGGCATCCTCATCCTTCTGGATTTTGGCTTTACTACTTTGTCATTATTATTTTTGACATCGATGTCATCGTTCGTAACCAAATTTTTGTCCGATGCGCTTGCCATCTTAATGGGTTGATTTCTCTGTATATTATTGACTGTTATTCCTCCAGGCATTTTGGGTTTTATCAACGCAGTAAATCTTGAATTTCCATTTCAAAAATCCAGGCTATAAGTTCAAACAAAGTTTAAGAATCTTGGGGAACTCATAATTACTTGGTTGGTATCTCTTGTATTATCTGAAAGGAAAGAAACAAATAGAAGTCTAGATTTAGCCGCGCCTCCCACTCACCGGATATAACCGCCGTTAAAGTTCGGCCACGGAGTTTACTTAATCTTATGTACTACGCATAAGAAAAATTACATACATTTGTATATCACCAGGTCCAGTATGTCAAAAGAAATTCCAGTGCCCAAAGCCACCCGATTGAGCATCTGCAGAGTTAGATCTCGACCCATGGGAGTCACTTTGACCCTGATGACGAGAGAAAGCATTTGCTCCATTCTTGCTGTTAAGACCGGAATTTATTCCTGCCATGCCTTCTTGGATGTTCAGTTCAAAACCGTATGCCATATTATATACAGGAGCATTCAAATCGACATTAGTAAAATCGATTTCGTTTAACGAATTGTAAATTTCTCCTTTTCCTCCAGTGAAAGAATTGAAGTTCATCATATCACTATTAGCCTGACCCATCATCACATTTTCAACCAAAGGCACTCCAGAGTTACCCATTTCTCCCATATTATTGACGGTTGGCATGTTGACGCTAGGACTAAGAATAGCATCGTTACTCAGACCTCTGCGCAACCCAAAAATACCGTTTGGTGCAACATTTTCCATTGCAAAGCCACCAATGTCATTAAGAAATTGGTCGTCAAACAACTCATTCAAGTCTTCACCCAGTCCATTATTCCATCTTGATGTTACTTGTTTGGCACCACTGCCAACCACACGCGGGTGTACATGGTTATTATTCATACCATTCAGTTCACCAGGAGTCATCACAGGATTGATACCACTGTTCGCAGAGTTGAATTTTATGTCAGCAGCAACATTGCTGAAAATATTACTGGCCATATCATCAACAACTTGATTATTATGTACATTGAAATCTTCCACGTTTGAATTACCAGAAATCGTATTTTCTATTTGAATATTATCTGGTGTTCTGACTTGGTTCATCGGAATATTAGGAATAATATTGCTATTAGTAGCGCTATTGTTATCGATTACTGTATTGTTATTATTTGTACTTTCTTTAGAATTAGCCAGAATGGCATTCATCGCCATACTGCTGGATGGACCGACACTAATACCCAAACCTGCTGTCTCATTATTTAGCAAAATATCCGAATTACTAATAACTGGATTGAAATTAATTTCTCTCCTATCATCATGTGTGAAATCAGTAACAGGGGGTAACTTAGAAGTACCAAATGCAATTTCAAAAGCAGACTTTTCACCATTTCCATTGGACTTATTGAAATTGTTATTACTGTTAAGTTCCGATGCTGTACTAAGAGGTTTTTTATTCGTAGATTTTTGCGATATATTCATTCTTTTGAAATTCAACTTGAAAAACTTTTGTGAGTTGGCAAGAATGTTGTAGAAAAATTTTACCAGTCTTTTGAGTACCCATGCATAATAATAATTTTTGGTTAAAATGTCCAACCTTTCAATGAATGTCTCAAGGTATGTAAATAGTCTTTTCTGAAGCTCTTTAGGGTCAATCCTATTTTTCTTTAAGATCTCCATGATCACAGGGGAACTTTGTTGAACTCTCAGAACTAACGAAATTAAAAATTCGTGAGATCTATGGTTCAAAATCATCAAAAATGGATAAATTAACAGCTCTGTGCTACAATTGGGAAAAACTTTATTACTTTCATCCATAAATTGCACAAACAACTTGAAATTTTCGATTGCAGACAACAAAGAAGCCTCAAAAAACTTCTCAATATAAGCTCTTTGCTTGTCGATTTTTTCAATTAAAGTATGTTTCTGTCCTAACAATTTACTCAATTTTTGTTCGTGATTCAAAAATAGTAGATAATTCAATGTAAATATCATATTTTTAACAATCAAATGAACCTTCAATCTCATAACCTTGATTTGCTTGGTGTATTTTTTTACCCAAACAGACGAATTTCTGGCTCTGAAAGGATTAACGATTTCTTGGTCGCCCATGATCAAATCAATTCCAAACCCATATTTTGATTTTTCACAAATGATTTCAGACAATGTTGAAACAACATTCTCAACCTCAAGTGTGGTTGGTGGTTTATCCACTGCAAAAAGTAATTTCATTCCTTGGTAGATCCATCTGTATGACACGATAGATTCCCTAAAGTTTTGGACAACACATAGCTCTCTCTGTAGGACTTTACCACTTTCAAATGATTTCTCTAAAACACCTTGTTCGATACCACCTGGTAACCTGCAATCCCACGAATGATTTATGGCGCTGCCTAACGTAGGATCAAGGTCTATTTCTATTGGAAGACCCTTTTTATAATCCCCCAAGCTCAAGTTGGCTTCAATAGTGATAAATAGTAATCCATACCATAATTTTCTCCACAAATGTCTCTTTTTGAATAGGCGAGAAATAGTAACTTCATCATCAGTGGCAGTTGGATAAAAGTTTCTAAAATTTAACGGATCACGGTTTAGCCCAATGGTCCGAGCAAGCTGTACTAACATAGAAATAAAGTTAGGTGAGTTCATGTTTGGAGATTCATTAGTCAAATCCCCTGATAAATCATTAGTATTGGAGGACGAAGAGGGTGTTCCTGGGGTACCTGCATCCACTGATTGAGCTGCAGAGTTTAAACTCAAATTTTGCTCTGAACTTTGAGTCTGATTTTGATTTTGATTTTGATTCGAGGCCGTAGTATATGAGGCGTTTCTAGTATATGAATCATCAGTATCAAAGCCATCTTCTGGCGAAACAGTCGAATAAATCTTGAGATATAAACCAACTTGGAATATGATGAGAGAAGGCTTCGATAGTATCTTAGCATTCGAAAACATCTCTTTTACCATGTCCACCAAAACAAACGAAACAAAATTCTCTGGCTTCATCAACAATTGTTCGTTTTGACTCAATCCAGTAACTGACTTTTCAGGTAACGATAACCAACTCAATCTGATTATAATTAACATCAAACATAAAGTTAAAAATTCCTCACAATATTGTGTGCCAATAGAAGAAAGTCTTATTTTTTGGCAGCTTGCATCCGAAGATTTTAAGATTGAGGCGACTCTCAGTTTGAAACTGGTTTCATCAACGTAAGGCATGTAAATATACAACTTGTCAAAAAATCTATCTAACAACAAACCCACCACCTTTTTGCTAGGCAAGTACTGTTCAATGACGGAAATGACTTGTTTAGTGTTATTATAATTCAACGATTTGATAGCTGAGGGAGAGATTGTCTTCAGTTTTTTGATTTTGTTTGGTTGCTGTGAATCGGGAAAAGGTGTTTGTCTTTTCATACTGTTTTGCCTTGAGCTTGTTTGCGGTTCTGGTTTCATTGCTATTGGGACAAAGTTGTTTAATTTTTCAGTATCCTCAGGCTTGATTTCAGACATTGGAGTACTTGGTCTAGAAGGAATAATTGGGGTTCCTCTACTTTTGGCAGGAGAAGCTGATCCTGCTTTCTTTTTATGAACGTTGTATGATTCACGAATTGCACTAATATTCATTTTAGACAGCTTTTCCTTGAACAATGCCTTGGCGTCGCCAACCATTAGGGGACATACTTTAGGATCCTCCAAAGGTTCATCGCTATCACTGTATAAATCGCTGTTCGCAGTTACTGGATTTCCAGTATTACTGCTGATACTCGTAGTAGAGGCCAAACTGTTGGCATGTTTCTTAGAAAAACCCGGGGTGAGAGGAACAGGCGAAGACAGGGATGTGTCACCTGGATGCAATACAGGGCATTTATTAAATTTCAGGGTAGGGTGCTTTTTCCTTTTCAGACCCTGTTTCTTTGAATTATTGAAAACTTTCTTATCTGATTGGGTCTTAGCATCTGAGAGGTTAGCTTCGACTTCGGGAGTCAACTTCGACTTGTCAACATGATCAATCACAGGATTAGGATTACCTATCGGACAAACTCCTAATACACCCGTTACGGGACAAACATTAGGTAAATGTGGGTAATTTCCATTGGACTGTGCATTTTCTGAAAAGGAGGTTTCATCAGATTTAGCTAAGTCGGTCAATTTACTCGATTTTATTGCGTTTTTCTCTAGGTTTAAACTTTTCTCTAAGAATTTTTTCAATTTACTTGTATGTTCACTAGTTTTCTCCTGGGATATTATTGAAGTTTTTAGACTGCTTGGGTCATTGCTCTTGAATTTGTTCAATTTGTTATCGTAGTTTCTGTAATGGGAGATCAAATTCTTTTCAGAAGAGCCCTTACTGTTATAGTAGTATTCATAATGTTGTCTCAATTTCAATATTTTCATCCATAGATCATTCAAATATAAGTCATTTTTGACCATGAACATCCAAGAGAATACACTGATTTGGTATGTTATGGGCATGTTGTATTGGCTTCCCCTCTGCGCAATGAAAAGTATGTTGGAGTTGAAAATACAGTCCAGAAGATCTTCTGAGTCTTGGTTCTTCAAAGGTCTTAAAGTCGAATTGTTCGTTGATAGATTGCTGGAATTCAGTAATATCTTCTTCTTCAAGTCACCGTTTTCAGTCTCTAAAAGTTTCATCTTGTTTTTTAAAGATTCTAATTCCTTCTTCAGCTCTACGGACTCATTCAAGCTTGATATGAGGGCCTGCTGATTTTCCATCTTTACTATCGGGGCGTGTGCTGGCGAATGTAAAACAGTATTATGATCTAGATCTGTATTCATTATGTTTGCGTTTGTATTGACATTTCCCAGCGGCGTTCCCACGGGGTTTGCAAAATTGGTGGGATGTTCCATATTATTTGCTATCGTCTCTGATTCTAACGGTTTTGCCCATTTTGGCTCTAAATAGTGACACAAGTGCTGTACATTGTTTTTGATACAGTTTGAACATTGCGGTTTCTGCTTGTCACACTTGACTTTCCTTCTTCTACATATGACACAAGAAATGGGGACCCTGTTTCTTTTCCTTGTTTTCTTCTGTGGCTGCTGTTGCTCTTGTTGCTCAGGTTGAGGCGGTGTGGGAGTCTGAAGTTGTGTAGGTTTCTCCGACTGTTGGTTATGAATTGCCTGGGTCGTCTGTGTCATGATGTGCTTGCGTGTTGTACGTTAAAGAAGTAGAAAAGTATGGCTTGGTGTAACGGCAGGAGAGCTTCCAATTAACTTGGGTGCCTCTAGTTGTTTCCCAACGGAAAGTGGAAATCGGAAGGAAGTTGAGAAATTTTTTAAATAGGATGGTGACGTCCGTATTCAGTATGTCTGTTTATGGATCAATGAACTGGATAAAAACGATCGTGCTGATGGAAAAAGCCTTCTTTTTAAAGTTGAAGAACAGTGGCCACGACGATGCGCTCGTACAATCACTAGCTCCAGGCACTCAAAGGCTAAATAATAGTCACTCTTCCTTTATCTCTCAGAGAGTAGAGTTCAGCAATAAAGAAAAAAGGGATCAAAAGGTGTTCAGACCAATGTTGACCAGGAACAAGGATAGTGCATATATCTATCTATCTCTGTGTGCGTGTATACGTGTGTATCGTAGAGATGAGACGATGAGATACGGGTAGATCAAAGAAGAGGGAGACAATATAGAATGCTGGGTTGTACAGAAAAAAATATCTTACATAAAATAGTGCACAATTATCTCTCCTCTCCGACGGTAGTGAAAAAAAATTCGAGATACAGAAACGCCGGACCGATCAGGCTCCTTCGTCAATCTTTAGAACAAATGCTTAGTCCCAAGCCGTGCTGAGTTCGGTGAGGACCAACGTTTGTGCAGAGAAGCAGATCCAAAAGTGGGGGCCTGAGTGACGACACCCTCTCAGCGTCTCTTTCCTTGTCACGGCCGTTCCTTCTGCCGCAGCTTCTCCTGAAGACAGTGACCGTCGGCCACCCCCGTCTCTTTCTCTTCCGGTTGACAGTCCGGGAATGACGACGCACTTATCGGAGATAGGGCGCACAGGTATTTCACTGGGGAGGCATGCTGGCGTCGATCGGCGCTCCGGTATCTGCGTCGGCGCTCACTAAACGGTCCACATAGCTTGATGCGCTCAGAGCGTCGATAAGAAGGTCGACCGTCTCGACAAAGCTCTTGCCATTGGCGTCGACCGTCCCCTTGAGGCGCTGGAAACAGGTTGAAAGGTCTACTCCATTCCACGTAACAGACATTGGGGTATCCGACTCCTCTTCTTTCATGGCTGCATTGCTTTCGTGTAGCTTGGATTTTTTCGGATTGGCAGTAATATCAGCATTCTCAGCACCAGACATGCAGGTGGCCGAGACAGCGATATTGTAGTCATCTGGAATGCTCAATGCAAGTGCGTTCCAGTCGAGATTGGCCTCGATGTTCGGGTCGTTCTCACTCAGCTTCTTGATGCTGCGGAGCATCCAGAGTTTTGTATCGTGGTTCATTTCACGTAACTTCTTGACACTCTCATTCTTCATAATCTTCTTCCACTTGTAGCGACACTGGATTCGGGATCGCGTGCCTCCCATAAGTTCACTGATAGTGGTCCAGTTTATGGTAGGTGAAACCTGCGCTTCTCGAGCCTGCTTTAGCCGACTCTCTTGCTTTGACGTTCCTTTGCCATGGTCTTTGCTATTGGCGCCTGCCCCAGCTTCGGAGCCGGCTTTAATCTGGAGCATATTCTCCCTCATCTTCTGCCGTTCCTCCTGAAGGACCCTTGCAACGATGCTTTTCAATTTGAACTCTTCTTGGATTGTCCATTGGTTCACGTTTCTTTGCGCACCACACTTGACGTAGTTTCTCCACCGGTCCCGACAATCCTCTGGCATCCTTTTTAGCTTTTCCCCTATCAAGCGCCATTTACCTTCACACGTCTTCGCCAATTCGGCAAGCTTCAAATCTTCTTCAGACGACCAAACTCCCCTCTTTTCAAAGATATGATATGTCCGTCTAACGTGTTTGTACAACGAAGACCTCGTCCGGTTGGGCAGAACGCTATGTAAGATTTCCCAAAACTTATCCTTCTTACGTTCATTTCCCCAAATTCTCTGTAGAAACTGTTCATGGGTCATGCCATGGATCTTCTCATATTCTTTAATAAATACTTCAATAGCGTCCGCCTCTTCCTTAGTAAATGAGCGTCCCTTAGGTTGATCGGATATAAGCTTTTGTGCTTTCAAAATGGCGTCCGAAATCATCTCCTTCTCAAGAAGACTTTCCTTGCTTTCTTCTACCTTTACCTCTTTGGCCTTCTTCTTCGTATTCTTCTTTGTGCCGTTAGTACCACCAAGCTTGGACAATACCTTGTTGTTTTTAATACCATGCTGAGTAACAAGAGGAGCATTTGTGCTCTTTATCCCATCAACATCATCAATGGCTCCAACATTGCCCGTGCCAACATGTTTTTCATGCTCTTTCTGGAAAAGGTCAAACAATTGCTTATCCCTTTCAGGATCGTGCGATACAAGACCAGCATTCTGTATCTGCTTGCGAACAGAATTCTCGGCTGCAACAACTGCAGCTGCAATCACGTCAGTATCAGCCTCATTATTATTATCATTATCTTGAACATTCACATTTTCACCAACATTATTGTGTTCATGCTCGACATCTTCATCACCTCTACCACTACCACTCGCGTGAACAGCAGCAACAGCCTGGTTGACGGCACGATTCACAGCTTCAACAGCAAGATTCTCATCATCATCTTCATTAACTCTTTCATCGTTTGCACCCTCGTTTCTGTTTCGCAAATAATCTAAAGTGTGTAGTGACACCAGAGCTCGTGCATCCAACATCGCATCATGTACAAAGGAGTTTGTGTCGATATTTGCCAATTCTGGATCAACATTGTCATCTTCTTTTTCAGTCATCTCATCGCCTAAATGTCGATGATCTGTTTTGGTTTCATCCGCAACCTTGTGTATATGGTCAATTTTTTTAGGTGATTCTCTCGACTGAACGTTTATCTTTTCCTTATTACTCACTTCAACATCAGCTTCTTGTTCATGTTTGATATATAAAGATGTAAGGGACTTGCCGATGTTATCTTTTTGATCTCCAATGGTAGACTTAGCCTTATCAATATGGTCTTCTTTGAATCTCTGTCCCTTTCCTTGGCCCCTTTTCTCCACTCTTCTCTTCTTTCCCGTGGCATTGGTAGAACCAGTATTAGATTGCTCATCCACTACATCCGTAAAGTGTGCGGCTGTTGTCTGGGGAAATCCATATTCGACATCGTCAATAGACACGTCAACATTTGAGTCTTCTAAATCATCAGCCAGAAATCCCGATGTCCATTGCTGGAATTCCAATCTTGACATTTCTTCGTCCTCAATAGTGGAAAATTGGCGCTTTTTCCTATTTCTCTGCACATTTTTGATTACCTCTATCGTTGGAAAATCCTGTTGTTCCGATATAATATTCTGTCCATTTAAATGGCTAATTTCAATACCATCAATATTGTCAATATTATCCATTCCATTCATCTGATCAATAGATATGTGATCAATGTTAGCGATGGTGCTAATACTGTCTATACTGAATTTCCCAATGTCTTCAACATTATCCTCATCTTCACCATTTCCAGCATGATTATTTCTGGATTCGTTTTGCTGTCCTTGTCTTTCGTTCCCAACAAAATCCCCAACCGCAAGAAGTTCATCGGAAACGTTCATACTGCTTTCGTTATATTCTTCATTATGAACTTTACCTGTGCCGCCATCGTCCCTAATCACTGAGTTCTCAGAAATGGCAGAGGCCTCATTACTGTTGTTACTTTGAATAGCATGATCCGCAGCTTTGGATGCCGTGCTGCTGGTTGCATCACGGTCTAAGGAGGGCATTTTCCACTATTAGGCGTTTATCGGAGCTGTCTAGTTTAAATATGATCTCTCTTATCAAAGAGTAAAACCGGGTAAAACACCAGAAAAATATCAACATGAATAATCGCAGTGTATTTGTTTTTTCTATTTTTTTCTGAAATTTGCGCATAGTGAGAAACTACTACCTAATATTATGATGTATTGAACGTATAGATGGGGCTGATAGAAGCCATATCGTATCTAAAAAATATATTATAGGCCCATCAAGAAAAGTACAAATTTCCGTGCCATATATTTAAACAATTAGACAGCTAAAGTTTATATTTTTAACTTATGATTTATAATGTTTGATTATAAAAGATTAAATTTAGAATTTGCTGAAACCCTTGGATTTACCAGCAGCAGCAGCAACCTTGACAACGTTGAATCTGACGGTCTTGGAGAGTGGTCTACATTGGCCAACAGTAACGTAATCACCTTCTTGGACTCTGAAAGCTGGGGAGACGTGAGCAGCCAAGTTCTTGTGTCTCTTTTCGTATCTGTTGTACTTTGGAATGTAGTGCAAGTATTCTCTTCTGATGATGATGGTTCTGTGCATCTTGGTAGAGATAACAACACCGGATAAAATCTTACCTCTGATAGAGACAGTACCAACGAATGGACACTTCTTGTCAATGTAAGTACCTTCAATAGCTGATTTTGGGGTCTTGAAGCCTAAACCAGCGTCCTTGTACCATCTCTTGGTTCTTCTGGTGGCCTTAGCCTTTGGGTTAGTGAAGATGTGTGGTTGCTGAATGGATAAAAAAGAAATTATGCGGAAAAGTATGTTAGTATTTGCAACTGAGGTGTTTACTCACTGATAGTGATAACTGAAAACGACGATCCAAGCCAAGAATAAAACCAGTTGAGGTGGAAGAGCACAGCTGTGTACTTTTAGGTCTTGTTTACACCTGTTACACATCCCATATTTTTTAAATCAGTTGTTCTTGTCAAGAAATTAATGAGTGCATATCTTATTATTCTCTCCATGGTATAGAAGTTTATGATGCCATTTTTAATTATAGTTCTTTCTTTAGCTTGAATTTTTCAAATGTAATCTTTTTTCGGCCATATCTTTTCTGCTTTATTTAATTTTTTTCTGTAAGTACTCCTGGCAATATCAATCCAACATGTCTTTAAGATAATTTTCTCCTGTTTCCATGAACTAATGTTCGTAAATTAAACGCTTCTTCATTCTTAAATCCTTTCCACTTTGTACTATCCTGCTATTATTCAAACTATCTTGGACGTCTCTATTTGTGAAAATCATGCATACCTTTTGGAAAGCCTTTTCAGATTGAACGGTCAATTCAGTGGTCATGTTTGCTCTGAGATCTGATCTTGTTGATACCTATTTCAAAAGAGTTTCAGAATATACAAATTTTACAACGTGTATCTTCGATATAGTCAATCGATATAGGCCCTCTCAGGACGAAAATTTTCGACTCGCACTGTTAGGTCGCTCTCTCACGCTAACGTTGTGGCATCTCCTCGCTTACTGAAGCTCCTCCTCATTGGAGCTGGCCTCAACCGAGGAAGGTGGGAAAACACTCTCCTCGCTGGAGGTCAACGCGCGAGACTGTGAAAAAAACAGTAAAGCATTTTTTGGCGTGGGGTGCGCGGGGTGCTTAGAATAATTTTCAACCTAAAGAGGGTTTGTTATACCCTGAATATATGCACGTGTTAGATATTTTTATTTTATTTTATTTTATTTTATTTTCCCATTTCTTCCATTTTCCGATTTTCCTATTTTTCTATTTTTTTTTTAATTTCCCTATTTTTCTCGAATTTTTTTTTTTTTCGGAATTTTATTTTTCTTCATATTTTTCTTGTCAAAAATATTTCAGATAGGAAATTGAAAAGGAGGCCAAAAGGAAAAATGGTAGTTCAACTCTTGTCTACCCCTGCAAAATACATATATAAGCAACAAGGAAAAAATGTCAGAAGGCAATGTCGCCGTGTCGAAAGACTATGTTGACGATAGTATCACCTTCGATAGTTTCAATTTGGATCCTAGATTACTTCAAGCTATTAACAAACTCGGTTTCGAACATCCAACTTTGATTCAAGCACAATCTATAAAACTCTCTTTACAGGAGAAGAAAGATATTATTGCAAAAGCTTCCACCGGATCAGGAAAAACTGCAGCTTATTGCATACCAGTTGTTCAAAGTATACTGGTTGGAAGTGAATCCAGAACACCTGAAAGCAAAAATGAAATCCAAAGTGTTGTTTTAGTGCCAACCAAAGAACTTACTAAACAGGTCAGTAACTTTCTGAAAGATTTGACGATATATTGTGGTAAGCATGTTAAAGTTGTGAATTTGAACGATATCGAAAACAATCAATTGTTGACTGCAGTATTAAATGAAAGACCGGAAATTCTTGTTTCCACACCATCGAAATTGCTTACAGTCCTCGAAGAGCATACAGATGTCAGCTTGATGGAACTGAAGTACCTTGTGATTGATGAAGTAGATCTGATGTTGAGCTATGGCTATGATGAAGACTTGGAGAAATTGAGCAACTTTTTGAATTTGAAACAACATATGCAAGTATTCATGATGAGTGCGACATTGAACGACGACATAAACAGTTTGAAGCAAAAATTCTGTAACAAGGCTGCAATTTTAAAATTACAAGATTTAGATAATCAAAATAAAAGATTGTTACAATATTATGTCAAAACTAGTGAATATGACAAGTTTTTGCTAATATACGTGATCTTGAAACTAAATTTGATCAAGGGGAAGATTTTAATTTTTGTGAATAATTTGGACAGAGGTTATAAGCTTAAATTATTTTTGCAAAATTTCGGTTTAAAATCTTGCATCCTCAATTCTGAATTACCAGTCAATTCAAGATTACATATTCTTGAGGAATTCAATAAAAATGTCTACAATTTATTGATCGCTACAGATGAATCAAACGAATATGATGAAGAGGATATAGATGACAATAACAAAGATAATTCCCAAGATGAGAAAAAATCATCCGGCGATAATGATGCGGAGGGAAAGAAACTTGGGAAGAAGTCTGGTAAAAGGTTCACCGATGGCAAAGATTATGGTGCTTCGAGGGGTGTTGACTTTAAAAACGTTGCTTGTGTGGTAAATTTTGACCTGCCAACATCATCTAAAGCATATATTCATAGAGTGGGGAGAACTGCGAGAGGAGGCAAGAGCGGTATGGCGCTTTCTTTTGTGGTTTCAAAAAATGAGTGGGGTAAGCATAAACCATCATCATTACCAAGCGCTAGAAAGGACGAAAAGGTGTTAGCAAAGATTGAGAAAACCCAAAAGAAATTGGGTTACCAAATTGAACCTTATCAGTTCGACCAAAAGCAGTTGGATAATTTCAGATATAGAATGGATGACTCTTTCAGATCAGTCACTCAAACCGCTGTGCGTGAAGCTAGACTTAGAGAGATTAAGATGGAATTGATGACAAGTGAGAAGTTGAAGAGACATTTTGAGGAAAACCCTCAAGATCTCGAAACTTTGAGGCATGACAAGGCTCTTTCGAAGGTGAGATCTGATGTCAATTTGAAAAGAGTTCCTGAATACTTGTTGCCTCCAGGAGCTAGACAAGACGTCAAGAAATTGGGTTTTGTTCCTTTCACCAAAAACAAAAAGCGCCAGCAAGGTAAAAGGCGCAGTGGTGGCAAGAAGAAGGTGGATGTGTTGAAGAAATATAGGAAATAGGGTGTATAAATCTACATAGTACCATTTTTAATCGTTGGAACGCCAATTCATGAGAGCACGTGATCTGGGATTGACCGACGCGTCGTTTTCTGTTTTTTTTTTTTTTGCTGGAGTAATATGGGAAGAGCATACGTGTCAATTTGGGTGTATACAATATATTTCCACACCGTCCGATCGCGTCGAGGAAAACACGTCTACCGGGGAGTAACAGACATAATGCAGTAGAATATATCATCATCTTTTGTTTTATTATTTTCCTTTTTCGTTTTCTTCTTTTGCCTAACCTTTCTAAGTTTTATTTTTAAAGTTGGAGTTTTTCAAGCACTCTTCTTGTTTGATTTTTCATTCTTTTATCAAACAGCTTGAAAGGTGTTCAGCCCAGTCACAATGGCACCCAAAAGAGCAGCTACCAAGTCCTCCAAGAATCAGGCCAGCGAGGCTCCTGAGGAGAAAACCACCGAATTCATATTGGAACAAGGCTCTATAAGACAATACCCGAAAACTGAGTTATCCGAAGAGGTATCCTTCAATAGGCTTGTACGCACTCCAAAGGAAAGATTGATAGTTGCAGCATTGGTTATCTTCGCATTAATCGTCAGAGCTTCTAACTTATCTAACCCTAACAGTGTTGTCTTCGATGAGGTCCATTTTGGTGGATTCGCCAAAAAATACATCAAGGGTGCCTTTTTTATGGATGTCCACCCTCCTCTCGCCAAACTTTTGTTTGCTGCAGTTGGTGCCTTGGGTGGATTTAAAGGTGACTTTTCCTTTGAAAACATCGGTGATGTTTTTCCGCCAAACGTCCCTTACATTTTGATGAGACAATTAAGTGCCTTCATGGGTGTGGGCACTGTTCTATTCTTATACTTTACATTAAGAGCAACCGGTTGTAAACAGTCTGTGGCACTTTTTACCTCTGCTCTATTAATCATTGAAAATGGTTTGGTCACAATCTCAAGATATATTTTATTGGATTCCCCACTTCTTTTTTTCATTGCAGGTACCGCTTTTTTTTACACCAGGACTGAAATTTCTAAACCATTTTCATTTGATTGGTTCAAGTATCTATCTTTTTGTGGTATATTCCTAGGTTTAGCCGTCTCCTCGAAATGGGTGGGTTTATTCACATTTGCTTGGTTAGGCTTGGTGAACTTGATTCGTCTCTGGTTTTTCGTTGGTGACTTATCCGTTCCTATTCCTACTATCTTTAAGCACACTGCTTTTAGGGGCCTCATTTTGCTAACAATCCCAGCAATTATTTATCTCTTCAGTTTCTACTTGCATCTTATGATCTTGACAAACGAAGGTGATGGTGCAGCGTTTATGAGCTCTGCCTTTAGAATTGATTTTGATGATACGACCGTTCCAAGATCTACAAGTGCCGATGTGGGTGTTAGCTCCATTGTCACTCTTAGACATGTTGGAACTCATGGTGGCTACTTACATTCCCATGACCACCTATACGAAGGTGGGTCGGGTCAACAACAAGTTACTTTATATCCTCATTTGGATGAGAACAACAGGTGGATCATTGAATTGTATAATGTGACTTCTGAACCTTTCGAGTTTGTTCCTATTACCGATGGAACTAAGATTAGATTGAAGCATATGGTCACGAGTAGAAGATTACATTCTCACGATGTTAGGCCTTCAGTCTCAGAAATGGACTGGCAAAACGAGGCCTCTTGTTATGGTTTCGAAGGTTTTGACGGTGATCCAAATGATGACTTCATTGTGGAGATTGTTAAGGATAAGTCGGTTGCTGGTGTATCACAAGAAAGACTTAGAGCGATTGACACGATTTTCAGATTAAGACACGCTATGACAGGTTGCTACTTATGGTCACATGAAACTAAACTTCCAAAATGGGGATACGAACAGCAAGAAGTTACTTGTGCCACACAAGGTATTCAACCATTAAGTTTATGGTATATAGAGGATAACGTTAACATCTACTTGCCACTAGATGCCGAAAAGAATGGTTACAAACATATGTCGTTCTTGCAAAAGGTCTCTGAGCTACACAAAAAGATGTGGCATATTAATAATGGTCTAACAGCTTCTCATGCGTTTGAATCAAGACCATCAGACTGGCTTCTTCTCAAGAGGGGTATCTCGTACTGGGCTTTGGCACCACATCAAATTTACCTCTTGGGTAATCCAATTATTTGGTGGCCCGCATCTTTCTTGTTCCTAGGATATGGCATTTACATTGTGGTATTAATATTCAGATATCAATTGGGTTCAACCATAAACATAGGAGAAGATTCATTCACATTCAACTACAATACCTTCATATTCCTTTTAGGCTGGTTCTTGCACTTATATCCTTTCTTCCTCATGGAAAGACAACTTTTCTTGCACCATTACTTCCCAGCATTATACTTTGCTGTGTTAGCCTTAGGCCATCTGTTCCAGCTTTTCTCTTCTACTTTTAAGAATAGAAAGGTGATTCCTTACTTGGTTTACGGCTTAATGTTCAGCGCTTCATTATGGTGCTATTACCAGAGACTGCCTTTAACAGATGGAACAGACTGGACCGTTGAAAAGTGCGAGGCTACAAAGTGGTTCTCAACCTGGGATTATGATTGCAATAATTTCCCTTACGGAAGCGCAGGAAACAACAGACCAGCTAATGCCGGTCAGGGCATCGACTTTGATTCCGCCCTCAATCTTCAAAAAGATAAATTTCAGCCACAAGGAGAACAACCATTAGCAGCAGAACCTGTGGAAAAAGAAGCTGCCTTACAAAAAGATGAATTATAATTCTCATTTGTCGATCGTCGTATCTTTATAGAGACATTATTTATATCGTATCGATATGTAATTCAATTACAGATTATGTCAGATAATGCGGATACTGTAATTTACGTAGGCACTGCAACTTAGGTGTTGCCTTTCGCGTCTATCTTCCTGCATTTGTGTATTTAGCATCTAGTCTTCTCCACGGGGAGTTGGTAATGAGCCCCAATTGTTTTTGCTGGCTGTCTCAAGAGTTCATGCAGTGCTTTTATTTTAATCAGCCATGCATCATAAAATAAGCGTCGATGATACATTTATAAAAAATATTGATTTGCATAGCAATTCTTTGAAGGACACAATCAACGCGGCTTTAACGACAGCTGATCAAGATAAAGCTACAACCGACATCAATTATATTAAAAATCTAATAAATCGATTGGTTCCAGAAAACATCGGATCACAAGGAAAAAATGTACTTTTACTTTTTATTTTACACGGTTACTCCGAACAAAATGACACCCAGTTAGTTGCAAATGAGGTCAAAGGGTTTTTTACAACCTTATGTTTAACACTGCTCAACGATTTAGACTTCGTCGGGATATATTGCAGTAGGACTCTTCGGAACCTATTTAACGAAATGCTCTTGAACTACTTGAAGGTATGCAATGAGCTGAAAACTGCAAGACTTTACGAGGCATTTTTGAAATTTAAACAACAGATATCCAACAGCAATTTGCACTTTTTCCAACTCCATGTAATAAAACAATTATTTCATAATAATGACTATCATAAAATAGACTACTTGATAGCCAAGTATGAGATAGATAACTTCACTGGTCTTGTGGACAGAAATTTGATTCAATGCCATCTTTTCTCCTATTTCCACCAGTTATCATATGCGTCAATTGTTTCAGGATCATATGAGAAAGCTTACGAAATAATACACATTTCTTTGGATTTGAATCTTTTTGTGGATATACCTGAGTTCCAGCTGGTGCTATCTGAGTATATTTTTGTTTCTCTTATACTGAATAAAAGTGCCAAGACTACGGATATCACCGTTTACAAATTTAAGGCCAAATTATTTCCCAGACTACTTAAGGTTTATCAGAGTTATCAGGCACATGATCTCGAATCATTTGTATTAAATTTTTACCTCTACATTCACCAGCTTGATCACAATGACCAGAAATTTCTTAGTCGTCTTTTTAACCGGGAATCTCTTGCTACACTATCTCATCAAATGATCGATAATAAGTTGCATTTTCTGGATGGGAAGTTTAGTGAAGAGTTTATGTTAGTTCAGCAAAACTCAATCAACGATCTAATAAATGAAATCAATGGAAAACTCACAGACTATGGCTTTCAGCTTCCCGAATACAAGCTGGGAAATCAAAAAGTTACTCGTAGTTCCGACCATCAAATCTTACTACGCGATTGTCAAGGATTGGCGTCGCTGTCTGGAAGTATTGCGGACCTCATGTTTTGATATAGTAAAAAGACTTAATTCTAAATATGGACAAAGATTATAGATTTGTATAGAAATTACTCCAACTCGCCGTAAACCCCTCTCCTTTTAGTAGTATCGTATTTTCTGACGATGTTCTCTTGGCCTTCAACTTGAGAGAATGCGAAACCTCTTTGCTTTCTCATACGATGAACCTGTCTTACTTTACGAATAGTTTTTTGAAAAGATGAAAATTTAGGCCTATGAGTTTGAATCTGGTTCTTCTGAATCTTTTGGACTATATGGTAGAACTCGGGATCCCATTGCCTCTTGTAAAACTTGTAGAGGAAATCCCTCATCAAGCATAATATTGGGACAACAATGATAGTTAACCAAAAGACGCCAGACCCGTAGACAAAAGGGACTATTCCTGTGTATTCTTTTGAAACATTTACCTTGGGTGCAATCACAGCATATAATGGAAATGCCACAAACCATAATGCAAAAGATCCAGGTATAGCTATGAGTGTAAATTTAGTCCATTGGGAAGAGACCAGAGCTGCCTTTCCAAGAGAAGTCAATAAACAGACAGAATAGATCGCAACACCAACAACCCATAACCCGCCTATTTCACCATCTAAGAATTGATTTCCATATTTGTAAATGTTAATAACACAAATATAAATAATTGCACTGTGGTAAAATCCATTGACAGCCCACGACCAGAAGATTTCAACATTGAAAAAATGACCCTCTTGTCCTATTTTATATAACTGTGGATATTGATAGAGCATGTTTATAGTTAGATATTGATCAAAAATTCCAATGACAAATGGTGGCAATGCAACGAACAAGACGTTATATAATGTCAAAGACCATGACTCGACAATCGATTGTCCACTGAATCCATTACTAAAGACATACCAAAACTGACACATATATAATGTGATATTTTTGTAGAATGAATACAATATTGCAAGGGATATTCTTTGATAAGACCATGCGCCATGAACAAGCAATAATTTCTTCAAATATTGAAACTGACCGATGGCGAAATCTGCACTTCTAGATGCTTGTGCACCTTCCATACCGCTGATACCGACACCAACATGAGCTGCTTGAATCATAGAAACATCATTGGCGCCATCCCCAATCGCAAGTAGAAGTGCCTTTTTCTTTCTTTTAACCAATTTGACAACCAAAGCTTTTTGCAACGGCGATACTCTGCAGCAGATGACAGCTTTACACATGGTACCAATTTCTAGAAACATATCTTCTAAATCGGCTTCTAGAGCATATCCCAAGGATTTACCATCAATAATTAAAGCTAAGCTATCCCTATCTTCCTTCGATATTTCTTCACCATGTAAAACAGTCAATTTTTCGATCATATTTTCACAAGTATCATTTTTATTCTCTTCATTGATGACCAAAAGATTCATGTCTTCACTCAATAATTTACAACTCATACCAACATTTATGGCAGTTTCTTGCCTATCACCAGTCAAAACCCAGACATTTATGCCAGCCTCTTGCAAAACTGAAATCGTTTCTGGAACGCCATCCTGTAGCTTATCTTCAATTGCTGTTGCACCTAAAAGAAAAAGATCTTTTTCAATCAATTCGGCCGCTTTATCCAATTCCTCAGCCCTATTCTCAAGACTGACGGAAGCCTTCTGATAAATTTCAGACCATGAAAGATATTCTTCGTCCGAAATCACTCTGGTTGCGATACATAAAGTTCTCAAACCCTCCACAGCGAATTCTTCCAAATGCTTCGTGGTGGCCTCAACAAATTCATTATCGGGAGCCAGACGTTCGAATATTACAGTATCTGCTCCTTTAACATATAATCTGATTTTCCCGTCAGGACAACGAAATAATGTACTCATTCTTTTTCTGGTCGAATTGAACTCACAAATATTGAGTAACTCAAAGGTTAGATCTTCACCATTTGCAGACACAACTATTGAAGATGGCTTTCTCGTATGAAACTTATAACCCAACATAGCAGCACCCTCAACTAATGCACCTTCATCGGGCGAAGCAGCTTGATACTTGATTGATCCATCTTCCTCTACTTCTGGGATTACAGTGTGACAAGTCGACAATAGAGTTAAGAAGCTATCAATTACTTTACCATTCTTTCCCTCTCTGAGGTCTTTTTTCATTTGATCAAAAGTAAAAAATCCCATTTCAATCCCATCCTGCATCACAGCTTCTTTATCTTCAGGAACACTTGCAATATAACAGCGCCCTCCAATCGAGCAAGTTTTGAACTCCATGATGTTCCTTGTCAAAGTCCCTGTTTTATCACTGAAAATGTATTTAATTTGTCCCAACTCCTCAACCAAAGAAGAAGTTCTTACCACAGTCGGAGTATCGTTTTCTTCACAATACATGTCAAGATCTGAAGCAATGAGATAGGCTTGATAGTACTTAATGATTTCAACAGTGACGAAAAGAGAAATAGGAACCAAATTTGAATACAAAATCCAGTAAGTTAAAATGTCCAAGAAAAATAAACCAACCTTATTAGTTCCTTCCATATATAAATAAGAGAGATGTTTTTTATTCACCTCCAAGGTAATGACATTTCCTAAGGACGAGACGATTGCTAAAACGATCAAAATACCGAATAGGGCAATAATTTGTAAATTGATAATTCTTTCGACATCCGTTCTCTTGATCGGAGTGGCAGTTGCATTCCGCATCAATTTTGTCTGATGTCCAGTAAAGATAACCACACCTTGTATCCACATGGTATTTCTTAAACTTGCACCTCTTAAAATTAATTGATCTGGGCTTAATGCAAATTCTTGGTTATGCAATTCCATTGTACCTTCATATGTGTATAAACTACTGTTGGGTCTTTCACTTTTGATCTTACCTTTCATTTCAACTAAGCTGTGCGGATCAATTAAATGCATTGTCTCTTTTCTTGGTTGTTTGATTTTCAAGTTTGTTTCACCGTCCAAATTTGCAGTTTCGATATAACATAAACCATCTGGTTCAGAGGAACTGAGTAGGATCAGATCCGCAGGCAAAGCCTCACCATTCCTAATCTTGACGATGTCACCAACATTGACGTTGATCCATTTTCTTTCATGATACTCTCCAGAGGTGCTATCCAAAATTAGAACTTTTGACTTATTCAATTCATTGTCGGATGAGTTTCTTTTAATATCTTCCGAGATCTCTTTTACCGCTGAAACAAGCAAAACGATCAATAAAGTACCAATTGTAGTATATCTATTTGTTGGGGTGACTGTGGGGACCTGTTGAATGCATGAGGTGAATAAAAAGAATAAATTAGCATATTTGGAGAATTGCTCGAAGAGAAACTTTGGTAAAAAAGTGAAAGCATTATACTTGGTTGTACTGATATGGTTTGATGAAAATCCGGATTTACTGTTTTTGTGAGGATCGTTCAAGTAGATGATTCTAGGGCCTTTGTCATCTTCATTTTTTCTTTTCCCCCAACATCTCCTTATGTCAAACACATTTTTCTCAGTGCTAATTGTCTCCGGTGGCGGTCTATGATCGTGCATTATATCATCATAAGGATCTTCTGCTCCTCTTGATTCAAGATTAACATTGTTATAGTGTGATAGCCCGAATCTGTCCTTCAATTGATTGTATATTTCTCTCAATCCAGATTTATTTTGAGAAATAGCTAAGTCATTCAAACTTGCATCAAAGGGAATAGCTCCAGCTGCATCCCTATCATTGATAATTGTATCATCAACGTCGGAAAACAGATCACTTACGTTATCACTTGGGACTCTATTGGAGTTATCAAATGGATTTTCAGGCGTCAATGATCTATAATGTCCATTAACAGAGCCAAAGACATCGTCGTAATTGCCAATTTTGTTCTGGTCGGAGAATGGATCCAACGCTGAAACTGTATCTGCGGTCACTTTGCCGTTCACAGAACTTCGTTTGTTTGAATTAACATTAGAATTCGTGGTATTTATATTTCTACTGTATGGTACATCATCCTGTAAAAGGTCAATGGAATCGTCATTGTCATCGTCACCAATTACAAATTGGTTACTGTAACTCATGCTGAAGAATCAAAGCTTGTTTGGTCTCAATAAGCCCAAATTAAGGCTTGATACGACAAAACCTGAGCTGTAGAGATCATATTTTTGGATTTTTATGTGGGCGTTTACAATCTGATCCAAGTAAATGCACGTTGCGCTACTAAAATGAAATTTGTATACACGAAAAAACGAGCATAGCTGCAACTTCGGGCAGTTCGTCTGATAATATAAGGTAAATCTATTAGAACAACTGTATTTTTGTTAAAGCTCGATAGAAGTTAATGAGGTGAAATGATCAATAGAAAATAGGTTTGAAATTAGAATCCACTATATATACTAAAAGAACATTACATTTAGGCTTGAAGAGCAACTCTACCCTTTGGATTAGTGACCTTGACACCAATAGCCTTAGCTCTTGCAAGAATTTCAACTCTGTTCTTAGCAGAAACGTTGTGAGCAATTTCAGCAGCATAGGTTTGGGTGTGTAACAATAAGACTTCCAAGTCCTTCAAGTTGGAGACAACAAAGGCCTTCTTACCATCTGGTCTCAAGAACTTAGTCTTCTTGTTAGAACCGTAACCGATCTTTGGAGCAGAGATAGTACCTCTGAATCTTCTTCTGACACAAGAGTCAATACCCTTTTGAAGTCTCCAGCTCTCGCCAACTCTGTGGTATCTGTCAGAGTGATGTCTCTTGAACTTCTTGGTGTGCTTCTTGACAATCTTTGGGTTCAATTGTGGAGCCATCTGGATCAAAAATTAAAAATGTAAAGAAACATAATTAAGATGCTGTTAGTATACTGTTTGAGTAAAACTACATAAAGGAGGAAAATGAAAATCTGGATATCAGAGTTTGCCTTTTGCAGCAATAAATCAAAGGAGGAAGCTAAGATTAAAAATTCAACTCATTCTCAACAATAGATCTATTCGTTCACTGCTTGCTCCATTTGTATTATTAAACTGAATTAGCCTGATGTCAGCTTATTAAATGATACAACGCTGACAGGTTGGTTTTCAGAAAATTTCATTCTTTTAATAACTAAGCATAGTTCTTCTTAAATGTCTCATATCTCTTCTTCACAAAGTGTGCACAGTAATTTCCACTAAAAATGTTAACTTCGCCCTGGAAATCTTCGTCTATGTAATTATTGGTCCTCTATGTAATTCTTGATCATCTAATTCAGCAATCTGCAAAACTCATGGCAAACTCTTTACGAAACTTTCTCATTTATCACCCTTCATTTTCCTATCGGTGTCTAACTTACTTTTGATGTCTGTTGGTTCTTGAATATCTCAAAAGATCACGATACACCTCAACTTAATGAACATGGTATACCTGTCTTTCAATGTGAAAAATCATCACAGAGCCTGCCAGCCTCTCACTCTCCCACCTGCCTCTCCTCCCTCTTCCTCGATCTTTCCCTCGCTCCCACCCCCCTACTTTCCTCACTGGGAAATTTTTTATTTTCTCAATTTCCCAGTCACACCACGCATCCAAGCTGCAGTAACCCTTGTTGTATGCACGTGATTCATATTCTGAGCCCTAGCCAACTTTTTGTCCAATTTAAGTGGCACGTGACTACATGCAAATCGGTGATTATCTATCGGTGACACCGGACTGCAATGCGGAGAGGATGAATCCAGCATGAAACAGAACATCTAGCCAATACAAAAGAGCTTTCACCCTTATTACACAATTCCTTCGCATATATCACAGATTGATCACAATTGAAGCATTATGGCATCATCAAAGCCTACATCCTCAGGGGGCTACTATTTCATTGATCGCAACGAGTCTTTCCCTCCAGTCCAGCCCTCATTGCGTTCAGACGTGATAAGGATGTACAATATCCAAAATCTTGCACAGGCATTGACGAGAACAAACCCGGATGGATCTAAAGGAGTCAAGTTAAGGAAATCATACAAGTCTCATATCATGGATTTGCCGGGAAAACACAACATACCCACGGAAGATAAAAGCTTCACACAGATCGCATTGATGCCGGAAAATCCAGATCTAGCGAAACCTCAGATAGAGCCGTTTGATCTGGAATACCTTGACAAAATCTTAAATTTAGAGAAGACAGGGCCAAATGGAATTCCAGGATTTGATTCTGCAAAGTTGGCGCTTTCCAACATGGATTTCTCTGATTTGAAGAAGGAAAAGAAACGTAAGGCAGGAAGTTCGCTTTCGCCTGAGCAACGAGAGGTAAAGAAAAGACATGTTCAGGTGAAATTTGATTAATCTATAACTATCATACACATTTACTTTATCTTTTACAAAACCTTTCCTATATAAAATATAATAATACAAGTAATTTCCTTCTAATGCTTGCCAACTGATTTTTTCAGACGATTGACTCTTTTTTTAGATTTGTAAACAAAGATCTTGTTTCTTAACAAACGGCCAGTTTGTTTAAGCAAAGTCTTTATAATATGTTTTTTCACAGCGTTAATCATATCAATAGTAGTCCATATTTTTTTAGAAACATGAAAAGAAGGGACGGACAAAGTTAGATTGTTGACGTTTATTAGTCTCAGCTTTCCTTTGCCTGAGAACGTAACATTTAGAACTAAATTGGCAAATGTAAAATTTTGAATAGAGAAAAAGGTTTTTGCTCTTTCAGACATTTCCGATATACTCAGTGATTTGTGTGATAATTCTGAATCCCTACTCCTCGTGGTCATTTTGACCAAATTGTCTATTGTTGGTACGGTATTAATAATTTTTCCTCCGACAATACTTTTATTCAATTTTTGCGAGTAAGTGGATATTATATTATTTTTAATTTTAATGTCTTTAGTTGTGTCAGATCCCACAAAACTAACGAGGCTTTTGTTGCTGACGTCACTGTACGGCTCTTCCTTAAAGTCGTCACTTGTACTAAGAAGTTCATCGACTAAGTCACCTGAATCACTCTTCTTTAACGGTTCTTCAAAATTTGCCTCGTCATTTTCAAGTGATATGTCATTGGATTTGTTCTCTTTGTCTACACCGGAATCAGCTTTTTCATCAGCTGAATCGAAGATGGTTGCGTCGGTGCTACTCGTAGAGTAATCATCGTTTTCATCGCTGCCATTATCACTTTTATTATGCTCACTGTCTTGCGATTTGATCTCCTTAGGAAATAAAAACCTCATAAGTTTCAGGCCAGTTTTATCTTCCATTGATAGCTTCATTGGGTGGCATTCAATTTCAACGTTTTTGATATTGTGCATTCCGCCAACCTTTTCACCAAGCTCCCAAATAATTCTAACCATAGAATCAAGTTTAGAAAATTCAGCTCCAGACTTTCTGGGTGGATTAAAAGTAGTCAGTAACTCAGGATATAAAATATTGTAATCTTTATTAGTAATTTGAATCGTCTTTATGGAGATTTCATTCATGGTCGATTTATCAAACATCTCAAGCCTTGAAAAAGAACTGTCTTTCATTGCAAAATTCAAAAAGGTGTGGTTTTTATCAACAAAATCAATATTAATGTTTGAAGCAGTAATAACCCATTCCATAAAGCATTCATCATCGCTGTCTTTCTCAACAGTATCAGATGACTGCAATGCAAGTTTTGATAAAATCAACGCTTTAGAAAATAACTTTGAGCATTTTTGCCGGAGGTATGGATCAAAATATGTTTGACCTTGAGAAACACACCTGAGCGGAGTTGTTGCCTTGTGAATAAATAATAATGTAGCTATCTCATGAGATAAAGACTCTAGGTTCTGAAGAAGGAGGTGCTTGTCCGTGTTATCTGTGGCAAGTGTCAACGATTCGATCATTTCCGCAAAATACTTCTGCTGTGGACTGGCGTATATCATTAATTCCTGTGTCACTTTGAAAAATGTCATGTAGGACTGCGAATCGATTTTAGTTTCAAATTTGGGGACATTTAAATATAGTCTATTTCTACGTTTCCCTCCTGCATATGAGTTGGATGCCTTTTCCATTGCGAAAAATATTAAAACGTCAGATAGTAGCGTCTTACTTTTGATATAACTTTCAGGTTCATCACCATCTAAAAATGCAGGCCAAGAAGTTGTACTTCCATAGTGTTGCTTGGACTTCCCTAAAGCAGTGTATTCTCTTTTTGACATAATTAATAAGTCTGCATTTTCAAAAATAGAACCGAAACGCTTAGCGATTTTAGCGGACTTGATATATTTGATCCAATTCTCATCCATCAAGGAAATAATCTCTATCTCATTATGCTGAGTCCGGAATAAAACCAAGTTGTCATCAGTCGGGTTAACCATCATTTGAAGCTGAACGTCATTAAATCTAAGTAACATATCATCGACTGCTACGATGCTTTTGCCATACTCACCAATATTCCTCATAATATGGTCAAAATCTTTAGCATTTGATATATTGAAACGAGGCATCGTCGCCTTTCTGTCGGAATCAGAGCGTGTTTTTTCTCGATTCCCTTCTTGAAGCTTATCAATGACAGCTTGTCTGGCAGAGTATGAAGTACTATAGACATAAGCCGCCCTGAATTCAATGCCGGCCAAGTATTCGAATACTAAATTCCTAACAAATGAGTACCACTTAAATTTAAGTTTATCCGTATCAAAAATATGCTGAAATTTTGATTTAGGGAATTTTTTAGAATCAATGCAACAATCATGAGAGTCCTCACTTCCAAATTGATTTGCCTCAAGTTTCTTATTCATCCAATAGCAGAAATGAGAAGCATACGATAATGGATGTATTTGCCCGGTAATATCACAATTATTTATTGCCGGAAGACCAACCTCTTCGTAATCATTCAAATCAATCCAATCCTTATCATCATCAAATATTTCAAACTTGTGTAAGGGATTGAGTGAATCGCCAGCTTCTTTAAAACTAAGACCCACTACCCGGAGGTCAATTTCATCCAAATCAACTTTGCCAATATAGAAGACCATTTTCATGATTTCGTAACTTTGATCTAAGAAATCTACATGTTTGACCTTCTTCTCCTTTCTTTGATGTAAATCACAACGGAAATTTCCAATTTTTGCTTTTAAGCCAACTACTGTTTGATTATCCGGTTTGGTTAAATCCATCCTGTAACCATGAAAGATATATAGCGGCGTAACATCAAACATGAACTTGAAGGTCATCAAATGGCCACCTAATTTTACAGATTCGTTCTGAGCCGCCCATAATGTACCGTTACGAATCGGCAAACCAATATCTCCACTAAACTGTTTGAACCATCCAATGAAGTGAAAAATAGATCTTGGAGTCAACCTTAGAATGTTGTAAGTTGAAGCCTTTGCTGATAATTTTAAAGCCATATGAATAAAGTCTGATCTAAAACCTCTGTAGGAATCAAAATCTGCTTTATCTTCAACTTTATCAGAGCTTGTAAGAGTATTTGCATAATGTGGTTCAAATTTGGTTGTTCTGGTTCCATCTTCTAATTTTCTCTCGAATACCATTGATAATACTAGCTCAATATTGCCATTGAGGTATATGTTATGAGTCTCAAATTCAAGATCTCTGGCACCCACAATCTCCTTCAATCTCGAATCATTCGTTAAATATAGATCAGAATCAAGGTAATAGCCATACATCGAAGAGATAACGAAGTTTTCGCCATCAGACGGTAAAAAGATCAACTTTTCTGAACACCAACATGGTAAAGGTTCAGATATATGATTAGGAATACCGAATAATACACTTTTTGACCTGAAAATAAAATAATCCCTTTCGAACTCTCGGTGAGGATCATTTAGTAGCCATTCAATGTCCTTCTTGAAAACTAGCGAAAAGCCTGCATTATAACCTAATATCTTGTAAGGATCGTAAGAGTTTAGAATATTAATCCTTACTTCGGACTCATTATCAGTCCACCTAATTTTAACATATCCATGCAATATATTACGCATTTTATCCCATATTCCCAATTTTGGACTTGGATCGTTCTTTGCCTTGCTGAATGTATCAAAACAAATATTTAGCTGCCTCAAGACAGCTTGATAAGCTGTTGACCACGTTACCAAAGTCGGATTATCAGAATTTATTTCACATTCACTCTCATAATAGCATTTCACAGAAGTTATAGTCTTAGGTGCTTGCCATAAATATAAACTGGAATCTTCATCAATTTTGTCAAACATCGGAATTTTTAAATAGAAATATTCATTATCAGACTTGGGCAGTGGCTCTGAGAAGACTAAGGTAGCTTTAAGAATAAAACTGTTAGACCATCTTTCAGCGGACTTATAATTGGGAACATATACTAAAGGTAGAGGAAAGTCTCGTAGATGAACACGAACTTCACTAGCCGTTAAAACTATTTTCATTGGAATGAGTTTATCCCATTTTGTATCCTTTGGAACGCCTTTTCCAACACGATACAAAAATTGATGTGCATCACCAGAATCTTGTTCAAACTTCGGAGGATTAATGGAAGCCGTAAAATTCTGAAAGTGCAGCCCCATTAGAGATGGATTCTCTGTGTAATCGACAAGATTAGAATTAAGTGCTGGAGAAACAGACAGAAGTGAAGCAAAGTTTCTCGTTAAAAAATTTATATTAGACTTCACCATATTACTCCTTTTTAACTTAAATTCTCTGACCAATATGATCCACGACTTTGAAATGTTCACTCTTAACTTATGAAGCTTTCTGCCACAATCAATTAAGATCCTTCCTAATTCTTGATCGTCTACTTCTTGATCTAAAATAGACGGATTCGAATATAAATCATCTAATTGTCGGTTCAAGAATTCTAATCTTTCATCACCATAAAGCCTGTTCAGTCCATCTTCTTTGATAGAGTCTATATATTCTTTGAAATGTTTATACTTTTCAAGTCTCACTCTTTGCTCTAGCAATCCTAGTTGATAAATCATACCCAATTCTGTTTCAAACGGGTCGTCTTCTATCATGAAAGCCAAGGAGTCGGACTTGAGTTTGATTCTGGGTAAGTTGATTGTACCACTAGCAGTCACTTTGTCAAGGGATTTGGTTGGACCATCTTTCACCGACTTTACGAATTTTTTGGTTAACTTAACAGTGAGGATGATGGCATCAAAAAGAGAGTGAACAACGAAATTTGAAGGAACAGAAATTTTGATATTATTGTTATGGATAGACATCTTCATTAATTCATGACGATCATTAGAAAGTTGAAATATGATTTTCATGTTATTAAATGTCAAAAAGCTGTTAAAAAACTCTGATTTTGGATGTTTCTTCACGGATAGCCTCACCATCCTTTTTTCCATGATAACCTGTGTCTTATTTGCAAACCCTTTTAAATCAAGCAAGTCCAATCTGAAGTTGAATTTCTGTGGCATCAACATTTTTAGTTGTGCTTCCTTGAGATGCCATTTGATATTAAAAAACTCGAACTGTAATACTGTTTGTGGTTCATGTTGGGATAACTCATTCTCGCTTTTTAATGGCTTATTGTTTGTCGTAAATTTGGAATGATGATAAAAAAGTGCACTTTTCAATAAATAAAATGATGAAAAAAGTGTAAAATGGGAAGAAACACTATGAGAAATATTCAGCTTGTCAATTATACTTGAAAGCTCAAAACCTTTGTTTTTTAGACAGTACAGATTCATAGCAACCTCAGGTATTTTCAGAATATTTTCCTTAATAGTCACACCCAAGTTAGGATGTAACATATTCGTGTCTGTCTTTACATCCACTATTTTCCCAAAAAGCAGCCAATAGTAATCCTCTGGTGTTTTTGAATACACGGAATAACGGGTTGAAGGATTATCATCACTTTCGCCGTCCTGGTTATGATTCTTCAGTTCGAGTTCTACCTTTTTGATCTTGTAAGACACACTAGATGGAGCATAAACTTTATTCTCAATAACATGATTTTGATCGTTAGTTTCACTCAACAAGTCGTCTACAGGTATGAAAAGTGATTTTGAACCAACTCTTAAGATGATGCTGTTGACGCTAAATTTTACTTCGACAAGCCAAGTCGGTAAATCTTTGAACAAGTTAAGATGAGCTTTGCTGATTGAGTCATTTCTGACATTCCCTTCCTGAGGTAATGAAGCTTTATTTAGTAGCATGTGAGTTTTTAGAGAATTAAGCAAAATACTCAGACCGTTAATAACTTCTAGGCTAGTTAAATCAACAGACATTTGCCCTAACTTCAAAGAGAATGAAAGATTTGAAAATTCAAATATCCAAAAGTTTAACTTAAATTGAGAATCCTTGAGCGAAGCAAAGGTAACTGCACTGCTATTCAAATTGTTGCGTTGGTATATCATTGAAATGTCTGGAATATCACAGCGGACGGAAAAATTCATTTTCCGTTTTATAGTAGTGATATCTATCTGGAAACTTAATATTGATAACTGGAACGTTGATAAGTGGATATCCCTTTTATTAACAATTTCATTTTCAGATTTTATTAGTACTAATGGTTTCTCCAAAAATAGCTTGATTTGAAATTTGGGTGATGTATTTAGGATAATCCTTTTAAGTTCAGCTTTCCTCTGTTCTTCTCTTTCTGTTATGCATGCAGTGGCATCTGTAGGTGTTGGTGGGGTTGCGGAAGAACTGTCATGTTTACTCCCTGTACGATCGATTTTTCTTTCCCTAAAAGCTTTCATTAAGATACTGAGTTGCTCCGTACTAATATCTACCGAAGGGTTTGCAAGGGTCAATTGAATGGTTGTTATTGTTTGCTGTTTGGCAAAGTTATGTTCTATATCGCTATTAAATACCACCCGTAATAAATTAATTAACAAAGTGGATTCCATGGTAAATAACAAATTAGGAATGAACATTATATCAAATTCTTTGGTTGTTCCTGTATAATTTTGTACCTTAGAGTAGTTTAACGAAAGTTTAATGTTTCCTAAAGTCACAATCCACTGTAGAGGCAATGACCCTTCAACAAACTTCAAGCTGTATCCCACCTGGTTTAAACTGACAGGACCCACTTCCAAGGAAGTAGAGGCTATTTTTACGGACATAAATAAAATATCTTTGAGGGAATCATCATCCTGCCTTTCTAGAAAACTGTTTAGTCTCTTGGACGTAGTTGCAGGGATTTCGGTGAGAGATAGTGTCTGTATGGAAATGCTAGCATTCTTTAATAACCTGAAGATAAAACCATAAAAGTAAAGCCTGTATTTGTGAATACGCTTTGGTTTTTCTCCAGGAACTGCGTCTGTGGCATTATCTGAATCGATGATCTTGAAATTCGGATTGATGGACTTTATCAATTTAAGTAGATATAATACCGATAGCTCAATCTCCACAAATCTTAGCATTATTTTTAGTGAAGATGCGATTCCAGTGTCTAATGCAAGCTGGAAAGTGATTGAAGTCTCACACCGACCAACAAACTTCGACAAAATCTGATTTGCTGACTTACTAAACAAATAGCAATTTTCCAATTGTAAAGACGATGTGCAGGTGTTATTGGGATTTTTAGCCTTTTTTAAAAACGAAGAGTTCAAAACTAAACTGTTGATATCAGTCTTGCCGCTAATCTTTTCGCAAACAACTGACAACTCTGAACTAAGAACAATTTTTGTGCTTGAGACGGCAAAGGACAAATGTGGTAATGACTTGATTAGAAACGTTGTGAGTCTTTTTAGCTTTCTATCCTTTGGAAATATGACCACTGGGGCGTTTGGGTCGTAGGGGCGATCATGCCCCAGTGTTTCGATAAATCTCTTGTCAGAAACTGAAATCGACTCATTTTGTTGAGGTCTCTTAGTGTCGTGTTTATTCGTTACATTTTCATCTTGTATGCCGGTCAGGTTGAAGACGACGTCGCTAAGGGAAAGATTGACGTAAGAATCTTTCTTGGCAAGCAGAGAAATGTGTAGTCTGATTTTATGCACCTTGACCTCAATCTTTTCTGAAGCAGAAGATTGGTATCTAAGGTTGTGGATGCTCAGAGTCACTGGGTTGAAATAGCCGTACTCTAGACCAAAAATAAGATATACAAAATACTGCACTGCTTTGTGGACAATGTAACATACTAGTATGGTCTTCAACCATGTTGAAAAGTATGACATTATTTGTTTTTTTGATGCAGCAAAGAATACACCCAGTGAAAATTGCAGAATTCTAGGGCTTTATTTTTCGACCATGTACCTCCAAGATTACTCTTTCCCTTTCAATGACTTTTAAAACCATCTTTTCTGCAACTTTTCTATCCTTAGCCGTCATGAAAACTGGGCTAGGGCTTATCTCAGTACAGCCCGTTCTGCACGTGATCTCCTCGGGCTTTATATTTTTCCCTTTTCGCTGTTTTATTTTTTTTTCTCCCGAGTTTTTCAATTTCTCTCGTTTTCCTCGTCCTACTCTGTTTGTCGCTTCTCAGAAAAGAAATCGAAGTCTGGAAAAGGAAGGCACACTATGGAGGAGACTGGCGAAAATTTTTCTGGGTCAAGCATACTTTTTAACGAAATTCGTGTACGTTAAAGCTGGAAACTCCCTTCAGTTGACAGACAAAACACCAGAAATAAGTCTCTCGTGTGTAAAGGAATAGAAGTATTGCAAAAGATAACAAAAATGCCTCCAAAGAAGAACGTGAAGATGGATTTGTCATCCTTTTTGGCTGACGATACATTTGGCTCAGCAACAAACTCTTGGGCTGATGAATTCGATCCATCTATGCTCCAGAACACATCATCCACAATTGACATTGGTTTCGATCTGCCATCGACCGAACCAGTCATTCCAGAACAGCCACCATATACGGCTAGGATTGCATCGTTCCCAGATGGAACCACCGAAGATGATTTGAGAAATTTCTTTGTTGAAGGTTTAAAATTAACTGACCCTGGAGCTGTTATTGAGGATTTCTATTGTCCAAAAGATGTCGACGGCAGCTTGAAGCCATTTGCCTTCATCACTTTTATTACTAGAGAGCTGTTAATCGACGCCTTGGCTTTGAACGACCAACCAATTCACAACAAGCCAGTCTACGTTTCTGTTGCTAAGCCTTCAAAGAGAGAGAGAAGATCAAATCAGGAATGGGGTTCAGCAAGAGGCTCAAGATCGGGCCGTTTTGAAGATGAAGCCGATATTGATTGGTCAGGTGCAAGAGGTGGAAGATCACAAAGAGAGCCATTCCAAAGAGAGTCAAGAAGAGAGGAAGTTGAAATCAACTGGGATGGCGCTAGAGCGGGCAGAGCACCACCTGTGAGAGATGATGACAGGCAATTTAGAGGTCCTCCAAGGGAGAGAAGAGCTTTACCAAGGGATGAAGACTTCAACTGGGATACCGCCAGAGGCTCCCAAACTCAACCGGAAATTCGTGAGAGATCATTCAGAGGTCCTCCAAGGGAGAGAGGTCCTCCAAGAGAGGATGACTTTAATTGGGGCGCAGCTAGAGGCTCTCAAACTCAACCTGAAGTTCAAGAAAGACATTTCAGAAGTGCCCCGAGGGAAAGACGCTCGGAGCCAAGAGAAGATAGTTTTGATTGGGGTGCTGCAAGAGGATCCTTGGTCAATGCAGAGCCAAAGAGAACATTCCGCAAAGCTAAGGCAGATAATCTCGATTGGGAATCAAAGGGCTCTATGCTGAACAAGGAAAAATCTCAGAGTAAGCCTCAGCCAAAGACCGAGAAGAAGGAAGCCGCAGTCGATGGTCCTAAGAAATCGATTTTCAGCGTTTTGCAAACTGAAGATGACGACGATGAAGAAGACATTCAAGAAAAGGAAACAAAGAACGAGGACTCAGAAGGTAAAACACAGTCGAATGATGCATCTGATGAAATTTCCAAGGCCACGGCAGATTTATCATTGAACGATGAAAGCGGCTGGACTGTTCCAAAGAAATAATCAAGCTTACTCCTTAACGGTTAATTTTCATTTTGATTTTTCCTTCTATTCTTCATGCTCACATTTTTACTTTCTTTTTCTCTTTTCTTTTGTTCTGTTCATGTTTATACTCATTTTTAGAGCTTCTCTTGCCACATGTATTTTTTACTATTTTGTTGGGATCGGTATTTGTTCATATATTTATTTAATGTTTGCTTTTCTACAAGTTTATTCAAGGTTAATCTATTTCATGTGTCATTTTTGCTACAAAATACAGTTACTCTGAAAAATCAAACCACAAGTTGAACCTCGACTGACATGTGATTGTGCAAAAAGCCTGTCAACATGATTGATACCAGATGAAAGGCCAATCAAGTTAAAATTAATAATGATAATCTAAAGCAATAAAGAAATTCGAACGAAAAGTCAAGTTCATTTTTGATGCCACATCAGACTCTTTTTTTTAAGATTCTACAAGATGGTATTTTTAGTTAGCCTTGATACTCTAGCAAATATATCTTGAAAGAGACAAGAATGAATTACACGGTCTACAGACCAATTAAAAGCATTCTCAACGATGAAAGCAAAGCCAAGAAATATATATCAATATCTATCTATATTCTGTAATCTGCACCAATATATTCCAACAAAAATTAATCCTGAACGCAACGCAGCTAACTGGCCTTCTTATCCGTCGTTCTGTATTAAATCTGTTACTATCTGTTACTACATATGATACGTTTTAAATTAGAATTACATTACTCTTCCAATAAAGTATTATAAGGAAGGAATTTTGCAGGAAATTGATAATAGGGAGTTAAGATGAGTAGTATTTCAAGTTTTGTAGTGCTGACCCATATTAGAAAGAATCATGTGTCAGTCTCTATCAGCTTAATAATTGAGTATACAAAACCCTCATTATAAGCACGTGATGTTACCCTTTTTTTTCGGAATCTTTCTCTCAATTTTTTTTCGCTCCAGCGTCTCGCTTGGAAGGGGAAGCACCTAGTCGTCCAGTGGTGAAATTTTTTGTTTGAGGCGAACGCTTGTTAGCATTGCTTTCTCTACTTTCATGTTGTAAATCTTGAAAGTTCCTCACACACCAGGCCTAGGCTAGAGATAGATACACTTCATTAATATCAATTCAAAATGGGTAGAATGCACAGCAGCGTATGTGTGTTTTAAAAAAGGCAAAAAAACACGATAGTTTAATACGGAAGAGACATGGACCGATTTGGTAGAATCTACATTCTCCAGGAATATCTTAGAGTTGTGCTATTCTTTTGAGTCTTTCTATTCAGTTCAAGTGATTTTGGCTGAATGATAGACCCAAAACGTTCCTTACTAGATTTTAACAATCTTTTGAGGTGCACATTTGATATCCTGGATTGAAGTATGACTTCATAGTGCTGAACGGAACCAGTTTGTTAGTATTAAGTTAATGGTAATCGTATGTTAATTTTTTTCCATATACTAACTCTGAGTTATTTTTGTGACTTTTTTTAATATAGGGTAAGGGTATGTCCTCATCATCCCTTCCATACTCCAGATCTGTTCCATCTTGGTTCAAGGCATCCTCTGATGAAGTTGTCGACCAAATCATCAAGTACGCAAGAAAGGGTATGACTCCATCCCAAATTGGTGTCCTTTTGAGAGATGCTCACGGTGTTAACCAAGCTAAGATCATCACCGGTAACAAGATTATGAGAATTTTGAAGTCCAACGGTTTGGCTCCAGAATTGCCAGAAGACTTGTACTTCTTGATTAAGAAGGCAGTCGCTGTCAGAAAGCACTTGGAAAGAAACAGAAAGGACAAGGACTCTAAGTTCAGATTGATTTTGATCGAATCTAGAATCCACAGATTGGCAAGATACTACAGAACCGTTTCTGTCTTACCTCCAACCTGGAAATACGAGTCCGCTACTGCTTCCGCCTTAGTCAACTAAACTTGGTTTTTTAAGTCATTTATACTAATTCTTTTAAATAGCTAATAAACCAATTTTTTTCTATATTGCTTCATTTACGTCCCTCTTACTATAAACTATAAAACTATAAAAAAGACATCAGGAATCTCATCATTAATCGTATTGCGGCTTGTAAATTTTAAACTCTTCGTCTTTAAGCTTGAAGGCTAGAGATGCAAAATCCTCCAAGTCCAGCTTATCAAGTTTTGAATCATCGGCCTCGTCAAACTCTTTTATTGCAGAGGCGTAAATATCGGCCCCATTTTCAAATTTGCCGATAATTATTTGATCAGCCGAGACTTGTATATGCGAATTGTCATTTAATTCGGTAGCGGTTGACTTCTCTTCGATATCTATAGCTTCGTCTTCACTATTTTCTGCGATAGCTTTTTCTGTTTCTGAATCACTGCTATCATTAAGCCCTATTTTCGGCACTGGAACATGATCAACCCCAGCAGACAAGTTCATAGAGTCTTGCACATCAAGACTGATGGGAGTGTCATCCTTCTTTAATCCATTTGTGCTGTTGATCATGGTCGTCAACTTCACCTTAAGGTCATCCAGGGTGCCATTTGCATTGCTCTCGACAACGTAGGTAGACGACTGCCTTTTAAGCTTGAGTACCAACAAGTTCTTGCTGGCCTTTTTTGGAGGCATTGTCTTTTACCTTCCGAACTATCCCTTTTGCTCGTCAAGATCCGAACCATCCTTTGGGAGATTCCATCTTTCGTGGTTCTACCTCTTCCTCTCCACTTTTCAGAAACATGTACTCTTCCCTCGTCTCGGGTCACTTTCCGAATGTGGCTTTGGTCTGGAGAGAATCTCTTTCGCGGGGCAGGGTTATCAGGGAAAAATAGCGACTATTGCCACTTCATCATCACTAGGCGGCTTATCTAACTACAACCGTAGAGATGGCGTTTACTGTTTTAAAAGTTTCGCCGTCCTCCGATCTCTAAAATCACCAATACGATTGAAGTGGTACCAGCCAGAAAGCGTGCACTATTATCTAAGTTTTGGAAATTTGCTGTTGTGTCGTCTGAGCCAGGAACCCCCAGAACACCGACACCATGAGTGATTCTATGTCGGCATTTGGGAGCTCTGCGACTACCGCAATCTTTTCCGTCATTATATCAGTTGCAATACTCATTCTAATTGGCTTGGCCTTTTTCAGTTACAAGTATTCGTTCAGATCAATGTTTGGGGTGTACGATCCCATTTTTAGAACTAATACCCGGCACACATATATGTTTGAGACAGATCTGCCGGCACGAATGGTTCAGCCTTACGTGCAATACCGAGGAGTTAGTTACTATATGTTTGGCCATAGTATGGTGCATCATCGAACGTCACGAGCTCAAAAGATTGAAACTTTAACCGAATCGCAACTTACTGAATTTTTTCCTCTAAAAACTTACGCCGATTGGTTAAGTGCTGGGAAGGAAGAAACACAAAATGTTAATAAAGTAGGATACAAGGAGCATTTTGAATCCATCGAGGATCTTTCAAATAATGCAAATGAGCCTGATATTGAGGTGACAAAGTCTGGTCTTGCAAATGAGTCGTCTGCTACGCGATCGGACATTGAAATGAATGAAGTAATTGAAGAGCAAGATATAACAGATATGCTGCCGAAATATAAAATCGAATGTACAGTCGTCACGACAACCGCTCCTTCTGTGGAAGAACCATCTCAAGGTGGCGAAAAGCATTTTAACTCAGGTATTTGTGCTATTTGTCTGGATTCGTTGGAAAATGAGGACAGTGTCAGAGGGTTAATATGTGGTCATGTTTTCCATCAAGTTTGCTTAGATCCTTGGCTCACTACTAGAAGAGCATGTTGCCCAATATGTAAGAGGGACCTATATATTGAAGTTCAAAACACATCTAATAATCAAACTGATGGTGATAGCCAAGGTGCTGCTAACAATGAAACTGATAATAATCCAGAAAGAAATAGTAGTCTTGCTTTCAACTTGAACGACATGATACGATTGCCCACTGGAGAACCGGGAGCAGCTGAGATTGACCAAATTTTCAACATCAGTCCTGACAACAACTTCTCTTTTTTTTTAATTTTGATAATAACTAGGCTCGAAGCACAAATATTACTAACAGCTTTGCTCTATTTGAGAAATAACAATTATCCCCAAGAATCTTCAGAACAACAGGCAGATGCAGATTCTCATAATGATCAATTTCGATTGAACGTTGAGCCAAACGAGCATCTGAATGCTCTATTCTACTCAGATCAAGTGAATTCCAGATTTTATCAAAAGAATGATTCTGATTCTTTTGAAACGCCGCCAATTCCTGACCTCAATGATTTGAATCCTCAGATAAAACGCATAGTTGAAAACCATCCACCTCCGTTCCATCCCAGTGATTTGGTTGATTTGGATTATGATGCATGGAATGAGACAAAACGTATGACTCGTGGCATCAAGCGATTTTACTTTTATGTTATTGGGATTTCAAAGCTCCAATTATATTATCACAATGTCCTTGTAAAATATGAGCACAACCGTCGTTCCCGCCTAAATCTAGAGCAAGCCTGATTACGAATCATTATGCTATGCTACTAATACCACACGACGTATACTTTTTTCCTTCTGTTCTATTTTCAACCTTTCTTGCTTGCTTCTTAAATTTTTACATTTTTACATTTTTACATTTTTACGCTTTTATGCTTTTCTCCATTATTACTCCTTTGGTTATTACTTTACTTCATTAAATATCTGTATACATTTACATTACTGTGCCCCGATGAATATTATCTGAATGGTTTGTGAGGTTGCAAACCAGACTTTTAAATACAGTTTCGTGGACTAGAGTTTAGTCAGTCATCGTGTCTATTTCTCAATTTCTGCCTTTAAGTCGGGAATGTCATCTTCGTCTGAACATTCTAACCACAAGTTGCATCCGACTTCTTTCTTAAACAATTCCACTGCTCCTGCATATAACATCTTGGCTTCACCTCTCGCGGTGTCTGGTCTCCAATATATTCCCACCAAAGGGCTAACAAAACGGCCATCTGGCTTGGAATAACCGTAGTTCATCAGAACATAGCAAGGGGAATTATCGGGTAATTCTTCTGCCAAATCATCGAGGTTTTCTAATTCTAAGCTTTCATCGAGTTGCAATTCCTGTTCTTTATCAATCTTATAGATTTGAGTTGGGATAGTCGATGTTGATTGCTTGATTGGGGTAAGACGGAATTTGCGCAAATGTTGCTTCGTAGCTTGAGGAACTTTACAAATGGATTGTGACATGGTGGATTACTCAAAATATATAGGATCGGATACTATGTTCTACAAGCCCTAATTTTCACCTATAACATCAGTGCTTTTGTGTAGGTTTGCGATACTTCAATTTTGGGTGTAGAAAGGGAAGACAACAGATTTTGCTGACGTAATCGCTTGAGTGGCCCCGGCCTTACAACACAGCAAATGGTTGTACCTTAACGACAACAATAAAATGCCAACAAAGCTTCAATACTAAGTCTGATGTAGGTATTCTGGCTATCAACCATATTACATTGCTTGAAACTCTGTTTGGCAATAATCTGACGGGTGAAAGTTTCATGTATAAATGGGAAATTGGGACGAAAAAAGAAGATAGAAAAACATTACTTCTCAAACTATTTAGCAAAAGTTAGACAAAAAAACTTTTCAAGGAAAGTTGAAGTAACGATGGCTATATTTATACCTGGGATGGTTAATTATATAAATATATGTAAAAGGAAATTCAAATTAAACAAAGTTTTCAACCAGCCAAAAGAAGAATAAAGAGAAGAAATAGCTTTTCAATCTAGGCCCGCAAGTTCTGCCTCTTCATCTGCAGTTTTTCTTTGCTTCAAAACCAAATCATGTCCCATGATTCTTTTATAAATATCCTTCACATCATCGGTTGTAGTCTCAAAATGGGATGATGGATCGTACGACCGAGAGATATAGAAGTTGTCCTTTTTGCCGTCGTCCAATGGTTCGTAAATTTCCGCGATGCCCATTAACACGTCCTTCGTTTGACCGATGATCTTGAAGGCGGGCTCCAATTCCAAATGGGGCTTGTCAGTTTCAATAATTGTGGATATGATAGCCAAATAGTAGCCCTTAGAACAGACGTTATGTGCACTGGACAGTACAGCAATGTATATGTCGTTCTTACGGTTGACCTGGTTTTGAGGAATGATGATCTGAGCTGAGTCTGCATCACTTGTGTTTGGGATTGGATGATCCAAAATACACATAGCTCTGATGACCTTTTGTCCCGTAGATCTGACTTTTTCAGGGAAATATGTCGGATCAGAGATGACAATTGGGGCCTTTGCTGTTCCTTCTTTTGTTTTCACACCTTGAAATTTGCCCTCGTCGTCGGTCAAGACCTCGTCGATAGGGGTGTCCAACATGAATGTACCACCGTAGATGGCGGAGAGCCTAGCAAAACCCTGAGGCAATTCACCGAGACCGTACAAGGGATAGATGTAAGGGGACTTACCGTATCTAGCGACAGAGGTCACGTATAGCATGATTCTATTGTATGTGTCCCTGGCAGGCTGGGTTAAATAGTCGTCATTTGGATGCAAGGCCATTGCATGGCCGATAAAATCTTTCGTGCCTCTTTCCAAGCCGTACTTGTAGTAGATTTCGTCCATGGTGTTTTTGTCCAAGTTGAAGCCGTGGTGAGTGGAAGGCTCATCTTCCTTGTAGTTTGCAATGAATTCCAAAAAGTTCTTCATTCTCCTCTTTTCGAAAAATCCCATCAAGGGAGAGGAGATTGCCTCCATCTGGGTGGCTGGGACTTTTGCGATCTTGCCGCCTCTGTAGACGAAGGAGCCTGAAATCTGTTTGAACTCCATGTATCTTGTCACGTCTGTGTGGACCAATATGTTTGTCAATTCCCCGTTTGACATCAAGAACTTGGGGATCAAGTCCACACACCAGTCTCTGTCCTTTCCGAACTGATCTTCGTACGCTTTCTTGGGCTTGAACTTCTTGTACAATTGCGTCAGGTTTAACGATGCACTTTCGCCACCGTAGTAGTCCTGGCGGTCGATGTGCAGGACCTTCTTGCCCTCAATGGAGAGTATTCCCGAGAGGATGCATTCTGTGAGGCCTGTTCCTAAGACAATGACGTCGTACTCTTCGTCCATGGTGGTTTACGACTGGAAGAGCGGGGAGGAATGTGTCAATTAAACTATGCGTGTAGACGTGCTGGTGTGTGTGTATTTATGGGATCGTGCGCAACTTGGACAATGCTCTTATCGCAGTCGCCGTCGTGGCAGGTGTCTGCTGCATGCTGACGGTGACGGGCTTGCCAGGCTGGTGGGAGGGAGAAAGTGAGACAGAGTGAGTACTCGCGCAGGCAACATGATTACGTACATATAAGATACAAAAGTGGCAATTAACCACCATCAGAGGACAATGTTTGCTGGATCCAGGGACTTGTGTTTGAAGACCCTAGTACCACCTCCGCCGAGGTAGTCGCCAACGACCTGGCCGGAGCCTCTCATCTGGTAGTAATAGCAGACGAGCCCCTCGAGTCCGACAGGGCCACGGCTGTGGATCTTGTTGGTGGAGATACCGACCTCTGTACCGAAGCCGTATCTGAAGCCGTCTGCGAACCGTGTGGAACAGTTCCAGTAGACGCCGGAGGAGTCGATGCCCTTGAGGAAGATGTCTGCGGTTTCTGGGTTTTCTGTGACAATGGCGTCTGTGTGTTTTGAGGAGTGGGAGTTGATGTGGAGGATGGCGTCCTGGACGTTTTCGACCGTCTTGACGGCAATGTCGAGCGAGAGGAACTCCTTGTGGAAGTCGTCGTCCGTCGCCGGGGTGATCTGGTCTGGGTAGGTCTGCTTGAGGGAAGGGTCCAGCGTTTCAAGGAGCTGTGGCGCCACGTGGAGCGTGACCTTGGCGTCGAGCAGACTCTTGAGGATGGCTGTCAGGGAACTACGGTCGAGGTGGGAGTCGACGAGGAGGGTTTCGACGGCGTTGCAGCCGGCCGGGTAGTTTGTCTTCGCGTCGACGACGATCCGGGACGCCTTGGCGACGTCGAGGTCCTTGTCGAGGTAGATGGAGCAGATGCCGTCGGCGTGGCCAAGGACAGGGATCTTTGTGTTTTCCTTGATGTTCCTCACGAGCGCGTTGGAGCCTCTTGGGATGACAAGGTCGATGTACCGGTCCTGCTTTAGGAGATCTGCCACCTCGCCCCTCGTGCTGATGAGCTGTATGCTGTTGTCCGGGACGTCTGTCTCGGTCTGGAGCACGCGGTTGATCACCGCGGCCATGGCCTGGAACGTGTGTGTGCTCTCCTTGCCGCCCTTGAGGATGGCGGCGTTGCCGGACTTGATGGCTAGGGCGGAGATGTTGGCAATCACCTCAGGCCTGCTCTCGAAGATGATGAGCAGCACGCCCACGGGACACGTGAGACGATAGAGCGTGAGCCCGTCGTCGAGCTCTGTGGCGAGCGTCACCTTGTTGAGCGGGTCGTCCAACCGGGCCACGTCGAGGATCCCGTCGCACATCGAGTCGAACTTCCCGTGGGCAGAGAGGTCCAACCGCTTCACGAGGGAGCCTGGAAGGCCTGCCGCCTCGGCGGCAGCCATGTCCACTGCGTTGGCGGCCAGGATCTGCTCCTTGGCGCCGAGCAGACCGTCTCTCATGCGTTGCAACGCTGCCGACCGCTGCTTGTCCGACAACGTCTTGAGCACCGTGGAGGCCAAGTGTGCGTTTCTAGCGATTTCTTCTGCCATGTTTGCTTGCCACCAGCTTCCTCCGGAACCACAACTTCCCTCCTGTCCGATCACCTTCTGCCATCTGCAACGAAGAAGTGGAAAATTCATGTCTCCTCCACCACCTCCTCCACCGTCCTCGACCCCTCGACGTCCCACCTGCCAACCCTCGCCGCTGACTCATCCGCCGCTTACGTCAGCAGAGACGAACGGAAACTCTTCATTGACTCATCTTCTGCTTACGTCAGCCGCTTACGTCAGCCGCTCCCTCCCTCCCTCTTTCCCTCTTTCCCGCTTCCGCCGTCCTCGCCCTCGCCCTCGTCGCCGTTGTTGTTGTGGTTGTTCCGGATACCTCTCTCTTTCTCTCTCTCACTTTTTTTTCGTCGTCTGCGCATCGCCTGTCCACCAAGCACACGAACACAAATTCCGCTTATGCACGCGCAGGCCGGCACACCCCGCGCCGCCCGGTCTGGGCCCCCCGGCTGCCGTCTGGGCGCGCGCCCACCTTTCCCAATCGGGCGGCCCGGACGCGTGCCGGCCCGCTTATCGCGCGCCCAGCTGCCTCGATAAGGACGCCCGCTTCTCTGCCGCATGGGCTGGCCAGACTCCCGTCACGGAAGACAAGAGGGACGGGGCCTGTCCGGGCTGGCGCAACCCTATATATCAGGCATGTCCGACCCTTGTCTGCCAGCTAGCTTGCGGTCTTGCGGTCTTGCTTGCTTCGCCCTCGTCTGCTCTTCTTCTTCTTCCTCTTCTTTGCCTTTTTTCTTCTTCTTCTTCACTTTTTTTCTCTTCTCTTCTTTCCTGCTTATTTCTTCCCTCCTCCACAGATAACTTCCTTCGTTAGTTTACCACCAAACCACATTCACAATGCAATTCTCTAAAGTCGTTTTCACCCTTGCCGCAGTCTCTGCCGTCCAAGCCGCCAACAACTCCAGCGAGTCCACCACCAGCACCTCGGTCTCCACCGCCGGTGCCAATGTCAACACATACGGTTCCGTCGCTCTGGGTGCCTTTGCTGCCGCCGCCGTTGCTCTTTTGTAAGCGTGACTCCGCAGCAGCTGCAGAAGGATACCCCCTCTATTGTGAAAAATTTACAGAATGGCTCGCCACGCTGCGCCTCTGCGACTGACTGTCCTGCGGACAGCAGCCGCCGGCCAGCTACAGCCGCCATTTCGTTCCCCCGTTTATCATATCATATATACAGATGATTTTCATTACATTCCTGTTTCTTTTATTGCTATTGATGTTTTTTTGTTATTGAAAAAAAAAAACTTTTTTGTCAAGCTTCGCTGTGTTTTTAATAGTGTTCAGTTAGCATAGTTGTTGTCATATACCATAACATCCACGCACAAGCTTTGTATTTATGCTACTGTCTTTGTTCTTTAATAGTATAATAATAATAATAATCATAATCATAATAATATAACTTAATTTAATTTATTTTAATTTATTTAATTTAATTCACTTCTTCTTTCCAGTCTAAAATGATAATCCGGCAGACAAAGCAGCTGCCGCTCGCACGATTACTGCATCTCCATTCTTTCCATTCCATTCCACTCCGCGCCGCCACATTCTGCCGTGCATTATATTTTGCCACGCTCCGACTCGTTCTAGACTCAGGGCCCTCCGGGAAATCTAACCGGGCGAGCCGCAGGACCGGTCACGTGCCCGAGGGGAGGGGCCCGAGGGGACTCTCCAGGATCACCACCAACAACGACCCCGACTTCTACAGCTCGTCCTTGGCAATGTCGACGAGCTCCGTGTCAAAAATAAGCGTAGCGTCCGGCGGAATGACGCCGCCGGCCCCCCGCTTGCCGTACGCAAGCTCGGGCGGAATCACCAACCGGCGCTTCTCCCCAACACACATCTCCCGGAGACCCTGGTCCCAGCCCTCGATGACCTGGCCGACGCCGAGCTGGAACTTGATCGGCTTGTGTCTCGTGAGCGACGAGTCGAACACCGTCCCGTCCTCGAGCTTGCCCGTGTAGTGCACCGAGATGAGGTCGCCCGGCTGCGTGCGGTACGTGCAGCTCACCTCCTTCTTGACGATAATCTGCAGCTGCTGCTCGGGCTCGCTGGCGGCGGCGCCGCCGGCGCTGGCGCCAGCAAGCGCACAGACGCCCATCATACCTGCGAAAATGGCTCCGATCTTCATTTTCCTATTGCAAGAGCCTTTGCCAATGGCGGGGCAGCCTGCACGGACAGCGGTGAAGAAGAAGAAGGAGACGTGTCCTGCGGGACCAGCAAGACAGAAAAGACAGGCCTGCTGACAGGCTCGCCTCACAACGCGAAAAAGTCGTGTTCCGAGGCCTCGTGCGGGCATGAAAGCAAGCTCTCTCCGTGTCTTCTGCACACACAAGACAAGACGACACAACAACAGCACCGTAGAGCCCTCCTCTGGCCTCGACAACCACTCCAGACCGTCCAAGACATGTCTGCAACAGAACGCCTCTCCAATGACGCCATCTTGGGGCTCGACCTCGACGCAGACTTTGCGCTCGACCCAACCACGTCTGCCATCGTCCAGCCAAACCCTGCAGCGACAGCAGCAACCTCCACCACCGCAGCAGCCAAGAGAAGAAGCGACAAGCTCACAGCAGACATCCTCCTCTCGGGAAGAGGCATTCCGAAGCTGCTCGACACGTTCCGCAAGTTCAAGTTTGCCAAAAGACCGAAATCAGACGTCCTCTCCACCCGGAAAGGTCTGCACCACTCCAACACAACGCGATACGGCGACGACCACCACTACAAGAACCTCCAACGAATACTCGCCACATACCAGGCGTTTGGCCACACGCTCAGCCCGCATTTGAAGTTCGACCGCTTCATTGCCAACCTCGCCAGAGGAGTCGACGATGCATACACAAAGGCCTGGATAAGAGACCAGGTGAGGGAGGAGATGAGAGCGAAGATGGAGAGACAGACGGCCATCGAGGCAGGCACTGAAGCTGCAAAGCCGGCTGCCGCCGCTGCAGACGCTAGAAACGAGATCCAGGGTGAGAACGGCAACGGCGACGTCGAAGAGGAGGAGGAGGAGGAGCAATGGCCTGAGCTCTTCGGCGGCGAGACACAACACAGCACTTCCGCCGCTGACGCCAATGACAGCAGCATCGACATCTCGCAGATCAGACAGACGCCAATGTTCTCGACGTTCCTCCGCACGTCTTCGCAGCCTGTTCCATCCGAAGAGGACCTCGACATGGAGATGGAAACGGGCGGAACAACCGCCGTGTCTGCCGGTGACCGTGCAGGCATCTCCGCAGGCGACATGGATGCCTTCGACGCCCTGGATGCTGCAGAAACAGGTCTCGAGGACCTCCTCAGGGACAACGACGACGATAATGACGCCGAAAACGACAGCGCTCCGCCTCCCGGCCAATTCAGCCAGTATCTGGCACAAGATTTGTCTTCGCAACCTGAGGACCCGTCCAACCACCCTTCCCAGCCACAGACACAGACACAGACACAGGCCCCCGTCCCCTCCAGCACCACCTCTCTCTTCTCCGACGACGACTTCTCCGACAACGACGACGACGCGGCCCTCCGTCTCTGATTTTTCTCTCTACAACACCCTCGCCATCTGTAACCGCCCTCGTTCTGAGACTCTTTGCTCTTTTCAATACACGATCATGAATCCGCCTGTAGCTGGATTTTTTCCCCATTCTTTGACACGAGACGGCCCCACACGACTCGTTCCGGCCCCTGCGCCCAAAGAAACGCACACATTTACATCACTATATATACACAGCGCCTGCCAGCATGCCCCGTGGAAGAAGGAGCGGAGGCAGAACAGGCAGAAGGTCCCTTACACGAGCCAGCCACCTGGACGGTTCAGAGGACGACGACGACTTCCAGATCGACAGCGCCAAATCAGACGGTATTGACGACGACGAGCCCTCTGAGGAGTTTGAGGAGGATATCAGAGATAAGAAAGTGAAGGTTGAGACAGAGACGACGGGCAATGGCCTTGGCAATGGCCACAGGAACGGCCATGGACTCTCGGAAGACGACGAAGATGACGTACCCAGATCACACCGAACGCGTTCCCGCAAACAGATCAATTACAACGAGGACATGTATTTGGGCGAACTCGAGGATGTCGACCCAGAGGCTGCTGCCGACAACGCCCAGGATGGAACATCGGGCAAGAAACACAAAAATTCCGACGATGACCCCGACTTCGACACGTCGAGCAAGCGCAGACGAACGCGTAGAGGCCGTGCTACTGGATCTGCCGCAAATGGTGATGATGATGACGAAGACTTCAACCTCGACGAAGATGATGACGACGATGCTCCGGCAAACAAAGATGATGACTTTATCGCCTCGGATGAGGACATTGATGAAGATGACGACGACGATCGGGTATCTCGCAAAAGAAAAAGACAGCCTAATTTTATAGTCAAGGACGACGAGTATGATGTCTACGCAGATGAAGACGACGACTACGATATCTCTAAGAGCCGTTCTTCCAGAAGCAGGTCCTCCCGCGTCAGCAACCGACGCAACAGGTGGAAACATCTACTTGATAAATCGACCAATGGTGACTCTACTTTGGCTGCTGAGAACAATGATCCAATCACACTAGAAGACGAATTGAAAGATCTACAGAACGACTCCCCTCTGAACTCACCAAAGCGGAACTTGAGACATCGCAAAGATGTCAACTATACTTTACCGTCTCCCTATCTGACTGAGGCTCAACTGGAGGAGCTTGAAAACGCTGCCCAAAATGAGTCTTCCAACATCAGTCCGAGAAAAAGTCGTGGCGTGGGACGTTATGGAGGAGCAAGTACTTCTGTCTCCACTGTAAGGAGATTGCATCCTACAGTCGGCCCTTTTGGTGGCAGCGAGGTGCAAGCGTTGTTCCAAAGTAATGCTATCCCTAGCAATTTGGCAGCATTGGCAAACGCAGAATCGAGTGATTCCGACGACGAAAACGATTTGATCAAGCCAACAGATCCTAATGATACAAGCAACAACATCGTCGCCACTTTGAACAATCCAAACTCTCTAGCATCAACCAAGAAGAAGAACACCCTGGCAGATACGGATCCATTGGGTATCGACACAAACATTGATTTTTCCGTCGTTGGTGGCCTAGACAACTATATCAACCAATTGAAGGAAATGATCACGCTCCCTCTTCTCTATCCGGAAGTATACTCGAAATTCCATATAACTCCACCAAGAGGTGTTTTGTTCCATGGTCCACCAGGTACAGGTAAAACATTAATGGCCAGAGCTCTCGCCGCTTCATGCTCGTCACAAAACAAGAAGATTACTTTTTTTATGCGTAAAGGTGCCGACTGTTTATCAAAATGGGTTGGTGAAGCCGAACGTCACTTGAGACTTCTTTTCGAAGAGGCTAAACAACAACAGCCCTCCATCATATTTTTCGATGAAATAGATGGTTTGGCACCTGTCAGATCCTCTAAACAAGAGCAAATTCACGCCTCGATTGTTTCTACATTGTTGGCATTAATGGACGGTATGGACAATAGAGGTCAGGTCATTATTATTGGTGCCACAAATAGACCCGACTCCATCGATCCGGCTTTAAGGCGTCCTGGTCGTTTTGATAGGGAGTTTTATTTCCCATTGCCAGACTTGAAGGCACGAGAGGAAATCTTGAAGATTCACATGAGGAAATGGGACAATAAGCTGGATGACCACTTCGTCAAGGAGTTGGCGGTTTTAACGAAGGGATACGGAGGTGCCGATCTTAGAGCTTTGTGTACCGAATCTGCCCTCAATAGCATCCAAAGATCATACCCGGAAATCTATAAGGTGAATGAAAAATTGAATATTGACATATCCAAAATACAAACCAATGCAAGTGACTTCACAAGGGCTTTGAAAAAAATTGTCCCCAATAGTTCTCGATCAACAAGTAGTGTTTCCGAACCATTACCTGATTTCATCAAGCCATTATTAAGCGAACAATTTGACTACATAATGCAACAGCTACACAAGCTATTACCAATGGAAAAGGAAATTAGTCTTTTGGAAGAAGCGGAATACGAGAGTTTGAATAATGACTTTAAGACGCAACAGATAGTTAAAACTTTTGATTCGATGAGGACTTTTAGACCAAGACTCGGAATCAGTGGACTAAAAACTCAAGGTTTGAAATATTTGAGTAATGCGGTTTTAAATAAGCTAGAGGGATTTACTATTCAAACGCTCGATTTAAGCAAGCTATACAGCGATTCAAGTATTAGTGTGGAAAACCTTTGCATCCAACTTTTCTCTGAATTGAAGAGGCATAAACCTAGTATTCTTTTCATTCCCGACACAATAGGGCTATTAAGTGCAATGTCTGAGACATTGAGATCAACTATTAAATACCTGGCCAGAGGTATTAATAATAACGATAAAATCCTAATATTCTGTGAACTTGAAGGAAATCTCAGTTTAGAGACTATGAACGATTTAGAAAACTTATTTGATATATCCGAAGATGAAGTTGTCCACATCAGAGACTCTAATATTGATGAAAAGAGAACTTTTTTCAGTTCATTTTGGAAATCCATTGAGCTAACCCCAAATGAATATAACGACATTAGCATTAGACCTCGGAAGAAAGAGAAACAATTAGAGGTTATCAAACTTCCAGACTCAAGCGAAATCGCCCAATCTGACGAGAAGAAGCTAGCCAAGCAGAAGAAAGAACAAGCAAAAACCGATATGAGACTTAAAAATTCATTAAAGGTAAAGTTATCTGGATTGTTAGATATCTTCAAGGCTCGTTATAAAAGGTTCAAAAAACCCGTTATTGATGACTCCCATCTAGTTCATTTATTTGATGCTGAGCCGGACCCAACAAGTAACTATCAACTAAAAGATGAAATGATTTTGGAAATTTCGACGGGTAAATTGTATAACAATATTGATTTGGAAGTCATTGAAGAAAGATTATGGAATGGTTACTATTCTGAGCCAAGGCAGTTCCTGCATGACTTAGAGCTAATTTTGAAAGATGCAAATACCACAGGTGATAGAGATCGCATGCTGAAGGCTAATGAAATGTATGCGCATGCGGTTGTAGGTGTGGAAGAAATCGAAGTCCAATTTCCACAACTTGTTGCCCAATGGAAGGAAGTGAGCCGCCGTGAAAAGCAAAGAAACTTGGAGTATTTGAAGTTACAGAGGAAGAAAGAAATAGAAAAGGAAACGAATAAGGAGACGACGACAAAGCTGAATACAGCTGTGGGTGATGGGAAGATGGGAACGACGAAAGTTGGACCAGGATCTGAGGCTATGACGGCTGCAGCTATCCAGATGGATGCTGAGGTTGATCCATCCCAAGAAGTTGACTGCAATACTGATTCTCTGAGAATTTACGACGGTGTCCCAGATAGCACTACTCTATTGAAAGGGATTAACGAGGTCGCTTTAGAAGAGGAAAGAGACGTTTTGAAAGATACTGAAGATGTTCCACCAGACACAGCCAAAGTTGAAGCTTCTGGCCTGGCTCCTGAAGACAATCAAGACAATCCTAATGGAGCTACCACTGACCAGCAAAATGATTTGCTGGTTGACACACAAACCCAGGCACAAGCGCAAATACAGCCAGGGCAATTTTTGAAGAATACTAGACTTCTGAAGGATAACGCAGAAATGGATATTGAGCCTGTCAAGTTAGCAGAAAGTTTTGAGAAGATAACAGTTGAAAACGAGACCAAGGAGTTAATGGAAAACGGAAAGACTGATTCTCCACTTGAAGAAGACTTATTTGTACCTGAAAAGCAGACTGTAATTTTTGATTCAAAGGAATTAAAACGGTTGCAGATCTTACTTTTGGAAAAAACGTCGAAATATAGGTTGACTAGCCTAGAAAGGGTCAATAGCAAGCTTTGCGATATTGTTTGGAAACATCGTCTTACTTTAGACAAAACTAAACTACTCTCAGAGTTAGATTCCTTTATATCGAATCTTAACTGATAAAAAGTCATCGCCAATAAATGTTAAATGTACTCTTATGTACTGATATGTACCTTGTAATATATTAGAAATACCACAATTAAAATTTTGAGTGAGTTATGATGGAAAGGAACTTCCTCACGCTAATTAGAGCTGAGAAAAACAAGATAAATAACGAGGGAAAAAATAATGCATCAACTTTTTCAGCGTAGCTCCGCCCAAATTATCTACAATCAGGCATATATAGAGCAATCAGGACAACAAGAAGTACTTTCTAACGCAAATGTCCAAAAGATCAGAAATTCGACAAAAAGAACAGTTGCAGTTACAACTACAAGCCCAGTTTAACAAGCTAGACCAAACTGTTTTATCCTGGCTGTCAAAACCCACCGAGAAATCGAAAACAAATATTCCGGTCCTAACAGAGTCTTCTACGAGATCCGGACATCTTGACACATATAATGAAACTAGTCAATTTGCAAACCAGATAGTTATTCCATCAGGCAAAGGAATTAACTTTAGTGATTCCAGTAATAACGATGACGGTAAAAATAATTCCAGTGTGGTTACTATAAACGATTTTCTTGATACTGTGACCTCGAGGAAGAAAACTGCTAATGGTAAATGGCAATCAAATGCTAGGGATGGGACAACTGAAAAAATAAACAAGGTTGTTGATGTTAAAAGAAGAAATGGAAGTTCAGCTTCTCTTCGTGCGCTTACCAACAAACTACGTAATGATCGAAGGGAAAAATTAAAAGGAAACGTACGGAAAGTTACTCCAGTTTCTCAGTTCGGTTCTAAAAATAAAGACATTAAGGAGAGTGCTGATTCTGATTCTGAATCAGATGGTGATGACGAAATTTTACATAGAAAGAGTAAAAACTCGAAAGTGTCTGCAAAAGTAGGTAAGAACAAGAGACCATTTTGACATATTTACCTCATAACGAGAACTTCCTGAACAATTAATTATTCATGTATAACTTCATAGAAGTAGCCTTTGCTAGAAAACACTTTTTCACGATTAAAACAATAATGCAAAAACAACAGGTTCTTTTTGCTCATTACAAAAACCACTCTGCTAGTCCACAAACGACGAAAGCAAGCCAAAACATAACATAAAAATACATAAGCGCTGAGCTTTACCCATATGGGCTATACAAATATATACATTGATAGAATTTTAGAATAAAAACCTACTTTCACTTAATTTTCACTTTTTAAATTCTTTCCCATGCACATTCAATTATCCTTTACACTAATATTTTCATTGAGCTTTCCGTTTGTTGTACCATTGAGGTCCCCGCCGTTTTCTTTAGCCTGTAGGTTTTCGACACTATCGTTAATATCACTCGTATTCAAAAGTAGACTAATTTTAGAAGTGGATCTTGATGGTTCCACTGATACCTTTTCTTGAGGAGTCTCTTTACCATCTCCTTTCTTCTCGTCCTCTGTTTTCCCATTCACCGAAATTGAATTCGCTATGCTTTCTGGAGTCTCCGAACGCCCACTTGAACTAACTTCATTGATAGATGATGTAACAGTTTTGAGCGATGAGCTTGTTATTGGGACAGATACGCTTGAAACTGAACCGTTAGCAAATGAAGAAAAGCGCCGTTCATCATTTAAAATACTTGAAATGGAGGACCCGACTCTAGAGCCAACACTACCGGCAGAAGATATCGATGAACTACTGAAAATAGAGTTCTGGGCCGAAATAGATGAATTCGTCGTCGATGAGGCATGATGCAAATCGAAAATGGAAGGCCGTAATTGACTTGTATGACTAGAGGCGGCAGATGAATTCCTTGAAAAGAAGAATCGACCGGATTTTGTGGAAGAAATACTATGACCTGGAGATTGCGGAATTGATGAATGACTAGAAATTGAAGATATCGGCGGCAAACTAGTGCTAGAATCTGTTAGAGATCTCACATTTCTTGGTGACATCAAAAATCCTTGTGATACTTGTTGGGGTTGAGATGAAATCACAGGCAAAGGTAATGGCGGGGATCTAGCTCTATCCGGAATAGTCGAAGCAGGTGCAGGAGCACATGGATCAATAAAAACAGAAGGATAACGTTGCCTAGATTCTTGGAAAAATACATTTTGTCTATAGGAAACTGGGGACAGCCTTCCAGTTGGAGAATACGGTCTCGGGAGTGGTGGAACTTGTTGCGGGTGCTGTTGCTGAGCTGAAACCGATTGAAATGGAACAGCTGGGTGGTATACCTGATTTGCACCTGATGTAGGTGACAAGACACGATTTGGAGGGTCAACTTGAGATTTGCCAAATGGATCTTTGAGCAACTTAGGAGCTGGTGCAGTGAAGTTTTGTTTGAGGTTTTCTTTACTTCCAGAACTGTGTACCTTACTTCCTTTATCCGTAGTATTATCAGCTGTTTCCTGAATTTCGTCAGCTGAGTAATAAACTGGTTTATAAACCACTCTTGTCTGAGTGATACTTTTATTGTCATCACCATTAGCTCTATCCTTCGAGGATACGCTCTTCTGCTGTTGCAAAAGTTCACCTTGCACGTCATTGGCCGAAGCATTTACCGAATCAGTAGTGCTGACATCTGGGTTCGAAGAAGTTCTTCTTGGATTTGCGCGTCGTTTGATTAGATGTAAATGGCTTGGATCACCTCTCCTGAATTTCCCAGAAGTGTGTCTAAATTCCCATATAGTATGATTTTGGTCATAGGAATTTTGAATCAAATGTTGTTGATTGCCTTCGCAAACTTTGTGAAATCCATACATGTGAAGCTGTCTAACAAAAGAAGCAACGTTACCGTGTTTGAAATACGTCGTTAAGCACGATGCAAACTCCGTACCAGGTAGAAGAGCGAATGTTGTGTTATCATTCTGATATAATCTACTCCACCAAATTAAATGCGACAAAGATGGGTCGTGCAGCATCGAATATAGCTTAGTAACAAAAGCGGAAACCTTTTTCTGCTGTTTAATTGGTGAGCTTGTGGAAGACACTCTCTTCGGATTTTTTTCAGTTTTGAATCGACCTGATTCTAAAGGTTGATCAATCTGCACCAGAGCAGAGTCAGTATGTTGCTGTTGTTGTCCTACTTGTGCTGGAGATTGTGGATGGGATCGCTGTTCCGACGATAGTGGTATTTGTGATATTTGAGACACGGGTTGTGGGCTCACCAAAAATTCTGAGGATAGGTTTCGTTGTTCCATAGGTTGATAATTTTGATATTGTAAAGGCTGTGGATGAATATCCTTTTGTGGGTAAACAGCTTGTACATGTTGGGGTTGCTGTGATTGCTGTTGAGGAATGATGTGCACATTTTTTTGGTAATACGGATGTGGGAGTACTACATGAGGTTGGATTATCGGAGGAAGGGGATTTTGTTGTTGTTGTTGCTGTGATTGCTGCTGCGGTTGATGTATAGGGCCCTGTTGCGGGTGTTGTGCTTGATGCGGTTGCTGCTGATATAAATCTATCGGAGCTTGTGGGATATTCATCAGGTACATATTAGGATGTGCCAAATGTTGAGGTATCATCTGTGACTGATGGGGATGTCCATTTATTGTAGGGAGTAGAATCGAGTTAGCGTGAATATCATTATTTTGTTTAATGTCGGGAAGAAAATTGCTGTTGTATGGCGTGTTATTATTTTCCATTATTGTCCAAACGATATGTAATTTTTTGATGCAACTTTCTGGTTAATGTACAAGGTATATATTTGTGGATAAGTAGGTAATATAAGCTGAATAGTTGATAATTAATAATTAACTAAATGGAGTACTGTGATTGTGAATTTTCTAGCAAATTTTCATTGGGTATTCTTCAAATAACTGAATTAGTAAGAAAATATTTGGAGGGGAAATAGGGAGTAATGGATTTATGGTGATTTGAGTTCTTTTCCTTTTGTGCCTCTTCTGAATCCTAAATCAGGAGGCAGGAGAAAAATGGGTATCGGTTGACGAGAAAAGAAAAATGACAGTTTACAAATTATCTGCGTTGGAGGCAATAGGCAAGATAAGATTTGTGTTTTTTCTATTTTCCTGCGAGTTGGTCCAAAGTGAAGTCAGGATTTAGACGTGCTAATTTCCAAGTGTATATTAAGTATACACTCAAATATGAATATAATCCTATAGCGCTATAACTGGGAAGAGTTATACGATATCCGAGTGTGTTTGGAATGTCCTGTAAAAATGTTTAACGAGTCCGACGATCGGGTGGGAAGACAAGTCAATAGGGAAAATGAGGGAGCCGGGGGAAGAACGTGGAGAACCAAAGAACGAAATCTAATGGAAAGAATGGGGCGATGAAATCAGAGGATTATGGAACGGATAATTTACACCTACTACAGACAATGAGATTAAGGCAAAGCGAAGCCAGAGTAACAACAGCAAAAAGGCTGACTCTAAATGGCAAAAATAAGGGTGCGCCGAGTGAGAATAAAAAAAATGAAGGAAAAAGATGGGATGGATTGGAAAAAATGGCAAGAATTGGAAAAATGGAAAAATGGAAAAAAAAAAAAGAAACCAAAAAAGCAACAATTTTCTCATCAACTAATTTCTCTAGTGAGATTTCCTCGCAACAGATTCTGCAGCGCAATTTTGAGCCTGATTTATAAGCGCTGCAAGTGCACGGCACAGGGCACCACTAGCGCAATGCAAGAGCCGCAAAGCACAGATCGAAAATTTTCAACTTGCGTCGAGAAATTAGAGCGTAGAGGAACAAACTAGTTGTGCGGCTCGCCTGGAACATATTTTTTCCCACCAAAATGATCTGTCCCGAGGCACAAAAATAAAGTCAAGCTATAAACGGCTGCAGGAATGATGCTTCTGCATGCACATGCAATCGACAAAGTAAATACAATAGTCAATTCATTTATTCTTTGTTAGAGGAACATGCATGAATGCAAACCCATGGCCAACCCTAGAATTTATATTGGTGCATTAACGTTGGAACTCGTTTTGAACAAATAGGAGGAAGTTATCTCCGTTAGCAGTACTGTCCTATCTGAGCAGCTGAATAATTTTATCAGAGGAAGGAAGGCGAAAAAGAAACTCCATGCGCTTAGCTACAGCTGCCCATGTTGTATAGAAGCGTGAGTAATGGCGTTGACACTTATTTCACCCGAGAAAATAGTGGGAAAAGAGAAAGTAGAAAGGAAAAGGAAGAGGAGGAAGAAGGAAGAAAACGAAGGGGACAAACAGAGAAGATGGAAAGTATAAATGACATGGAAATAATAGAAAAAATATGCTGGAACGCCAAAATCTCATCGCTAAAACCCCTCAACGAAATAAAACTAGCAGACTTTGTATTCTCTTTTTGACTAGCTTAATCTATCTAACAATTGCTGCCATAGTCGGCTGGGCGGACAAGGCAAATATTCTTCATTACCTCTTTTAAATTCTAGCCTTTTTCTTTCTTTTGGACCCCTCTCCGTTACCTTGCCAACCTGGCCTGCTAGAGTCGGCGGAACAAAACATAGTCCGGTATAATAGAAAGCCGTGTGTGCTGTCTTAATAACACTGTTTGCATAAACTCTATTTTGTCGCGCTGCGTGCAAGCCTCTTTCGCTTACGATAGCGCATTCCCAGAGACCTGACACTAATCGAGATGCCAAGCACTTCGCCGACTCTGTGTAGAGGCCTTGGACAAGCACAGTTGGAGCTTGTACACCCCAGGTGATACAGCTTTAAAAAGTTATAATAGAAGTTGACATGTGGATGAAAAAGGGAGGGACGGAAGTGGAATGAGAGAAAGAAGAAAACGAAAGAATGAAAAACAAAGAGAAGGATGCAGTGCTCTGTTGTAACAGGTGATCTTCGCTGAAGCTATTGGCCATTTCATTTCCCCATCGACTTTACTTTTTTTCAAGAACTCAACACAGAACAACCTTATGGATAAATTTATCCGTGTATCTTTCTGTTGACCTCTAGCTCTTGTGTTGATCGTTTTGGGCAGCCCAACGCAAATCCTGAATGTCAACAGCAGCAGAGCCAACCCCTCAAGAAATCAGCATGGAATTATGGGCGGCAAATCTATTGTAGACGATATGCATAGTGCGCGCATTCGGGCCAACTTGCGCCCTAAGGTAACCTACATGGAAAGCCAGATTGACGCAAAACAACCCAAAACGTCCGCAGCGTCCCGCGTCGCCGAAAGGGGCAAATCCGCAGCACCGGTGGGCTTGCCGCAAAGTGCTGGGCCGCGGCAAGAAAATCACGTCATTCGGCCCTGCTATCGCCCTAGAGATTATTTTCTAGGGAGCGGACCGGTTTCCCGTTTCGTCCAAACTTCAGAGTTAAGCTCCATTTCCGCAGTTTTTGCGGCGCCGAGCGCCGATCGGTCGTCTCTTTCTGCAGATCGGCCGGCCTGTCCCGACAGCCATAAGTCTGCAGTCGTTTCTGGAATGGAAATCTCCTTCGTTCGTCCGCCCCCCCCTGGGGGTGGAAAAGCACTACAATGCACTCTTTCTGACGTAGCGTGACTTACCGAAGAACAAGCTACTCAGGCATGAGGGCATGAAGGATGAAAGAAGATGACGAAGAATTCTCAGCCTGTTTTGAAATTTCGCTTGCTTATGCCGAACTACGCGGATGCACAGAAGGCGGTGTGAGGCATGCCACATACACACAACACACACTCAGACATAAGCGCAGACACTAAGAACAAGCAGAGCGATAACGCAGACGTCCATAGAGACTAATGAGGGAGCTCTGACGGTGTTACGCAGCGTTAATTACGTCTGTTTTCACTCTGTTATGTTTTTTAGTTGCTACTTGCGTTTTGTAACTCTTACTCATCTCATCCATCTGCGAGCACTCCAGTTATGACAACACACCGACGCCTACTAAATCTTTTCACCTACGTATCCGTTAGCGTCCCACATACGTATATGGCGGATGGTGCGTGCCGGCCACGTGGCGCACACACTCTCAAGCTCGCCTCTTTTTCTTGTCTTCTTTTACTCCTCCTCTCTAACTGGCTAGACGGACACGCCGGCAGCGGGAGAGAAATATCCGCCCTGATGTAAAGGAAAATATTTTTCTTCTACGAAAGGAAGACTGTAACTATCCTCTACCCAATTTCCATCCCTGTTGTACTTAGTCCCGATGTCCTGCGGTTTGCGATCGGCCCAATTATTGACCCTGACCGTCTTTACCCGTCTCGGCTGCCCCGGTTTAAAGCCACATGTATCTCAGAGACGCCTTGCATGCATATATCGTATCTCTGCATCAACATGAGAAAAGGGAGGACAAAGAGGAACTAAAGCATAGCAGAGAGGGGTGGAGAAGAGCCAATTTCTTTATTCCCCCCCTTCCGCCTTCCCTAAACTTCCCGGTCTTTTCTCTTCCCACCCGCCCCTCAACGTCTTTCTTGTCGCCCTGCAGCACCCCAAACGCAAAAGAATATGTTATCTCCTGTAAGCCTCCTTTCCATCCTGCTTTATTTCCTTCTTCAGTGCCTTTCCGATGTGTTTTCTTTTGACAAGTGCTTATTGCAGAGGATACCAATGCAGCCACCGTTCGGCGGGAATGTGATTTTCAAGGCAATCAACATTTTCCTCATCAACTACAGATCTTCCGCCCGATCCGGTTAGGTCACTAAAAAGAACAGTATATTGTATATATATGTACGTAGAGGACGTACGCACGTCTCCACGCATTAAAGTATTTGTGAATGTTTGTATGTATGTATGTCTGTAGTGCGTATGCATGTCCGGACGCAGATATGTACGGTAGTGTCTTTCGATCTTGTTGGGACAAATATCCTACCACTACGACAGCCCAGGCTTGTTCTCCCGAATCATCAACCTTCCGCTCAACATATCGTTTATCACGGGGATAAGCTCCCAGTGGATGCTCAACCCCTTTCTCCGAATAACGTCAGTCTCCTCGTTCCAGATGCGTTCGATGTCCCTGAAGCGGACAGATGTCCCCTGGATGGAACACAGGACTGCATTCTGGGCCCTCGAAATGTCGATCTTCTTTCCGTGCTTGTACGTGTATCTCATATCTCTTTCTGCTTTAAAGAACTCTGCACTCTCACCCCCTTTGAAGTCAGGGCTATCTATATCCTCGTTATCAGCCTCCTTTGTGATCCGGTTTTTCTTGTTATACTTCTCAATCTTCGAGGCAGTCTCCTCATTGTCCTCTTCGATGAACTGGCACGCCTTAATTGCGAATCTCACCGCAGAGAGCCTATCCATACTAGAAGGAATCTTACCCTGTTGTACATGGCCCGGGATCGCCGCACGACTTTCAAATTTCCCTTGGGCAGCCTCCTTGATGATGTTAGTAACTAGTTCGGTCGTGTACACCTTAGATGCATTCTCGTTTCGGATGAAGATCTTTCCCGATCTCTCGTCCCCGCGGTCGTTTGCATAGGACTTCTGCAAAAGATCCAAGTCTTCTTGAACGGACTTGAGGTTAACCTTCACCTCAGGTGTGTAGACTGCCAATGCACCCGTAACTAATCCACAAAATGACGCAATAAACCCACAATTTCCTCCTTGCACTTCAATGACAAAGACACGGCGACGAGACGACGAAGCGCTTTGCTTCACAGCATCACAGTAGTTTACCAACACATTGAGACAAGTATCTGAACCAATCGAATATTCCGTGCCAGGAACATTGTTGGAAACGGTACTAGGTAAGCAAACAATAGGCATGCTCAGAACAGGGTACTGCTCCCTAGCATCCCTTAGTTGTTTCACTGCTTGGTACCCCTCAAATCCTCCAATGACAATAAGACCCTGAATTTCGTTCGATTGCATGTAGTATGCAACGGCACCCATGTCTTCAGATGGCAAGGTCCGATTAGTTCCCAACTCGGACCCGCCTAGATTATGCCATTCTTCCACGTCTATCCAGCTCAAAGGCTTCACAGAGCCATGCCTGATCAATCCGCTAAACCCGTTCTGGATACCGTATGGCTGGTGGCCTCTGGAAAGTAAATATAAGACAGCTGCCCTTGTTGCGGCATTCAAAGCAGCAGTCGGAGCACCGACGTGAATGATGGCAACTTTTAACCTCTTATTTTCAGGTAGCAATTGTTGGTTGTCGTCACCTTGCGAGATACTCAAAAAGTTTGAATAATACTCTTTGAAAGTCGAATCTCTCAATCCCATTGCGTCATCAAATCTTTTCTCCGAGATCGCTTTGGCAACGGATTTGGTCAATTTCACAGCTTCAACCAATGGTGTACGAACTATTCTGTTGTTTAAAATACCAATCATTGGTGATGGAGTGGATGGGGTATTCTCCAAAACTGCTTTGACAGCTTCAACACCTTGGACAGTGGCCAAAAATCTGTCAAAGGCGACTGCTGTACCACCTCTTTGGACATGGCCAAGTTGAGTAATTCTAGTATCTAACCCAATATCAACAAGGCAATCCTTTACGTTCTCTGAAGTGATTTTCTGCAAGTTGTCGTCAATGGCACCTTCTGCAACAATAACAGTAGTCTTTCTTCTTCCCTTGGATCTATGTCTTAGACAAATTTCTTTTAGTTCTTCCTTCCACGAACCGGCCTTGGCAGGTCTTTCAGGAATGAAGATATAGTCGGCGCCACAACATATACCCGCCATTAATGCCAACCATCCACAGTTTCTACCCATGACTTCGACAACAAAAGCTCTCGAGTGTGATGCAGCTGTGCAGTCAATGTAATCGACCATTTCACAGATTCTTTCAAGAGAAGAAAATGCACCAATGGTGTGATCCGTCATGGCCATATCGTTATCGATAGAGCCAACGAGACCGACTATAGTCAAATTTCTATATGGTTCAACTTCATCGTTGGTAAAAGTCCCATTTGAAACCAATTCTTTCACCAAATCTGGCCATTCAGATCTAAATAAATCAGCTCCAGTTAATGAACCATCACCACCACAAACGACTAATGCATCAATGCCTCTCGAAATCATATTTTTGGCTGCCAACAATCTACCTTCACGTTCTCTAAACTCTTTGCATCTCGCAGTTCCGATCAAGGTACCACCTTGGGAAAGCCAACCTCTAACATCACCCCACTCCAATTTCTTCAACAATTTCCCACCTTTGACCAAACCAGAGTAGCCCTCGTAACATCCAAATACCTCACAATTCAAGTAAATACCGGCCCTTACAACTGCCCTGACAACGGCACACATACCTTGTGAATCACCTCCTGATGTCAAAACTGCAATCCGTTTTTTTGAATTTTTGCCTCGGGTATCGCTCTCCGCCTCCTCTTCTTTCAAAGAATCAATCACAGCTTTGCTTGTGAAAAACTCATCTTTCGATGTTATAGCTAAATTAGAGTCCGGTAGCGCTTTATTTGTAAACCCGATAAGGTTACCCATTGGGTCCTTTAAGAAAAAGCTTACCAAAGATTCCTCAGCTGATGAAGGCTTTATGATTTCAAAATTTTCCTTAATTGCGATTTTCTTTACGGAGTCCAATGAGTAAGTTAGGAGAACAACTCTGCCTGGTAATTCAATGTTTTTGTGGACATCATGAGAAACCAATCTTACTTTTAAGACAACGCCTCTGTTCAAACAAGCCTCAGCGGTGGATAACTCGGGATGTGAGTATTCAATTGTCTCTTGAAAAGGAATAGGATTGCCCTTAGAGTCTGTTCTACTGCATGGGAAAGATTCCAACCAACATTCCTTTCTAGAATCAGTTGAAACTCCTGCAATAGTTTTGTTGCTAGAGATGTAATGGTCTCGGGAGAAAGTTTTCACGATTCTAAATCCCAACTTTCTGTAAAATTGGATAAGTGCAGAATAATCTGAGGTAGAAGTAACTGCAAATGAAGTGTAAAGGATATGAGATGCCAGATCCGACTTTCCGTTCATACTGACCCCTTGAGGTTTGGAAGTCATCTTAGCTGTGTGTGAATATTTTTTGAATGAATTCGTTAACTTGTATACTGAACTGCAATTTCGGTGGAGTCCCAACCTGTCAGTGAATTAAGCCACCAGTAGTCAGAAAAGCAGCAAGTCGATCCTGTTGTAACCGTCCTTAGCAGACAGCTGCATGTAAATGATGTAGACCCGGCCACTACCCACCACCCCATCAAGCCACTTACGAGCTTCGCAACTAATTACGTAATGCGTCGGAGTACATCTTCCCAGGGTCGATCGTCACCTGACATGACCACGTCAGGAAAGAAGCAGACTTACATACATAGCTAATGAAACTGAAAAATAATGATAATTACCATACCGTTATCAAGGAAAAACGGACCAGACTGAAAAGTCTGAATGAAGTGGTTCAAAACTGATGTGTGAGAAAGAAAAGTTTGTTACGATTAACATCCAATTTTAAATATGGTCTAATTTACTAGTTTATTAATTACAAATATATTTATGTGCGGCACTGTTTAGAAGAATGAAAACGAAGGATAAGAAAACTGTGAATAGAGAATTAAATAAAAAAAAAGAATAAAGAAAACGTAAAAAAATCTAGTCTTTACCAAAAAGGAATTGACTGATCTGGCCAAACCATCTCTCCCATCTTCCTAGTTTGGTGTACACCAGTCTCTTTCTTTCGAGCATATTTTCGTGGAACTCCACTTCTGCAAGTCCACTGACTAAATCCACATCCTTTGGATTAGATCTATATTTCGTGCGTTTGAAGATTTTCCAAGCAATGAAAATGAAAATATCTACGAAGCACATCAAATAAGAGAACAAGAAGGTGTCGACTGACCAGTTCCCAGGTAGGAAAACAGTGTAGCCTTGTAGCCAAACCATGATAAAAACCACTACCAGTGTAATAGCTGCCGCATAAGGCTGGAACCACGCTTTAAAAGTAAAGCTATCACGGTCGATGTCTTGGGCAAGCACAGCCCTTCTGAAATGTAGATAGGTGAACAAAATCACGCAATAGTTAATCAATTGAGAAGCTGTGATCAAGTTGATAATCCAGTTCAAAACTGTGTTAGCATTGGAGTTCAACTGAAGAAAAGCTAACGCACCCCAAGCAAGAGACACGAGGACAGCGAAAATAGGAACACCCTGCTTATTGCAGTATCCGAAAATTTTTGGAGCTCTTCCTGCAATGGCTAACCCATAAAGAGTTCTTGAGGAGCAAAAAGTGTATGAATTACCAGCACTGAAACAAGATGTTAATAGCATCACATTCAAGATGTGCGGTAGTACCTTGATACGCATGTTGTGCATTGCAATGGTGTACGGAGAGGAACCTGCGCCTGGCAAACCCGCAGCAATTGCATTCAAAAGTAATGGATCTCTAGCATTGCACAAGATACCAACGCAAAGAGCACCCCCAATGAAGAATGTAGTTAATCTGAAAAATACCCCTCTGAATGCTCCAGGCAGGATCTTCCTTGGATTGATTGTCTCACCGGCTGCCATACTCAGATACTCAGGACCGGCAATCATATACGATGCGCTGATCAAGCATGCAAGGAATCCCTGAAATCTTCCCAAACTTCCCAAATGATAATATTCTAGCATTACCGGAGTGTGTTTCCAGTTAGTGAAACCAAATGCATGGTGGTCAGGATTCCCCCCAACCATAGTAATGAAAGTGAAGAGCATTAACCCCACTGCAAGTAAAACCTTGCCAATGCAGAGCCAGAACTCGGCTTCACCGTACCATTTCACTGCTGCAACATTAATGAGGAAATATACAGCCAGCTCAACGGCTAGTGGGATTGCAGGAGAATAACCGTCTGTCCAGAAGTGAATCAACGTGTTGAACAAAGTCAACTCGAAAGGGATCAAGGCGCACTCCAAGACCCAAAAATTCCAACTGGCCATCACCCCAAAGGCTTCATCGACAAATCTTTCGGCAAATATGCAGAAAGGAGCTCCCTTGATTGGCAAATAGCACACCATTTCTGCACAGCAACAGGTGATCTCGAGAATCGGGATACACCATATCATGAATCCCAAAAGGAGAGACAAGCACCCACCGGTCTTTAGAGATGTTCCAATATTCACAAACAAAGACACACCTATTGTACCTCCAATAGCAATAAGTTCGATCTGTCTCCTCTTCAACTTCCGGTGTGTCCGTCCTTCTTCGTATTTCCGATACTCGGACCCGGTCGAAGAAGATGAGTCTGAGAATGCCTCTGTCTTTTCTAATGTACCCGTTACCGCTGCCTTGTGCGTGTTTGTCGACATCTTATCAATGTCCGACTTATATGCCACCTCAAGATCGTTGTTTGTAAACTCTCCATTGTCGAAACAGTCATCATACTCGACGACTCCTTCCTCTCTGTATTCTCCAACATCGTGTCCCTCTTCTTTATCCTCATTGTTTCTTTCAGACGTAAAAGTTTCGGCCTGGACGTTCAAGCAGTAGTCATCTGCCTCGCTCGTTGGCGCTACAGGAACAAAAGTGTCCTTAGCGAGTCTTAGCAAGTTGAATCTGCCTTGCCCTGTCATTATCTTGTGCAAAAAAAGAAAAACTTGACAGAGATCAAACCGATCCGGCACTTGCAGAGTTCAAAAGTCGATTCCTCCAACTATATAAATGCTGAGCTCTGAAACAAATGCTCAGCCCCAGCTCCAGTGCCATCTCTCAGGCTGTCACCACATGGTGCCAACTCCGACTCCCTTTCCCCGGTGAAAAAGAGAAAAACCGGGCAGTCTGCTCCGTCCCCCCGCAGCTTTCTCCGCTTGACGCCGCACAGCGCGCCGCACAGTAGGGGGATTTTGTCCCAATCAGGAAACCGGTTCATGCAGCTAGTCTCCCCTTCGAACGGCATTCGGACTCCGCCGTGAGCAAAGTTGTCCCTGCGTCGATAGGCGCGGCAATTCGGTTTATTGTCCGTCAAGGAGCCGATACATGCTACACAATGCTGTTGTTCACTGCATTGCGGCCGACTGTACATCGAAGTATAGAAGTAGGTATCATTATCATAATCATCAGTAGAAAAAAAAAAAAGAATCATCAGTATATACATAAACAGCATTATCAGCGTTTAAAACGTCCGAAAAAGTTCCTCCTCTTCTTTTTCTTTATCTCTCCCTTTTCGTTTGGCTCACCCGCAGTCTCGACGCTGTAGAGACTCTGATCGTCGCTGTTGAAACCGATGTCCGTCACAGAAGGTAGTAGACTACGTCCGCTGCCGGTATGCCGCATACTTGTGCCGTGGAGGCTCAAGCTACTGTCATTGTTTGGGGGAATGCTTTCTTGCCTCAAAGAGAGATTTGATATCGACAAAGTCTCGTCAATGCCTCCAATACTGCTGTTGTGCCCCTCTGTAGTCCTTAGAAGCGAGTTTGGCGTAGATAACACACTGATACTCGACTTGCTTTTCCGCAGACTGCTTCCAATATCCTTTGAGTTGTCCCTGCCTGGTTCGGGAGAAACAGTAGCACGTGAAGCAAGCTTACAAGAAGTGTGCTCCGAAGCAGGCAGCGGCACTTTCGAATCCTTTGGAGCATGCCTACCATCTTCTCCTTCCAGCGAGGCAGATCTTACCCCTAATTCACCATCTTTGCCATCAGATTTGGTCAAAAGCTCAAAGTCTTGGCTCTTGGAGTAAGTCAGGCCTTGTTCCTTGGCTTTGTTTGTCCCTATAACGTCATCCGACATGTGATGGTACGGTTTCTCACTGATAGCCCCAGTCTTAGTGCTTTTAGCTTGAATCTCTTTGACGCCCTTGTATAGCTCCTGGACATGGATAGATTGTAACATCAATTTTGAGTCATTGATAAGTGCACCCGTCTCTAAAAACAATTCTATAATCGTCGCTGAGAGAAAGGTGGTGTTTTCATCACCCACCAAATCTTTGAAAGTTGGCCATCTTTTGAACTTTTTGTGGCTGCCTCCACCACTCGGCGGCAAACGAGTACCATCTAGGGTGAATCTTTTGAAAGATTTCATCAAGAATCCGCTATTTCCTTCATCCTCCTCGCCCTCCTCGCTGTCACTCGTAGTCTCGTAACCATTCTCATCTAATGAATCAATGGTTATCTTGACGCGATGGCCCTCGACATCATCTAGAGCATCTTTAGGTTCAGCACCTTCGTCTTGTCCGGGGGTCGGAGTTATTTCAAATTTGGTATTAGTCGGACTCAGGTCGCATGCACCAGACTCAGCCTCAATTTTATCTGTTGGTCCTAAATCAGTCAAATCTATATCTTTATCACCTTGATTGAGCGCCAGGCCTCCCTCATGATTGTCAAGCTTCATATCACTGCTAATCGTAGATCCTGAATCTCTCCTGCTTCCGGTGGCCGCCTCTAACAACAACTTCCAATCTAGATCAAAATCATCATTGCCTTTCACGTCAAGCAGATTGTATATATGGTCATTAAATGTTGAAGATGGGTCATTATTTTGATCTTCCAAATATAATATTAATTTGGCTTTCAAAGTAGCTTCCATTATACCCAAGGAGACAAAAAACAACTCCAATATCAAATCGTACAACAATGGAATCCCTAATTGTTTTGTAGCCTGCAATAGTTCAATACCAGTTGGAAATAGTCTCCAATTGGAACCAATCTGACCACTGTATAAGTACTCAACAATTGCATGAACAGTACTCCGCGGATATGGTAAGTATAATGCTCTGGGTAATACCATTGCATCAAATTTTGTATTTGGATCAATAAAAAAATCGCTATTTTCAGCCAAATCAACTAGTTCTTCCCTAGATGAGTTAGCTATACTGTGAATACTATTTTTCTTAGAAAAGGTTTCTTCAGCAGTAGAGATATGTGACAATGTACGGGAAACAGATTCGGAAGTTAAATTAGGCATTGGAGATCCATCGGGCAATACGTCAGGCATAGGTAGCTGGATGGGAATATTTTCCAAATTTATCGTTGTAGGTGCCTGGAGTGTGAATGACGCATTAATTCCACTATTACTTCTACTATCTGTATCAATTGGGAATGATGATGATGGTTGTGTTACTAACGCTGGAGAGGAAGAGATAGGAGCAGATCCCGAGCCATCTGGTGAAGAACCAAAAGCTGCGTTGCTTTGTGCATGCGTATTCATGTACTGACGTGAGAATGGGTTCGAAGACGAAGAATTATAAGAGTTTGAGGATGTGGAAAGTAAAGAACTTCTCGAAAGTGTGGATCCACGACGACTAGAAGGTTGCGCAATTTGCAAGCCTCCTCCTAAAGAATGCCTTCTAGAATTAACAGAATTGCTCAATGAATTCCTACGTGATGGAGACAGATATGAAATAGAACTATTTCTTGATTGTCCAATATTCAGTGAATTTCGCCTTGACTGAGACAGTAGGATTGAGGCCCGATTCAGTGCAGTTGGCGTGAATAAACTTCCTGAGACAGAACTGTGTCTTGATTCATTTGCTGACAGCGAGCCGACTCTTCCACCTCTTATAGGAGAAATGTCATTTTTGGAGGGGTTCTTATCTTGAAATGGATATCTAAAATAAGGAGTAGAACTGTTATTTTTCGATCCTATTGAAGAGTATTCGTCACTATCATTATCGCACGATCCACAGCAGCTGCTCCTTGATGACTCAATTAAGTCAATGGCCCTTTGTTCCATTTGTACCTTTGCACACGCATCAGCAAAGAGTTCATCGAATCCATATCCCCACCTCCTTCGACAAAGAGTCAATGGTACAGGGATAACATTCCCGTCTGAGCATATAAAATCAAGGTCTGCTAGCGCTGTATTTCTTTCAAAAGCGTTCTTTCCAATAGCAATAGCATACGACGGCAGAACAGATTTGATCGAATTCACTTGCATTTGCTGAGCAACATGATAAGCATATCCAGCGAAATCCCCAGTGTGCTCTAAACTATGCGGGTGGTTGTTACGGTTATGGCTCAAGTTAGAATTAGCCGAGGTAACTGAGTTTGCACGCTTTGCTGACTCGCTTTCAAAAGTATGTAGACTGCTAGCGCTGGGAGAATTTGAGAATCTCAGTTTTTGAGCAACAGTAACTGCTTTTTTGCCGAAAAAGTTTGTAAACGGTAACGACATTACAACCAGGTTGTCAAAGTAATCAACAGAGCCGGCGGTATCCTTCATATTCATCGATCCTAGAAAGACAATTTTATGATGTGACTCCCAAACAAAGCCTTTCGATAATTTGTGAGTATAAATTTTGTGTAGGCATGATATCTGCAGTTTTGTCCATGTATCCGTTCGCACATTGAAAACATATGAAGAGATTTTCTTTTGGTTTGCTATGAACCCAATCACTAATATGTTCTCTCCAAAAACGCCTATAGTGGGAAATTCCAGGCTCGATATATCTTTTATATTAAAATTGTTATTGTGCGAATATCTCACACCTTTGGAGCTATTTGTAAAAACCAAGATAGGCTCAAACTCTTTCAAATTGGGTGTTTTTGAAAATCCAAAAAGTCTTAGATCATTGGTATTTGGACATAGTTCACAATGAAGTGCGTTCAGCGAATGCCTTATTTTGAGTGTCTCTTCTTCAGAGCCACCCTGTTTGGAATGTCTGAACTCTACTAAGGTGGGATACCTTTTTTCATAACATTTGAGGCTGCTCACATCAAATAAATCTGATTGCTGATGATATCGACCCTCGTTGTCAACACCTCCAAGTATGCAAATCCCTGGCCGGACTAGGGATTTATCAAATAGTTCCAGATATGGTAACATCAGCATAATATGATCATATCTTTTCAATAAAAAATCGTTGCCATTTTCGTAAATGCACTTCCATTGCCTATCAATGCTGTCAAATCTCCATAAATCGTTTAACACCTCAAGTTGATTGTCTTCGTCAAATTTAATACCACCACTGATATAAATATAATTGTCGTAAACACACATAGCATGAAACATTCGGGCTTCTGGAATTTCTGAGGGAGTCGTCGTGCTTGTTTTGTAGTGAGTCCATTTTCTGTTTATCAAACTCAATCTGAAGCATTCTGCAGATAGATACCGACTGAAATTGAAATCAGATGCCTTGGTGCCGTTATCACTATTTATGCCAAGCTTTTCATTGAAAGCCAATTCAATCGTGTCCAAAGTAAAATTTTGTGGAATATTAAGCTCCAATGTAGAACCACCAAAAACGAAAACCCTGGAGTTAAATATGTCGACAGATGCCCCTGTTCTGCAATCCAATCGTAATCTTGCATCCTTGCTATCACAATTGGGCATTTGCAATGGATGGCATTTTGTCGCAGAGAGATCAAGAATACTCATACTCTAAATGTTTTGAGTAAATTGTTCTGCTGCCTGTGCTTTGTCTGCGACACTCAGGCAGTCAAAGAGCTATAGCTCCGACGTCCATCCATCCCTATCATGGACCGTTTGGCCCTTTGTATGGTTTGGTATAAGACTGCTAGCCAAACAAAGCTGCCTTCCGCGCGGACTGACATTTCTGGAGACCCCATAATTTGGTGAAGTTTCATTAATGCGGAGGAAAAAGTTGGAAGAGAATAAACTAAAGGGAGGGGGGCCAAAATGTAGTAGTTAATGAATACAGAGGCTTGAGCAAAGCAAACAGGAATTTGACAACCGAAGGTCTCCTTTTAGTACATCATGCTTCCATTGTATCTTTTGAATGCCGTCAAGGGTGAGACTGTTGTTGTTGAACTAAAAAATGCGGGCATAGTCAACGGCACACTGGAAAATTGTGATTCCTACATGAACGTTACACTGACGTCGGCGTACGCCTCTCTTTCTGTGGATGAACCTTTCCACAAAATAGACCGTATATACATTAGAGGTACGACCATCAAATTTTTCAAAATGGGTAACGAGTTTATCGAGAAATTTAAGGAGCAACAACAGAGAGAGAAGGATCACTCTAATTACCGCAACAACAACAGGCAATACAACAACCACAGACAAAACAAATATAACAACCAAAGACGCAATAATGGAAATTACAACCAGGCCAACAATGCTAATAATAGATGGGGAAATAACAGTAGAGAAGGAATTGAAACTAGAAATTAGATCAATTGTTCTTTCTCATAATATATTATTAGTTATATTTTGTATACTATGAAATTTATATATAACTCGGGTATATTAGATTCTTATAATCCTCTTAATGATTTTGCAATCTAAGAACAAAGGCCGTAATAAAAATGCAGAAGAGTTTTAGTATTCTGCCTGAATAAGCATATTTGGTCATAAAAATGGACTCCATCCCATGAAGATTAATGCCAAATTTTTAGGGTCTACTGCCTCATGAATTAATTCTCTGACAACAGCTTCGTTGCTAAGTCCTTTAGCAATGAGCTTTCTTTTAACAGTATCAATCGCAGCATTTGCCTCGGAACCTGTGTCTGTCTTAATAAACTCATCGAAGCCTTTATCACTTTCATCGTTGTTAAAATAAATCTGTTGCAGTTTCTTTTTTCTCAATGGTGACAACGTCCACGAATACAACGGATCATACTTTAAAACATCGAGAATACCGCAAATATATTGGGTATTATTTCTTAGCACTTTGAGAACGTGCTCGCAGCTCTTACTGAACATGCCGTTCACTCCTGCAATGCCCAATCCATCGACAATATCACGGGTTAGTCTAAATGGCACAGTTTCTGGAATCGGTAATGCCTGTCCTTGGTCGAAAGCAACCCCGAAATCGATATGAATAGGCTCACCAGATGCTTTATCAAGTAAAATGTTATTACAATGTCGATCACCAATGCCCAAAATATATCCAGTAATAGAAGTTGACGCAATTCCATGGCTGTACAAGGTTCTAGATTCATACCAAGAGTCGGATGACGTGAAATTGTTGAAAAAGAATATTCTCAAGCTTGGTGATATCTTTTGACAAATTTCCTTGTAAGCTTGGTATCTGACAGTTTTTGATTGGCCCTGAAATTCTTTCATTTTAAGACGAGCCTCGTTTATATCCATTTCATCACCCTGATGTAGAGGCTTTAAAATATCGATTAGTGGCATGGAGTTTGGTACAAATTCGAGAACACCAGATGTAGGTCCCAAAGGTAAAACGTTGTAAGTTCTAATTCGTAGCTTACGTTTTCGTGTTTCTATATTCCTCCATAATAATTTGTTAACTTTCTCAAAGACTTGCTTCATTATTGAATCTTGCCGCAGATCATCGGGAGCTTTCAAAAGCATTCTTTGAGTTTCACCAGTGGATAACACCATTTTCATGATTTTCGGGTGACTGATCCCTGAAGCTGCAATGACTATGCTATCATCAATGCGTAAAATCACTGAAAGTTTTTCTTTCCTGTAAGGAAGATGTTTTTGTACGGCAATATTTTTAACTGGAGAAGGCAGTGAAAGGGTCGGTAAAATGTCAATCCACCATCTACCATCTGGAAACTTCAATATCGATGCTTTCTTCATATTTTTCAATTTAGAATTTGCAACAGCGACAGCTTTATCAGCAAATACATCGATTGAATTTAGAATATCGGGTATACCTTGGACATTAAATTTATCAGCTGAATGATGTAGTATTTCCCATATGCTCTCGGCAACAGCTCCTCTTGAAGCAACAGCAGCATCATCTGATTCATTTTTAGTTATTATCAACGATTTAATCAAGTAAAGAATATGGAAGGGATGGGCTAGTGAAATGTTAATTATAAGTTTCTTCAGAATACTCTGAAATACAGTATTTTCGTCAAGAAGTCGTGAAGTAAGTTGATTATTCCAAGGAACAAAGCAAGAGCTAGGAAGTTGTAGAAGCTCATTTTCATCTATGTTTATATCACTGTGCTCAATCCACAAAGAGCAAAACCGATCAACATCACTTTCCATTTGATCTTTTGTATCAAGAGCAATTGATCGAAAATAGAAACCTATCGCTTTTTCAATATAAACATCCCGTTCTTTTTTCGATGCTGCCAATTCCTTACTTTTTGCTTTGTAGCGTATTTTCAGTCTATTTAAGTCTTGCAAAGCGTATCTCTTTCTTTCTTTTCGAGTCTCTTCTTGAAGAAATTTGGTGAGCGACTTGATATCATGCTCTAAATTAATTATCGAACGCCGAAGTTTTTCCATAAGGGTATCGTCCTGTTCTTTTTTAATTTGATCATCACAAAATTTGGCCATAATATGATATGTCAAGCCTAAATCATCGCATTCTCTTCCAGGAAAATCGTTCAACTGTTGAACAGTTGGCTCTATGTAATTCTGCATGATGGTTGCAGAGGTCTCTTGTTTGCATTCATCACTCCATTGCGCCAAAGTAGCGATTATGAATACGGGGCTTATTTGAGGAAGGCCATCCACCGTACTGCCATCCACCAAGTTTAATGATTTGTCTTTTTTGATAATGTCTTTTAGTGTTTCTACAGGAAATCTCGTATCAGATTGTTGCGTCCAGAATGCCTTTGCAAGGTTGAACTTAGCTATCCGATTAACAAGTATATTATTTCCACTAAATTTTTGGGTAGCAATTTGATCCAGATAAACAGATGCATTAATCGCTTTTTGAGTGAACTCTTTTTGAGTCATCAAATGATTGTAAACGTGTAATTCACTCACAACTCCAAGCCAGCATTTTTCGGCGGGTATATAAAGATATGGATGATCACCAGGTTTCCCAAAATTGCTCATTAACTCAAGTAAAGAGCGCCTGCCTAGAAGAAGATTTTCAAATTCACTCACAGTGGCACTCTCAAACCAAGTGGTCGAATCATGGAAATTCTTCAAGTGCTCTTCAAAAAAGGATTCATCCACTGCTGTCGTGGTCTCAAAAATATTGCACAAACTAAGAGTCCTGACCCAAGATTCTAAAGATTCGGTAGATGTAGAAGCTGGTTTCTTAAATAGTTTAATATCTGTTTTAACTAATTTCTCAATCGATTCCTCACATATCTTTTTAGATCCAAATGGGAAATCTTTGATTTGCTTTAAAATTGAGTAAATGCATTTATTTTCACTCAAGAAATCATTAGACGCAGAAATGTCCCATTGATTTAATTTCCACAGTTGTTCATAAAACATATCTGAGTAAGATCCTTTCTCATTATTCGACAACTCATTGAAATGCTCACTCATAATATTTGAGACACCGGACCAGCCTAATTCCATCATACCTGAAGTTATGTTAGACACACAATTTACTCTGTCATTGTTACCTTCTAGAAGGCTGGATTCAAACTTTGCATTATTGAACATCATCTCTCCCCATTTTAAATCATTATTTTTGAGTATTTCAAGACCGTAGCACAATTCGGGAACGATTGGCAAACCAAACACTAAATCCTTATCTTCTATGCCCTCGTATGCTTCCTTCAAGTATTTGTTGTAGATTGGATTATTTAACACTTCTTCTCTTGTTATGAAATCTACACTGCTATAATAATCTTCAAAAAGCATCAAAGCAGCTTTATTTTTCTTGATGTACAAGGCGGCTTCATATATCGGAGGAATATCAAAATGGCGAGATATATTCACAAATTTATCATTTCCATTTTTCGTTCCGATGCGAATTAGTAAAACGAGTTCGACAAATAATTGAATTGCTTCTTTTGAAACCTTTTTCATGTCCTCCTCAAAAAAATCATGAACCATCCTTCCTATCAAATTTCCACGTTTGATTGGCTGGTTTTCAATGAAATAAAGCACTAAAGGACAAAAACATTTAAAGGAAAATGATGAAATGTGACAAATGTAATTTGCTAGTAAAATGATTATCGATGTATGGGAAGAGAGTTCGTTAATGATGGAAAATAAAATTTGAGTAAGCCATTTTTCCAATTTATAAGCCCTAATATTGGTAGAGAATCCATTTAATGCTTCTTCCAATCCATGCCGGTAATATGTCAAGTTATCATTTTCCACCTGGTCAATCAAGAGGGAGCACATGTAATTGCCCATTGGATAAATGAAATTTTCAAAAGGTTTGAATAACTCGTCATATGAGACATATGATGTGATATCTTCCTGTAGAACATTCTTTTTATACAAAATCACACCAATAATAGTCTCAAAACAATATCTGGTCCTGGGATTGGATGATGGAAGGTCTGTTATCATCAGTTCAAATATTATATCCAAAGATTTCACAATCTTGTTAAATTCAAAACTACCGTTTTGTCGCATCATGTAGCTATCGTACTCAAAAACCCTACGCTCGGGTATTCTCCCTGTAAACTGATAGTATATGCCCAAGCATTTACCAATCCACAAAACCATTGGGCTTGAAAGCTCGTCGGCAAAATTCACTTTGATATCGTAAAGATTTTGAATGAATCGATGATTCATAGAATGATGCATATTATCATACTTTAGTAATGGCAAAGAGATACTTTTTTCGAACAAAAGGGATAAATATTTGATCAGAGTATATGTATTCTTAGTATCTTCACATGATGTGTTAATAAACTCTACTAAATCAGGAACTGGGCACCTATCATCATTATCGAGAGTACTTAGACCGAAGTTAAGCATTTTAGTATACTTTCCCATACTCATTTCAGGTTGGAATCTAGAGAAACTTTTGTGAAGATTAGATATCTGACGACAATGAGGGCCATTCATAAGACAAGATAAGATCAAAACCCAAACTTCTATCGAAATATTTGAAAGAGATTCACTGTTCTCACACAAAACACAATTTAAAATGCCAGCAGCATCATCCATCAAGTCTTTATTCTTTAAATAGGGTGTCAAACTTCTTGTGATAAGCTCGCATACACGAGCATTTGCAAAACCTGTAGAACCTATCATATAAAGCAGTTTAAGCCTACGCATATGCATCTTTTTTTCCATGAGCAATATTGAAGAATCAATTAAAAGCAATATCTTGGAGGCTAGATGATATACAGTTGGCACGGTCCATATTTCCTCAACCTTGCAAATGTCTGCAAAATAGTTTATCATGTCGATGCAATTCTTGGGTTTGATAGAAAGCTCGTATTCGTCTAGAAATGCAATTCTTTGTGAATTTTCCAAAAAAAGATCGTTTTGATGGTTTTCATTTTTAGTATTCTTAAATATTTTTTTAAGCTCATTTTCTGAAGAACAATCACAAAATCTAAAAAGCTGGAATATAATGAGTAAAAACTGCTCCGCCATATTTGCTTTTAATGTTCTTGAAGAAGTAAAATATTTTTCAAAAGATTTGAAAATTTTGTTTTTAATCCCTCCTTTTGTCCACGATAGGGTAATTGAAAGGGCCATTGAATCATTTACCACGGAAGATTCTTGCATATTTGTTATTTTGGATATTTTGGGAACTACAGATTTATGGTTGTAGGCTAAAGACAATGCAGCTATCTCTTTATAACTTGCAAGGAAAAAATCATCTAAAGATGAAAATTCAAAAAGCTCAAAAGGGAACTCTTCAATTGAAAATTCAAAGCTTCCCCAGCATTTAAAAAAAACCTCTTTGAAGTTCCAAAATAAAGCATGAACGCTGGAAATATTGTTGGTAGTAATTATGGCACGAATTGCGTATGGCAAGTAAAGATTTATCTGGGCATAATTTGAAATCTCGAGAAGATTACAAACTGTGGCAACTGCCAGAGTTTCCGAAGCTGCAGAAACCCTGGTCATAAAAAAGCAAAATGTTGCTGATGATTCCATGCTCTTCTGAGGATCCTTGAATGATTTCACAAATGAACTATATATATCAAATTTATCACTTTGGGTATTTCTTATGAAAAATTTGATCGAATCTCCCACTTGGCACTTATTGAAGTTAGAAAAAGCAGTAAATATTTCAGTCGTAATAGCCCAAATCATCTTTTCATCGACTTCATATGTTAACATATTGAAGTAATTTAAAATCTGCAATGAGAAACAAAAGTATTCGATTAAAACTGATTCTGTGTAAAGCATATTTTTTCTGTAAAGGTTTGTCAGATACTCATAAACTGCCTTACCATCTGAATTAATGCCAGGAGTTTGCGAGTGCATCCATCGTTTGCAAAAGATGCTAAATGTTTTAGTTATTAAAATAAGCGAACACTCATTCGTCTTTGTCATATGGTCTTCTAATAAACAAGTCAAATGGTTGAACATAATATCTATAACTTGTTCTGAAACCCCAGCTACATTCTTCGTTTCTAAAAATTGAAGAATCACGAGCTGCGCCGCAATATACTGAAATTTAGATTTAATCCTCGAAGTAAAATCTAGTGTTGTTTCTAGGGCATTCTCAACGTCATCATGCACAAAAGAAAGTTTCAAAAATAATTTAGTTGCTTTTTGCTCTAAAGTAAGATCATGACTTAAGTTTGCAATATTGTAAACTGAGTAGTTAGGAAATGATTCGTCCGAGAGTTCAGACTTGGTTGTCGGCATAAACGAGTCCAATAATTCGAATTCAAGAGAATTAAAGCTTTTATCAGTTGAACTTAGCTCACAAAGTGATGCCTCCATTAAATCAGAAAACTCTATAATATTTGCTACTTTTGATACCCAAGCTTTACGCTCAATGGGAACATCATTAAATGCATCAAATAGATTATGCAAGAGTATATGAAAGGATTTATCATTCTTCTTATTTTGGAAATAATCTTTCAAATTTATAGTAAACCTTTCAACAGTATCCGTGTAATCCATATGAGGTTCATTGAGAAAAATGCACATTGCTAAACACCATTCTATTGCTCGTCTGTCAATGGCTTGATCAATTAAAGACTCCATGAAGTTAATGAAAGAAAATCTTACTCTAGTTCTAGTGACATCATTTGTCACAAGAGTCTCTTCTTTAATATTTAAACAGGGATTCAACCAGACAAGTTGTGAATCAACAACACGGCTTTTCAAAATGTATTCGCTCAGTCTTGCTTGTTTTGCAATTTCAAGGCATATTTTATTAGAGTGACCATCATATGTGTCTTCCATATTGCTCATGTCATGAGCGGATATGTCCAAGGATCCCAGTTCGGATATCCAGCAGACAAACATTGTTATAGAAAAAATGTCATATGCATTACACAATGTTGAAAGTTGTTCGATCTTACCGGTAAACCAATATGAAATTTTATGGCTGTATAACTGAGGATCAAAGTCTCTTGAAGAGTTATTAAGCTTTACATTTTTGAATTTGAAATTCTTGCAAATGTTAATAGTGGTTGACCAAAACAAGACAGATTCATAACAAAGTTTAGCCGGTCCATTAATTTCTGAAAGGTCTATGATATTTTCGTACTGTTGAATAATAGTTTTATCAAGGTGTGTCATCTTAGGCCCAGAGGAAAAGTTATACAACGAGAAATGTGATAGAAAGACGCAAGACAACTTGCAAATATTTGGATCTTTCAACAATTCTAAACAATATTTTAGAAGCTTATTAAAAGTAATGTTGGCGGCATCGTCACTCTTTTCAGTCTGGAGATCAACAGGCCTTTCATTGCTCAAGTTTGCAGTTATAGAATAAAATATATTGATGGAAAATAGAATCCAAAATTTTAGTTGATTTTCTGGTCGTTCAAATACTATCATAAGTTCATCTAATATTTGAACTCTATTTGATAAAATGGAACAAAGAAGTTTATCACCTGTGATAAGTTCTTTTTTTGACGATATATATTCAAAGAAGAATGCCAAAAGTTGCGATATGGTAATCGTTAGAATACCATTTTTGAACGGATCATCGACCAATAGAGATAAAAGGCAGTCTAATGGATTTTCAAAAGATTTGATATGGTCTGACAACTGAAATGTTGAGCCCAATCGCAACCCTGTGATCCTTAGCCGCTTCGACGCATTGGTAAAATTGGCATCTGGAGCAGCATTAACAAATTCAGTTTTTAATTCATAAAAGCTTATTAGCAAGCATACCAAACCAAGTCGAAGAAGCCATGGGGTTGAATGGAACCCTTTCCGTAAATACATGAATCTAGCCGAAAACAAATTGTTCTTTGAATGAATGTTGGGAAAAATATGAAGACTGACTGACTCGGTTTCAAGTTCCAACGGTTTGCTTAACGAATTATCATTGAATAAGTTGAGCCCAATCTCAATAACTTTACTTAGATCATTGATTTCTTGGATTGATGAAGTATTCTCGATCTCGTTGCCATACCATCGTTTCCTTTTTTTTGTCATCTTAGGAGCAATTGGATCATTAACAAAGCTGCCATCCAAATCTGACAAAAGTAGACTCTCATCTGCTTCTGATGATGGATTGATAACGGATTGTAATGCCTCGGATCCGAGTTTTTCTGAGGATATACCCACTTTAGGATCGGGAGCGGTACTTTCATCACTTGCATAAGAATTTCCGCTATCACCAAAGTTTTTGGAAACTCTAGTAGGTGAAATATACGGGCCAATTAAGTTAAAAAATATTGCTAATTCAGACACCAACTTTCTAGAAATAATAGTTTTTACCTCGAGAATAAACTTGATTCCAAGTCTATAAAACGCACGACATAAATTGATGTCAGTAGCCGCCATGTCTATCATACATTTATTCATTATTTTGAAAACAAAAATTAAAGACTCTCGTTCACGTTTGCTGTCCTCAAATATGTTCTTGAAATAGCTCGATAAGATTTGATAAAACTTAAGATAGTATTTTCCACCGGTTGTTGCCTTTGCACTCTGAAACAAAATCGTATTTGAAGTGTAGGATGGATTCAGGATTTCGTAAACTGATGTGAAAAGCTCAACTAGTAAGTTTTCATTCTTGGAAGAGTTTATTGTATCAGAAACTAACGGCCTCAAGCATTGTATTGATACATTCAAAATTGATTCGGAAGTAGTCAAGTACAAATGGTCCCTGAAACATTGAATTTTCAGCAAGTGATTCAATGTTTTCACGCAATTCAATGCTGTCGGATCAAATATCTGGATAGATGAATCTACTGGGTTATAGGTCAAATTTTTTAGTAGAAGCTCGATCAGTTTTTCACTCTGTTTTGGTTTATATAACGTGATAAACTTCTTTGTAGCCCATATTTGGATAATTACCGATCTCAATATTGACGAAGCTTTATTCAATCTGACTTCAACAATGGCATTTGTATTGGCTTTTTCAAAAATTGTTCTTTCAGTGTCAATGTAACAAGAAAGGGATTCTACCAATTTGATTAGTATATCACGGTCAAACGCATGCTTGGTTGATGTAGAATTGAGATTTATATCTTGAAGCTTTTCAAGGGCTTCATTTCTTTCACGAATCTTGCTTGATGATAATGAGTCTTTATTCGTTTAAATAGGGCTCGTATGTAACTGAAAATTGTTAGTATCAATGTTGATCAAATTCTAGTACAACAAAGTGAATGACACCGCAATGGACCACCTGAAATTGGAAACGTACAACATATGGAATCAATTGAACTCCTTAGCATCTGCAAAAAAGACTAGTTTGAGTGAAACAAAAAATTTTATTTGGCGTCTATGGATTAGCATATATATGACTTCAAGAAGTCCTAAATTGTGCACAAACTAAGCGTGCATTTCATCGCATCAATACGGGATTCGTTGCAGTGAGGGACAAAAATATTAAGCGATAAATTGAGAAAAAACATGAAACACGGACCCCTGCAGTTCTAGCATCCTACATGTTGTTGTAACTCGATCAATCCATTTATTTTACTTGAATAACGAATTAACGGTTTATTATGTTATACAAAGATTTATATGCACTCCTTGCACTTATGATATTATCTAATTAAGTCGGGATCAAAAGACTTAAACAACAACACCAGAGTTAGAAGCAATTCTTGGCCATAAATCAGCACATTCCTTAGCGACTGGACCAGTAATAGCAGAACCTTTCATTTCACCCTTTGGGTTAACAATGACACCGGCGTTGTCTTCAAAGTAAAGGTAGGTACCATCTCTTCTTCTCCATGGCTTGGATTGTCTGATAACAATAGCTGGCATGACCTTCTTTCTCAATTCTGGCTTACCCTTCTTGACTGTAGCCATAACCATATCACCTGCAGAAGCTGCTGGCAATCTGTTTAATCTAGCACCGTTACCCTTGACAGCCATAACGTATAAGTTTCTTGCGCCAGAGTTGTCAGCACAGTTCATAACTGCACCAGTTGGTAATGCAAGCTGTAGTAAAAAAAAAGGTGATGATTTCAGTAATCAGAAAACCACGTTAGTATGATGTTCATATTTTTAGTTATTTGAGCTAATCGCAAAAAAGAACTTGTTTACAGGGAAAAACATGAGACAAATTTTGCAGTTTCGGAAGACATTTGTTTGAAAAGCATCAATACAATAATAATAACAAGGTAAATCAATAGTGAGGAATCAGCACTTTCACTTATTGTATAATGCATATTGAGCATCATGGGAAACTTGAACGGAATACACCTTTTTACTCATTTGACACAATGTATTCGACATAATCCCAGGTAATCGCCTTTTTATTGAAGTACACCGTTTCAACAAAATATTCATCCATTTCAGTAAAGATTATCCATTATTGTTCTTGCAAAAGTTTGACGCTTTTTCCAAATTTGCTTCTTAGAGGTATTGCTAATCACTTTTACAAGAAAGTACTAGCGCAATCATTCATTCAATAAAAGAAATCTTCTAGTTGTACATATATTATCTTGATGATGTATCTTGTACACGCCGTTGGCCCTTGTGATCTTCTTCACTTTCCCTTTGTCTCTCTTACTTTCCTTGTTTCGTTTCTTCGTTAGAGAAAAATGATACGTACTGACATTCTAAACTTAGTACCTTGAGCACCGGAACCAGACATTTTGCTATATGTATATGTATTTGTTGTAGAAAGATTCCAAACAAATGTTGATTATACTGTTAATACTAGTGTCCGATTATCGTCGTTTTCTCTACATAGATTTTTTTCACTACCTGGCTCCCTCTCTCGCACCTACATCGCAGGAGGATTCTCGGAGGATCCTCCCTCACCTTCTCGCCTCCTCCATCCGCACTCGCAGTCACACTTTTCTTCTCCGAGACAAGACGCAAAACTTTTTCCCACGCAAGCGCCTTCGCACCCTCATTCTAAGCACGTGCTTAGAATCCGTTAACCCTTCAAGACTCGGAGTTTCTTCTTTCTAATTGCGGGGTATGGGGTCCGGTGGCTCGAACATGTCAAACTTCGAACATCTTACCTATTAAAACATTACGTTGATCTCTACATAAAGGAAGTATACATACATATATATATACTGTTATTTCTCTCTAGAAGGAGAGAAGAAAGAAGAATAAGTAAGAAGAAGCACAAGGAAAAAAAAGAGTATTCGTTATATACTTACCAATTCAAAACCAATTTCATGACGTTCTGAAACGTATCACAAAAAGTTACCGGCCCCTTCTTTTTCTTGAAACTGTATTTCAAAACCATGTGATGATGATGTGACGCGAAAGAAAGTACGGAAAGAAGATTAACACCAAATAAATAAGGAACAGAAAGAAATAAAATTATGAAAAAGAAATATCATTCAATTCGGTCTCTATCATATGCCAACTGAGAGGAAAGAGGGAAGAAAAAAAAACTAAATTGATGCACCATTATTTTGACTATCAGTTAACACCGTACAATTCGTGCAAATATTCTTGAACATAACATGCTGACCTTTTAAACCTTCTTTCACTGTACTTTTGGAAAATTGTCCTATGATGAGTCTCTGTGGATATGCAGCATTCTTCTAAGATTTCTGCAAGTGGGATCAATTGTTCAGCTGTGTAGCCTGTGTAATAGACATGAGCCTCTGTCCAGTCACCACGTCCAAGCATTCTTCTAGATAGAAATTGAGCGCCTGCTGCTAACCAACTTGGAGGTGATGCCACAAAACGGGCATCCATTATTGTGATCTCTAAGAAATACTTAGCCAGCGTTCTGATTTCGTTATCATAATCATCAGCTTTTGATCCACGCCTTAGAAATGACATTGGACCAGGCCAGCCAAATTCAAAGCCAAGAACTTCAACCATGAATCTTTCAGCTCTCAAAAATGATTCTCTAGGGTATTGATTTCCCACCATATACACCATTTGAGAAACCGTGGGAACATTTATTTCTTCATACTTTGCAGCTATAAATAGTGCAACAGCACCACATAGTTGAAACCTTGATAAAGATATGGTTTTTTTACTGAGGAATCTGTCTATAATATTCACTGCAAGATAGAGCGTTTCAGGTAATAAATTAAACCTTGAATGAAGTTGAACCAGCCAATCCATCAATGTTGCTCTATGTTCCCAAAGAAGGTCATCTTGAACTTCTTCTATGTACCTTGGATTCGGTTTGTACTTTACTTCCAACGAATGTAAATAGTTAAAGATGCGGTTACCATATTCGGCAACCATCGTAACGTCATATGTATCTTCATCATTAGGATCGAGGGTATCACGGGAAAATTTGGAATAAACTCTGTCAATTTCCTCCTTTATTGAATCAGTCAAGATTGGGGATAAGGGTTCGTTATAGATCATATCGTCTTCAACATCCTCGTCTTCATCCTCGACGTTGTTGTCCAGATCAAAATTCTCTTGATCATTGTGAACTTGGTAATTGCTATCGATGAGATTGGATGTTTCCATTACATCATCGGACTCTGGGGAAGATTTGGTAACTGTTTGGTTGTCAATCAAGACGGGTATCTTAGATTTCGTTTGTTGTTGTTCATTTTGCGAAGAGGGGAATTGGTGGTTGTGATGCTGTTGAGAGTTTAATGCGTTATCAGGAACAATGCCGAGCACAGTCCGTGACCGTGTTTGATTTGATGAGGCTTGATTTGGGTTCTGTTTCAAACTGGAGCTTGCGTCTCCACTTAGTTTTGACTTTAATGCTTGATTGTTATTCTCATCATTCACTACCTGAGGTTTAACTGAGGATCTTCTTAGCATTTTGTTATGGATTTGTAATTATTTATTAGTCACTCTATGAAATCAAAAGTGAGTTCTGGTTAATGGCAGAAAGATCCAAATAGAACACGAATGAAAAAAAAATTAATAAAGGGTATGAATAGAGCCAGGAACGAAGACAAAGAAACTCAAGGAACAAGGAAGCAAATGGATGGTATATCTTAGAGCTGAAAACCCGCAAATTCAAAAAGGGGGTTTTTTAATGGATGACAGATCAATGGATGGAAAAGAAAAATCTCGTGAATCTTTTCAATCAATCAAGAAGAAAGTATCTTGTTGAACTGGGCAAGATGTAGGCAGGTACAAAGAAATGTAACGAGTGACTGCAGCGGAAACCTAGAAGTGTGATCTGTAACTTGTATTTGTAAACAAATAAAATTACCTATACGGAATAGTTCCTTTGTGTGGTGCTATTCTCGTGACGATTGGTCGACTACTGCTGTAGAGATGAAGTGTGCTTGTCTAACGGTAAAAGCAAAAGGGTAAAAGTGTCGAAGGAAGAAGAAAAGCACAAGCAAACGAACGGACGTCAACAATACGATCTGTGTTTGTGTGTTTTCCCAAACTAAAAGTAGAAAGCTTCTCTGTATGGAGATGCCCTTGCGAAGTTTCCTAACAAAATTTTACGTGGTACTGCAATCGGTGGATACCTCCGACTGATAAAAATATAGCTACTTTGGATAGTGGGACTCCAGAAGGAAAGAACCGATTCCAGTTTCCCAAAGCACCCTCTCCGTCGTAACAACCACGCAAACAATAACAACAACACCTGTCAGAACAATGCCCCAGGACAACCTTCGCCTGTGTTCGTGTTGACGTTTGCCCCCATTGGGCATTTTTTCCCAGACCCTCTGTCGCGAGGCACACGCCGGCCAGAGCGCGCTCCCTCCCTCACCCGGCCTCTTTTGCTTCGCCACCACACCGCGACGGGAGAAAACGAGCGCTCCCTGCGTTTCTCGGCAGCCAGTGAGACGGGGGGCAACACGCCCCCGTCCGTGGGAGAATGTGTGTGGCCGCCTGAGGAGGGCCGTGCAGAGCTGGTGACCACGGGGCGTCGCGTGTTTCGGGGTAGTTATGTGTGCGATGGCGTAGTTAGTGATGACGGACGGTTTCTTGTCTGCCTCTCAAGTGCCTGGAAACGTTAGGTCCAGTTGCTCTCTCCCAAAGAGGCAACATTTTTCCCGTTGATTCATGTTGGCTGCTTAGGTAAGCGCGCTGATAAAAAAATTTTGAAGATGCATTGTATAATTTTTCAATCAATTTTCCATGATTGAAGAATGAAAAAGGAAGAAGAAGAAAGAAAAAGCTTGGAAAAAGGGCAGGTTCTGCTGCTACACACCTAAACGATGCCATTTATAGACAGAAAGAAATATATTGAGGAGGGAGACCTGGTTTTGGTGTACGTTTCCCGAACGATCATCAAACCTATATATGTGAAAAGTGGTGAGTCGTTCAACACAAGATTTGGCTCCTTCCCACATGCGACGATGATCGGTCTTGAGTTTGGGTCGCAGATCACCACTCCCAAGGACCGTGGATTTGTGTATCTTCTGCAGCCGACCCCGGAGCTCTGGACGATGTCGTTGCCGCACAGAACGCAGATTGTCTACACGCCGGACTCCAGTTACATCTTGCAGCGTCTGGACGTACGGGCCGGTTCTAGGGTCATCGAAGCCGGAACAGGGTCCGGATCTTTCACCCATGCTTTCGCAAGAACGGTGAACACGGAGGGCCAGCTATACACCTTCGAATTCCATGAGTCAAGGTACGAGCAGGCGAAAGAGGAGTTCCTCAAGCATGGCTTGGAAAACACAATCATAACCCATCGTGACGTATGCACGAATGGATTTGACATTGATAGCGTGACTCTGGACGCAGACGCCGTCTTCTTAGATCTTCCCTCCCCTTGGGAAGCGATCCCCCATTTGAAATCTGTCATTGCCAGTGATAGACGAGTCGGCATCTGTTGCTTCTCCCCCTGTTTTGAGCAGGTTGTGAAGACAGTGGAATCATTACAGAAGGAGGGATGGGCAGAAATAGAGCTCACAGAGACTCAAGGACGCCTGTACGAGTCACACAAGGCCATGAAGAGAGAGGTAGACGACGCCGTGAAACGGCTAAGATTTGTGAAGGAAAAGCAACGGGAGGGTCTTGCCTTGATCAAGGCAGGCAAACGTCCGAGAAAAGATGACAATGACGGCCAGCCAAAGGAAAGGGACTACGGTTTCAATCCATTTGGAAGGGGCAGACGTATTATCGAAGGTGAAGAAGGTTTCGAATGGTTTAACGTGAGTAGACTCGAATCTGAAGTGAAAACGCACACCTCATACTTGGTTTTCGCTTTAAAGATGCCTTTACCTGAGAGAAAGGAATAATCAAGTTGGCGATCTGTATATTCATCTCGATGTATTCTACCTATTCATTTCACAATACTAATTGCAATTGTTAATACTAAAAATTCTTACTCGTCACAAGACAGTTACTTTCTAGTGGCGTGACCAGGTAGGGAATAGACTTAATATCCCCGATTTTCAAGCCAAATTGAGTCTCTCAACATCTGCCTGAGTAGCTTCCTCACTTCTTATATGCTTTCCCAGTTTTTGCCGGTATGCCGATTGTTAATGGGTGAAATGTAATTAATCACCTCGATAAATTCAAGTTTTAACTATACTGACCTAAAGTTGTCTACGTGGATCCTGGCAGCTGGATTAACTTGTTTGGTTTTCTAAAATCACATACCGTTAAAGCCTTATGTTTCCCACTATCACCGTGATCCTGTAGATGTACATATAGTGGCTGCTTTTGATTAGGTTTTGTTCATTTCTGTTATTTTCAAGCTAACTCGAGTTATTTTCCTTTTGTACATATTAGCTATCTAACTATTTGAAATGAATCCTTCATGTGTGTTAACAAAAGAAACATGCTAGAAACAATCTAGGTCGGGTTCAAAAATGTTGCTTCTTCTTGAAATAGCATCCTATTGAGCCAATTGTCCATCTGCCATGCGGTACGCATCGAAATATGCAGTGACGAGACGGTACCGTATGCTCCAAATTCAACAGTGACGAACCATGAGTTACAGTTAAATACTACACAGCTTAATACGTGCTTGGGAGTAACTGAAAATAATGGTACCTATGTTATCAAACTTCCGGATGAAAATAGGCCATACATTGTCTATCCACCACAAATGGGCTTAAAGCCTCTTTACGAATGCCTTGGGAAACAGGATGTCTCGTACCATGTATTTAGTATCCGAGGTAACAATATCTTACCCGACGATTTCAATGAGGTACCAGATGAAATGATCCAGTGGGAGAACAAATGGATCATGAACAATGACTTACAGCTTGCAAAGATGGGATGTTATGGGCCAATAAATATTCTGCTGATCGGAATATCCATACTGCTAGTATTGATATGGCTTGCAACTGTAATATCCCCTAAACGACCTTTCGTCAAAGGAGTTAATGCTTACTCCAAAATAATCATACAAGAATGACAAGGTAACAGTAAGGACTCCCGCAAAACCCTTTAATGTGGCAGTAGTTCCGTAGTGTTCATACGGGATTTTTGTACTAATTAATCCTCATACATAATAATTTTTTTCCGTACCCTTAACGAAGTATGTCAACCTATCTCAAGGGATATATAAGCATAACCTGTTCGCGTAGGCTCTCGGGGAAAGCTGGATAATTTTACACCCGCTCTCTAACATGTCCTTAAGCCTCTAAACTGTCAATCTTTACTTCTACAAAATCAACTTGGTCACTACATCCAATTCTCCAACGATGGTGCTGCTTCAGACAGGAATGCCATTAAGATTGGCTACTAAAAATCTTTTGGGAGAAGTTCCCAACTTACGATTCCTTTCCACCTTAACTCAGTTGACGAAGCCAAAACTTAAATGCAACATTTTACGGTCTAATCCGGGCCTGATCCCACAACTAACTTACACCTCGCAACTTAAAAGCAATATATTGAGAAAATTTAGCACATCATCTCAATTTCTTGATTATTACCGTCGCCCAAAGAGTACCATCATTGGAGGTGGTGTATTGGGACGCTTGTGGTCTCGCATACCTGATAGTGTGAAGCTTTTCACCGCAATCGGACTTTCGGCATATCTCTTCATTTTTGTCGCTGTTCCGGTCTTTGTCATTGTGGTGCCACCATTAATTCTTGGTGGTGCATTATTTGTGTGGTTAGGTAGATTTTTGAATAAGAGGCAAATGAGAAAAAGATGGGATGCAATCACTGATTCCACCTTGGTCTATAACCCACATATTTCCAAGCACGCACTGCTTGTTCCTTCGCCAGAACAAATAAATGCTGATTTGGCAAATTTTGAAATGAACAGAATTGTAGACGCCTTCTGGAATAACGAACAAGGAATCAGTGACTATTTCAAAGTGAAAGACGTCGATAACTTAGCACTCGGAACTTTGGAAGCCGTTCAATACTCTTATAATTCCGACAGCGTTGTTTTTGCCGACGACTTCCAGATGATGGTTACTCAGCAGAGAGTTTTGTACGATAAATCTCAAAGCGAAGAACTAGCGGAGGCCATCCTAACTTTGAAGTGCCTCGATCCACCTAAATTTGAAGATATTGATCCGAGTGCAAACATAACTAGAGGTTTGGTATCAATTGAGATCATCCCTTCACAGCTATTTGCCAAGGAATTTGTATTGAAAACACCTTCAGTAAGTACCAAGGACCATGATGACGATAATGACGGTTTTGATGACGGTTTCATCAATGTCAAAGGTAAGACCACCATCCTATAGTCTTTCCTCGTCCTTCTCTGTAAATAGTATAGTAATTTTCGGCATTATTTGTTTTACGATTTACGTGGTATTATACAATATCATATAGAGTATTACCAGCTTAATTATTCAGTGGATCTAGGTTTCTTCTTCTCTGCCTCGGCTTCCTTTTCTTCTTCTATTTCCTTCACTATTTCTTCAATTTCTTCGTTCGTCAGCTCTCTTGGGGCAGCTCCTGGCTTCATAACTGACAATTCGATATTCTTGGCACCTGTCTGAACAACCTCTAATAAGCCTTGGATGGCCAATTTGATAGTTCCTGCCTCATCCAATGGCTCCTCGGTTGGGTAGTTTTTCTCTAAGAATTCTCTCACGGTCTTACTACTTCTTCCAATCGATTGTGCTTTCCATGCCGAAAATATTCCGGAAGGCTCTGTCTGGTATAACTTTGGAACCTTATCATTTTCATCAAAACCGGCAATCAGTGTGGAAATACCAAATGGTCTGGTACCACCACTCTGTGTGTATCTTTGCTGAACTCCTGCAACATATCTAGTCAAGTACTCGACGCTAACAGAATCTTCTAAAGTCAATTTGTGTGATTGTGCCTCTACCCTGGCCTTATCTATCAATACTCTGGCATCAGCATTTAAACCGGCAAAAGCAAGCTGGATGTGGTAATCGATCTTGTTGATTTTGGTTGGAGTGATTCTAGGATCCTGGAGCTTCAATGTAGTTCTTCTCTCGCAGGCAAGCACAACGGAATCAGCTCCTTTCACACCCACTGCACATGTTCCTCTTTTCACAGCTTCGAGAGCATACTCCACTTGGAAAACATGGCCATCAGGACTATTTCATAGATGAACTTTTATCGAAAGAGAACAAGTAAATGTTAGTATTGCCAAACGTATTAAATCGGGATCCCTCGCCGTTGCCATAACTCTAAACATACCTAAAAATGGACAATGCACTATCGTATCCACTCATTGCTAAATGTTAATCTGTAATATGTTTATCTTTTTGTCAACAATGTTGTCACTGTGACTCCCTGAGGCGGACCTCTGGATGAAGTGTTGAATTTGCCTTCACGAGAAGTAAAGCGAATCTCTCTCGCCCTGGAAAAGATATGTGGACAGCCGAGGCCTCTAGTGCGGTAGAAACTGAGAAATTTCAACATGTCTATCTTCCATGCGACTTTCTTCTACACGCGTTGGGAAAAGACTTGTACCGTCAGAAGCCTCCACCCATATGAAAAGTGATGTCAAAAGACAATGTCCAGAATAAGGAGATGATGGACAACGGAAAAAATATTATATCGGAAAGTGGAAAGGGGAAAAATCAAGGCAAAAAAGTGAAAGGAAAAGTAAGCAAGACACCTAAAGTACCGGGAAATGTTCCTAAAAAAGACCATTATCATAGAGTGACCTATCTTTACAAGGTGGGTTCGCTGATGTTATCCAAGCAACTTGAGAATTATGATGAGGAAATGACTAACAAGTCGGTGGATACATTATCTCGGATCTACTTGAATCATATGGATGTGGTGAGCAAAAAGGCTGTTCTCAAGTTGCATCCGGATATGAAAAGAACAATGTGCAAGCAGTGCTCTAGACTGTTGGTAGAGGGTGTGACATGCACTGTCCGAATGGTGAATAACTCGAAAAAGAAATTACAGCACTGCGATGTTCTGGAAATGACCTGCATTTGTGGAACAACCAAGCGATTTCCTGTCGGTAGAGATCCTCAGTACACATTGTTCTCTGAGAAAGAGTCTGTTTTGTACGAAATGGCGGGGAAATCTGCCAAATCTTCTTGAGATTTTTTTTCTACTTTTGCTTTTTTCCAATGCTTTGCTAAATAGAACTATATAATAATTTATAGATAGAGGACCACAAAGAATACACTGTATATTAATAATACACTTCGAGAGGGAGAATAAAGCACCACGTAAAGAAAAGTCTTAGGCTGTTCTGCTGTGACCGGAGGAAGGAAGTAAAAAGTCATAAACCGTGCAGATTGTAGACGAACCCACCGCCAACAACGGCGCCTGCCTCTCCTAGTTTTCTCGTCTCTATGGTAGCCTTGGCCTTGGCCTCCTCAATCAATTTTCTTCTCTTGTTATATGTTTCGACGTAGTCCAATCTCTCCCAGCCTTCGACGGCTGTGTCCTCGGTATCGATGTCTAGGTCGCCCAACATGAGGAGATTTTCTCCACGAATAACATATATTTGCATGTGTGAGCTTTCTGCATACTGCTTTGTTTCTGGACAATATATTCTTTCAATACCATCGTGAATGACCAAGTTACCAAATTGGTCGAAGGTCCTGAGTACGCCCATGACGGCACGGCCGTCGATTAGAACTGCATTCACTTTACGGTCCACAAATCCGATAATTGCGGCAGCAGTGGTAAAAGGATAGGACTGGAGATATATGTCCTCTTGCGACATTTTATATGTTGATGGCTATTGATGTGTGGATGTATATACGGATGAAAATACGTCCTTCTTCTTTCGTGTATCTAGTTTAATGGCCCATGGGCCCCCTTCCTATACAGTGAGGAACACTGGTGCACAATTCATGTTGTCGAAAAAATGCTACGACGTAGAGCGAAAGAGGCTGGCAAGCATCGCAGCCAAGCCCGAGGGACTAGATCGGAGCAGTTAGGACGGTTACTATATGGGAAGTAGAGGGTACATATATATATAGCTATATAAAGTAAAACAAATATTCACAAGAGATGGGAGAGAAAGGAAAAAAGAAGGGCCTGGTTAAAAGACTTACAAGAATTCTCTGGCCTTTCTTCTGTACTCGTTACAATCTCTCAACCATTGTCTATAGCCTGCCAAGGAACCGATTTTCTCACCGTAGTAGTCTGGAACTGGATTGTTCATACTCTGTCTGGAGGCGTCGACTCTCATCTTGGCAATGTGTTTGAGGAAAAGCTTTTGCTTTATCCTGTAGGTGCCCATGATCTTTCTGTTTAACAGGGCGAACAATGGGTCGCCGATAACTGCTGGCCCGAACATGAACCCAACGAAACCCGTGCACATGATGGCGCCAATGTAGACTGTGAAGACGTCCAAGCCAAACAAGGTTTCGGTAGGATCGATTTCGATCTGGGACAGATACGAGAAGGAAGCTCCCATGGTCAAGAGTGCAGCGGCTACGGAGCCAAAAGCACCTATACGTCTCTGTTGCTTCCTCAAAGAAAGAAACTGTTCCCATGTCATCTTGCTAGCGAGCTCAGTCTCCTGTTTCGAAGGTTCGTAGAGTTTCTTTGCCGTGGAATTGCAACGCTTTTGAAGAGGTCTCAAGAACGCCTGTTTCTGGAAAAGAAACGAAGGCTTCATCACCCTGATACCGATGTTTCTAGTAGTAAGCATTATGTGGTGTGTGTCTGGCTTGTTATGTTTCCGGTGGAATGAAATGAAGAAACGTTCCTAATAAAACTCACCTCTTTCTCCCCTACCCATTTACGTGATCAATCAGTTTCCCTTCTGCCATTTGTAGAACACCTTCCCGGCTTGAGAGAAGCGCTAAGGTACCGGAGGAAATATCCACCCGTGCACCACTTTCTTATATAACACGTGATAAAACAGAACGTATTTTTTTTTTATTTTTTATTTTTTGTTTTTATGAAATCTATGTTGACTATGATATTATGTATTCTCTAGAACTAAAATACATTAATTTATATAAATGATAAGTGAAAAAATATAGAAAAGAATCATCTACCTCAACCCTGCCCAGAGGTACGAATACCACATATACAGATGTATATATGTATGCTTTGTTTTAAATGTGCAATCTAATTTTTGTAACCCAATCGAGAGAAATGCGCCATCTCTGTTTTTGCTGTTTAATCTTCAACGCGTTCCAAACGTTCTGGAAGCTTTTCCATTGGGAAGTTTTCAAAAATGATACGGTAGGTGACATCAAAGAGAGGGAAGTCGTCAATCTTGCCCATGTTGCTCAAGAATTCGAAAACCTCTCTACAGGTGTGCATACCTTGACAGGATTGGCCATTCAACAACTTGGCTTCAGCTTCCTCGGCAGAAACCTGGTGCTGAGCCATGTATTTACCAACCCTCACGTTACGACCACCAGAACAGGTTGTGATCAAATCTGCAACACCGGCAGACTCGTTAGTGAAGGTCGATGGTTGACAGTTGTTGAAGAACATTTGCGCAAATTGAATAATTTCAGTTAAACCGATTCTCATGACAGCAGCCTTGGCATTGTCACCCCATCCCAGTCCTTCGACGAAACCTGCAGCCATAGCCACAACGTTCTTCAAGGCACCGGCAATGGAAACACCTGCAACGTCACTGATGACTCTCACATGGAAGTATGGTCTGTGGAATAAAGCCCACAAAATCTGGTGGTCAATGTCCTTGCCCTTTCCTCTGAAATCGTGAGGAATGGTGTAGGCGACAGTAGTTTCGGACCACTTACATTGGGCGACCTCTGGAGCCAAGTTTGCACCAGACAAGGCACCACAATATATTCCCAACTCCTCAGTGATGTATGTTGACAAAAGCTTACAGCCATCTGGATTGACTTGCAAACCCTTCAAACAGGAGATTGCTCTGGACTTTGGGTTCACCTTGCCCTTGAGTTGGCTCAAGATTCTTGGCAAAAATTGATGAGGAATGTTGAAGATGATTAAGTCTGCGTCGGCACATGCTTCAACCAAGTCTGGCACGGCAACGACATTGGCAGGAAGCTTTATACCAGGCAAGTATTTCACATTTTCGTGTCTAGTATTAATAATTTCGGTTAATTTCTCGCCCTCAATGAGTTCTTCGTAGACCCACATATTCACGTCTCTTTGGAATTGGCGTGGTCTTTCGACTGTGTTTTCTGCCACAACCTTGGCAATGGTGGAACCCCAGTTACCAGAACCCACCACTGTAATCTTGAATGGGCTTTCTGGATAGTCTTCTGGGTCCAAGGTGGTGGAGTCCTTGCGGTGAGGGACGATAGTAGATGCAATGCTTGATAATCTTTCAGCTGGAGAAACCATGTTGTATTGTTTTATGTTTGATATTTTCGATATGCTAGTGTTTGTAATAGTGCTAGAGTTTGTGTTTGCTGTTGATGTAAAACTCTTATTGAATGTCAGTGTTGTAAATTTCTTGACTACTTGAGTTAAAGTCGAGATACCTTTGTTGATAACAAACATCAAAAGAGAGAAGAAAAGGAAGAAGAAGGAAAGTAAACGATAATACAGCAACCAATTGGCAACAGCAGATAACAGAAGGAAGGGGCGAACTGCGTCTATTATATACCCGTGATGCTGAAACAGAGGGAACAGGAAAAAGCAACGCACGACAAGGCAAAAGACCAACGAATGCACTGTTCACGGCGCCCGAGCGAGAAAAAAAAAGGAGTTGAAAAAAAAAAAAGCACGGTATGTGGCCGCCGCAGGGCTCTTCTCAAGGTGCAGAAACAGGAAAAGAAAGGGCTGTCTCTGCAGCAGAGTCTGGAATGACGTAAGGCGGAGAAGACAGAACGGAGACCAGAGGGGGTGTTGCAGATGAGATAACGCAAAGTATGCAGAACAGGGCGATAAGTGACGTCGTTCCCGCCTGAAACGTTTGACGTCCTGCACAGACAGACGCTGACGTCGACGGTCGTCCAGTCCGCCCACAGGCGCAAAGTAAGCAGTTGCCCCTTTCGGCCTGTGGCGCGTAATGCGTGTGCACATTTTACGTAAGCAATGACGTAATTGTCCAAAGAGGGCAAGTGATTACGCCATGGGGCGCTGTCGTCATCGCGTTTCCTGCAGCTCCTGCAGCCCCTTTTTTCCCTTTCCGGCAGGCCCTTTGCCCAAACCATACGCCCTGTCGGAATCGGGGCTGCAGTGAAAGACCGTTAGGACAGACCGAGACCCGAGTAATAGGAGATCCCAAATGGAGGCTATGACGTAACAACTATTGTTGTCATCATCCCTTTGAAGCGGTCGGTTCTTTTTTTCCGGACTACAGTCACCTTGTCTTTTCTTTTTTCCGGACTCACCATGGCCGAAGCGAGAGATAAGAAACTAACGGTATGCAGACACAGATCTGCCCGACAGATATCGCAGTTCGGAAGTTGTATTAGAGAGATATACACACAGAAGATACACATATGAAACCCATTTTGGGGCTCCTAGGTTCAGAAGGCGGGACCACCAAGGGTCGTTCCCTCGCCAACAGCTGCAAGAAGGGGAACGCCAGACACTTTGGCATTTTCTACAACAGTCCAAAGCGCCTTTCTGACAGCACTCTCTTTGGCACCACTACGGCCACTGGCAAGGCCGTCTTCGTCGATCATTTCGACATCCCCGCTGTTCTTCTTGGTCGACTCACGTCTTAGTTGTGCGTATTTCATGTTTCTTTCGATCTTCTTCGCCTTCTTCTTCGATATGACCGTGTTCGCAATGACACCGCCGGCAGTGGACACCGGCACAACCGCAGTAGTACCCTTGGCTGTCTGAATCATGGCCACAGATTGCTGCGACCGACGCTGGCGTCTCTTTGACGCAAGATGGGACTTTCTCTGGCGCGTCAGGTTGTCCTTTGGCTTGTTGATGGAGTTCTTGGATGGCATCGTTGGTAGAATATGTTGCTGTCCGCTCGTAACAGTTGCCTTTGAAGAAGGAGAGACTAAAAATTGTGTGAAAATTGTTAAAGAAAAATTTTATCAAAATTCATGTTCAAAATTTTTTTTTCTCAGGGTCGCTCGCCAGAATCGGTTAGCTTCTCCATTCGCTTCACCCTCAAGTCGTCGTTGCGTAGTGTGTTATCACTAGCCCACCCGTAGGAGACCTCTAATTGTCAGTACTGGCAACTGTCAAAGATTCCTAGCAAGACTAGTTAATACTCTAGACAATGAATGTCTTGAACTAATTGGAGCTTGGGTGGGGAATCAAAGCCCACGGTATCAGAATCTGCGAGCAACAAAAAAACGCTTTTGCCATTAGATAAGCAGGGCCAGTTGCGACATTGTTTTTGTTGTAGATACCATTTCATTGCTTAACTTTTGCACTTTTCCGGTATGTTATTCCTTCTAAGGTTATGTAGCAGTTTCCCAGAACATTATAAGTAATTATATGTTAGCCTTGCATCTCAAAAGATTACATTTCCGTGATTTTTGAGTTTTTCTTAAGAAGTTTTCTCTAATAAATTCTGAATAAAATCAAAACTTTAAGCTGCCTTCTAACTTTACTGAAAAAAAAATCAAAATATATTCTTTTTATACTAAAATAATGCTAAGAACTTCAATTCATTAAATCTCCCTACTCTAGTGCTACTAACGTAGCCAATCTTCTTACTATCCTGCTATACACCTTAAATATACACCTAAACGCTTTATTCGTCAAGCCCCCTTTTCACCAAATTCTGCTGAACTTCGCCCCTCAAATAAGCAATCATTTCCTTTGGATCAGCAGCCTTAAAAACAGAAGTACCAGCAACAATTACGTTTGCACCAGCTTCCGCTGCAACTTCGACGGTACCCTTGCCCAAACCACCGTCGACTTGGATGTTCATATTTGGGAATCTTCTTCTTAATTCCTCAACCTTTGGCATCATGTCTGGCATGAATTTCTGACCGCCGAAGCCAGGCTCAACTGTCATCACCAAAGCCATGTCCAGATGAGGAGCCAGGTCAAACAAGACGTCCACACTAGTGCCCGGCTTAATTGCGCATGCTGCCTTCATTCCGTTGGCCTTAATCAACTTAGTGAGCTCCAATGGGTTCTTGGTGGCTTCGTAGTGAAATGTGTATTGGTCACCACCAGCCTTGGCAATTTCTGGAACCCATTGTTCCGGATTGGAGACCATCATATGGCAGTCGAAAAAATATTTGCCCGGCTCATCCTCCTTTCTAGGCACTGCCTTTCTTAAGGCAGAGATAATAGGTGGACCCATGGTGATATTAGGAACAAAATGACCGTCCATAACGTCAAGATGAACCCAGTCTGACCCACAGTCAAACATACGATGGCAGTCACACCCTAGTTTAGCAAAATCACCAGCTAACAGGGATGGGGCGATGATTGGCTTAACCATTTTATTGCTTTCTCTTTGTTCAAATAAAGCTTACAGAATGCTGAATTTTTGCCAATTTGCTAATGACTAAGACGGCAATCAGAACTCACAGCTAACATTCTTTTTCCTTTCCCACCAGCTCACGGCAGCAGGAACGGAACAGTGAGGAGCGGATGGACATGTAAAGAGGGAGAAAGCTAAAAATTTCAGGAAAATTCCGGGGAAAAGATTTTTCTTCTTCCAATGCGTGCGATAATACTCGGCCAAAATTGAACAGTGTAAACTTTAATAAAATAAACTACATTTAAAGAAAAGAAGAGATGAGACTATGAGAAGGGTGATCACGTGGGATCTAATGAATGTATAAAAAAAATGCCATAGACAGCAGACTAGGGTGTCGGAAGGAAATAAACTAAGCTAATCCTTGCTCATCGAGGGTCTTGAAGTACATCTTATCGCAGTCGAATTTGATACCTCTTTCTAATAGCTTACTGAAAGCATCTGCAAAGTCTTTCATGCACTTATCCTCGTCCTTGGCGTACTCTTCCACGTATTGCTTCATTTTAGAATCTTGCTTGAGAACCATGTCAGTTGGCAGCATCATCAAGCTGTGGGAGCCTTGGTCCTCGTACTGCTTCTTACCGTCCCACTTCTTGAACTGCCAGTCTTCACTGAGCAAGAGCTTGAAGAATTCGTTACTAATTGTAGTCGGGGAAAAAGTCCAAGGGCCGTCGAAGCCAGAGTTCTTAGTGTGACATCTACCGACAGCGTGACCGACACCAATCAAAACAACCAATTCCTTGTCCGTGAAACCCAGTCTGTCCGTGAAAACGCTTCTAAGGTAGGAGCCTGTTGTTTGTGCTCCGTCTGGCAATCTGTGGTACGGAGGAGTAACTTCTTCGGGCAAGTCGACACGTCCTGGTCTCCAAGCAATCTTAGGACCACCCATCTCCTGAATTCCGACCACACCACCCAGGGTGTAGAGGTCTCCGTGAGAGATGTCTGGGAACTTTTCTCTAATGGACTCCAGGTACTGCATACCGAGGAGCAAACCTCCGTTTTCTGGGTCTCCCTGTTCCTTCTTGAAACGCATCGTTCCGGCATAAGAACCGCCCTTTCTTGCGGAGTTGTCGTTCTGGTCGTAGGAACCGCAGTTGTGCCATGCGAGACGAACAAGCAATGGTGCATAAGACCCAAAGTCGTAGTCGTCAACGTCAATCAACTTCTGCGCAATGGCATTGTAGACCTTCTGATAGTACTCTTGGTCGTGTCCGGTCTTGGCTTCACGGAAGTTGGTCGTCCACTTGTTGCTCACACTGGCGCCTGTACCGAATCCAAACAAAGCCTTGCTGGCGAAGGAACCATCATTCTTATTATTATTGTTGTTATTGTTGTTCTTATAAGCGTAAGCAAGAGAACCAAGTGACCCTGCCAGTGCAATGGAAATCCAAAGCGGAGAGCCGAGTCTGAATCTGGCTGACTGTCTTGCAACCGATAAGGAACGCTGGGCATATGCTGCTGAGGCGCTTGACATATTAATTGGTGTATTTTCTCACTATTTCTTACGTTTGTCTCTGTCTTGCGGAGATAAATAGGGCTACGTAAGTCACTCCGTCTACAGATAGAGCTCGGCCCAACTGAACAGGACTGCCGGAATATTTATATTGCCCAGCCCTAGCCACTGAGAGTGGAGCATTTTGTCAGAAAGTCCTCCTGTTCTAGCTGGCCTGCCCCTCCTACCATTTTAGCCTGCAGCGCGGGTCTAGAAACGCTCTGACGCTATCGAATGCTTAATAATGCAGTACTGGCGTGTTCCGGGCAGCAGATTACGTGCTACTTGCTCGAAAAGGTCTAAAATATGGTACTATCCTATCGGAGATGGCGCCGCGTGCTTGGGCACCGTCCGGCATCTCGAGGAAGGATCTCGAGTGCTAGAAAGGAGAGAGGGGGGTGTGACGTGATGCCCACAAAGGTGTGCAAAAGGGAAAGGAAAGGCTGTTCTGTTTCTCTTGTAAGGCATTGGTGCGTCGGTGTGGCCAAACCCCAGGCACAAGGGTCACGCACACTGGCAGCGAGCACCAATAATACAGAAACAGAAGTATAAAGAAAATTTACATTTTACGGTATCCGTTCTGAAGTGCCAGGACGTTCAAAGAAACAGACGCTACTGTTGTGTTGCGTAATCATAGGTAGCTCGCTATATTGCCTCGGAGCTGGTAATGATTCGCCGGCTATTGGTATAATCAACTCTTTCTTCTTAACCAACAACCTGGAAATGTAGTGATGAGGGGGACCCGGATCAAACAAATAGTAGTAAAGAGCATAACCCAAAAAAGAAAAAGAAAAAGAAAAGCTAAAAAGTGAAATGAAGAAAATTAAATTAAAACAATAGAAAAAAACAATCTAGTCTTGTTAAAATCCTTATAATTCTTCAACAACGTGACCTCTTTCGGAGACGTAGATACCGTCCAAGAACTTTCTGATATCCTTGTTTCTGACTCTGCAGATTTGTTGGACATCTGCACAACATTGGGAGACGTCTTCGACGGAGTTACCAGAGACAACCAATTCATCCTTTTGGATCTTGGAGAGTTCAGCAGTGACACCTTCTGGGATAGCAATCTTTCTGACCTTCTTGTCACCCAAGAAGTTTCTGATTTCAATGAGCTTGGCACCGTCTTCTTCAATGACGTTGACGTTAATTGGGAAATGCGCATAGACAAATCTCATCTTGTACTTGTAACCAACGGTAACACCCTTGATCAAGTTGGTGATCAAAGACTTGACGGTTCTCAAAGCAGCAACGTGCTTTCTGTCACCGTTGTGGACGTAAATCTTGATCAACTTTTTGTTGACCTTTTCGAAAGCAACATCGATGTGCTTCAAAGCCTTGGTCAATTCACCTCTTGGACCAGTAACCTTAACGATTCTGGCCTTGATGTTGACAGTGACGTCTTCTGGAACGTTGATGGTTTCGACGGATTGGATGTACTTCATTGCTTGTTCTTTCTCTTTGTCCTTGGATACAAGAGGGGTAAATAAATCAGAAGCACGTAAGAAATGGTAAGCTTGACTAGGGTACTGAAAAAAAAGATTAGGTGTGCCAACATCCGGCAATTTAAACCTCCTCTCGCGAGTGAAAAAAAAAAGTTGAGCGATGAAAATTTGTTTGCGTCGCTTTTTTCTGATTTTATTGGCCAAGCAAGTGACAGTTCGTCGATCGACGGAAATACTCCTCACACCGCTCACTAGGCTTTTTGAAGGCCGGGTAATGATTTCAAGGTGAGGTTGGACGGTTTTGGACAATGTACGGAATGGGAGGTAAAGAAGGATCATGAATTGGAGGAAGGCGGAAAGACAGAACGGGTGATCACTCGTTTTGTAACCCAACCCAGCAGGAAACCCATCAGTAGTGGAATCATACTCTTCTACAAAGCACAATGTTTGTGAACAGTTTCAGAAAGACGGTGTCGTCTTCGTCGGCTGTGTCTTTTGCTCAATTACCAACAAGAGCATTCCACGCAACGAGAATAACCAGCTTATCAAAGGCAGAGAAGAAATTGAAGAGTATCGAGAAGAAGAAGAAGAACATTGCATTCAAGAATGCCGTCGAGAGCAAAAAGGAGAAAGTTGATCCTGTGTTAGGAAAGCCAGACAATGCATTCATCCAGAGATTAAAGCTTGAGATTGGCGAGCCTAACATCTTAATCAAGGGCTACAACTTGGCAGACGTAGACAAGTTGCTCTTTGGTGCTAAAGAGATCAGAATACAGAAGATTAAGGAGCAGGATCCTTCGAACCTCACATTGGAACTTACAGAAAAGGAAGAAAGAGAGAAGAGAGATATATTGCTCAGAATTATGACCTTAAGAAACGCAGATAACAGGGAGAAGCAAAAGAAGTTGACTATGCTTGCAATGGAGGAGTTTCAGAGATTCGAAGGCGATACTGGATCCTCTGAGGTGCAGGCTGCCGTCATGACAATAGAGATTTACAACTTGATGGATCACATTAAGAAAAACCCACAAGATTTACTCCATATAAGAAAGGTCAGGATGTTAACCCAAAAAAGACAAAGAATCTTAAGATACCTGAAGAGAGACAATCCTCAGAGATACTTCTGGACCATTGAAAAGCTAGGATTAACTGATGAAAACGTCCACATGGAGTTCAACATGGATAGAAAATACATGGATGAGTTTGAAATCTGGCCTGGTAGACAATTAGTGAAGATTAACAAGAAGGAGAACGAAGAAATGAAGAAGAAGAGAAGAATGGAAAAACAAGCTCTGAGAAGAGCCTTGCACTCTAAGGCTCTTGAGAATTCAGATGTTGCTGAAGCACCTGCCGAACCAACCGCTTAATTAGATAGAACATGAGAGAAAAGATGTAAATGAAAACTGAGCTCGCCGACTACGCCATGTTTTCCTTTCATTTTCATTCATACGTTACGTGTATATATACAATGAATAGTGTAAATAATTAATAAATAGCACATAAATTCTCTTTATTCATTAAAGTCAAGTCACTTTCATTTCATTCGTCCTGTACATCTCCGATTTCGTAGACACCGTGTCTAGCACCGTTAACTACAATGTACTTGTCACATTTAGGAACTTCCTCCTGAACGTGTCCAATGATTAGACATGTAGTATTCAGTTGGTCTACTAAACATTTCCCCTTGATAACGTCTTCATCGGTCATAGCGCTCAAGGCTTCATCAAGAATCAATATTCTAGGACTGTTGATGATCGCTCTCAACAAAAGGACCAGTTTCTGTTTGCTGACAGGAATATCTTCAAACTTCACGTCTCTCAAATATCCCAAATCCAGCATCTCTAAGAAATTATCGATTTTCTTGGCTTGCTGCTGTGTTAAATTGTCCCTCGGTGGGATATACGATCCAACGATATACCCTGTTGAAATAGTTTCAAAAACTGTGTGGTTCTTTGGATAGAGAGCATGCAATTCAGGAGATGTAAAGCCAATGTATTTGTTCGTATCAAAATAATTGACTTTTCCTGGAGCTCTTTCAACCCCGAAAACCTTGATTGATCTATTCCAGGACTGTGGGTGATCCAAAGTGATCAAAGACAGCAAAGTCGTCTTTCCAGACCCGTTTCGTCCTCTAATATGCCATTTTTCGCCTTCCTTGACTGTCCAATTCAAATCTTTGATGGCAGGGACACCCTTATAACAGATATTGACGTTTTTCATTTCAATGATGTTTTCGCCGACTCGGCCAGTAGCACCATTTTCATTATCTTTCAAACAATCTGTGTATTCCTCAAGCTTTTTTTGGATTTGTCTTTGCATTGTCAAGTGCTTTTCGTGGAAGTCGTTCTTCAATTTTGTGAGGTCTGCAAGAAGATCTTTCTTTTTCCCCTGCTTCTGTATGCCATGATGGTTTACAATGACGATATCTTCTACCCAATCTGGGATGTCGTCTTGTACACGGAGGCCAATGACAAGAGTGGTTTTGAGACCAGGGTCCGAAGCAGTCTTCTTCAACACTTCGTTGACCGTGTTCGTCGCAAAGGGGTCAAGGCCCAAGAAAGGATCGTCGATGCACAATATTGAAGGCTCCTTATACAATTCCTTCGCAATACGAGCCCGACGGAACTGTCCGTTACTCAAAGTCGTTATGAAACGGCCTTGTAATCCGATCAAATTCAACATCTTCACCAAACTGTTCACCTTTTCCTTATCAAAACATGTGTTGGAGTTGTACGATTGATCTGCAATGAACTCCTGTACGATTTCGTCAACTTCCAAGTCTTTGAAAAATTCATATCTCGAGGACAAATGTGTGAATCCACCGGATGAATCATGTGCACCGTGGCCCCAGGAGCCGTTATTAACAAACCTTAAGAGCTCTGTCCGGAAGGCAGTATCTTTCAACGAGGCCGGATACGTCCTCGATGACACAGGATGCGAGATGAACTTATTTGCCAGAACGCCGAGAAAATCTGTCTTTGATGAGTCTCCGACGACGGCAAGTTTTGTCTTTGGCTGCAACGTGAAGTTCAATGGCGACGAAAACACCGGTCTCGGGTTTTTTCCTTTCGTTATCAAATTGGCCGATCTTGTGAACCATGCGTCAACAATGCGTACCAACGGCGTTGTTGTTGTCATTGTCAGGTCCCTTTACGAAAAACTCCACTCGATAACTCTGTCAACTGCCACTCTGCAATATGTGGAGTTCTCTTGTCTAGCCATTTGCTGCTGAAATCACCACCTTCATCTTCCAGCAGCCCATCAGAATGTCTTCGACATTCCCGTTTCGGGACTACAGCCGCATATCGGGTAACATAGAAGAGTATCCGCAAACACCTCCGTGCACCGACATCTTCTTGTAGGATCCCGCGGGAGCACCACCTTTTTCTCCCCCCAGAAAAGGCTGTGTTGTCTGTTTGGGCTATTGGGCCTGAGGGAGACAGAGACAGAGAGGGTGTGTATACGTTGGCCGTTTTTCGTGCACTGTTTCTACCGCTGCTAAGTGTACGGAAGGGTATTTCTACTTGTTTAGAGGCCAGTGCAGCTGTTGACATTGGTTTTTCTAAGACAGAAACCATTGGCAAGAAACAGTATCTGGAGGTCAGCGGTTTCGAAGAACTTGATCGGGCGCTACGGGGTTTGTTTTGCACCATTTTCTGGAATTGACACGCAATATAGCGCATAATCCTCATATTCACAAATAGCCAGAGAGGTCAGTTAGTGAGCAAGCAGACAGACAATCGTTACTTTGTATTATTTTTTTCTTCTTTTCCCCTTTCTTCTCAATTTTACATTGAATATACTGTTACACAAACAAGTGCATCATCGTTCCTTACATTTGACCAAAGAATCGATCAATCAACAGCCGCCGTCATGAAAGATGTATACGATATCAGCGAGCTTTCTCCACATGTGCCCGATCCACCGCCTAGCAACCTAACATTGGAGCAGAAGGCAGAAATGGAATTCGGGCCCTTAACAAGCGACAAGTGGCTTTCTGTCGCACAACATGACCCAAACGACGAAATCAAACCCAACGTTTTGGATGATCCGCCATATTTCATTGTCTTAACTACGTATTTGGACTATCTTATCTTCATCTTGATCGGTCACATCAAGGACTTCCTTGGAATGACATTCATGCCACAATATTTCTCAGCCTTGGTGCCTAAAAACGGATATCCACCCTGGTATTCCGCTTTTGAATCCTTCTACCCAAGAAGGTTGAAAAAGAGATTGGACGATTGTTTTGCCATTCCAATTCACGGTGTTCCAGGTAGATATATTAACTGCTACAATAGAGCATCTCCTGATTACAACGAAACATTCTACTACGACGGTACTTCGAGACCTTCTCTCAACTTGTCATCGTACAATTATTTGGGTTTCGCTCAAAGTGTCGGTATTTGTACTGACGATGCGGTCAATTCGGTGAAAAAATACGGTCTTTCATCTGGTGGCCCAAGAAATGTCATAGGAAACACTGATTTACACGTTTACACAGAAAAAATCTTGTCAAAGTTTTTGGGTAAAGAAGATGCGATTATTTTCAGTATGGGCTGGGGTACTAACGCTCACCTCTTCTCTTCCATGGTCAACTCCAAGTGCTTAGTCATTTCCGACTCTTTGAATCATGCTTCGATCAGATTCGGTATTAGATTATCAGGGGCTGCCGTGAAAGTCTTCCCTCACAATGACATGGACGCCTTGGAGAAAATTTTGAGAGAGGCCATTTCTCAAGGTCAAGCTAAAAGCCATAGACCTTACATGAAAATCTTTGTCTGTGTTGAAGGTTTATACTCAATGGAAGGTACATACTGTAATTTGCCAGGATTGGTTGCTTTAAGAGACAAGTACAAGTTTTACTTGTTTGTTGACGAGGCCCACTCAATCGGTGCGCTGGGAGCCAGCGGCCGTGGTATCTGTGAATATTATAACATTGACCCTGGAAGGGTTGACATCTTGATGGGTACACTTACGAAGTCGTTTGGAGCTGCTGGTGGTTATGTTTCAGGAACCAAAGAAGTCATAGGAAGATTGAGATTAGACATCACTTCCAACAATTACGGTGAAAGTGTACCTCCTGCAGTTTTGCAACAAATTGCAACTTCGATGAGAATCATTGCTGGTGAATTGAACGGAAACGAAGGTAAAGAGAGATTACAGAGGATCGCGTTCAACTCGAGATATCTAAGATTGGGGTTGAAAAGATTGGGATTCATCATCTACGGTGCTGATGATTCGCCAGTCATTCCTTTGTTGCTTTACAATCCATGTAAGATGCCTGGATTCTGTAGGAAGATGCTACAGCATGGTGTTGCAGTTGTTATTGTCGGGTATCCTGCGACAGATATTATTTCTTCCAGAATCCGGTTCTGCATGTCTGCTGCGTTGACCAAGGAAGACATCGACAAGATCTTGGCAATCTGCGCCGACATTGGAGACACGCTCAACTTGAAGTTTAGCACCGGTGTGGCTGGAGGCGAGAGGAATCCTGGTGACTGGAAAAAGGGTATCAGACCTAGATGGTCCATTGAAGAAGTTTTGGCCAAGACTCCCGAAGACTGTAAAAAGAAAATCCTATACTAAACAATATAATGAATGCCTCATACTTCTCCTCCTACTTCTTCTATAACTTAGTTCTTTCTACTTCATTTCATTCTATTTAATCTTACTTTTAATCTTACTTTATAAAGTCTCTTTACCTGTGATTCGACTGTGCGCTTGATTCAGACACGACTTAGTGTTTATCGGTGTATTCTCTCATTTGCGCACAATTAACACGCCAGCACTTCGGCATGCATAAAAGAACATATATGAAAAATTAAGGGGCCGTATAAAAAGATTCGAGAAGGAAAGATAGGTTAAATACTATAGAAGTGAAACTATTTGAGGTTGTCGCCAATGTAACCAACAGAGCCAAGCAAGAAACCAACACCTAAGATAGCACCGGTATATAAGTGGTTTTCGCTGACGGTGGACAGAAGGGACTTAAAGGTCTCTTCCGAAAGCTCAACCTTGGAAACCGTTGGAACTTCGACTTCGATTTCGGTTTCTTCGACCTTTGGATCACGGCTACCCAGATCGTTGTAGACAGAGTTGTCCAATGGCGATTTATCCTCTTCCGGTGAAACAACCTTCTCCACCACCTTCTTTTCCGTTCTGTAGATGACCTTCTCTTCGGAATCACTCACCAATTTCTGCTCGTCCGAGAAGGCGAAGTAGTAGTTGTAAGTCAAAGCAATTGGGAACGCAAGGGCGGCGTAGAGTAAATATGGGTGCTTCCCGTATGCTGGGGAACGGGCGTACGCCTGGTACAACAAGTATGAGGCCAAGGAACCGAGTCCCCAAAACCCTAAACGAAGAGAAGTGATCAATTTGGACACCTTCGCCTTGAGATCCGCAAGTTGCAAGGTCTTGGCTGCCTTTGGAACGCAGCTCAAGGACGATACCAAGAAGGCACCACTGGAGATACCAAGGGAACCGATACCGACTAATTTAGCTATAGTGAGACATTTACCCATTTTCGATGTGTGTAGTATTGCTTGTTGCTGTTTGTTGCTATTTTTCCAAACACTTCGAGCGTTACTGGACCCCAGATTAGCACCCCCCACAGAGCTCATCTCCTTCCTCTTATACTTCCGTTTCACATTCATGTGGCAAATCCCCATTCTCCCTGTCCCACCTTCCCGGGCTGGAGAAGGAGATCCGCCTCACCGCCGATGCGCTTACGTAATATTTACCGGTGCCGGAAGCCGACGCCGAAGCCGAATCAGTCACTTCCGACGGCTGGGTTTGCGATGACACAATGTCGGATATCGATGGTAGGCAGGGAAGAAAATAGAGTTGAAATGGAAGAGCAAATGAGACTGTAGTTAGAATGTCCAAAGCCATGCTGCAAAATCTCCTTCCTTTTCTTATATTGTAGCTAGTGAAGAGAGGAAAAGCCGAAGAGGAATAACAAAAGGAAAGATACATATGCCATCAGAAAAGATTCCTACATTCACTCTGGCACGAACGGGTGCAGCCATCCCTGCTCTTGCTTTTGGTTCGGGCTCAAAACACAGAATCAAGAAATGGGGAAACGCAGAGAAAAGCGGAGATGCGTTGGACATGGAAATTGTCGAGGTCTTGTCGAACGCAATCAAAGCCGGATTCACACATCTCGACTGTGCTGAGACGTATACCACGAGGGGTGAGCTTGCAATGGCTGTCCAGAAGTCAGGTCTTGCCAGAGAGCATTTTTGGATTACCGACAAGTTTGATCAGGGTTGGCCTCACTACGATGCTAGGAGCCGCTCTCCATCAGGCCCCAGGGAGAGCATCCTCAAGGGTCTTGAGATTTTCAAGATGGACTACTATGACCTGTTTCTGATACACGGCCAGTTTTTCAGAGAAGACTTGGTTGATGTCACGATTATAGAGGCGTGGAAGCAGCTCGAACAGTGCTACGAGGAGGGGTTGGTCAAAAACATCGGTGTCTCCAACTTCGACGTGCAAAACTTGGAAAAAATTATGGACATCGCCAAATACAAGCCCCAGGTCAACCAAATCGAGTACAACCTTTATTTGCAGGATCAGACGGAGGGTATCACGGAGTACTGTAGAAAAAATGACATCCAGCTGGAAGGATTCTGTCCGCTGACACCTATTTTGGATTCCAGAATCAACGACGAAAACCATCCCTTGAAGCCGGTCATCAAGGAGATGGCCAAAAAATATAAGGTTGAGCCAAGCATCATTGTCTTAAGATGGGTGTACCAGTCTGGGGTGATTCCAATCACAACATCCTCCAACTTCGAGAGAATGAAGCAGAGTTTCCAAATTTTTGATTTCGAACTGTCGAATGAAGACTTTGAAACTCTGAAGAAAATAGGACAGACTTACAAAGTCCGCACCTATTTCACACAATTTTTTAAATAAAGAGGATGTAGATGTGTTTATTGCTCTGAATGTTTAGGTAAGAATAATCAAATTTTAGACTTTTTATTGTAACACGAAACTACTTTGCAAAATGCCTCACAGCCCATATTACTTTTACTACATTACTCATACCCGCATACCCTTTGAAAGCCGAAATGGCCAGAATATTTTGCATATCATCTAGCCTTCGGCGTGGCAGCTATCCCAATTTCTTATCACCACACATTTGCGGTTGAAAAAAAAATGAGATGAAAGACGGCAAGTCGAAATCTTTTTTTCGAAAGCGGTGATACATCTCCGCGTTCTCTTCGGAGTACTCGATTTGAGTTTAGAGTAGACAAGAAAACAATCCTTTATAAACCGCCATTTTTCACTTCTAATTCCCAAAAACACGTATCAAATTAGAACCAGCTCGAAATGAAAGTCTGTATCAATCATCACTCTGAAACACAACTCCTTTTCACATGCCATCCCTCCAAATTCCAACCTTTTCTCTCCCTGGAACCGGTGATTCTATTCCTGCTGTAGGTTTTGGCTCCGGATCCAAACATAGACTTAAGAAATGGGGAAACCCAGATATGGATGACAATTCTATTGATTCTGATATTGTCGATGTGATAACTGATGCTATAGATGCAGGTTTCAATCATTTAGATGGTGCCGAAACCTACACAACGAGAGCAGAAATGGGCATGGCAATAAAGAAAGCTGGCGTATCCAGGAATCATCTCTGGATAACTGACAAATATGACCAGGGCTGGGCTAACTTTAAACGTGCTAGCACCTCTCCTTCTGGTCCAAGAGAAAGTATCATGAAAGGTTTGAAGGCTTTAGATATTGAATATTACGATTTATTCCTTATCCACTCACCGTTCTTTGATGAAAAACTGGTCGATGTCACATTGTTTGAAGCTTGGAGACAATTAGAACAATGTTATGAGGAGGGCTTAGTGAGGAATATTGGTGTATCCAATTTTGATGTTAAACATTTGCAAGAGTTGATGAAATTTGCCAAATATAAGCCCCAAGTTAATCAGATCGAGTACCACCTGTATTTACAAAACCAAACGGACGGCATATCTGACTACTGTCGCAAGAACAATATACAGATAGAAGCCTACTGTCCACTAACGCCTATTTTAGAATCTCGAATCAATGATGCAAAGCATCCACTAAAACCTGTGATTAAAAGCTTATGTGAAAAATATGATGTCGAGCCTAGTGTGATTTCACTGAGATGGATATACCAATCGGGAGTGATACCCATCACGACATCCTCTAATTTTGAAAGAATGAAGCAGACTTTCAAAATGTTTGACTTTGAGCTGACTGACGAAGAGTTCTATACCTTGAAAAAAATTGGTGAATCATATAAGGTTCGTGCCTATTTTCCAGAGCTCTTTGAAAAATGAGCAAAAAGTAAGGTTCTTGTTTTTTTGAGAGAAAAAGAACCGGATGTTACTATGCTGTAAACAGATAAATATGCAAAAACTAAATATATAAAATTCTAAATATACTAAAACCTAAAAATGAGACATTATTTTATGGGGGATATCTATTGGCCATTCCACAATACGTATGGAAGATAAAATATGTGCAATAAACGAAAGAACTGGAACAGAATGTTTGAAAACAAAACAGACCCTGGCTGTTCCCAATATTTCTACTTTTTTTAATTTTTTAATTTTTTAATTTTTAACTTCATTAAAATGAAACTTTCTGCAATTACAATAAAGCAACAAACATTAGAGCAATTCCCTGGAGCCCTGTTGACAATCTGCCCGCTGTGTTTTTTTGAGAAATAGAAACAGCGGAAGTAGCAGGGGAAGAAGTTGATGAAGCGCTTGCAATTCTTGAGGTATGTTCTGATGCAGAAAACGTAGAGGTATGAGTAGATGCTGAAGCTGATGAAGATTTTTCAAAGGCTGATGAAGAAGTTGACTGAGTGGCTTTTCTGGAATGCTTTGTCGATACGAAGGTGCTTATTAGCTTAGAAGATGCAGTGGATGCAAAGTGTGATGAGAATGTCAATGCCGATGATACTGGGGATGAAGAGCGGGCAGAAGATGTGGATAACGGTGAAGATGACGCTGAAAGCTGTGTTGAGGACTGTGTTGAGGATAGTACTGAGGATGATGCTAAAGAAGAAGACGGAGCAGAAGATGTGAAGACGGAAGATGACATGAGAGACGGCAAAGTGGAGAACGAGTACGATGCAACGGTGGATAAATCAAGAGCATGCTCAGTAGGTGTTGCAGCTACGTTGAAGGCACTGTCAACCGAACCATAAGCACTGCTCTGTTGAGCATGTTTGGCTTGTGGGATTACACTCTCAATAGCCGTGATGTTTTGAGATCCACCTGCAGAACTCTTCGCCAAAGCGATTTTCATATCTTCCAAATCTGCGACCATATAGACGCTCTGCAAGAACGATTGACCAAGGGTCATGTATGTTTCACTGCCAGAGGAAAGAATACCAAAAGCGCACTGGCTTGAAGTTTGACCGGATGAGGTCGTAAGAGAGATGAAAAAGTTGGAAAGCGGAATATCGAGTTGTAAACCCTGGAAGTTAAATCTCACATATTCATTGTTTGCACTGGAGCATGCACCGACGTAGTAGCCAATAGAGTCGGAATATTCTAGACCTAGGAATGAAACGAAAGAATTAACGATAGTATCTGGAGCGTATGTCAAAGTGGTACCCGTATCAAGAAGTGCTGCAATGGCACCAGAGCCAATGCTTGCGGACTGGCTGTTGGCGGCGTTGACAACAGACAGACTGTTAACGGTGACGGTCAATTGAATGGTGGAGTTGATGCCATCTGATTCGAGAGCATTGATGATTGGCAACGCAACAAGGTCTCCTTCATACTTGGAGGAATCGACTGCACCAAAGAGGATTTCCGAGTCAGAGGAGGCATCAAGGTAAACAGAGTATGCTGCCTTGCTGATAATGCCATCACTGACCAACTTCATAGGGAGGTTTTCGTACTCGTACTGGTTGGAGCCTGAGTTTGACGAAGTAACTTCCAACCCTGGCAATCCAATACCCAAAACACCCTGGTTGTTATCTGTGTTGTCACAAACGGCGATGTTCATGTTCTTGATCTCAATAGAGCCAAGTTTGAGTGTGTCCTGGCCCCACGTGCCCTTAGCAAAAGTATTGTCATCATAAGCAATGCCAAAGGAGGTACCATTGGAGTGGAAAGTTGTAGAGGACGAAGGGTCAAAGGTTCCATACTCGGAACAGTCAATGGTGTCTGAGGTACTCTTAGAAATCGCACCAGAGGTAGCGTTATTGACGTCAATGGTTTCTTCAAAGATTGAAGAAATTCTTCTCCCCCTTTTCAAAGAACCTGTCGTCCCTGCAGCACAATATGTATTCTCTGAAGAGATGACCCAAAAATCAGAAGAGCCCGTGTCAAGCAAGACATCCAATTTCTGTGAGTTGGATCCCAAGGCAACTTCGGCAACGTAAAAAGTACTTTCGTAAGTCAACGACAAGTCAACCCAATCTCCTTTCTCATCTCTCTTGACAAACTTCTTGACGTGGGTGTCTCGGACGACCTTTCTTGCTGGCAACGACCAGTACTTGACGCCGTCGGCGCTGTTCTTATCTGCAACTGGCAGAGCTGATCCGAGAATGGAGAACAGTGTGAAAAGAACGTATAAAGCCAACATATTATATGAAACAAGTGCTTATTCCCTGTCTTTTTTTTGTCTTTGGGCTTTTTGGGGCACCGGTGGCTTCTTTTCTTATTACTGGCTTCTTTGGAGCACAAGTGGCGACTAATGAGCGTCTTGGAGACAAAAACAAGATTCAAAACGTTTGGAAAACACTTTTTCACCTTTCGTGAGGCCGTCTATGGCCCTCCTGTCGTCAGCCTCCTTGGCAGGTTCACCAGTTATCGTCCTCGAAGCGATGGTCTGCACTGCCGCAAGGAAGGAGAGTAGAAATTTCCTTTTCCGGTTCGCTAATGGCAGTCTCACGTCTTCATTTGGCCCGATTGGGAAAGACGTGATTTTCAGTTACATATTGTTACAAAAATAGAAGCATGACGGAGCAGAGTAGCAGGAGGGTCAACAGACGGGTTGGATGGTCCTTCGGGGAGGATGCCGTTGTTGCTGCCCCTCTAGCGGTGGTGGCCACGATGGTGCTCACTGATATAAGGCTGGGACTGGGAGTAGTGTCTGGTGCTACCGACGCCGACGCCGAAGGCGTAGACGACGAAGACGACAAAGAATCCGTCTCTGCGATATTGAGACTTTTGATATACACGGTGCTGTAGTTGATATCAGAGCTCAGGTGTGTAGTCGACAAGGGGACGGTAGAGTACACCATGTGTGAAACGTCGTACGTGAGAGCAGATGGAGGTGCTGTAGCACCTGGTATACCCGTAGATATAAGCTCTATGTCACTATCGCCATTGCTGGGCAGGTTTGCATACGCAAGAGCAACAGTCTCCGCTTCTAGGTCAACGCTCATGTAGATGCTGTCTAGAAACGATTGCCCGAGGACAAGGTAGCCCTGCACATACGAAGTAGCTGCTGCAAACCCACAAAGGTTACTCCCTTTGAGTTGCAAGAAGAAGTTGAGAGCGGGAATGTTGAACTGGACACCCTGGAGGTTGAAACCAAACATCACATTGTCTAGATTCGAACAGTTAGTTGCAAACACGCCGCTGTTTTTGTCGCTGGTCAAGTTCAGCTGCTTCTCGACGAGCTTCACAATAGTGTACGGCAGCGAGGCGATGGCCGTGCCTGAATCGAAAACAACGGGGAGAAACCCATCGACAAGAGTTGCGGACTCTTCCTCTATGATAAGCGAGAGACTGTTGAGTGTGGCCGAAACCGACCTGACTCCGGGGCTGGCCGTTGTTAAATACGCATCAACCATCGGAAACTCATACAGCATTCCTTTGTATTTGCTGTGATCTATTGCTCCGAATAGCAACTGGCCTGTCGAGTCCTGATCTGAGAAGATCGAGTAGCACATTCTCGTGATTATCCCGTTGGCCTTCAACTTCTCAGGGAAGTTCTCGTACTTCTGAGGGTAGGCATCGCTGGCGTTACCTGTCAGACCGTAAAGGATCTCTGTAGACTCTCCCTCGGGGAACCCAATCCCAAGAACACCGAAGGGCTTTGTTGAGTTAAATGCTACTGCAAAGTTCATATCACCAAGGGAATCCCCATTAACAGCCACGCTATCCTGGCCCCATTCACCCAGAGCCAGGCTGCCGCCAGCATATGCGATTGCAAAGTCAGTATCATTTCCAGAAAATGTGCTGGAATTTTTGTAATCGAAAGTTCCGTAGATGGAACAATTGAACATGTTAGTACTGTTGCTGCTACTATCTTCCGAAGATAAATCCCTTGCGGCTATATCTGTAGGCCGCTTCGTCACGTTTGTTCCAGATATGCAATTCACGTTATCCACAGTTGGGACCCACAGATCGGATGAACCAGTGTCCACCAAAACGTGTACAACATCGTTATTGGAACCTAGTTGCATAGAGACTAGGTATTTCCCACTATCGTAGTATAAATTGAGTTCCAGATAACCACTTTTTAGAGCATCCTCTCGAAACAACAACTGCTCTTTCTCAACTAGTTTTTCCGAAATCACAGCTCCTTTGACACCATTTCTGACTCCGAAAAGGGCCAGCGGTAGCAAGAGCGTCCACAGATGCATTAAATTCTTTGACGGACGTCGTGTTCTTCTTTTTTTGTCTTCCTACTACTACTTATCCTTGAAATCCAGCATTTTGCAATAGAAATGAATTTATTTTTAAGAATGTGGAGTTTCCCAGCATGTGTTCCTGAGCACTGTTCCTGGCCAACGTCTCTCCGTCTCCGTCTGAAACATGAAACAGATCGGACCCTAAGCCGACCGGAAAGAGCAACTTTACAACTCCGGCCGGGGTAGCGACGCGTCGGCGACGGCTTGGCAGAAATATGGGGGCTGCAGCGAAATTGATTTGGGCTAGGGACGCCGTTGACTACCGGGATGATAAAGGAGAGAAAGACGAGACAAAGAGGCAAAACAGCGGCTGAATAGAGGGATCGGAGCCAAGATACCTTCAAAAGAGACAAAGCCATGGGGAAGTCTGGTACGAGAAACTATGTGTCGATATCACAGGGTGTAAGGGACCTTGAGAACAACAATTCGATAACGTGCGTGTCTAGTTGTACTAATGCATTTCTGGATTCGCTACAAGAGTACCGGGCCACTTTGGCATCATCTGAAGCGGATGAGGATGCTGCACAGCTAGACGAGGCTTTCGGAAAGACTGTTGCGAAGTACCAGAGCGAGATGTTGAAGCACGAGAAGTCGTTGAACAAGTCAATCAAGCAGTTGGCGGCGAAAATAGATAAGAGCATTGACTGGGAGCTCGATATGATGTATCAGTATCAGAACATCAACGACGAGTTTGATTTGATGGTGCGTGCCATTGTAATGGATCTTTTATATCAGGGGAGGTTTGAGGAATCTCGCACGCTAATGGCGGGACCCGACGCTGATTTCGACAAGCTGGTGGACCATTTTAAAGCGCTGAGGGACATGATGAAGGCGGTATACGATGAGGATTACAGTGTTGTGCTAGACTGGGTGTTGATTAAGGATAGTGCAATAGCCAAGGTGAGCGAAATCAAGTCGGAACTTGTGCGATTGATATACTACCAGGCGATAGCGATCCAGGCGGACCGGTCGATAGCGGTTCCTCCGCACGGAAACGCACTCCTGGACGTTCAGAAGACGGACGATAGCCGGATCTTGCTGCGCATCAAAGATTACGAGAACAAGGCGACATTTTCGCCGCAGACACTATACTCCTGGAATTTGCCGACGCTGGAAAACTTTGACAAGGAGAATGCCAAGGACGAAGTTGTGAGCGAACTCATCCGTGTGTACAACAAACTGTCTCCGGATGTAGCCCATCTGCAGCAGGAGTCGCCGCTCCATAAGTGTCTTCTTGCGGGCCATTTTGCGTTGGGCGTGTTGGTAAAATACAACACCTTATCTCGAAGGAAAAGCTCGTCCAGTTTGGGCACTGCCGGGTCGGCGACCGGACCTGGGTCTGGATCCGCTGTTTTCGACCACATATCGAGACGACGCTCTGGGTCTGTGTCGGAAATGCATCCGTTGATCAGCCGGATCCGGGAGTTGCACACTCATTCGAATGTGGGCGCAGGCGGCGACAGTGCGACGGTCGGAGAAGGAGCAGACGCTGCTGCGAAGGACGGCGGATCGGCGGCGTGCGAGACGGACACATTTGACCACAACAGCAGCGGCAACAACATCGACGAGTTGCCGATGGAGATTGAGCTGCCGTCGTGGATCGGCTACCACACGATATTCATCTGTCCGATCCTGAAGGAGGAGACGACGGTGCACAACAGGCCACACGTATTGCCGTGCCGGCACTTCATCAGCAAGCAGGCGTTGTCGAAGCTCGCCAAGGGGTTGAGCGACGAGATTAAGTGTCCGTACTGTCCGAGAAGGGGCTCTTGGAGAGGTGCTTGTGAGGTGAAGTTTATTGCCATCTAACGTTAGATAATAGAGATAGCATAGCATTGGTTATGTAACATCAACATAGGGTCACGTGACTACATTAATTTTTAAATTTTTTTTCCTTTTCCGGGGCTGGATAATTTTTTTTTTTTTTCACTTGATCTTGATACCGTCGTTCTGACACTGGCAACCACAGAGACATCTAGAAGTGTCACACTACTACCGGAACCACGACAAACGGCACGATGGCAGCCACAACCGCAACTGCAGACACACCGGACAAAAAGAGCAATCGGAACCAGGCGACGAGCACGAGAAACAGAAGAGCCCGGAAGAAGAGAAGAACGGACATCTCGTCCAGTGAGGAGGACAGCAGCAGTAGCAGCAGCAGCGAGGAAGAGAAGGAGGAAGAAACACAGCCAGAACGCAGCGCCGCCGGCAATGACGACGACGACGTCAGGATGGATGTCGAGACAGCACAGCAGTCCGTCACTCCGCTCGGCGGCATGGAGATCGAGCACCTCCGGGTCTCCTCGGCCAGCCGTCCCGACGACAAGACCGCTGCGGACGTTGTGCAGACGAGATTGAAGCTTCGCCAGACGCAGGCTCTCAGTGTTGGCTCCGCAGACGAGAAAGACGGCGAAGCCGACGCCGACGAAGAAGGACACTCCGGCCCTAGTTCCGACGCCTGGCTCCAGCTGATGCTCGCCGAATACGGGGACGACATCGACACGCTTAGAAAGACCGCCGGCGACTTCCGTGGGGAAAGTGTCACGCTCATCGCAGAGCTGCTCCGTGCCACGAGAGACGTCTTCAGAGAGGTCTGATCGGCATGTATCTATGTCTGGCACTCGTCTTCACCACTTCGCGTCGATCGACCCGGCACCGGCCCCGTCTCCATCTCCGCCAGTCGCGCGTAAAGAAAACAGAACAGAAAACACCCGTAGCCTCTCCTGTATAACATAACATAGTTAAATCCGCCTAGCACGATCCGCAGCGCGTCTCCGCCGGGACGGAGGCTTAGAGGAGCCGGTGACGAGCCCAGAGTGACAGGCCTGGGGCCTCGAGGACGGTTTGGCCGTTGGCAGTGAGCGTCTGTCCGGACACGTCCACGTCCATGTTCTGCTCTGCTCTGCCCTGCTCTCTCTGCTCTTCCCGCCCTCCCGTCGTCTAGCTGAGCTCTGGTGTGATCGCCACCCCATCAGAGAGAAACAGGTATCAGTCTGATCTCTTCATCAAAGGCTGTATTTCCACTCCCCGGCTTTTCGTTCCATTTTGTTTCGTTTGTTTCATCTTTCCTCCAGATCAAGCCACCCCTCCACATGATTTGCAAACCGACCACACTTTCCGCCGCCGTCCTCCTGGCGACAGCCTCCTTGGCACACCCAGTCGTCGTTCCAGACGGCGCAGAGACAGACAGAGACTGCGGCAACAGCAACAGCAGCAGCAGCAGCCAGCACTTTCTGAAAATGACTGCGCAGAAGCTTCGAGGATCGACCTTCCAAAACGCCGTCATCGGGGCAGAACCATACTTCCTCGAAAAAAGAGACTCCTCCGGCGACGGCTACGTATCGGTGGAGTTGCTGAACGAAAATACCTTCTACTTGACCGAGATCGAGGTCGGAAACCCGGTACAGAAAGTTGGCGTCCTCGTCGACACGGGCTCCTCCGACTTGTGGGTCGTCGCCACCAACAACACCTACTGCGAGTCCGGCACCGGAGGACCCTTGAGCAGCAAGGCCAGAGCGGTGAACGACATCTTCGACCGCTCAAAGGCGTCCGCAGCGGATTCCGTCGCTGCTGTCAACGGCACCACCGAAGACGCCGTCGACGTTGCCTCCATAGGAGAGCTCCAAAACAAGGCCTCCAGCTCGGGCAGCGGAACGTCGATTAACTGCTCCACGTACGGCACGTTTGATCCTGCCGACTCGGAGACGTTCCACTCCAATAACACTGCCTTCTCCATCACATATGCCGACGGCACCTTCGCCAAGGGCACCTGGGGTTACGACGACGTCATCCTGAATGGTGCCAACGTCACAAACCTCTCTCTCGCTGTCTGCGACAACGCAGATAACGCTATGGGAATCCTCGGAATTGGCCTAAGTGGCCTCGAAACAACATATTCAGGCTCATCGTCTGTCTCCGGCTCCTCCTCAAGCTCCTACAAGTATGAGAACCTACCTTTGAAACTCAAATCCTTGGGCCTCATCGAACAGGTTGCATACTCGGTCTACTTGAACGACTCCTCCGCAGACTCGGCCAACATCCTATTCGGCGCAGTCGACCACAACAAATACACCGGTGACATGTATGCCTTGCCCATCGTCAATACCTTGGAGTCAAAGGGTTACGACGAGGCCCTTGAACTTGACATCACATTGAACTCCGTCACTTTAGTCGACAAGTCCTCCTCGACCCAGGCCAACGTCGGTTCTGGTGCAGCAGCAGCCCTTCTGGACACAGGTACCACTCTTACCTATGTTCCTCAAAATGTTCTTTCTGCAATTCTCAGCAATATTGACGCACAATACTCTTCCTCTACAGGCTACTACGTCATGAAGTGTTCCGCCGCAGACGACCTCTACTTGGTGTTCAACTTCCAGGGTCTGGATATCACAATCGATTTCTCCTCCTTCTTGGTATCCTTAGTCACCACTACAGGCTCATCTTCGGAATACTGCATGGTTGGGTTGCAATCTTCTGACACAGCCACCTTCACTTTAGGTGACTCCTTTTTGAGGAACGTTTACATGGTTGCCGACTTGGATAACTTGGAAATCGGTCTTGCCATCGCCAATCACGACTCCAACGACGAAGACATTGAAGTGCTCTCCGAAGGTATTCCAAGCGCTGTGACGCCAGCCACCTCTCTAACATGGGGTGCACAGAGCACAACCTTAGCCGTTCAGAGTAACGTCCAGATGTCATCAGTCCCTTCTTCTCAGGTTACCTACAACTTTAGCTCTACGACATCCTCCTCTGCCACTGCAACCAAAAAGGACAACAACGTAACCACAACAAAGACAAGTTCAAACTCCACCACCACTTCTCTTTCCACTTCCACCTCCACTGTGAGCTCGATCTCCTCTACTAACTCAAGGAATGCCGCAAACAGTACAGGTTTCAACTCCATCTACGGTTTGGCAGGCAGCTTGCTCCTTTTTGTGACTGCCCTCCTCTGATCCAACTTAAATCTTTTTCTTTTCTTTGAGAAATTCGAAAATCAAAAAATCAAAAAACTGAGACGAGTCCGGTTATTTTATGTTCAACTTATAATGACCCCCAAATATTAAACGCACGCATAAGGTTAAAAACGGCATATTTTGTTATCACCATCATCACCTCATTTTAATAAGATTCATTGTACTTGTTCTTTTTTTTTCTACTTTTTGCTTTATTTTTCTTTCTCTATTACCGCCATGTACTCCCGTGTTTCCACGTTTATGTCATCCAGCCCTTTTTGCTATACTATTTCCTATTTTTTTCTATAAATATTATCTATAACTCTGAACGTTGCATATAAGATCCACTGATTAATAAATTTTGGCATATTATTTTTTTACGTCGATCGACCACGATCGACCACCTTTTTAGTCCATATGAGGCACAGCTGTATGATGTCGGCCTACACACCCAAAGGATGCAACCCTTATACCGTATCACGATAAGAATAAAATCGCCAGTTCGAAGGGCACACTCCGTACGCAGCTCCCCTCACACTCGATACCTAAAGCAGGACATTTATGACTACATTTATCCATCTTCCTGAAAAGACTACCACAAAAGCGGATTGGGAAGCTTCACTGAACAAGTTCCTCAATTCAACGTTTGGCAAATCATTCACCAATGAAATCTCAACTTCTATCGAACGGTTGAACAAACTGCGCACGGATATCCAACACTCCCATATATCTGATGGTGAAACATTGATTCCAATCTACTTTAATTACATCACTCAGCTCAATTCCTTGGAGTTGCGATTGCCTATGGTTACTGTTATCGCAGGTGGCGAACTGGAATTTAGTTGGACTGATGCGTTCGACCCTAGCTCGGATTCTGTTGTACAACATTCCTTATCTTTCGAAAAAGCTTCCGTTTTGTTCAATCTGGCGTCCCTATACTCCTATCTCGGTGCCACTGTAGCATCGTCTTTGGACTGGAAAAATGCTATTCTCAATTTCACTAGTGCGGCGGGAGTCTTGGAGTTCATTTCGGTCAACTTTTTACATGCTCCAACAAATGATCTCAAAGTGGAAACAACAAAAGGATTGGCTAAACTGATGCTGGCACAGGCTCAAGAATGTTTTCTGTGGAATTATATGCAATCCACTTCAGGAAGTATCAAGCATTCATTAGTTGCCAGATTGGCAGAAGGTACAAGTCTTACTTATCTCTCGGCAAAAGAGCTGATCAGTAAATGCAAATCAAAATTGGATTGCGATGAAGAAATTGAACTAAAGGGTTTATACTTTCATACATTTGCTTTGTTCCACTATGCCCAAAATTATATGGAGACAATGAAAGTCGGTTACGCTATTTCAGTAGATAAAGCCGCCGTGGAGAGCTATCTCCAAAGTAAACGACTGATTGGATCAAAAAGAGGTAAATTGGATGCCGGTATTCTTAAAATGAATGAAACTATAGAGGCGGAAATAAAGGAGAAATTGGAGGAATGGGAGAAGGATAACGATTTGATTTACCATCAGCCTATACCGGACAAGAGCAGCGTTCCAACTATAAAATCAATGGATGGAGCGAAGCCAATAGCATTTGAAACACAACTAAAAAGATCAAACTGCAGTGATTTATTTGAGAAAATTGTTCCTATGGAGGCACATAAGGGTATGTCGATATATTCAGAGAAACAGGCGCAAATTACTCGTGAATGGAGTGAAAGAATTGAGGTTGGCGACGAGCAAATAAGGAGCTTTTTTGAATTTTCCAGATTACCAGCTAGTGTTGTTGAAGTCCAAAACCTGTTACGTCCGTCAAACTCAGTAATCGAGGAGGAAGAACGTGAGAAAGAGGATAACTATCCAAGAGTTTTGGCAATGGCTCATGAGCTTGAATCATCAGCCGATGTCAACTTTGATCAGACAATGCTTAATGTTGAGCGAAAGAGGTCTGCTATTCTAAAGCAGTTGGAAGAGGCAGAAAGTTGGTTACTAAAGGATGAAAAAAATGTTGTCATCAAGGGGTTACCATCCAATGCTGAACTTGCAAAACTCAAAGATGAAGTGGCGATGACACGTAACACTCTATCTCAAGCTGAAGTCAGTGATACTAAGCTAAAGGATTTGTGGAGCAAGTTCAAGCCTGAAATTCAGGTTTTGCAGAAAGGATCGCTAGGAGTTCAAAAATGGCTTAGTGAATGCGAAAGTTCTGGGGCCGAGAAACTCTCCCAACAGGTATCTCTTCTTGATTTAGATGATTCTGACAACCAAAATGACGAATTTGAAGTGAGCAACGCTAAGCGCTTGATTGATAATATTTATTCCATGAAAAGATCTCTTGAACTTTTAATGGATGAACGAAACTCAACCTTGAAAGACCTCAAAACGGCAATGCATTCTGAAAATATATCATCAGTTCTTATCAAATATAGAGGAGCGTCTGAATCAGAACTGGACAAGGTTTTTGACGAGCAGTTGGCTAAGTACGATAGCTTTACATCTCGTTTGGATGCCCTAACTTCTGCTCAGGATGATAAAATCGTTGAATTGAAAGATTCACTAGGAAGATTATTGGATCTGAAGATTGTTCAAAAGAAAATAGAAGAGAAAAAGAAGGAGCGTGGAACAATCAAGGCAAAACTTATAAGCTTGATAAGTTCGTACGACACTTGGAAGTTGTGTTCGAAGGGTGGAAATGAAGCGTATGGATTCTACGTTAAACTAGGTGACAGAACTACTGATATTGTTGGAAGAATCTATGACATTGTTAATCAAAGAGACACCATGACTGCCGAACCAACCGGCAGTATCAGTAGTACTTTAACAGGGGGGTTTGGCGGTCATACGGTTAATAACTACTATCCTCAACAGCAGCAACCATATCCTGCTCAGCTGCCACCCCCAAGCTATTCCAACATCTCGTATCCTAGCAATCCTGTGGGATACAACGGAAGATCTGAGTCTGTCTCTTCATCTGCTTCTAATGCTCCTCCTCTTCCTTCCAAACCTGGTTTCTCAGGCTCAACAAGCACTCAACCGTACAGCACTCCTTCCGTTTACAATCCGAACATGTACGCACAGTTTGGTCAGAACTGGAAGTCTTGATCTTCCTCTTTGCTTGCGATATGATGTGTAAGTGTATAATCATGTATCCTTGTAATTCACCGGCACCCGCACTGCCATGAATTCCGGAATAGTCAACGGTCTGCGAATTTTCATGAGGAAAAAGAAAAAAATACAATATGGGGTACAAATCCAAAAGCAGAGACTTTTCATCGATTTCTCCAGGCCATGGGTTAAATTATTCTTGTTCCCATATATGTATGCCCAAAAGGCTGATTTCAAAAGGTTTTAAAATATTGGCGAGTATGTCAGAAACATTAAAAGTCCCACAAAAGGAGCCAATCAAGTCAGAGTTAACAAAGCATGATGCCTGGAGAGATGGACCTCGTCAGAATACAGATCTGACTCTTAAGCCTGACGAAATACCCAACATCAGGGATCGACCATCTGTTTTAGGAAAGGGATGGTGTGGTATTTTTGAGACACAAGTAGACTTCAAGATCCAACACTTTATGACTGCGATGTCGAATTTGATAAACAGTCCTAATATCAACTCCACAGTCATTCTACGGGCGGATATCTTGCGTGAAAAGAAATACACGTACGATTCTGACTCAGACGATTTTGAGGTAAAAAGTTATGTTAATCCTCAGATAGATTCAGAACCTTTGTTAACAGATCCTTGCGAGACAGTTTTAACAAGAAATCTGGACGATACCGAGATAAGGCATGTTCCATTAGATGAGAACTTTAAACCGTCCATTGAAATTGTCAGAAGAATGATTCCAAGAAACCCATCCAAAGATTATATTATCAACCAAACCTGCTTGATACTGAATAATAGTAAAACAAACTCGACTCTTGTTTTGTATACTCCTCATATTTCTACTCCTGAAGATATTCCATTTTATTTACCCCCAGCACGTTCCATTGGTATTTTATTTAATTCTGAAAAATCCACTCTTTCCATTTCGTACTTACCCTTTGAATCTCAAGAACCTGATATTTTTAAGACTATGGCTCCTTCAGAACGTCCTATTAGAATAGCTTATCGTCTTATGGGTACAGCTAGAAAACATTCAAATGGTGTTATGAACGGCTATACGAAGCGTGTCAACCATGACCAAGTTGTACCAAAACAACTTTTTCAGGATCGTTATATCACTTTGAAACAAAAATATGCTAAAGTTTTGGTAGATAATTGGAGTGAATCCACTGATCCAAGAAAGCATGTGTTTGAGGATATCGCAATCGCTGCATTTTTAATCGAATTTTGGAATTCAATTTACTCATCCAAGCAATCTTTTGAATTTCGTGATTTAGGCTGTGGCAATGGTATATTAGTTTATATTTTGAGAATGGAAGGCTACAGAGGTGAAGGAATAGATGCACGAGCCCGTAAATCCTGGGAAACATTCCCAGAAGATGTTAGGAAATGTTTAAAGGAACAAGTGATAATTCCCTCTGTTCTTCTTCGACCACATCCAATGGCTTATTCACAAAATGCAATGCTAACTGATAATGGACAAGTTTGGAAAGTCCCAATATATGACAAAGTACAACACCAGGGAAGCATCAAAAATAGTGGGAAAAATATTCAATTGGTTGAGTGCTATACAAGTAATGAATTATTGAATGAGCCACAAGTCAACGTTGCCGAATTTCCCGCAAACACTTTTCTGATCGGGAATCATTCTGATGAGCTAACTTGTTGGATTCCATTGTTGGGATACCCATTTATGGTGATACCCTGCTGTTCGCACAACTTGAATGGTGACAAAACACGATTTCCCGTGATTAAAGGTTTGAACGGTAGGCGTTCACATGAAGGAAATTCAACATACCAGGGACTTGTTGATCATGTTGAATATCTTGCTTTGATGTGTGGCTGGAAAGTTGAGCGAGAAATGCTTAGAATTCCATCAACAAGAAATTCTGCCGTTATATGTTACCAAAATAACGAATTTGGCAGCAAATCAATTTATGAAATTATAGCGATGGAAGGTGGAGCACAAAGGTGGGTTGAAAATACCATGGCTTTAATGAAAAAAAAGCCAAGGGATCATTAATACTTAATAGACAAGCATTATAACTTTTACAATAATAGATTAAACTTGAAGTATTGGAATTAAATGTACAGGACTCTAATCTAAAAAAACTTCTATTTCTTGCCTTGTTTTCTTTGTCTACGCTTCTTACCAATAATTCTTTTTACATCTTCAGAAAACGATGGATCATTTTGCTTTTCTGTACTGGCTACTGCCTTCGCGTCCCTAGTCTTTGGGCCTTTATTCATGTTACCATGTTTACCTCTCGAATTGCCCGTTTTCTGTTTCTTAGTGTTTTTGCCGTTACCAAATTTCTTAGAGCTTTTATCGCCATCTCTGCCGTTATTTTCATCCTCTCTCTTTCTTTTTGATCCAGAAGTTGCTCCTTCCGCTCTACTTCTCATTATCTGTTCATATCTTCTCTTAACAACATTAGCATTTTCAATAGCAAATTCAGCCACTAATCTTCTCTTATTTATGGTTTTATCTTTTTCTGCTCTCTTCCTTTGCTCTTCAGTTAACCCACAAGTAATTTCAGCTTTCGTCACTTCATGTGCATTTAACCATCTCAATGCCATCAATGCATGTTTATGATCTCTGAATTCTAGGAAACCGTAACCCCTTGATCTGCCATGTTCGCCAGATCCTTTGACTTCGTTGATAACTTTGGCCTGAGTGACGACACCATGTTTCGACACTCTTTTCTTTTCCTCATCATCAGTGATACCTAGTTTTTCCAAAACAAAATGCTTCTGCTTGGTTGATCTGTCTATTTCTTCCTTAGACAAAGGCTGTCTGAGATCTTGTTTCACTTCGGTTGCAAATTCCACAATTGCCTTTCTACCTAATTGTTTGAGTGATTTGTCATTCATGGCTCTTGGTAGATTCCTTATTGCCAACCTGGTCATTGATAAATGTAAACCCGGATTCTTTTTCAATTGGTCGACACGTAAATTGAAAGATCTCTCTCTGACATCTAAGTCACTTTGACTTAATAATTTAGCCAATTTGGAATTAGGTCCTATTCTACCTTCATTTAAAAGGTAAAGATTCCTCTTATCATTTTCCTTGGGTATTCTTCCAAGCATTTCTTTTCTGTTTTTTGCACTTTTCTCAGCCATTCTAGCCGCAGAGTCTCTGTCCAAGGCAGGAGCGATTTGTAAAATACGTCCCTCATAAACATAGAATGGAGAAACGTCGTCTGGAAGTAAAACAGAGTTTGGTGACACAGTTGGTGCATTCAATAAACATTCTTCATATGGAGCATTGGATTCAAACGCAACAAAAGCAGTACCCTTTGGTAGTCCTGTCTCCTTGTCGATTACAGGCAAAGCATACTTGACAGGCCCGAGCTTTTCAAAATGTGCCTTCAATGCTTCCTCAGTAACGTCATACGGTATGTTACGAACAAACACACAATAACGCTCCTGTCTGTTCCTCTTAGCCTTATTTTCTTTGCTTTCTTCGGGATCTTCTAGAGACAATAGTTTTGCGTCTTCCTCATCAGCATCTTCATCATCTTCTTTCTCCTCGCCTTCGGCATCGCCATCACTAGTTTCTTCATCATTATCGCTATCGTTATCACTTTCAGAGGGAGCAACGCTGTCTTCCTTCTTATCCTCATTCATTTCTACATCAGAAACCTCTTCATCATTTGGACCATCTGATTTCCGAATTTCTTCAACTTTTTTCTCCATTTCATCTTTAACGTTGTTCCAGTGTGCCTTATTCACAGCAAAATCAACGGCAACTTCTCTTCCATTGATTTTCATTCCAACGCTCTCTTTAACGGCTTTCTCTGCATTTGCATGCTTTGCCAATGTGACGAACCCAAAACCGCACAATTTTCCATCTTTTTTCTTCGGAATTTTGGCTTCCTTGACGGTACCATACATTCTAAAACACTTGGCTAATTCATCTGGGTTTCTCATACTCCATGGCAAATTCCTAACAATGAGTCTTGCTGTTCTTTGCATTGCAATTTTTTCTGGAGCAACATCGTCCTTCTTGTTACTGGTTTCTCCGTTACCGCTCTTTCTCTCTCTTCTCTTGGCAATGTCCACTCTTAACAATCTATCGTTGAGCTTTGTGGTTTTGGCCTTCTGTAACGCAATCAATGTATCATCATCGGTGGTAAATGAAACAAAGCCAAATCCCCTTGATTTCTTTTCGTCATCATTGACAATAACTGCGTGTCTGACTGGCGCAAATTGCGAAAAGAAATCTGATAGCTGATCATTGGTCACTTCAAATGGAATTGAACGCACAAACAAGGTTTTTCTATCCAACGAATCATCTTTAACCTGGGGCTTTTCTTCTGACATTTTTTTAATGTCTCTCTCTCTCTCTTTCCTTGCCTTATATCGTCGATAATATTGACGGCCAAGAATTAGTTATAAAAACTATTACTGAAAAATTTCAAATGAAAAAGATTTTGAATAAAAAATAAAAATAGGAAAATAAAAATTTCCTAAAAATTTCTTTTCACTATCTTGTTTATGTCAGCATTTTGCTTTTTCCCATTTAAGCTCTTTTCGGAGAAGCCAATTTTCGTGACGGATTTGATAATTGTTTACTACTCCAGTCTATAGAATGTTTTCAGTGTTTTGCATTAATATTTCTGAAGGTAGGCTCAGCTCAAGTATGGTTCCTCGCAAGCGGAAGCTTAACAATTCGGGCATTCTTTCAAATTCCTATATTCCTCCGTTGAGTGCAGCCCAGATCGAAAGAGAGCTACAAAAGCTTCCACCCGAATCCTTGTACAGTTTGACACACGTTTGGCTTTCGATTCCTGCTACCAAACCGATTCCTGACGCAGATCAAAAGCATCAAGGGTTTACAAAAGATTCTCTTTCCCGGGAATATTTGAAGAAACTCGAGTCGTTAAAAAAAATTAAGGTTAAAGCGAATTTAAAGAAAACATTGGTCAACACCATTCTGGTTGAATTCTACCCAAGAGGTCTGAACACTTTACAGCTTGCACAGATTGACGTGCAGCTTTTAGTTGATAAGCCAAGTACAAATTTGTGGGTGTCATCTACAGCAAAAATTGTCAATTCCACGACAGAAATACCAGAGGAAGAAGATGAAACACGAGAGAAGAAACTAAATCAGCTATCTAATTACACATTCTCACTAGATTCGCAACTATTTTTGGATAACTTTATTTCAAATTTGTCAAACCTTTTTCTCACACATGTATACATATCACGCCATCCGTATTACCCTCTAATTCTGATCCGGGTTCAAATGTACAACTACTCCTATCGCCGACCCACAGATTCTCCTTCCAGCGGCATAATATCAGATCTGACCAATAGCTCACTAGATCGAATAGCCAAGCTCAAATTTGAACAAGATTTCCAGAGAATCGTGAGTAACAAGATGGATTCCAAAAGAAATAGCCTTGTTAAAAATGGCTTTCAGAGGCAAATTCAGATACAGAACAAGCCTCAAATTATACCGCATAAACCATTTTATATTTTATTACCTATATCTTCACCCCATGTCATTCATACCCCACCCGTGGCAGATTCCGTTGAGATAAAATTGATATTGCAGACTTTAGAAACAACACTCTCCCACTCCTATCTTCAGAAAGACGCTCAAAGAGATATTTTAAGAATGAACACATCAGTTCTTACTAATACTAAGATTAGAATTTTTCCTGATTCAGATGTTACCAGTCCTATTCGAAATCTGGACACAATTTTCACATTAAAAGGTATTTCCAGATTTGGTTCGTCTTTGGGAGCTTGGACACCCTATGCTGATAATATGGTAGATATGGGGGTCTTAAGTGATGAGCTGAAACATCAAGTTTTGCATCCAGAACAATTTATCGATTTGAATGCAGACGAAGGGTTCGATGTGAAAGAGTCTGATAGGAAGAGAGTGGCAGCTTTGAAATTCAAAGGGTGTGTTTCAAGGTTCAAATCTAAGGAACTTTCTGCTGCTAAGACCCGACACAATTTTGAGCCGGACACAGAGGGCGAACTCGATTCGCAGAACGATGATAGCAATAATAATGCGACCACCGAGGACATTAATGATGTCTATGCATCAATTGTTCCAATCCACGAATGTAACTTTGAGATTGAAGACACACTTTCCCTTTTTTTCAGGAAACGAAAAAATGATAGTAAGGCTAAGAAGCAAACGAAAAGCGGATCTTCTGCCAAAGATTCGCCATTTCGATTTAAAATGAACCTTTTTGGTTCTGATGTATTTGGAGGACTGCATGAGCTTGCAGCAAATGGATATCTTAACCCATATGAAACGCCTGACTGGCTCACGGGTGAATCTGGCTCTGTTGGTGGACTTGTAAAAAATGGTAGATTTAAGAGGAAATGATGATAGGTTTGTTTTATCTTGTATAAGGTCTTGTATAATAAACTTATAAAGCAAAACATTCAAAAGAACAATGTTCAAAATTCAGCTCTCGGAGCTGAAGATTGGATCAAAGCTGCTTATCACAGCATTAGTTATATCCGCTGCGGTATATAGCGGGAAAGGGGTATACTGAGATGACTTCAGTTGCGAAAAAGACTGGGTATATCCAAACTGCGGACTGATTTCGATGTCAGGCGTCCGGCACTCAACATCTTCAGATGAGATAAAATCTGACGATATGTAATGGGACGGATGATGTTGAATATGGGGAAGTATCTGTTTCAAACGATTATCGTTGTCCATCCTGCGTTTCTTATCGGGCATGTCTTCGTCCGCCGAATTTATCTTCCTTTTGTTTCCCGGCAGAGGCTCTAAAAATTCTACCACATCCGAACGCAACAGAGACGTATCGTTGAGCCCTCCATCACTCGAAATAAATGTCGAGTTTACCAACGTGAGGTCACTGCTGTTCTCCATCTCCTGTACGCTACTTACGTTGTCATAGACGAAATTACTGTTTTTCTCTTCAAGCTGATTGCTTCTGAGGAGAGAAAGACTGTGGAGATGTTCATCGACGTAGAGCACTTCACTTGTGTTTCCTGTCGTTTTCAGAGATGCAACTGAGGGCATGACACACGCCCTATATAGGTCAGAGTTAAACATTGTCTGGTCCGAATGGCTCTGCATTCTTGTTACATACGTTCTCTGTTTCGGTGTTAATACCGCAGCCAATTCCGCCATACTCCTATCTATTCTGTTTTACAAAGGCTACTGGAAAACGAACGGAATTATGTGCACACCAGTGTAAAGGAAGTGTTTTATTCTCGTCTCCTTTCTACCAGTCTCCCTCTTGTCAACTCCGAGGGGGCAACGCCCTCTTTTCTTTTTGCCCCAACGGGAAACCCGCTGAGCCTCCCATACCTACCAAGATCATCAAGTCACGTGCATGGAAAAACAATTGCGCAATGTCACGTGTGTTGCCGCAACATAAAATTACCATATAAGGTAGCTTTTGCAGAAAATTTTTCAGAGCGCCCACGAGAGGCAAGAGCCATACATGTATTAATAATATGGATACGGGTTTCCGAGGTCACTAATGTAGTATACTGTTTTGAGGACAGGACTTGGGATAGATATCGGGCAATAGGGAACGAAAATGCTGTAGTGCAGAGTTTGATGTTGTTCGTTCCAGCAGATAGTAAATGTTGTAGTTTTGCCTTTTCGCTCTGCTTTTGCTGCCTCCTTCTATCTGTCGGCTTATCCACAACCCGGTCCTTTGGAGTAAGCCTTGGGCAAGCCTCAAGCAAGCAATTACTGTCAATTCGCATAGCCAGCGTCAGCAATTCCTATCTGATGCAAAAGCTTAATTCTAGATCACTTACGAGGATGCCTGGCAGGCAGGCCTCGAACATTGTCAATCGCTATGTTCGATTTATTAGCAGTTCGAATAATGTGCTGAAGCCAAGACCTACCAATATATCCCGTGCTGCTGCTATAAATGAACAAATAAAGCCAAAAAGTCCATCGCTTTCCCAGATGTCCTTTCCGTGTCTTGAGAAATTGGAGCAACGCACGAAAAACTTAGAAGAGAACCTTGAAAACGGCCCCGAGCCAGCCTACGCCAAGATCACAAGGGAAAGTTTAGAAATATACAAGTCCGACGAGCCTCTGTTTCTTGATTACGGCGGATACCTTCCGCAGTATGAGATTGCATACGAAACATGGGGCACGCTAAACAGTGAGAGGTCAAATGCAATTCTTCTACACACGGGGCTATCTGCATCTTCACACGCTCATTCCACAGAGAAAAACCCGAAGAGGGGATGGTGGGAAGGATTTATCGGGCCTGGCAAATATCTAGACACTGACAAATACTTTGTCATCTGCACTAATGTTCTTGGTGGGTGCTTTGGCTCCACTGGGCCTAAATCAACTGATCCACTATTAGGAGAACCTTACGCTACGAGGTTCCCTATATTATCTGTTAACGATATGGTACGTGCGCAGCATGAGCTGGTGAGTAAACATTTTGGCATTTCCAAGTTGCACGCCTCGGTAGGTTCATCAATGGGTGGAATGCAATGCTTAGCATATGCACATGAGTTCACCGATGAAGTGAACAAGATAATAAGCATATCTGGATGTGCTCGGTCCCATCCATATTCGATCGCCATGAGACATTGCCAGCGGCAGGTATTGATGACAGATCCAAACTGGAACAAGGGACACTACTACGGACATCTGCCTCCACACACTGGGATGAAACTTGCACGTGAAATTGCTACAATTACATACAGGAGTGGTCCTGAGTGGGAGCAGAGATTCGGTGTGGAGCGGGCCGATCCATCACAGAAACCGGCCCTCTGTCCTGATTTCCTAGTCGAGACTTATCTTGACCACGCAGGTGAGAAATGGTGCCTGGAGTTCGATCCAAACAGCTTCCTATACATATCCAAGGCGATGGATTTATTTGACCTGGGTGAGAGAAATAGAACAAAGGCGCTGAAATCGAGGAATCAGGCTGAAAACATATATTTTGGTGAAGTCGTGTCCGAAACAGATCTAGAGTATAAATCCAGCAGTTCATGTGGTTTTGTTGAACCTATCAAAACCAAGAGGTCTAGAAGGTTTACTGCAGAAGAAGCAGAGCAAGATTTATTAAAGGGCCTCTCCAAGTTTGCCCACAAGGATGTTTTGGTTATTGGTGTTGAGAGCGATATTCTTTTCCCCGCTTGGCAACAAAGGGAGATTGCCACAATGCTTTCGAAGGGAAGCAAGCTGAAGGGCGGTGACGGTAGTAACATCAAGCATGTAGAATTGAGTGAATCCGATAGCTTTTACGGACACGATACGTTTTTGCTAGCAATGGACCATATCGGTAAACCTGTCAGAAAGTTTTTGAGCTCAAATTGACGGTCACGATACAACCGAAACTTTCGCCTGCTTTACTTTATATTTACATTTAGGTTAATTAATTAATGTGCGAGGAACGCAATTATGTAGCCATGTACTGAGATGATAGTACAGTAAAACTTTAAAAGATTTTTTTTCTTCTGTCGCTATGCATTGAAATTTTCGTATCCGTCACTTCACGGAGTGGTGTTACTTTCCTCTTAGGACTGGATACTTCCCCAAGACTTACGGAGAAACATAGGCTGAATAATGGCGAATACAAAAAAAATAAAGAATAACGAATACAAAAATTATAAGCTTTCCAGAAGATCAGAAAATTCTATCGACACTATACAGCTGGATGATCCCAAAGTAACGAAAGAATGGTTTTTTGAAAATTATATAAAGCCAAGAAAACCCCTTCTGATCAAGGCTTCAAAATCAGGAAAAGTTCAGCTAAATGTGGATGACTTCAAACCTGAAAAAATTCTTGAGACATTGAATGCCGAACAGGACAAAGAAGAAAAGGACGATAAAAATCCCGTTCTCCTACAGGTAGAAGAATTGAACCAGGGAGGGTTCGGTTCTGGAAAGAAAAGATTGAAATTGGAGCTAGAAGAATTCTTATCTCGTATAAATAAAGGTGACCCTCTATACTTGACGACGCAATATTCTGAAAACGATGAAGAACTATCTGACGTTTCTGGTGGAGAATTTGAGAATGATAATGAGGAAGGAGAAGAAGGAGAAGATGACGAAGAAGACGAAGAAAATGATGAAGTAGAGAAGGATAGGGATGCAGTGAAGTCTATTTTTCCTGAATTCAACGGAAATTTGAGTGATGACGACGAAATTACAGACATGCATGACGATTTTGATGATATCTTTGACGAAGAAAATACAGATGCTGAACTTGATGAAGAAACTATAGATCCAATATATCAGCCTCCCCTTACAAACCTTTTGGGTGGTAAGCTTGATAAATTACCTCCACATCCTATGGAATTGACCGAATCGCTCGTTCCACAGCAGATCAACATTTGGTTTGGACGAACACCGGACAAATCCACTTTGTTAGATATTAACGAATCTGAAAATGGAGAAGGTGTAATTTCGATTAACAAGGGTTTGCCTACGCCTAACTCTACCAGCACTGGTTTACATCATGACCACGCAGATAACATTTATGTTCTAGTGCAGGGAAAGAAAAGGTTTACTTTATTTTCTCCTGATTTTGCACCGGATTTGTACACTGTTGGAGATGTAAGGCATGTGTATGACACCGGAGTTATCGATTACTTGCGGAATGAAAATGCAAGGGGATGGAATAATGTACGAGCAGATGGTGGATGCATTGAATCCGATGAAACAAGGCAATCGCTTAATCCGGCAGCCAAAGAAATAGAAGAGGAGCAAGATCCTCCATCATTTTGTAAAATTCCCCCTGCATTGTTGCACTTAGATGAAGTAGAAGAGAAAAACAGGAAGAAGTTGGAAATATATGCCAAAAAAAATTTCCCCAGATTCTATCCTGTGATGAACTCGTCTATTAAAGTGACATTAGAAGATGGTGATTTATTGTATCTTCCTGCAGGCTGGTTTCATGAAGTCACCTCTTTCGGAGATGCAAAGAAGAACAATACCCATGTTGCTGTCAATTATTGGTTTGTTCCACCCGACGGAGTTAGTATAACGAGGCCGTACTCAGATAAAGTGTGGGAGGATAACTTTCAGAAGTGGAAGGAGAAGTATTTGTAAAATAGTGTGTACTTTCTATAAGTGTAATCAGCCAATGTAAGGAAAAATTATATGCACCGCCTGAAAAAAAAGAATGATTTTTTTTTTTTGCCGAAATTACGTTCTGGTAGTAGATACGAGAAAAGTTAAGACAACGGAGTAGAACATACAGGAAAAGCAGTTCGATGAAGAACAAATTGCACAGCCCTAGATGCTCCTGCCTCTGATTCAAAAAAGATTACGCATCTTATCTTACAATTTGAAGAAAATGCTTAATATGAAAAGAGAATCAAGTCGAAAGGTGATATCAATCATCGGAACCACTGGTGTCGGCAAATCGCAACTTAGTATCGAACTAGCGAAAGCCTTCAATGGAGAAGTGATAAATGCAGACTCAATGCAAATGTATGTGCAACTTGACAATATCACTAATAAGCATCCTTTAGAAGAGCGAGAAGGTATAGTGCATCATGTCATGAACCACGTTCCCTGGGGAGAACAATACTACATCCATCGTTTTCAGCAAGAATGCGAAAAGGCTATAAACGATTGCTGGAAACGAGGAAAAATACCAATTTTGGTTGGCGGAACACATTATTATCTACAGAGTGTTTTGTTTGACAATAAGACCATTGGCTCCAATGAGGAAACCACCAAAAACACGGTAAGTGAAGGATACAATGGTACAGATACTACCAAGATGACTGAAGAGCAGCAGGATATTCTTAACAGTGAAGATTCCACATTGATTTTCAATACTTTAAAGGAAGTGGATCCTGTAGTGGCATCAAAATTCCATCCGAACGACATAAGGAGAATAAAGCGTGCTTTGGAAGTTTACTATGTCAGTGGGGAGAAAGCAAGTACTGTGTATCAGAAGCAGAGGGAGAAAATGGAAGAAAAAGGTACTAGCTTGAAATATGATACATTATTTTTTTGGGCGTACTCTAAACTGCCAGAATTGGATATTAGGTTGGACCAAAGAGTAGATAAAATGATGCAAAATGGAGGGTTGAGTGAATTAGCAGAATTGTATGCTTTCTATAAGCAAGAGCTAGAAAGCGGCAATGAGGAAGTGCTTAAAATGGACACAGGGGTGTGGCAAGTTATCGGTTTCAAAGAGTTTTTACCTTTCCTGTCAAACGAAGGGGCTGAGTTATTGAAGAAGATTGACACTATTAGAGACAGCACAAAGAGAGCAGCCGAAATTGACTTTTTGATTCATAAGGATCCTGATTTTGGCAAATGTTGTGACGAGATGAAGATGAAAACCAGAAGGTACGCCCGTAAGCAGATCAAATGGATCAAAAACTTGTTGGCGCCAGAGCTGTACGAGGAAGAGCAGCATGGGTTTGTGAGATATGGGAAGATATTTGTTTTAGATGCCACAGACCTCCAAGTTTGGAAGGAGAGAGTTGGCGAACGAGCCAAACTTATCACTGCGGAGTTTCTCGACAAGGGGTACGTCGACGAAGGGTCTGAGGGGTCCAAACTGAAGCAGATACCTGACAGCTTGTCGGAGGAAAAGCTTATTGACAGCAAGAGAAGAGCATCTCCAAACAAGACAGAAAATTGGGTGCACCACACTTGCGAAATATGTACTGACCGCAAAACAGGAGAACCCCTTGTTTACGTTGGAGAACAGTGGGAGATCCACCTCAAATCGAAAAAGCACAAATTCAACTTAAACAGAGGAAAGCGGAAAAGAGAGTACGAAGAATGGCTACGAAAGAATCCCCAAAGCAAACGTGTGACCAAGTCGTAGATGACTATTTGCTCTCATTGGATTCAGTAGCCGTCAAGTTTGGCTCCCATCCTGAAAGGACCCTTGACTTGTCTGCTATGCAATCCCTCCCAGGAATGCGCAACCTGCCGGCATCTCGGGCCGAAAACCTCAGCCGCAGAGCTTTTTCCTCAAGCCTAATTAGCACATGTAAGCCCGATTTCGCATCTTACCCAGTTAGAGAGAGGCCCGGAGGGGCGTATCTTGGTAGATAGGAGAAATTGCTACGCAATCTATTTTTCGTATCGCCAAGGTTTTCGGCGAATCCCGTGAGGCATTGCACAGCCTCAAAAGTGCCTAATTATGTCTCGTCTTCTCTAGTCTTGCCTTGTCCGAAAGCGGATACTGTAAGCCGCGATCGGCCAGATCCGGCGAAAGTAGGTAGTGCGGGTAAAAAGAAGACGATTAATTAGATAGGAACATCAGAATGTATTAGGTTAGAAAAAATTGTAAAGGGTGAAAGAATGTAAGAATGGCGTTGTGAAGAACGTGTATGAAGGAAAAGGAACAGAAGAAGAAGGATAAGGGAGGGGTAGGGAAGGGAAAGGAAAAAAAAACACAAAATGCAAGCCAGAAAATAAATAAACCAAAAAATTAAAGTAAAAAAACGAAATCAGTAATTGTAATCTGCCTTTTTCTCTGTGGAGCTGCCTTCGTTAATGATGTCGTCAGACACGACGACTCCTTCATCAACGCCATCGGCCTTGCTGGCTTTGGAGGTGAAAGGACTCAAGGAGTGGAGGGCCTCGAGAACAGGATGAGGATGTTCTTCATGGAACACTTGCATTTCTTCGTCCACTACCTCAATGTCGTCATCGTCGTCGACCTCTTGAGGAATGAACAAGTTTAGAATGACACCCAAGAAACCAGAGACGGCAAAACCGGTCTCCATAACCAAGATGATAGCGTTAAGGAATCCCTGTAGGGCGTTATTGTCACCTGCGTAGGTAAAGAAGTATTCGAACCAATCTGGCACCAATGTAGCACCAAGACCAAATAGCAAAGTACATGTGAAGACAAAACGGTCACGACGGGTGAATGGGGTGGTGGAGATAATCTTGAGACCAGAGACGGCGACGGAGGTGAATAAGAAGGAGGTCATACCACCCAAGACGGAACTTGGGATAGCAACCAAGGCTGCGGCAAATTTGGAGAAGACACCCATGATGACTAAGTAGAAACAACACCAGTAGCCGACGGTACGGGAACCACATTTAGTGATGGCAATGACACCGTTGTTCTGGGCAAAGGTGGACATTGGAGGCAAAGTGCAGAGACCGGCAAGGACACCGTTAAGGCCATCTGCCAAGACACCACCTTGCACTCTTGAGTCGTAAAGAGGACCTTCAATTTCCAAACGAGTAACATCTGAGGTTGCTGTAATATCACCGATGGCTTCCATCATCAAGACGATATAACACGCTAAGAAGGGCAACACCATTGGACCGTAGACCTTAAGTCTGAAAGTGTGAACCCAGATGAAAGTTGCAGCAGGAGCGGCATCGATTCCGGATCTGTCGAAGTAGCCACAGGCAGCAGCAACGATACAACCGACCAAAAGACCAACAATGACAGCACAAGATTTCATGATTGGAGACCCCCATTTTTCACAGACAATGATGGTGAAGTAGACTAGGAAACCAAGACCAATGAACTGTGCAGACCCCCATGCGTAACCTTTGGCACATGTGCTACCGATACAGCCAGAACCACCGACAAAATCCTGGAAACCACTTTCGACAAGAGAAATACCAATCAAGAGAACAACGGGACCAGTGACGAGGGGAGGGAAGAAACGCTGTAGAATTTTTGCAGGCATGAACGAGAGGGCGACTTCTAAAAGACCGCAGACACAGGAGGTGGCAATGACAGCACCGTAACCTTCAGGACAGGCGAGCTCTGTTCCATCTGCGGCGGTTGGACAAAAGCCGGTCTTGTACATCATTGGGAAACCCTTTGTGACAATGGTGATGGTTGCGAAGGAAGTACCGACGACGGAAAGAAGACCTGTACCGATGTAGTAGGGCGTGAAGGGGATCTTGAACCGAGTGATCTGAATGCAGGAGAGGAATCCGGAGACCATCAAAGAGACGGAGACCAAATATTGGGTGTCGAGTGTGTCAAGATGTGCGTACGAAGAGATCAAAAGAGCAGGAGTGCAGAGACCTGCCAACATGGACAATGCGTGCTGCAACCCGAGAATGAGACCCAACATGATTGGAATGTCGTCGTTAAGACCAAAGAAGGGCTGCTTCTTACGCTTTGTGAGGTAAGGAAGCGTTGGGGTAAACAGATAGGCGTAATCGTAGTCACCAAAGAGACCTTCCTTGGTTGTCCATTTTCTGATGATCCGCATGATTGTGGCCTTTGGATCGAACTTGATTTTTTCTCCGTCAAGGGAGATGTTGGTGTCGCTATTGTTGTCGATGACCTCGACACTGTTTTCGGTAGGGACCCTGGCAGCAGTGTACTCCTCTGCGTCAGAAGCCTTCTCCTTCTTCTGGAGCGATAGCTTTGGCATTTTGAACCCCATGGCGTGTGTGTGTATGGAGAGAGTGTTGGAGACAGAGAGATGAGAAAGGGATTGAGAACAAGGGTAGGAAAAACCGAAAAAGACGAGGGAACAAGACGTGTCTGGTGCAGCTGTAGAGAGAAAAGAGTAACCTTAAATAGGGGAGCAGGGGAACAAGATTAAAAATCGGTTATCGAATCGTCTGTCCTGCACCTGTCTCAAACGGGTAGGACACGGGCAAAGGCGAAATCCGAGCTGTGCAGGGTGACGACCCGATGTTCTCTGGCCGATGGGGAGCGCTGCAACTGGCTGTTATCTTTGCACTGCTTATCGCCTGCCGGGCAAGAAAAAATTTTCTGTCCTATTTCATTCTCGCTGTCGCTGACGCAGACGCGCGGGCGTTGGCGCTCCTCCCATTCGCCAGCTGGACGATAAGGACCGGGGCTGCTCCCTTTGTTCTCAAAAACGTCTGTCTGTCGCTCTGGGACCACCCCGCTGTCTTGCTGTCGTCTCGCTGTCGTTTGCTGGCTGGTTGTCTCAGTCATGGTCTTAGCGTTGCTCTCAGTCATTGTCTCAGCCTTGTTCTCAGCGTGCACACGAGCTGGCTGCCGTTTTGCCACCCCAGCAGCGCCCCTTCTCCCGGCGGGCTGCCCCGAACCGTGCGGCGAGCTCCCTCCTCCCCTCCGCAGCCGGAAAATTACCTAACGCCGGCGAAAGGCAGGCTGGAGTTCCCCGAAAGCTGTCTCGTGACGGGGGGTCATGATTATGTAAGACGTAGGGCGGTTGGCCGCTGCAGGGGCCGTTCGGGGGAATCCGGCGTGGCCGATGGCTGCGACTGTCGACGCAGCCTTTTTTGGAAAGACGGGGCGCCCGATTCGGGGTTCGCCGGGACCGGGGGCAGGACGTCACGGGGAAAGCCGTTGCGGCCGTTGCGGCCGGGGGTGCGTCGATCGACAGCGGCGATCGACGCGTCGCCAACCGAACTCCGAGAGACGGGGACATGGGGGCGGCAGTGTTGGTTGGTTGGTATTGGCGTTACACAGGGCATGGAGTTATACAGGGAGAACACGTTGGGCCGGACAGGCTGGACAGGCGGGCGCAGAATCAGACGTGGAGAAAGTCGGCGGCAACAAGCAGCTCGAGGGCCATCTCGGTCGGCACGTGGAAGTCGGGCACGTCCACACAGTCCTTGTACTTCTCGTTGTAGTAGAGGTACTCGACGACCTTCTCGAGCACAGAGCCGTCGATGTCGTGCAGCCGGATCGTGTTTGTCGTGCCTTCCTCGAACGTGTCCGAGATCATGTTTTTGAGCGTGCCGCTGATGCTGGCGGCGTCCTTGCTGACGGTGAAGTGGAAGCCGTCGCTCGACACGAGCGTCACATACGCAGACACACGGGGCTCCTCCTCGTCGGTCAGCGGGCTCGTCTCGCTCTCGTCGATCGTCATCGTGTGTGTCGGGCGTCTGTCTGTCTGTCTGGGTGTCTGTCCTGTCGCAGTCGGGGCGTCGCCTCCCCGTGTCCGCCCGCCAGGGAACGTGATCGTGAACATGAATCCTCGCATCCAGTCTTCACGGGCCTCGCTAACCTCCTCGCGCGCGTCTCGCCGGAGGCTCTGTGCGAGGCTCCGCCGTCTTTACAACAGATGCTCACTCACCGCCGCCACCACTGCCACCAGCAGCACTACTTCTACCGCCGTCGCCACTTCTGCCCTCTGTGCTGAACAACCCCGTCCAATTGAGCCCACCATGCCGGTATCCAACCCGTCCCTTGGCTGGGAACTCCTCGACACAGTCTACTACCGCTCGAGAACATGCTACGAATCCCTCGACTGGCCCGCTGAGCAGGCCGGCTTCGATCTCGCAGACTACCACATCGCCATCGGACCCTCCGCCGCCGTCGTCGCCCTCCATCCACGCACTTCCTCGCGTCTTGATGCCGCCCACAGCAGCATTCTCGTCTGCTCCGGAGCAGGACATCTCCTCTTCTCCCTCCCGTGGAACTTCGTTCTCAACCCAATCGCCAAGCTAGGCTGGACCCCGGACGCACAGCTCGCCGTCGTCACCCGTGCGGGCAAGTACAGAATATACTACAACTACCAGGGCGACTTCGACGAGTTCGACATCTTCACAGAACTACTCAATGGCGGAGAGGACAGCGACAATGACAGCGAAAACAGCGCCTCTACCGTCATCGACGCTGTCTTCGCCAGAACAGGCTTCGCCATCCAATCGTCGGCAAACCATTTCGCATACATCCAGAACTACAGAAATCCAACAAGACGCACCTCTGTGCTCTGTTCCCAGCTCGCCACGGCAGAACCCATCGAGCCGTACCACGTCACCGCCTGGACGCTTAAATCACCACCAGACAACTCACCCTCCTCCCTCGCTAAATTGACATTCTACATCTTCACAAGCGCAGGTCTATGTGTGCTTTCTGAATCAACGCACAGACCGGTCTTTTCCAGCAGATCGCCTCTCACCTCCATTTCACATGTCGATATCGCCCCCAACACAAACTTTGCCGCCCTTTATTCTTCCGAATCATCCGCTTTGTACATTCTTGATGGAGATTTCAACGATCTCCTTGTCCAGCATGATCTCGAGAGGAAACCCCTCGCAATCTCATGGTGCTCCAACGATGTTGTTGCCGTCTCCCATCAGGACTACATATCCGTTATCGGACCTTCTGCGGATACCCTCGACTTTTACACAAATGGCGTTCCGTATCTAAAGGGTGAGATCGACGGTCTCTACTATCTCACAGACTCAGAATTGTCCTTTCTTTCACGTGTCTCACAGGTTACTGAGGAGACGTTCAGAATCGGCTCAACGGCACCTTCGGCGATCCTTTTGGACGCCATCGACTATCTCGACAGGCACTCTCCGAAAGCAAACGATCATTTGGAAATAATCGATGATAACATGGTGATGGCTGTCGATGGATGCATCCGGGCGGCCAGCGAAGAGTTCGATCTCTACTGGCAAAAGAACCTTCTTAGGGCAGCAGCATTTGGCAAGGTCAACCTGGACTTGTACGATCCAACCGAATTTGTACAAACTTGCGATTCTCTCCGTATCCTCAACATCATCAGAGGACCTGAAATAGGCATCTTCATGACTTACGCCCAGTTTCACAGTATAGGAGTTGAGAAAGTAATTGACCTTCTATTGCTCCGTCAAATGCACTACCTATGTCTCAAGATAAGCGACTTTCTGAACTTGCCGAATTATAAAATATTGACTGACTGGGCATGCTGCAAGTTGAAATACTCTTCCAGTGCCAATATTGACGAAGATCATTTATTAGCAACTATCTATGACAAGTTAAAGTCTTCAAAAATAGACTGGACTCACATTGCATACGTTGCATATACGGAAGGCCGGCAGAAACTAGCAAGGAACCTTCTTAGTTATGAACCAGACACTAGCAAAAAGGTCCAATTTTTGCTTGATATCAACTCGAGCGCAACCGGTGATGAAATGGAATACGCTTTGACAAAGGCTGACGAAGATGGTGACGTCGACTCGTTGGCATTAATCCTACTCGAATTGTACGGGTCGCTTTCAAGTGCAGAATTCTTCAAAGAAATCGGCGACAAACCAAATGCAATTGGCATTTTGAAAAGCGTTGTTTGCCAAGTCGATGTGAAAGGCGATATGTTGAAAAATTTTATGTTTCAAGATGATGACATTATTGGGCGGCTCGTTCTTGATATAGTTTCCATCCTCAAATCAAAAAATATCGAATCCACAGCATTGACAAAGTTGCAATCGCTTGCAGGCAGATCAAAACAGACACAATCTGTTGTTCCATACATAAAGGCTGAAACGAAGCTCTTGAAATTACAAAATGATCTGCTGTCAACTTCTCATGAGATTGTCCCCGGTGAACCCATACTCGATACGTTGCGCAAAATAATCCCGGTTGATCTCAAAGAAGCACATGCCATTGCTAAAAAATTCAGCATTCCTTCAAAGCAGTACGCCAATCTTGTGTTGAAAGTTCTGGCCGCAAGAAGTGATAAGCATGCAGAACTTTACGATTATGCCACAATCGGCGGTGGAGGCAAGGCTCTTGGGTTTGAGGTTTTCTACTACGAACTTGCAAAACTTGGTGAACGCAGACAATCGGGCATGTATCTCCCTTTGTGCAAGAATATGACTGCCAGGCAGAAAGTACGGTCTTACATATTCTGCGGTATGTGGAAAGAGGCTGTTGCAGAAGCTGGAAGCAAGAATGAGATAAAAATTCTCAAGTCGATGAAAGAGAGCAGGAGCGGTTGGGAGGCGAAAGTAGCTGCCGACGAAATTGAACGATTGGGCAAATAATTAGTGTACAGTCTTATGGTCATACAGTCATTCATATATATATATATATATAGAACTTTTGCTACATCAATAAATATCATCCTCTTCTTCGTCATCTTCGCTTGGTTCGAATCCAAACGTGTACGCTTCACGTAGATTTTCCAACGTATCTTTTAACTCTTCTCTTTCATCTGTGCGGCAGTACCTCGAGACAAAATCGTGCATATCTGTGAAATTATTCTTCAAAGAGTTGGTCACTCCAACTAAGGTGGCATCTACATCAGCTTTCTTGAATTCAGTGGGTAATGTGTCAATGTACTCGTAAGAATATCTACTCTTCAAAGTTTGTAAAAACATTCTTGGTGTGCCAGCCTCAACTAATCTTTCGAAATCACTGAACTTTTTTAGCTGAGACGTATCGCAATTCTTACTTGCCACCACACTCCTTGAAAACACGTGGAAGTCGGTTTTCTTCGAAAATACCGGTGTAAATATATCTTTACATCCGAGATCAACCACGGTTTCACTGCTCCAGTCCAACTTCACCTCGTTGATAAATTTGCGTAGTCCGCCATCAGTTAATTGATGTAAGATCCCTGTGATATTATTTTCCTCTAAAGTATTGAAAAAGTCAAACGGCAGTGAAAGGAAAGCTGTTTTCTCCCAAAAACTCTTCTTATTTTTCAGAAGATGTGAATTAAAATCTAAGTTCATTGAGATTAGCCCCCCTGCTTCGCTTGTTCCTAAGCTTACCAGCTTTCTGATTCTGTCCAACTTGGCTGAATTATTACAGGCAGCAACATAAGTTTCATCCCTTTGTAGGGACCAAATCACAACCTTGGACCCCTTCCCGTCTAACTGGTCTTGTATCACGCGGTCTAAAGTTTCAGAACAGACGCCCGACCATGCGGAATCCAATTCAACAACCGCATTAACTTGGTTCACGTTATGTGCCTCCTCAAACATCTTTCTTATTCCCTCATCTACACAATCTCTAAAGTGTTCAATACTATGAAAAGAGTCGACCCCCAATTGATGGCTCAAGAACTTGTTTGTGGGTATGTTCTTCCCCACGCCTTCTCCCGTCTCAACATTGTAGTTATAGTCAGGATGTCTGAGTAAAAGTGATGGGTTATAAGTCAAACGAGAAAAATCTGACCAGTAGTCCGTCCTGTCATTATCAATCTGAACAGCACCATTGCTGTCCAATATTTTCCCCGTGTTGATTGCCTCCTGGTATGCATTCGGTGTTACTTGTGGAGCAGTTTGAATTATTTCGTGTTTGTTTATCTCCAATGTAGGGGTTGGATCCTGTTGAAAGAAAATTTTAGGATCAAGTGCCCCTGTGCCATTAGCGTAATCAAAGAGCACAGACCTGGGATATAAGTTGGATATTGTTTTCGATCCAGCTGAGGATTTCGGTAAAATGTGTATAAAGTTGTCGTGATTGGACGGATGTTTGTAAAATCTGTCTTCTTGAAGGTTATTGAAATGAGTGGTTAATTGGTTGGCAATTTGCGAAAAGGATAATGTTATCGTCTCCGGCATAATTTTTCTTGATTCAACATTCGATGTAGCAAATCCTCTATGCTGCGATCATTTCCCTGATAAACGTCCCATTTCATTTGATATCGGAGTCTTCAGTTCCCTCGCTGTAACGTTTTTTTTTCCAAAGAGGTGATACTTTTTTCCAAAATTTTATTTTTTTTTTTTTTCACGAAGCCAATAAATTTTCACACTAAAATAATAGCCCATAACCACTTTGCTATCTGAATCAAGAATAATCTCTGTTTGTGAAAAAGCGGGTACAACGAGATAGTTCAGAGTGTAACAGGTTTTATAGAGAACCAAGATGGGAAACTCCTTAGAAGAACGTTTGCAGCAGCATTCGAACTCATTTGACGGTTTACTGTCCCTCATACCTGCCAAATATTACTACGATGAAGAGACGTCTAATCAATGGCAACAGAAACGTAAATCCAAGCAAGAGCATCAGGCTCTTAAGAGAAGGAAGCTTGACCCTGAGAGCAGCAAAAATTTGAGTGCAAAGGACGTGTTGAAAGAGACAGAAAAGACTGCCACTCCAGTGGTATTACCTGGAGAAAAGTTCAAGCAATATCAACAAGCTCTAGCTAATAAAGATCAGGAAGGTGGAGAAGGCGGAGATGAGGATGAAGAAGAGGGTGTTGAAATGGAGAGTGAGGGAGAAGCTTCCGATGATGAGGAGAAACAAAAGCAAGCCCATACTCAAGCAAAGTCGCCAAAGAAGGCTGAGGACGAAGAACTTATCCAAGAAAACGTTTCAATTGTATTCGATGACAACGGAGAAGAGCTTTTGGGTGACTTCAAAAAAGAGGAATTGCTGCAGCAGCAGAAGCAGCAGCAGAAAACAAAGGGAGGGAAAAAAGTGCTGAGCAAAGAAGAACAAGAGGAAAGAGAGAGAAAGCATAGGGAGCTCAAGGCTAAACTTCAAGCAAAGATCCAGAGCATGAGGGAGAAAAGAAAGGCTCCAGGAACAAAGACCCCAGGCGCTGCCACCTCTAGACAACAGATTCTAGAAGAAAGACGCAAAAAGGCCGAGATGAAGAAGGAGCAGAAACGCCGGGAGGTGGAAAGCAGTGACGATGACGATGACGATGACGATGACGATGAGCAGAACGCCAATGAAACTACGCAAGACGGTGTAAATGGATCCACGGTAATGTTTGGAAACATTGAATTTCTGGACGGTGAAAGAGTGTCGAGTGACTTGACCTCGAGCAGGAAAGTGGGTCAAAAGAAGGGGCCTGCCAACAAAGACATCAAGGGCCATCTGAAGAAACTCGAAAGAGAGAAGAGCCGGATAGGAGAACTTGACAAGGAATCGAGGAAGAAGCTGGAAGACAAGAATAAGTGGCAGAAGGCACTTGCGAGTGTGCAGGGAATCAAGATGAAGGACGACGAGAAACTCTTGAAGAAGGCCTTGAGGCGGAAAGAGTCCAAGAAAAGGAAGAGTGAACGGGAGTGGAAGGACCGCATAAAGACGGTGGCGGATGAGAAGAAGATGAAGGCAGACAGGAGGGAAGAGAACCTTCGTATTCGTAAGGAGAACAAGGGTAAGGGCCGTAAGGAGCAGGTGAAACAGCTTCCGAGCTACAAGCGGGGAAGGGCCAACAAGAAGATGCCGGGGGCCAAGCGTGCTGGCTTTGAGGGTGGCATCCGCAGCCACAAAAAGAAATGAGTCTTTAGTGTATAGAGACAGTTATGTAGTCGTTTTGCACTGGTTGAAAATTTTGACGATGTCGACGACATAAACTAAGCAAGGGTCCTTTCCTGTCCTTATTTATTTATAGAACACGAAAAGTCCATATTATTTCCTAATCGGGCCAGAAGGAAAACGAGCGAGCGAACTTTACGAGACATGTTTTGATGGTTGCGGTTAAGAAGGAAAAGCTAGATCTGGGGCCTGTTGTTGTCTCTTCTGTGGGAATTCTTGTTCAGGAGGTTCAAGGGCAACACGGCAAATAAAACATGTGGTATGTAGATATATTAAGGGCTGCAGAGAGGTTGTTAAAGGGACCGGATGGGATGGAAAGAGAAGGATATAGAAAGATTCGGTGTTTATGTCAATATTTTCGATCCTCTTTCGAGGAGGCAACAACATCGGATTTGGTTGCTGGAGAGGAGGACATTCCCATCTTTTTCCTTTTACTACAATAGACGTACTAACATCTTATTGATTTATTTTTTCTGACAGTGGAATCTTCGGTTATGCAAACTACAACGTCGGTCGGACTAGAGGCCAGATCATCAATACGCTGGTCGACGGTTTAACCAAGTTGGAATACAGAGGATATGATTCCGCTGGTATTGGTATTGATGGCGAGAATGACTGGTGTGAAGATTCTCCAGTCAGAGAGATCCAGTTGTACAAGCAAGTCGGGAAGGTGTCAAACTTGAAGGAGGAAATTATCTCCCACCACCCTGACGTGTCTGAAACATTTTACAGTCATGTCGGTATTGCCCATACCAGATGGGCCACACACGGTGGTGTTACGCAGGTCAACTGTCATCCACAATCCTCCGACGATAAAAACCAATTTGTGGTTGTCCACAACGGTATCATTACCAACTATAGGGAGTTGAAGATGTTTCTCAAGGCCGAAGGTGAGACGTTCAAGTCCGATACAGATACTGAGATTATTGCAAAGCTCTTTAACTACTATTACAAAAAAGACCCAGATTTAGAATTCTATCAATTGACCAAAGACGTATTGTACCAATTGCAGGGTTCTTACGGTTTGATGGTCAAGTCCGTCCACTACCCGAACGAAATCATCGCAACTAGAAAGGGTTCGCCTTTATTAATTGGTGTTAAGACCGAGCAGAAGTTGAAGGTCGATTTCGTTGATGTTGAGTTCATTAACGATTCTGAACCATCCACAGAAACAAGTGGCAATTACCTCACCTCGAAAGAATTCAATAACAGTTCTTTGAGAAAGTCAGAATCTAGGGCCATTTTGCCTGACCATAACATGCCAATCGAATTTTTTGTCTCATCTGATGCCTCTTCGGTCATTGAGCATACCAAGAAAGTTTTGTTCTTGGAAGATGATGATATAGCCCATATCAACCTTGGTGAATTACACATCCATAGGGCAAGACAGAGCGAAGGTATGTCGACAACCAGACCAGTTCAAACTTTGGAGTTACAATTGGCTGAAATTATGAGAGGTGGTTACGACCATTTCATGATGAAGGAAATTTCAGAACAGCCAGATTCTACTTTCAACACAATGAGAGGTAGATTGGATTTCAAAAATAAAAACATTATTCTCGGTGGTATCAAGCAATATCTCACAAGCATCAGGAGGTCAAGAAGATTCCAAATGATTGCCTGTGGTACTTCATACCATTCTTGTTTAGCTGTGAGGTCTTTGTTCGAGGAGTTGACTGGTGTTCCTGTTTCCGTTGACTTGGCTTCGGACTTTTTAGATCGATCTCCGCCAATCTTCAGAGACGATACTTGTATCTTTGTTTCCCAATCCGGTGAAACTGCTGACAGTATGCAAGTGTTGAAGTACTGCAGAGCGGCAGGTTGTTTGAATGTTGGAGTGGTCAATTCCGTTGGTTCCAGTATCTCCCGTGAAACAGATTGTGGTGTCCATATCAATGCAGGGCCTGAAATCAGTGTTGCATCTACAAAGGCATATTCTTCACAATTTATTGCACTCGTAATGTTGGCATTACAAATATCTAACAACGTCATCGACAACAAATCACGTCACGAGGAAATCATAAATGGTTTAGAGGAAATCCCAAGGCTCATCTCCAAGGTTCTTGAGAAGAAGGAGGAGATCAAGGAGATCTCTCTCAAATATTTACACAAGAAAGATTCCATGTTGGTTGTCGGTAGAGGATATCAATATGCCTCAGCATTGGAAGGTGCCTTGAAAATTAAAGAAATATCGTATATCCATGCAGAAGGTGTTCAGGCAGGTGAATTGAAGCATGGTGTTTTGGCATTGGTTGATGAAAACATGCCAGTGGTTGCATTTGCTACACAAGATTTTTTCTCTCCAAAAGTCAACTCTGCAATCCAACAGATAACTGCCAGAGAAGGCCGTCCTATCGTCATCATGACCGAGGGAGACACCTTGATTGACAGAAGTAAGACCTCTGCCTGCATTGAGGTCCCTAAGACTGTCGACTGTTTGCAAGGCGTGGTCAACATCATTCCATTACAGTTGATGAGTTACTACTTGTCCATTGCTGCCGGCCATAACCCAGACCGTCCTAGAAACCTAGCTAAGTCGGTCACTGTGGAATGAGTGCTCTATCATTATATCTAAACCCATCTCATCAGACTGGCGGTCTGTTTTTTCTGGCCTGTGCTCTCCGACAAGGCATCTTGTCGTCCACCATACATCTATAAAATTTGTAGTGAAAGTAAGCTACAACAATGCTTTCCGAAGACTTTGTCGAGAGCCCTCCAGGTAAGTGGCACGAACGGCGCGATGGAGTTGTCTGTTTCGGTTCCTTCCTATTTCGCCTTTTATTTCTGCACATACTATTTTTTGTGATATCTTTCGTGCCACGACATATTCTCCGGGCCAATTCACTTGCAGAAAGATACAGACGGTGTGTGAGCTGAGCTGGTGTTTGGAGTAACTGTATAGTGAATCGAAATTTTTTTTTTTCCATTTTCCAGCTTCTCAGAAAATATAATTTTTGGTTCTTTGTTTCTCTGTATCTGTTCCGATTCTGATCTTTATGTCCTTCCTCATACAGATCAAGGCATTGACTTCAAAATTCTCTAGAAGCGTACTATCCACCAGATCCACCAGAACAATGTCTAGTGTCAGCAATAGGAGGTTTGAGGACACTTCGTTGCATGAGCAGCTTCCAAGAGATGTGAAACCTGTACACTACGGAATTAGCTGTTACAACATCAACTATGAGAAAAATCTTTTTGACGGAACTGCCACCATCGACTTCGATGTTCTTAACAAGACCAGATCGATTATCTTGAACCAGAAGTTTCTCCTTTTCAATAAGGTAACGATAAAAAGTTCCAATGGCGAAGAGGAGATCAGGGAGATTGTCAAGGATGATCCCAAGGAAACCGTCGAGTTGAAGCTGGACACGGAGCTTGACCCAGCCCTCAAGTCCGTCCAATTGGTTGTTCACTACAGCGGTACTATTCGTACGGATATGGCTGGTTTCTACACCTCCAATTACAAAGACGAAAATGGCGAAACTAAGTATATTTTGGCAACACAATTCGAATCTACTGATGCACGTTCTGCGTTCCCATGTTTCGACGAGCCAAACTGTAAGGCTTCTTTTACAATTTCCATTGAAGTTCCAAGCAATTTGAAGGTTTTATCAAATATGCCCCTTGAAAAAGAGGTTGCCTCTCTTACAAACGAGAACAACAAAGTATTCACGTTCCAAGAAACTCCAAAGATGTCCACTTATTTAGTTGCTTGGGCTATCGGTCAATTTGAATATGTCGAAAGTATAACCACTCGTGAATACAACGGATCAAAGCTTCCAATTAGGGTCTATACTATACCCGGTCAATCACATACTGGAAAATATGCACTTGAGACCGCTGAGAATGCCGTTAACTACCTTTCAACCATTTTCGGCATTGATTACCCACTTCCAAAATTAGACTTACTTGCTGTTCCTCAATTCGGTGCCAACGCGATGGAAAACTGGGGCCTAGTCATGTTTCGTTCTACCGCATTGTTGTATCACCCAGAAAAATCAAGTGCTATATACAAGCAGAAAGTTTCATATGTCGTCTCTCATGAGATCGCACATTCTTGGTTTGGTAACTACTGTACCATGAATTGGTGGTCAGATTTATGGTTGAATGAATCCTTTGCAACATATGTTGGATGGTTGTGTGTCGATAACATGCATCCAGAATGGGACGTTTTTACTGACTTCATTTCTGGTTCCATGCAAACTGCGCTGGATTTAGATAGTTTGAAGAACTCCCACCCAATCGAAGTTCAAGTCTATCATTCTAGCGAAATTGATGAAATTTTTGATGCCATTTCATATTTGAAAGGTGGCTCGGTTGTTAGAATGGTGGCTGAATCGATCGGTGTAGAATTATTCTTGAAAGGGGTTTCTAACTACTTGAAAAAATATTCATTCGGAAATGCAAAATCCGATGACTTGTGGGATTCTATCAGTGAGGTGTCCGGTAAGAATATCACTGAATTAGTCGAACCATGGATCAGAGCAATTGGTTATCCATCCTTGAAAGCAGTGAAGAATGCCAATGGCAAAACTATCAAAATCACACAAGAGAGGTTTTTAGTTGAAGGGGCAACAAAGGAAGATGATGTCATTACATGGTGGATTCCAAATGTCGACAACATGCAAACAAAAGAAAAGATCATCAAAGCCGAAAATTTCTTGAAATTGAACAAAGATACCACAGGGTTTTACAGGGTTTTCTATGATGATAAATTATTTGCTAATATCGTTCAAAATCTAGATAAGTTATCCGATAATGACAAGATTGGTTTGATTGCCGATACTAGTGCAGGAGCAAGAGCTGGAATCATAAAATCCTCACAGTTTTTACAGCTTGTTAGTCAAATGAAAAGCGAGACACATGTTTCTGTTTGGAATGAAATTATAGAAAGGCTGAACATTTTAAAGAATGCATTTTTCTCTGATAAAGAAATATCCGAAAAATTGATTTTATTCTCTAGAGACTTATACAAAAACAAGTTTGAAGAACTGATTAAATCTTCTAACCTGGATTTCAACAGCCAGAGATTGGCTTCTGCTTTGTTTGAGCAAGCTGGCATTTCCCAATTTAACGTTGCTGTTACGAAAGCTCTGAGTATTTATCAATCGAAAGATATCAAGCCTCATCTTAGACAGGCTGTGTACAGAATATTATTGGCAAATGCAGACACTTGTAATGACGATGTCTTCAACTCCGTTTTAGCAGAAGTTAGAGAACCAAGTACCATTGATGGTCGTGAGGTTGCTCTCAGATCCTTAGGCTCGATTAATAAAGTAGATAAATACTTACCTAGTATCTTATCTTTATTCTTCGACGGTAGTGTTCCGGAAATGGACTACCAATTCCTGACAATCCCGTTGGCGTCCAACTTCAACACAAAAGTTATTTTCTGGAATTACTTCAAAGACAATTATCCGAAGTTCAGAAGTGACGTCTCAATGTGGACATTGGACCGTGTGATCAAGGGGTTTTTGCCAAAACTTGTTTCTAAAGACCTTTCTCAGGATATTGAATTATTTTTTAAAGATAAAGATAACAGTGGCTATGAAAAGGGTTTGAAGCAGAGTTTGGATAGTATACATAACGATGTTCGTTGGAGTGAAAACTCACGTGAAGACTTGTTGGAATGGTTTAAAAATAACGGATATTAAGCTCCTCTATGATGTAAAGCGTGTTTTGCAACTCTTTTTTTTCTCATGTGTAGTTTGGGTCAGAAATTTCTGGTGAAGGTTTCTTGAAATTTGGCACTTTGAGGCAAATGCTAAGGATCAATCTTTTTTCATCGACAACTTTCGGCTGTTCAACGTCACCACTCCACTAAGACCGAGTCTACAACAGTTTAAAGTTTGGCATCTATAACTTTAGTTAAGAATTGTAGCATTCATGACCTTTATGGTATAAATTGAAATTATCGATGCAGCTGTGAAAATTCACGCAATTTAAGAACCAGAAGGAAAATTGACAAGTTAAACCGGTAAACGACTAACCCATGGTACCAGAGAGACATCTACGAGACGAATATAATAAATAATATACCTAGCCGCATCGTCGGAGCTTCTGGGAAATAGTGGGCATTAACTGGAATGAACTTGCTTGCTGTAATGGCCGAACATTTCTACACAAACAGAAGGCCGAAAAGGTGCCTTAGCTGATGGCAATACTAAAGCAAACTTAAGGACACAAATAAAACGATGTGCTTTTGGACCTGTTTTTCATGTCCTTTTATTTAGCTGAATAGTGAGATGTTTTTTGCTTTGCTCTTACTATCTCATTGAGACAACGTGCAACTTCTCCAGACAGAGAGTGTTTTGAAGGTTTGGTTTGTTTCATAGAGACATCGAAGAGTGTTGAATTTTGCAGATTTCGAACTGTATGTTCAAGGTTTCATCTATGGGACACGCAGTTATCGCTGAGATTTGAAGAAGAATATTCATGTTCAGTCAGAGACTATTTGTCTGCTTCGGCTAGTGATTAAAAAATTTTTTGCCTATTTGAAAAGATTTATGCCATTACAACTACTACATCATACCTGGATAGTAAGATATCGGAGACCTCTCGTTTCCCAGCACCGGAAAGTTGAAATTAATTGTAGTCCGGAAAGAGGCCAGACTGATCCCGCGTAGGCTCTTCTTTTCCTCGTCTAGTTGCATCTTGGACGACAATCGAAAATTTTAACGCTCGAAGGAGAAACGAGTGCAGACAAAATGCTTGGAAGGGCTGAAACGAATGCTGAGGCGTTACGCAGGTTACTTACTATCTTGTCCTTTGAATCTAAAGTTTTCTGCTTTGATTGCTAATCGGTCCAGAAGACGAATGCCCGGGGCCGCTTACACATATGCAGACACCGTTTGTGCTTCTTATTATGCTGGTATGTGACTCTAGCACAAACTAGGTATCTGACGTAAAGGCATGTGCCGGACATCCGGGCTAATCCTTGGCTCCAGGACGAGGATGGTATCGGGACGGGAAATGGAGGGAAGGAGAGATCTTCGGTCGTTTCAGCCGTGACTCGAGGAGAGCGGCGGAAATCGCAACGGCTCGCTGGGGACAGAGCGGTCGCCGTGAGGTGTTTGCGTCGGAGGTGGTGGTGTTGCTCCAATACATCCTACGCCTAAGGCGACGTTCCAAAAAGCGTCCCAGGAGGGTCGTCAGGGAGTGGGTGGAATAGAGGGCCTATTATGTTTACTGGGAATGACGTCTTTGTAGTTCTCATCGTTGCCTTCCTCCCGCCTGGCCCGCCGTACAGCCACGTACGGGCACATCAGCAAAGGAGACCGTGGTGAAGAACAATGCCTGCGGCTGGGCCGGTTCAAGAGGCCCAAGAAAAGATTCACGTCCGGTCACGTGCCAAGCATTTCTTTTTCTCTGTCTTTTTCGAGCGGCCTAAAAATGGAAAAAAAGACGCAATGTTTTGTTTTGACTTGACAGCCGCTGTTGGAGAAGGAGGAGAGGCTGACTGAGCAGGCGGATGCTGGGATTTCGGCCTGCTGTTGCTGCTACGGTGGATGACGCATGTCCGAGAAATAAGCGGTTGCATACACGTTGGGTGCCAGCGTTTGAATGCCACTCCACAAAGCGTAGGGAAAGGGCCTCCTGTCGGTCACGATATATATGCGTCCGAAATGCAACCAAAGTAGCGCCTTGTCGGAAGCACACTACACAGCACCGACAGAGAAAAGAATGCCGCTGGAGGTCCTCTCGTAGATAGTGAAGATCATGTAGAGCGGTAAACGAGGCGGGAACGAGGGAGCAGGTAAATAAGTAGCAGCACCTTCGAAACAGCAAGCCGACCATGTGTCTCCTTTTCGACTCGACAGACGGCACCGTGTCCGGCGGCCTCGTGGGATAGAGCGTGGGAACGCACGTAGCGGTATGTCTCCCTAAGTTTCCCCCTCTCCTGTTGATGGAGCTGGCCTAAGTTACATCTACAGTTCACGACATTGCACCGGACATCGGGCACAGCGTTAGCTTCCCTTGTCACGCATCGCCTAGCGGCTTCTAGTGCATGTGGGTAGATGCAAACACAATGGGTGTAGCAAGCAGAACAGAATACACACGTACGGAGATGCACAACCACATGTAAATAATATCAGTTATCGGGTGAACACTCCTTTTGGGGGAAAAAAAAATTTAATTCTATGACATAAATTGGGTATTAACCGATCGAACCCCTCTGAGGTAGGCTGCTGTTTGTTTTATTTTTACACATTTCTTTTTTTCCTTCTCTATACGTTTACAGCTGTGGAGTGCTACTTGGTCCTGCATAGCCAGCATCCCGGGGCCTTGTAGCTTCTTGTCGAGTTTTCTCTTGCTGCTTCCTCTTAATCAATGGAGCCCTCAAAGGATATAGCATGGTATACCGTAACGTAGTATAGCATTGCACTACATGGCAGAATATGCCGCCGATCGACCTGCTGGCGGCACGCCTCCGCAATGGCAGGCCCGGCAGAAAAGGCGCTGCTGGCCGTTCCGCTCGGCCAATGTATGGCTTTTTCTCGCCCCGCCTCTCCTCCTGTGAATGAGTGACAAATATTTTCTCGCCCTCGCACCGTGAAACGGAATTTATTGTTTTTTTTTTTTTTTTTAACGCCTACGGCCTGTCCGCTCTCGCTTGTGAGGAAGGTGTGGGTGGGTGTACTGCAGTTTCCCAATTCCCGTACAGTACGATTTATCTCTTTATTTGCCTTTATCGGCACAGCTGTACCCTTATCTCCTACAGTCCCGGGCCCTGACACGTACCATTCACGCCCCACACATTCCACACGTTATCCGTTTTGACATACACACGTCTTGTTATTGTTATTGTTCGATAAGACGCTACATTGACATATTCCAATTTTTGCATTGGTTTTGCTTGGCTCATCCTTATACGAATTAGCTGTGCACTCTGACACACTAAACCCCTATAACAACACCTGCACACTCTCTATAGCATAATCCTGAGCTTGGCTTGCATTCATCCTGCCTCAAGTCTCTGTATTGTATACGTCCATCGCTTTATTGCATTGTTTGTGTTGCTCTGATTCACCGGGTTCTACTACATTGCACACGTCCTATAGACAGACACGCCTTTACACTGAGCAAGGGTTTTTCTCATTTTTCATTTTTTTTTCCTTTTTTTCAAATTTTTTTTTTTTTTCATTTTCCCACCTCGGTGCAAACGACACAAATCTGGGATTATAGGCTGGCTGGCCACACACACCTCGAGACACGAAATTTGCTAACACACTTGCTTTGTTTACTATATTTATTATCTGCATACCATATTGAGCTCTCCATAGCAAAATATTTCAGTCTCCTCTTCTCTCCGATTTTCACTCATTTTCCGGTGTCTTATCTACAATAATCGATGGAATTCAATACCCCGTTTAATTTTATGGAGCCGGGGTACAACAATCCCCCTTCTATACCACTGACTCCGAACTCCTCTAATATCAACAATGCCAATACTATAAGCAACACCAATACTGTTAGTAGTAATAACAACAGCAACAGCACCGTTAACATTAATGGCAACAACAACAACAACAATAGCAATGGCAACGGCAATGGCAACAGCACGAATAATAATGCCAATCCAAATATTATACCCACGCCCATTACGGTCAATTCGTCGATGAACAATTCAAACAATAATCCAAACACGGGTACTGCTAATGGGAACAGCACCAACTCCAATAATATAAATCAGCAATTCACTCAAAATGGCCTATCTGTCGCTCAGATACAAGAAATCTATAAACGATTACAGCAATTAAAATTCCAACATGGTTCGGCTGCTATAAGAATGCCTCAATACATAAAGCTCTATAACTTGTTGTCGAATGACCCAAATTTCCAGAAGATCCAGTCCCATTTACAACAGAGGTCACAGATGAGCCAGATGAACCAAACAGGGCAGATGAATAATCCGATGAACCAAATGGGTCAGATGAACCAACTGAACCAAATGAATCAGATGAACCAAATGAATCAAATGGGGCAAATGAACCAAATGAACCAGAATCAAATGAATCAAATGAATCAGATGAACCAGATGAATCAAATGAATTCAATGAGCCCAATGAGTCGAATGAGCAATCTGAATCAGTCAAATCATATGAATCAGATGAACAAAAATGCTGCAATTGGCACCCCCACTAGCACATCCCAACAGACACCACAACAACAACACCAGTCGCCCGCGTTGAGTAATCAGGATCTGTTGTTGCAACAGAAGCAGATGTTGTTGCAACGTCAAAAGGAACAACAACAACAACAGCAGCAGCAACAGCAGCAGCAACAGCAACAACAACAGCAGCAACAGCAGCAACAACAACAGCAACAACAACAGCAACAGCAGCAGCAGCAGCAGCAGCAGCAGCAGGCACAAAATATGCAAAACATGCAGGGTATCCCAAACATGCAAAACACACAGAACATGCAGAACATAAACCTTAGTTCAGCTGCCTCGCCTGCTATGGGTTCTCCTGGCCAAACGGCAAATCAACCAGCAACCATTTTTCATCCTATTCAAGCTCACATTTTGAAATTTCAAATTGCAACTTTCAAAAGGTTTATCCAAAATCAACCAATCACTCCAGAACTCAATAATTTGATAACTGCAAGCTACACTCAGTTTCAGAGGCAGAAGAACTTACCAGCGCAGCAGCAACAGCAACAGCAACAGCAACAGCAACAGCCAGCACATGTTCCTTTTCAACCGGCTCAGCAAACACCGACTGCTGTTCCTCAGCCACTTCAACAGAACTCGCAAATGATTGGCGCAGATTTACAAAACCTCTATAAGCAAGCTCAAGCACAAAAGCAAGAACAGCAGAAGCAAGCTCAGATTCAACTACAGCTCCAACAACACCAGCAAGCTCAAGCTCAGGCTCAAGCTCGTGCTCAGGCTCAGGCTCAGGCTATGCAGGTCCAAGCTCAGGCTCTGGCTCATCCTCAAGCTCAAACATTTGAAAACACCCTTGCTCATGCGGCAGAATTGGCACAAGCCAAGCAAAAACTGCAGGCAAACAAGAAGTCCAAAGTTGAGAAGCCAACTTCGGCAAAGAAAGAAAGAAAAAGAGCACCTAGAAAAACGAAGAAAGAGCTGGCAGCTGCTGCTGCTGCTGTCCTTGCTAACTCACCATTAACTGTAGGGGCTGAGTCTTCTGTTTTTGCCAACGACCCTTCTAACTTAAAGAATGCAGAAAAAGCTCCAGCTGCGCCAATCAAGATACGAACTTTACCTCCTCATCCTCCCGTTGTCTTGGAAAAACTAGACTCTAAATATCCTAACACGAAAAAGGAAAACATTCAGAATCCTCTTGCCAAGGTAGATTCTTTCGTGGTGCCACAATTAAAGGCAAGTATCCCTTATGAGTTCTTCAGCATGCCTAAATCCAAAGTTTTCACTCCATCTGTATACCCAAAACCTTTGGACATAGAAAGTGCCAACAAACTCAAGAAGTTACATGAGAATTTGTTAATCGAGTATGAACTTGAACAACTCGAACATCTTTCCAAACTGGATGCTTCATTCAAATATGAGTACGAATCTTTCAAACTTTTACCATATCAAAAAGCTCTGAGAGGCTACGTTTTATCTGGTATTTTTCATCAAAATATGCTTCTCATTAATCACTTACCAAACTTTTCTGCTAAAATCAGAAATGTAAGTGTAGAGGATGCCGCAATTGTGAACGCATTGTACTTGGAACAAAAACATATGGCCATTGAAAAGCAGAAGAATGAGGTTATTGAAAGACAAACTTCCTTCTTAAATGCTTCGAATGATCAAAAAAGACTCTTATTAGATAAAAAGTCTCGATACCAACGTTTGGCAAAAAATCTTACAACTTTCCATCAACAAACAGAAAAGGAAGAACAGCGTCGTATAGAAAAGAATGCAAAGCAGAGATTGCAAGCATTGAAGGCAAATGATGAAGAAGCTTATGTCAAATTATTAGATCAAACGAAAGATACTAGAATTACGCATCTTTTGAAACAGACAAACTCTTTCTTGAGTAGTTTGACTGAAGCAGTCAGAGATCAGCAAAAGGAAACACATGAGAAAATGGTAAAAGTCGGACATACCAATGAAAATGAGAACGATGAGAACAACGAAATCGATCCAGATGAGAAGCAGAATCTTGATTATTATCACGTTGCTCATAAGATTCAAGAAAAGGTCACGGCTCAACCCTCCATTCTTGTTGGTGGTACCTTGAAAGAATATCAGATCCGTGGTTTGGAGTGGATGGTATCGTTATACAACAATCATTTGAATGGTATTCTTGCAGATGAGATGGGACTTGGTAAAACGATTCAAACGATTTCATTGTTGACTTACATCACTGAAGTCAAAAAATTGCCTGGTCCATTTTTAGTGATTGTTCCCTTAAGTACTCTGCCTAACTGGAATAACGAATTTGATAAATGGGCTCCGAGCTTGAAGAAAATCAGTTACAAAGGATCTCCTGCTTTTAGAAAGGAATTGGCTCAACGTGTGAAAGCCAGAGATTTCAACGTTTTGTTGACTACTTATGAATATATCATTAAAGACAAATATCTCTTGTCAAAAATTAAATGGGTTCACATGATTATCGATGAAGGTCACCGAATGAAGAATTCAAAGTCCAAGTTGTCATATACTTTGAATGAGTTCTATCACTCGGATTATAGATTGATCTTGACGGGTACGCCATTGCAGAACAACTTGCCTGAACTTTGGGCATTGTTGAATTTTGTGTTACCGAAGATTTTCAATTCGGTAAAATCTTTTGATGAGTGGTTCAACACTCCGTTTTCCAATACAGGTACTCAGGATAAGATTGAATTATCGGAAGAAGAAACTTTGTTGGTTATTAGAAGATTGCATAAGGTCTTGAGGCCCTTCCTTTTGAGAAGGCTGAAAAAAGATGTTGAAAAATCATTGCCAAACAAAATTGAAAAGGTCATTAAGTGTAAAAAATCTGGATTGCAGGCTAAAATGTATCATCAAATGCTTAAATATAACAAACTTTTTGTTGGTGATAAGGAAAATAAAGCCGTTGGTATCAAAGGCATGAATAATAAATTGATGCAGTTGAGAAAAATTTGTAATCATCCTTTTGTTTTCCCCGCTATTGAAGATATGATCAATCCATCGCACCAGAATAATGATCTGATTTGGAGAGTAAGCGGCAAGTTTGAACTTTTAGACAGGATTTTACCTAAATTCATTGCTACTGGTCACAGAGTTTTGATGTTTTTCCAAATGACTCAAATCATGGATATTATGGAGGATTTCTTGAGATTTCGTAATATGCATTATATGAGGTTGGATGGTGATACCAAAGCTGATGACAGAACATTGTTGTTGAAAGATTTCAATGCCGAAGACTCGCCGTATTTTGTTTTTCTTTTGTCTACCAGAGCTGGTGGCTTAGGGTTAAACTTACAAACAGCAGATACAGTCATTATTTTCGATACTGATTGGAATCCTCATCAAGATTTGCAGGCACAAGACAGAGCCCATCGTATTGGCCAGAAGAACGAGGTTAGAATTTTGAGATTAATCACCAGTGATTCGATCGAAGAATACATCTTAGAAAAAGCCCACCAAAAACTGGATATTGATGGTAAGGTCATTCAGGCAGGTAAATTCGATCAGAAGTCAACGGCTGAAGAACAGGAGGCCTTGTTGAGAAAGTTAATCGAAAGCGAAGAACATGCTAAAGAGAATGATGATGAGCTTAACGACGACGATCTGAATGAGCTCTTGGCCAGAAATGAAGATGAAATCAAGACTTTTAGAGCTCTGGATGATGAGAGAGAGAAGGAATGGAACTCCAATCTGCCAAGGTTGTTTTCAGAGGAAGAGTTACCATCTGTTTACCACCAAGAACTTGCCCCTGAAGAGGAGACTCCTGAAGAGGTACAATATTATGGTCGTGGAACAAGAGAACGTAAGGTCGCTAAGTATGATGAAAACATCAGTGAAGAGCAATGGTTGAGACAAATCGACGGATTAGTTAGTGATGATGAAGATGATGATGTAAGCCGTGAGAAGAAATCGAAGGCAAAGAAAAGCAGGAAGAAAAAAGTTAAGCAAGAAAGTCCGCTCGATGAGAATCCTGTTGATGGACAAAAGGATAATGATAATGCTGAGGATAACGATGAAAATGAAGGTCATGACTCCAAGCGCATAAAGACCGGAAAAGGTAAGGCTGGAAAGAAAACAACGAGTAAAACACTCAGCGCAACTCCAGACACTACCGAGCCAAATACTCCTGCGGACTCAACTGAGGTGTCGTCATTTTCTGGTCCTCCAGTTCGCAGAAGAAAGAATTTCGGAACTTTACCAATATCAAGGGAACTTTATCCTTCTGACGAGCCTACTGGGCAAGATCGTGCTACTTTACAAACAAGAATGTCAGAAATTTTAAATCACTTGCAAGAATACAACAATCCTGCAGGCAGAAAGTTGTGCAAAATCTTCAATGTGAAACCTCAGAGAAGATTATATCCTGACTATTATGTCATAATTAAACATCCAATTGCGTTTGACATGGTCAGAAGAAGAATCAATAACTGGACTTATAACACCTTAGATGAGTATATGTATGATATCCATCTTATTTTCAAGAATGCCAGAATTTACAACTTAGATACCTCTGTTTTGTATTCTGATTCCATGATTTTAGAGGCACAAGCTTACAAGATGTACATTGGTTACCTACATAAAGAACTTGACTTTAAGGAGTTTGACAAGACTTTTGGCTTGATGAAACCTAACGGTGATCCAATCGCGGATCCAATAGTTAAGTGGGATGAAGAAAAGCAGGAGGCTGTTATAATTGATGTGACTGGGCAAAGTGTTGATTCAACTGAAAATTCCGAGAATAAGGATCTGAAAGAGGAGAAAAGTGAGGAAGTTAAAGAAGAGACAGCTGATCACAACAACTCTCTAGAGAAGACTGAAGTTCAGTTATAGAATGGTCTTAGGCTTATATAGAATCTGTATACTAAAAAATAACAATGTAATGATGGAGAAGAGAGTCAATTTAAAATGGGAATTTAAGCTAACATAGAGTCTCTTTTGGAACTATATTTCTAAATCAGGGTAATTTCCTCTTTTTCGAAAAATCGTTTTCTAAATACAAATGATTTTCAGACTCGATATCCAGTCCAAGACTCTTGATGCAATCAAGCAATGCAGAAGGAGTCACCAATTCGAAAGAAAACCCAATACTATCGTTTGGTGACGTCATGTTGTCCAAGAATTCATCATGCAACAAGTCAAAGATAAGCATGGAATTTGACGCAAACTGATCTAACCTGGGGTGGTAGTTTGCCTTATGTAGTAATTTGGTAACTATTGTCGTCGGGTTGTAAAGTGAAGGCTTGACTTCGTTTAAGCATGTCATCTCGAAAACACATTTCCGGAAGGACCATCTAAGGAAATTTTCCTCAATACATTCCACTCGTTCCAAGATATTGTACTCCCAGATCCCCTTTCTTAACCGATTAAGCGATACTAAGAGTCTCATGCCACTGATTTCTCCATTGCTGTCATACTGATCTATCACGTCTCTGAGGAACTGAGAAGAGCAATTGTGTTTTATACATTCAAGCACGAGTGTATTTAGCAGTCCCGGAACTCCGACTATACCGTCGGTCTGCTTGAATATCTTTTCTATCACCTCCGCAATGTCTGGCTGCTGCTCAGATTCCACAGATCGTAGGCCTATTTGATCGAATTGATATTCAAGCTCTTGGTAGATGTGCCCAATATGGAATTTGCATTCACTCTCAACTAAAGGTTTAGTTTTTCTCAAATTGTTGATTTGCAGTCGACATAACTTTTCATCATAAGCAACACCGCTTGGAAAAATCATCACTTCCTGGTATGGCATAATATACACGGGAGGTTTAATAGGTGCACCCTGTAGTTATCCCTTGTTCTGTGAATTCCGGACTGATCCTTTTTATCATCTCCATTGTTCGTCAAAACCCGCAAAGTTCTTTCGCCAGTATTTTCTTCGCTGCTGACATAATAATTTTGTGGAGTGTCAATGCTTGTTGTCTAATCTATACACTACTACTAATTTTATCGATTTATACAAATAGAATGGAATATTATCTATCTGCACTGGATTTATTTCAGTGTCTGTTCACGTACTATGCGATCAATGGAAAAGATACTTTCCTGTTGATTATCTGCGGTCCTAGGCGCTGTACTGGAATGTATTTCCTCCGCCTTTGAAGATATCTTTGTGCCTTCTTCATCGGCGACAGAACCTTCTGTGTATTCTGATGTTCCCCCCGTGCTAGGTAAAAAGAATTCATATTTATTTTTACCCTTCACTTTTAAAACATCCATTTTTAGCTTTGTCTTCTCCGGATCGCTTCTAATCGATCCTTCACTGGCCAATTTTCGGGAGCTTGCTTGATCCTTCACATTACGTCTTAAACTTGGGTTGCTGTGGATGCTTAGGTTCTGCCTGACTGGTACAACCTGCCCAGTTTCTGCACTAGCACTAGACCTCGATAATCCAAATTTTTTCTCCCATTCTATGTTTGTGTCTGGAGGGGTTGTCGTGCACGAATTGGCATTGCTATCGTCACTTTTGGTGTTGAAATCATCAGGCATATGGCCACTATTCATTGAAGATCGGGCCAAGGGAGATTTGGAATTTTTCTTATAATACATCTGACTTGAGGTCTCTGGACCAGGAATTTTATGGGAAAGGGCGCTGTCTCCGTCAGACTTACTACTTAACAAGAAGCCAGCATGATGATAAAATCCTGCCCGCTTCTCTTCCAAACTTTTACTTAATGATTCCCCCGAGGATCTTAAATCAAATTTGAAATCAGGATAAGATCCATTAATACTACTTTTAGAGAAGGGAGAGCAGTCGGTATGGCTAGTTGATATGGCAGAAACAACATTCAAAGCTTTAAAATTTGTGTATGAATCTTTTGAGGGTGTTTTTTTAATTTCAGAAGGGATTGGTACATCTTGCGCATAGTTTTTTGTTTCAGGTGGGGTTTTACTCAAATTTGTTGCAGCAGTATTCAAAACACTTTGGTTGTTTGTATATTGGATGATTCTCTCTATATCCTCCGTGGTCGGTCCGTGATAACTTTCGGTGGATGTGCTATTACCACCTGCTTTTTCGTTCTCATTCAGTTCCTTTCCTGGAGTCATTAATCGTTTTACGGATGTTATAATCGGCTTTACAGCGTTTATTCCAGAGTTTAAAAATACTTTAACGCCACCCGGTTCATTCCCTTTTCTGCTCAGATCAATCTCATTATCTGAGCTTTCGGAATTAATGGATGTTTTCAGCAAAGCGAGAAGTTGTCCTTTCAAACTGTCGTTCTCATTATCAAGTTCCTTTTCTTTGTCCAAAAGATCATTTCTAATTTTGAGACTCACTATCCAACCTAATGAAGCATATCCTATCAAACATATCCAAGCAAGTTGCAAAATGTTGAAGCTTGTGTTGTGAAGTCCCTTAAAGTTCAAGTTAGAACGATACGTAACTATAGTTATTGAAAGACAAGCAAAAGTCAATGCAAGTATAGAAGCGAAAACGGAGAAGTATATTACGCCTAAAATGTATCCCCAGATTGATTTGAGGAGGATGTTCGGTCTTGCTTTGTCCAATATAAAACAGGGTAAAGAAGTAGCTATTAGAATTAATGAACCGATGAAGCAAACAATTTGTAAACGTTTAACCAATGTCCATTGATTTAGGATTGTTGACATTGCTTTCGCAACTTCGACTTCTTTCCAGCTGCTTTGGGATTGATACAATGGGAAAATGTATTCGTTGAAAAACAGTTCACAGCTTTCTTTGTTATCTTTTATGCCAAAATGATGATAATGTTTATTGATCAAATTGTGTTCCCTGTTCATGCTAAGCTCTATCGGATTATTGAAATTCAGATTGAACTCAACTATAGGAGATCCCAAAACAAATGAGTCTGTCTCCTTATAACTGTCATTTAGATAATACTTGTATGCATAGTATTTTAATGCTATCTGCGATTCCCCTAGAATTAAATAACTGTTGAGTAGGAGTAAGTAGTCATTGTAATGATTCAGATAATCGTCTTTATAGGCTTCAAAAGTCTTAGCCAAATTCACGTAGAGGTCAAATCTCTCCGTGGAAGGCAAGACCACAAAAACATCAAAATTGTTTAAAGCTGAAACCAAGTTTATTGTTGGAAGCTTGAATCCTATTTCGGACTGTAAAAAGATATTTCTGTAACAATAAAACGAAAATGTTGTTAACAGAAGAACACACCAACCGTAAGAAGGGAATTTCATTTGCAGCAGGAAGTTTGGGAACTGCATTATTGGAGCGTTTGTATCTTCTGAACCTATTGTAGGCCTTATATATATGCAAATATATATATATAGATATATATATAGATATATGATTGGTTTAGAGAGTGAGTGTGTAAATAGTGATTGACTTCAGCAAAGACTGTTTTCTGTAAACAAGCACAACAAAGATCTGTAAACAAATACCTAAAAGACTAGGTTTTTTTCAAGAATGTTTCAATATAAAGTTCAGAAGATAAGTTGAGTTATGATAGTCGCAAAAAGGGAATGTCATCAAAATATTGCCTTTTTCGGAAACTTCTCATGTCGCCCCGCTCCGTAAAAGTCACGTGTCTACCTGGATATGAGAAAAGCATTTACGTGGAGAAACCAGCATGTTTTGGTTGGACAAACAGTAGTCTTTTAATATGGTCGTAAAGGTCATACGATCCTCTCAATTATAAAGAGCCAAAGATGGTCACCTACAGAGTCCATCAAAAACAGCTCAGTGACCGTCTCCAAGTCCAATTTATCTACGAAAACTTTCCGGTGTTTGCAGGCACAGATGAATTATCAATTTTAGTACGTTTTAGATATACAGGGGATATTTCGACTATCAATCTGAGCGTCCCCTTGCATGATCCATTCACCAATACGGCTTCTTCTGGGGAAGAAGGCTTGGATCATGTCAAAGTTCACACGTCTACTGATGAACAGAAAACTGAGAGTCCTCAAGATAAGGAATCTTCCGGTGGATGGTTTGGAAGTCGTCTTTCCTCCCAGCTTTCCAATGCGACCAGATCCTTATTTCTGCAGAATTTGAATACTTTGAAAGAAGAAAATGAAGAAGATTCCAAGCTGATACGCAACAAGCAATCCAAAGAGGAAAAGAAGCTTACTTTATTTCTAGGGTATGCCCAAATATTAGGCCACTATTTGATCAACGATACCATTATTGATTATTCGATATTCAAAGAATTAGAGAAAAGTACTATAATAGAAGGCAAATATGCTGGGATACAAGGCCTAGATGCCAAAATTCATGATACTGACAATGGTTCTGGGTTATTGTCAGGATTGAGTGCAACATACAATACCGAAATAAACTCGTCTGTTGACTCGAATATGGTGGAACACATGAAATTTATACCATTCTATAGTACAAATCAAAACATAATATTTAGCGAGCTGGTATTTGACCCAGAAAAATGGACGGCTTCCTCCCATCATACCGAAAGTATCAAATCATTTTACATCAGTTGTCAACTTCCAAAAGATTTGCCGCCTACATACTGCACAGAAGCTGTTCAAATCAATTACAACTTTATTTTGGGCTATCAAATGATGGAAGGGGACAATATTGTGAGCAAAACCGTTTTTGTTCCTTTGAAGATTCAACCTTTCATAGATAACTGCGGCCGCCAGCCGGTTTACCACCTAGGTAAAGCCAGACTTAACACCTACATGGAGGACTTGACAGTTGAAGATGTTTCCAGCCATCTCTCCTCAGCTAGACACGATTCATTTTCTCAGAATGGAAATATTCTACTCAACGGCCAAGTGACACAGAACCATCCATCTAGAAGAATTAGCTTTTGGAATTTAAAAAAGAAGATAAAAAGAAGTAAGTCTCGCAGCTCGAGTGTATCCACAGTTGGAAGCGCCTTGGAAAGGACAAGAATGTCTTCTGTTACCTCTATTTCTAGTATTGTAAATGCAGATGAAAAGGTAACGGAATTTTTGGACATACTGGACTCCCTTGATCAAGCTGACGTTAATAACATCATTCAGGTTCAGGAACAATTTGAGAAAAAGATGAATGAGACGAAATCCTTTAAATTTAATGTGAGGGAAAACCTGATGCAGATCATGGCAGATTATAAGTACGTGCAACGACAAAAACTAAATAAGAAGGATTTTGACGAACACTTAGAATATGATTACCTTTTGCCAAAAGAGCAGCAGACGAAGTATATCATCAAACAGAACCATGGAATTATTTCAACTTTATTTTTAAATAAGGGTATCTTTAAATTAGGAGATTCCATAAATCTTAACATTTCTTTCGCAGGATGCAAATACGAAACAAAAGGGATAGAAGTACAGCTACTAAAACATCAAGTCTTTTATCGTGAAGAATACCTCAAGAAGGGAACTTATGATGAAGTTTCTTCTAGACTAGACAAAAACATACTAGAAACTATTCTCTATGAAAAGGTAATGTCTACTTTTGATGCAACGTCTGTCAATATGGATATACTAGTTCCTATTGAGGCAGACCCTCAGTTCAAAACAAACTTTTTCATTTCAAAATACTATCTACAGGTACGTTTCATTATCATCGACAATGGGAGCAGGGGAAAAACTTCCGGCAATGCAGACAGCAAAGCAGAAGGCAATGATACTGTGGAGGAAGAAGATGATGCAACTGAAAAAAAGGCAAGCTGTGACTTGAAGAACATTTTCATAGACACGACAGGGTCGATGCTTTTCCGAGCTAAGGACCATCTCACTAATGCGAACGAGTTTTACATTCGTATCCCTTTGGTTGTTCTCCCGACTTATGAGCAAGACTTTGGCATTGTGACCACCAAAGTTTAACGTGTAGCATATATTTTTATGTGTATAGTTAGTGCAATCGTAACCAAGCGAGATAAACGCGTAAAGCAAAACTCCTAAGGAAAAATTCCGATCCAAGATACCTCTGGTCGGGCGCCCTGACAAGGTTGCGTCAGTTTAACAAAAGGGTTACCTTTAACATTTCCACGGAGTTATGACCAGCAACGACGTAAAGCATCAGCTCTTCATGAGGAGACACGATGAGTTGGCTTTTGGCCGATTGCCGAAAAAGCAGTCCTCTCCGATTACGCACGTGGAACCATTAAATAATGAAATCATCGAATTTACTCCCAATGATCAAGTAAAAAGGCTGGATCAGCAAATGGCCGATATGAAAAGGAAAAGCAGAAATGGAGGTGTAAATGGAATTGGTGCACAGTTACAGGGAAATGCACATTTATTGGTAAATAACGCTTTGGCAAAAAACCTAGATAGCGAACCAATGCTTATCTTAGAAGATGGTAGCAGAGAGACGGTGGATGCCGTTAGGCCTCCGGCATCGGATGATTATAGTGCCAAAACAACTGGAAGGCTAAAACATTATCAGGGTGGACACATTAGTTACGAGAACAGTGTATCCAATAGTTCACTTGCAGGTGGGAATAAACTTTCCGAAAAAGCTGTCAATCAAAAAGGATGTCTGTCTAATGCAAAATTGCACTTACCGGGCACAGAAGTCATAGACTCTAGAGCCTCTTCATTGTCTTCCGTCTCATCGGCAGATGAGAAAAATGTCAACGTTCCAGTTCTGCACCCGCAGAAAGCTGATTTTGTCGGTATGTTTGGTACGATACCTTCGACAAGTGGACTAGTAAAAGATACATCTGCGAAGGCGCCTGGCTCAAACCAATCACAGGAAAACAAAAATAAATTAAAACGAAAACTACACTCGGGTACTGTCAAATCTCAAGCTGAATTTGAAAAGGCGATTACTGCCACGACTCATAATAGTCACCTCTTCTCCTCCTCACCCATTAAACGAGATCTTAGTCCAAGGAAAAAGAAGAAAGTTGCATTTTCAAGTGATATCGAAAATTCCCCACTAACTTCATCTCCAATTAAAGGGCCCTCCGAGCCTAGATCGATTTTGAAATTCACCAACTCAGATATGCCATGTCCTGTTATCTCCATTGATGATTTACTAAGTCGGGATTTAAGCCAAAATGAATCCTGGCCACCTGGCTTTGTATTACAGATTCCCGAAGGTTATGCTAAGACTCAAAAGGTTGTTCAAAGTTGTGTATCTGGTTTATGCAATAAGCAGTTTAAGAAGCAATATGAAGTTTATGCAACGTTGAATGATCTGATGAAGAGAAGCACTAGAATAATTTATAATTCTCAAGTATTCAGCAAAGACATAATACTGAAAATCATTTTATCGGTAAAAAATAACTTAAATCGTCTTATTATTGAGCTAAAAAATGGTTCCAATGCATTCCAGTTGCGAACATCCTCCCAGGGAATAAAGTTAATTTCAATGCTTAGTCCGGTAGCTTCTTCATTTCGAGAAATGTCGGTTATTTATGACAATGTGATTAAATTACTGAAAAATGATAATATCACCAAAAGTTTGGCATCTTCAATTTTTCAATTAGTCAAAATAATGCCAGAGCCTTTCTTCGATAAGACTGAAGCTATAATTTTGAGCTTAACCCAAATGAAATATTTTTTGAGTGTGACAATGACTTGTGAAAAGCTTAATATTTTGAAGCGATTTATTATGCTTCAGCCAGCAATAGCCAGAAAATTTAATTACCAAATTTTCAGTCATTTACTATATTCGATTTTGAATACTGATGTCCCAGGGTATTCCAGGGTTCTCTTCTCAGCTATCTCGGTCTTCACAACATGCGCCAAAAACAATGAATCTAGTCATGTCATCACAAAAATACTATCTGAAGAGTTGAAAGATTCTTATTCGACCATAAGATCTACAACTGAGAATCAACTGAATCCCTGGATGACCGTCTGTGAGGCCGTTTGCGAAACAATGAAGTATTTGATTCACCTTAAGCTCTATTCACAGACAGCGAAAATCTGGGCATATTTACTTTATATGAGCTGTCATGGTAGAAAAACCTTCATTTTGGAAAAATGGGAATTTTACATCTATTTCAAGTCAGTATATGAGCTTTTATATTCGCAGCCCCAAGCTATAGCATTGTGTTTGGAAGCGTGGAAATCAGTTGTTTATAATTTTCAAACAGTTCCAATCAAGGGCTGGACTGATGAACAGCTGGAAGTCAAACTGGAGTCACTTCTATTGCCATTTGAAAATACAAAATTGATTCTCAATGATGGAACCACTTTAACCCAGTGGACCAAGTATGAGGGATATCTTGTACTTTATTGTCGTATTTATTATTCTATAAGGCTTCAGATGGAAATTGCGACAGATTCGCAAATGTGTAAACTTTTACACTCAGCTTTGAAGCCATTAATGCAATTGAAAGAATGGGATTCCGTCTACTCTTACCTCACAAGAATGATATTTGCCTCTGACAGATATATATATGCCGAGACAGAGGATTCGTGCTTTTGGCTCTCGGATTATGAAAAATGGAAAAGCCGAGTTTTACCGTTACCAAAAACAATTTTTAAGAATAGTGATGCATTTAGCGTGATCTTCGAAATGGCAAGGAAATTGACGAATCGGCCTCTCGAACTATTGTCTAACTTTATTAACAACTGTATTTACCTGCCCCTTGGAAACATGAAGCTGGCGCTACCGTTTCGGGAGTATAATAAAGTTGCGGAAATGGGAATAGATTTAGTATCAGAAGTTTTTGATAAAAATGCATTATCTTTTCAAAAGGGTAATAAAGATGATGCCTCTAACCTTTTCAAAATCGTTGAAATGGCAGATGATTATTTTATGTTCATTCCGGGTAACGTTTCTTTAATGAAACTTCTACTGAACAAGTTCACAATCTGCGAAAATCGTGAGTTTATTGTCGAGTTCATTTCTTTATGTCGCCAAAAGTTTAATCCTGCAAAGCTGTTTGCGGCTTGTCTCACCTCCGAATTATTCGGCAATACTAGTTTGTTAGAGGATGATGACAAATTTCCACAGGCCGTACACTACGCTGTTGACATTACGCAACTTACACAAATTGATTTCAGCATACCAGATAAGGAAAAAGGAAAGATTGTTACTAATCTGAAAAAAGCATTTAACATGTTTCTTTCTCACAATGGCAGCGAGAGTTATCTAATTATAATTGACTTTCTGAAAGATTCAAATCTTTTAGATATTTTGAATCCAAGCTTGACACTGGAATTATTCGAAGGTCTTTTGGATAGCTATGCTGCTGTAGCGGGAAACTTTGAAAGATTTTACAAAGAGATACCACTTGTTTTTTTTCAAACTTCGTTGAAAGTTTTCGATCACCATGATGATTCTGATGATGCATCTTTGCAAAATGCTGATTTAATGAAGAGCCTTCTGCTACGTTTAAAAAATATTGAAATGCTTCCGGAATTGTGGGTGCTTGAGGTGGGATCAAGACTGGGATGTGTTCTTCAGCCTCGTATTGCTGATGACAGTGCTATTCTGCCCATTATATTAGGCCTTATGCATAGACTTCCGTCAAAACTTACCACTAGGCTCAAAAAGCTGGCTATAAAAAGACAGGTTAATATTATAACTTTAGCTAAGTGTTCAACAGAAAGAAATAGACAATTTTTGGATGGAATAAACACAGAAGAGCCAGTCGGGAATCTACAAAACCAATTAGCACCTCAAGTGAAATTCGATGTCGATGAAAATGTCACTATGGATGATACCATTGAACTAGAAACGTCAGTAGAAGAGACGTCTAATGAAACTGATGGAGCAAAAAGTACACAAATACTCAGTAGTCCAATTAAGGAGTGTAATGTCAGCTTTGTCGAGACTGACGAAGAAGATTATAAAAAAGTATTTCAAGAGGATAATGAAGCAATTAAAATTTCTAAAGATCTTAAATCTTTTATTATTGATAGTATCCAGATTGAAGGCTCAGTTTCTGACAATTGCGTAAGAATGCCTACAGGTCCAGAAAAACGCATTAATGAAAGTAGCGCATCACCGGCTAGGAGGACGAGATCCCAGACCAATAGTATCGAGTACGAAGGTGTGGAATTCATAATGGCAACTAAAAGTCAAAAAACAGATAAAAAAAGTCGAAAAGAGAAGAAGAAAGATAAAAAGGAAAAGCGAGAGAAGCGGAAACGAAGTCGAAGTCGAAGTCGAAGTCAAAGTGTCGAATTAGATGAGGTTGAGGTAAAGGATACTGAAGCAGAAAAGCCATTGCATCAAGATCAACTGGAGCTATTAGAGAAAGGAATCAATAATAACGATGTCAAAGCTGATATGGGTCAGTTTTGGAAACTATTGAAAAAACTGAATAGCACACAAATTGAGATCGAGAGGACCGAAAAGGAAAATCTGGAGACTGATTTAGTTTCATTGCTCATGAAGCTTAAAAAAAGCTAAGATCTATAGAACATGCATCGACTATACACATTTACATGTATATACTTAGTAAAATAAAAAAGGGAACCATTGATATGGGCCACTGATGAGGTGTTTAAGAAGTAGTGATGTTTCCAGGGTCGTAGTGATAATTTTAAACAAAATCTCACTTTTAACTTCTCATTTTTTCTATGACTTGATATTGATCATTATATTTTTCACAATCATATGTCACCTACCTGGATGTAGGCTATTAATAATCTGATACCTACTTTTACAGAATCAACAAATTTCAGCTGGGGAAAGTCTGATTTCATCTTGTGACTTAAAGAGCTGAGACCAGCACAGCCAAGTAACACAATCCCAGCTTCATTTTCGACAAGACGCTGAATGCATTGTTTTAAATATGGATAGTTTTCCCGCTTGTGTAGATCAAGAACAGATATGCCAGATGCTAAAGTTGGAATGAATTTAGTAGTAGGGAAATGATCTGGATTGCCGGCGCAGAATTTGGTAATCGCACTATCAAGTAGGGGCTCCCATTCTCTTCCCGAGGTTAGTATTGCAGCCTTGCTAGCTTCTGAGGCAAAATTCATGGCATAAAGCATTGAAGCCTGAAAAATTCCCATTACTACCACCCCTGGACGGCAAATTCTCTTTCGTAGTTCGTTCACTAAGGGATGGTCGCTGTAGCATGCAACCAGAAATCCATCATAGCTGTCATAGATTTTCGACTGCTTACTGTTAAAATCCTCTATACAAGCTCTTGAGGAGCATTCTGCATCAGCTTGATTGTTTATAGATGGTGGGGAAGTTGCGGCTGGACCAGTGTAATAGTCGATGTGGAAGGACGACGGGAGGTCAAGAGATTCAATTTCTGACTGCAATGAACGAGTCATCGCCTCCGTGGAGTTTGGGTTAACAACAAGTATGGATACCATTGCTACAATCCGTTTTCGTCACGCGATTATACGCTTGTAGTATAGAGATTAAAAGGATATGGACGGCATCAATGTCCTATCTTGTTTGAAGATAGCCGATGCAATATAATCTAAATTTCTCTGCCGAGGACGTTAAGCGCTGAAAAAAAAAAATACTCATGTGAGCTCTCAAACAAGAACGAAGGGCTTGGCGGGTCAGAATCTATTTATTGGGGCGATCTTACGGCAGTCTGGTCCATATGAGCCATATGAACGTTGCTGGTAAACAGAATCAGAGGAAGATGTCTAGTTGATATATAAAGGTGTCCAAAAACCAGTATGAATACTGGTTATTTGGGATGACCGTCTTGCTTCAATCCCAGCGAATCAAGCGTTGCAGCCAAGTGGGGGTTGACCGTGGAATGGTTCTGGTAGTAGATTTCCATTATCGAAGGTGTCTGTGCAGCCGTTAGTGGGTGGGTCATTGCCAATTGCAGAAGCTCTTCGAAACATCCCTGGCTGGGACGTACCTTACGTTCAATAACCATTGCCTGGAAAAGCATTATTCCAGTGGTGACCAACTGTTTTGCTTCCGTTGTCGGGAGCTTCGTGAGGTTGTAGAGTACGCGTAGCATTATTTGCAAAGGTATCGATTGGAAGGGCAATTGGAAATTGACGGCCTCACTTAAGCGTTGGTTGGCAGTCCTTTTTTCTGGAATTCCGTCTTTCATATGCGTGTATTTTTTTTCATTGGCCATCTCTATGATTTGGTTGTAGTTTTGTATGATTAGTGGGTCCGGATCAGCTGACTTTTTGATAACACTCCTGTATACTCGGGCCATCTGGATGTCGGGGTTGAGAGCTTTGCTATAGGCCTCCTTATACTTTCGAATATGCAAGCCGTGCATTAACTCTATTATCAATATACACTGTGAGACGGAAACATCCGATTCCGATAAGTATTTTGACAAGGAGTTGATGAAAAAAAGCATGTGATCGTCTAGTTTGATCCTTTTGTTGTATGCAAATTTGAATTTTGAGAACATTCCATTCTCTAATACGGCATAAGGGCCAAGCTTTTCAACGTACATGTCAAATTTTTCAACTCTGCTTTTGAATCTCCAATCGTTGAGCCTGCGTATGTTCCCCTTCTGCGTTTTCATCCGGGTCATGTAGTACGCAACAGATTTGGAGTATTCCTTGATATTTCCTGTCTGTCTGAACAGATCGATCATTGACTCAATAAGTTGGTCATCCATGTGAAAGGCCTCCTGTTTAATATTCTCATCAGGTCCAGTGTATAATATGAATTTTTCAAAGAATTTGGCCAAAAGGTTCTGGGAGTGCTTGGTCCCGAATGCTATGCATTTTTCAACAAACGTTCGAAACTGCTCTGCAGAAACTTCACCTGGATAGTAGGAAGATGCGATCCATTCGTAAAAGGACAAGAAGTGGTCCAATTCGTCGTGCGACAAAAGTTGATCTACCAAAAGGGATAGTGTTTCCTGCGGAAATACCTGGGATGGCTTTGTTTCCCAGCTTTGTTTAATATTTTCGATAGCATCCAACCATTCTTTTCTGTGTATTTGGTAGTGCAGTCGGAGCCAGGGATTCGACGAACAAGAGAGCTGTTTCAAGAAGTACGCCTGGTCTCGATTTGCCGAGGATATGAGAGAGTTTTGTAAAGCTGAAATTATCTCCACCACCAGATTTCCCGGTAGAGCAGCGGGAACAACGTGCTGGTTTTGCAAAGAACGGAGGAGAGAGTCAAAAGACGTCCGTGTGGAGTCCAAACCTTGCTTTTGTTGGCTGAGCAATGTAGAAGTGGCTGACTTGATAGTCGACAGTAGTGGCGAAGACGGATGTGCAGGTTCTGATGAGGCCGTTGATGATGAGGTGGTTGATGAGGGATTTGGCATATACGACGCCCAGCGGATGGCTCTTCCTGCACGAGGGATCATTGTCCTCGTCAGGGTCATAATGTCGCAGTTGGCTCCATCGACCAACGACAAAGATCTCGGTTATACCTAGAAACGGAAGTATCATGTCGATGATGTAGGACACTTCCAACGACAGGAACGCTGTCGCAGTCTCTCTCACTCGTTTTTTCTCACATTTTCCATTTTCGAGGAGATGGTGAAGAAGATTATGGAGAGTACGGGGAAGAGGTGCACGCTGATGCAAGAGTGGAAGGAATACTGGGCTTTTGTTAGGGTCTACACGGTTCAGAAGAGCAAGAATGTTTGCACTGAGAAGAAGCGTGCTTAATGCTGGCGTTTTAAGGGCGCAAAATGGTGCCCGGATGGCCAACAAGAATGCCAGACTTGTTTTCCCATCTATGATGAACTCGGTCAGATTCAACTCCACCGGGGAAGGCAGCGGAGAGTCGAAGACATCTCAGGTGCTCCACAATTTGGAGAAGATCATTGACTCTGAGGAACGTGAGATTGAGACGAGCTTGGGTTTTGACGAGGATCTTGCAGCGAAGCAGGAGCTATTGCACAACACTACGTTGAACTCGGATCAGTTGGGCTATCTCAAATCTGTTGGCTTGGTTGACGGGTGGTGGCCTTCCGACATCATTCAGCAAGTGCTTGAGTATGTTCACGTTTTTTCTGGCCTGCCATGGTGGGGGACCATTGCCATCACCACTGTTGCGTTCAGAGTGGTGTTATTCCCTTTGTTCATGAAGTCTTCCGACACTATGGCCAGATCTCAGAGTATTATGCCTGAGACAAAGAAGTTGAGAAAGGAGATGACCCATGCTATGTCCACTGGAGACCGTGCGTTGCAGCAAAGAAAGCAAATGGAGCTCAGTTTGTTGAACAAGAAGCACGGTGTGAAATACTCGAGAATGTTTTTGTCGCCAATCACCCAAATGGTGTACTCTGTTGGATCCTTCTTTGGTATCAGAGAGATGGCTAACTTGCCGATCGACGGCTTGAGTACACAGGGTACTTTGTGGTTCGAGAACTTGGCGGCACCAGATCCATACATTGGTTTGCAGTTGATCTCTGCTGCACTGTACTCTGTTGCGTTCAAGTTCGGTGGTGACACGGGTAATGCGCAGTTTGGCGGGAACATGAAGAAGGTGTTTATGGTTTTGCCATTTGCATCCATTGCGTTCACCTGGAACATGAGTGCTGCCGTGATGGTCTACTTCAGTGCAAACGGTCTTTGTTCCATCGTGCAATCGCAACTTCTCAGAAACGCTGCGTTCAGAAAGAAGGTTGGCATGTTCCCATTGCCTACTAAGGAGCAGCTTGCCAAGAACCCGCAGAAGGGTATGTTTGACAACTTCAATGAGACCTGGAAGGAGATGCAGCAGAACAACAAGGTTCGTGCCGAAAGAGAGGAGGAGGCCATGAAGGGTGTCGAGCTTGCCCGCAAGCAGGCCACTGCCAACAGGGTCATTGTCAAGAGCAAGGCACACAAGGTCAAGAAGACCAAGGAGAACTGATCGAAGACGAGACCTGTGTTTCTCTCTCCTCGTGTAAATAGACGATGTATATAAAAGCGTTTGTATACCAAATAAGAAAAAAAAGATATCTTGTTTTAGAACAGGTCTATATAAATATAAATGGGGGGGATGGTGTGAAGCAGAATGAATAAATAAATAAAGGAAACTGTTTTCGTTGGCAGCGATACCGGAGGGGGATCTGTCGTCGTCAGGCTGACTCAAATCATGGGTTCTGGAGCAAGTTGGCGAGCTCCGCTTCGGAGAAGTTTCCGACGTGCTTCTTCACCTCGACACCTTTGTCGAGTCTGACGACAACGGTAGGCTGGATGCCCTGGCACTCTCTGATAAGGACAGGAAGATATGGATGCTGTTTCTTGATGGCCGGGTATGTCTTCAAGACGAAGCTCTTGAAGGTCGATGCTGCCTGGGGGAGCAAAAATCTGATTTCCTTGACGGCTGGGTTGATGGCGACCATTGCTGTGCTGTGATGTGCTGTGATGCTCTGTGTTTGCTGACTAGCACCCTTCCAACTTCTTTCTTCTGTGCCCAAACATGTCAGCAGGAAAGACTGCAAAATCATTGGAGAGGGGAAAAAGGAGGAGAGCGAAGGTGTCGCAAAAGAGAAAGAAGGACCGATTGCGTCGATCGGCGCAAACATGAATCGGGGCCGTTTTCCGGTGAAGATAGCCTGGTTCCTGTATCTCTCTCTCTCTGACGGGACGAAGAAACTCGGGACAACGAAGAAGAAGGAGGCAGAGGAGCCAGGAGATGTCAGTGCAGAAGCTGAATGCGGTGGAGCTGCAGCAGGGGACGCCGGCGAGTGCGTCGTGGCACCGGGACTACGCCGACACGAACACGATATACGTCGGGAACCTGCCGCCAGAGATGAACGAACACGACCTGCTCATTCTCTTCTCGCAGTATGGAGTGCCGACAGCGGTGCATCTGGCCCGGGACCCGCAGACGGGCCGCAGCAAGCGCTTTGCGTTCCTCACGTACGAGGCCTGGGAGAGCACAGTGCTGGCGGTCGACAACTTCGACAGCTGGAACGTCACGCCGGAGCACCGGCTCCGTGTGAACCACGCCTACTACAAGGGCAGGAGCCACGCAGACCCGGACAGGCCGGACGAGGTGAGCCGCTGGGAGCAGGCCGTGAAGGAGGAGCTTCTCGACAAGGACTTTGCGTGAATGCGTCGATACATAGTGTTATACAAACTGTACATCATGGATAGCTAATACACACGAGAAAAAAAAAGACATCCTCTGTGGCCTCCGCTACAGGGAGGACAGCTGCTGGGTTCCGTCGAGCCCCTCGATGGCCGAGTCGTCGTGTTCACGGCGCAACAGCTCCACGGCATGTTGCATGTACTGCTCATCGCGTTTGCCTATGTCTTCCTCCTCCATGTCGGCGTCGCCGTCATTATCGCCATCGTTACCACCGTCGTCGTTGTCTTCCAGGACGGCTGGGGCCGCCGGTCCGGCACCTTCCTGCGGCTCCGCCTCGGTCTGGTCCTCTCGTATCGTCGTGTCACCGTCCTCGACATATTCATCCTCCTCCTCCTCGGCCTCCTCCTGCACCGCAACATCGCTATCCTCGGCAAACAGCACATCCAGACCGTTGCCCGGACGTGTCTTCTCGGCAAGCTTGCCAAAGACAACGGACTCCTGCCGCACAACTTGGCGAGCCCGCTCGGCAATCTTCCCGCTGGCCTCCTCTATCAGCTCGTACGAGTCCACATAGTAGTCGTGGTACACGCGGTCAATGTTGTCGAGCTTGTTGGTCAAGTTAGCAAGATTCGTTTTGTACGAAACCAAGTTCCGTATCTTTCCCTTCCGCAGCTTGCTGTTCGCAACCTCGCTGCTCTTCAACTCCTTCACAAGCTTCTTGTACTCGTCCTGGAACTGTTCCCGTCGAACCTCGTTCCGACCCTCGTACTCCCGCCTGATGTCGCCAATCTTGTTGCCAAACTCCCGATGGAGCAGCTCTCCGAGATACCGGTGCTGGTTCGAGATCAGATACTGGTAGTTGCTGAACGTGCTGAGCGCATCGCAGTGCTCCCCGCTGCCCTTCGAACGGGAGATCTTCTCCATCACAGCTCCAAAGTCGCCAAACGCATCGGACGCTTCCTTCAGCTTCTGGCTCAACGTTTCGCAGCACCGACTCAACTCCTGCATCTGCTCGACGCTCTCGGCAACGTCCTTCTTTGTCACTAGAACGTCCAACGCCATCGTCGTCGGCGTTATCGACGGCATCGACGCCAGCGACGGGTTCGACATGTTCGAATGGATCGACCACGACGCATTGTCCGTCCTCTTCTTCCGTCCGGACTTGTGTTGTTTCGCCTTATTCAGCTCCAGCTTCCCCTCGTCCATGTCCATCTCTCCGCTCCCGTTGCTTCCGCTGCTTCCTCCGTTCACATACGATAGGAACTCAGAGAGATGTGGCGGCGGCGGCGGCGGAGCCATCCGCTTGCCCTTTCTCTCTGACCGGGTGGGGCTTCTTGGGCTCGTCAAACTCATGCCGCTGGTGACGCTTTTGGGGCTGTTTTGCGTGCTCATGTCCTGGTTGTTTCCCGCTGTGCTCTGTGGCTCGTCCTTAGCGTCCTCTCTGTCTCCGCCTGCCACTGCTCCCTGTTTGTCCCTCCTTTCTTCTCTCTTCTGTCCTCCACACGACATGGCAAGACAAGACGAAACACTCCCAGTGCTAATTGTCGTAATCAGGAAAGAGGCCCTCCCGCGTTTTCCTTCTCGCCCAGTTTCCAGACGGCCGTTTTTCAGCTCTTCCTTCCAGTGGACCCGTCTGTGCTCAGCTTGTTGCGGGTGTTTGCTCCTGCTGGCGGACAAAAGCATCCATTGAGTCAACAGCACAATGGCAGACACGGCACCTGGTCTGGCAAGACAAGCTTCGATCTCCCAGACGGCGCCGTCGGCGGCCTCGGTGGCCACGACGGCGGCAACGACGACAACAGCAGCAGCAGCAGCGACGACACCGGCGTCTAAACAGGTCAGCCTGAAGGCTCTGGCGTATCTTCTCAACGAAACGGTGGCCCACGCCGTCAAGTCGACCATCAGAGCAAGATCCGGCGACGGCAGCAAGCCGTTCGCAGATGTGCCTGGCCGTGTCGACTACCTGAAGGACGCCGCAGACGTCGTGGCGCCGTCGACGCTCTCCTACATGAACAGGATCGGCTACACGGTGGGCTTCAAGACGGCCCAGATACTCCTCATGGACAACACCGACGCCACGACCATCGGAAACGTGTCGACAGCGGCCCTCGTGGAGAACCCGCTCGAGGCCATGAAGTTCATCTGCAGAGACGTGTGGAAAAACCTCTTTGGGAAACAGATGGACAACTTGCGCACCAACCACATCGGCACCTTTGTGCTTGTCGACAACAGACCCGTGCCATATGCCTCCTGTCACTTCTACGAGGCAACCGCCGCCGCCGCCACCACCACCATACTGGACGCCTCTGCCCCAGGTTCCAGCTCCAACACCCCCCGCAACCCGACAGTCAGCTCGTTCAACGCTCTTCCAGGCGTCATTGAGCAGGGCCAGGACCAGCCCGGCCAGGACCAGGCCACCGACCCCACGGCTCTGCGTGCCAGAGCATATCTCGAGTTCAACTGCGGTGTCATCCAGGGCGTCCTACAGTGTCTTGGCGTAGGCCTGGGCATCGCTGGCGTCTCAGTGCAGTCCGAAGAGGACGGCAGAAACGGCGGCGACGCGAGGAGCGTCATCTACACTGTGGAGACGAGGTCCGCCTGAACGGTGAGGGACGATAGCGGGACAGGACTGGCTTTCAAGCCTGCCACGGACAAGCAGAACAGGGTTGGGGTAGAGGTCGGGGTCGGAAGAGGCATAGGGGCTCTACACGCTGGACAAGCCACTCGCTTTCGTACAAGCAGAAGATGAACGTGAACAATGCAGTCACAGCCATTGCGTACTCTACCGGCGACGTTGGTGGCAATGGGGCCAATGCGGCCGACCAGGGGGAGATTTTACCCCACGATATACCAAGATCGGTGCTCATCGGAAGACCGCTACTCGTATTCACGTCGTGTTTCGTGTCGATATGCGTGTTTTTGTTTGGGTACGACCAGGGTTACTTCAGTTCGATCATCGTCAACCCGTACTTCAAACACGAGTTCGACAACCCGAGCTCCGTGCAGATCGGAACAGTGGTGGCAATTCTCGAAATCGGTGCCTTGATCACATCTCTGTCGTTGACCCTTGTGGCAGAAAAATTAGGCCGCCGGAAGACAACGAGGCTTGGGTCCCTGCTCTTCTCCATCGGCGGGTTCATCCAGACCGTGTCGACCAACCTCACGATCCTCGGAATCGGAAGATTCATCTCCGGTATGGGGGTGGGTTTCCTTAGCGGGACGGCACCAACTTACATGATTGAAATCTCTTCTCCGGAGTTGCGTGGCTTCTTGGGCTGTGTCCAGTTCACAGGTAATATCCTAGGTTACTCCTCCTCGATCTGGTTGGACTATTTCTGCAGCTACATCGAGAGCAACAAGTCTTTCAGAATCCCCCTAGCGTCGCAGGCAGTGTTTGGGTTGATTCTTTTTTTCGGCTCCTTTGTCCTCGTGGAGAGTCCAAGATGGCTTTTGGAACACGACCACGACGAAGAAGGTCTAGTTGTGATTGCAGACCTATTTGCCAACGGTGAGGTCCACAACGAGGACGCCATCGTTGAATTCAAAAATATCAAGGAAAATGTCCTCATCGGAAGACTAGAGGGCAAATTGAACTTCCTGCAAACCGTGCAGAGATATCCACTCCGGATCTTCATTGCGTGTTCGGCACAGATGTTTGCCCAGTTCAACGGTATCAATGTAATTTCATACTATGCCCCTCTCGTTTTCGAACATGCCGGCTGGGTTGGCCGTGATGCGCTTAAAATGACAGGTCTAAACTCTATCATTTATCTATTATCCACATTAATCCCCTGGAAATTGTCCGAGACATGGGGGAGACGCCCTTTGCTCATACTGGGCGGCTTGGGAATGGGAGTGTCGTTGGTTTTAATTTCAATTAATGCATTTTTGAAAAATTCAGTCATGGTTGTCATCTTTGTTATGGTGTACAACTCCATGTTCGGTATATCATGGGGGCCTATAGGTTGGTTAATTGGGCCCGAAGTGCTGCCAAATAAGGCCAGATCAAGTGGATCTTCTTTGGCAACTGCAACAAACTGGATTTGTAATTTTATCGTGGGCCAAACAGCTCCGATTCTTTTAGAAAAAATCTCCTGGAGATTATACTTGATTCATTCAACTTCATGTTTCATTTCAATGGCTGTGGTCTACTGGGTGTATCCTGAAACAAAGGGGCTTTCGTTAGAGGAGATGGATTCAATTTTTGACGACGCATCTTCAAGACATCCTAGTTTTGCCAGCAGCACCGCGTCCACCCCTGTATTCGATCTAGAACAAAGAGCAGGCGGAGCACCTTCAAACATGAGTACCAACAGTACCCCTCTGCTGACAACTACAGACGACGTTCCTGACGTCGAGGTGCCTAGTTTGAAGTCGATCCATAAATTCAAAACAGATGATAGCAAGAGTATAAGAAGTTTCAAGAGTTGGGTTAACTAATTAACGAGTGTTCTAGATTTACGGTATATATCTATATTGTAAATGGGCGTGAATGTATATGATTTTTACACATTATATTTTTGGGTTTGGTAGTCTTATGTAGCAAGCAATATATTTGTTTCCATTGTTACGGCTAACTTTCTTGCCTTCTTCGGTGGCATTGGTCATGATGTCAACACATACATCAGATTTTTCCTGTTCAGGAGTCAGCCTTTCGAAAAGAGGATGTTCATCCAAATGTCTCTTCATCCATTCGTGCAAATCCAAAACATCAGTAATCGTGTACAAGATGCCTCCCTCTTTGAGTACATACGCATATTCGGATAATAAAGTGTTGGTGATGATTCTTGCCTTATGTTTTCTTTGTTTGAAATGTGGATCAGGGAAACAAAAAAACATTTTATCTAGTTGTCCACGTTTGAAAAAGTTTGGAAGGAACTTCATAGAGTTGGCTCGGATGACTGCACAATTGTTGAACTTGCCATCATCTTTGTGCGACTCACGCAATGCTCTTATTCTTTCTTCAACATATTCAGTCACTTGCACTCTGATCTCCATCCCTAGTATTCTACGTTCTGGAAATTGCTCTGCTAATGCCACCAACAACCCACCATAGCCACATCCAATATCTGCAATCGTCACTTGCTTGTCGGAGCTCTCAGCTGCTGGATACAATTTGGACCAATCCATCTCCTCTGGTGATATAGGATAGTCGAGTTTATGATCCGAGAAAGGATTCGAATGGGCCCGTTGTCTGTAGTATCTCTTTTTCGGAAGCGGCTTTGATTCATTCGATTCTGAGTTTGGTTCTGATATCTTCACCTGCTTACTTTGCCTTTCCTCTTGCTTGGCTAATCTATATTGCTTTCTTTTGGATGGAACTTTTGGCTCCACGGATCCTTCAGAAGATGATTCCGTCTTCTGCACTTTGTCTGCGACAACGTCTGTTCTGGCTTCAGTCGACATATCTGAATTTGAAGACTTTTTTTTGTTCCTCTTTACTTTAACTCTTCACAGGTATCGGTACGTAGGATATTTTGGGGATGAAGAAAATGAAGTAAAAAATATTTGAAGATTTGACAAAAAAAAAATCCTCGAAAAAATAAGTTTTTCATGGTTCAACTCTATGTATTAAGATGATATATATATATACAGGTGCTATATAGAGATCGGTTCCGCTTAATCCTTTTTCTCCGGGTTTTCGGCCTTTTCTAATTCGTTTTTACGACCTTCAAGAGTCAATGCTAAGTTGTTGGTCGTACTTTCCAACGTTCTCACAATGCCGGCTCCAGAAGCCATCGTCAACAAGCCAACTAATTCGGCCCTTAATTCTGGTAGTGATTTCAAATTCTTGAATGTTTCGACATCTTCTAAGGTCATGTATTCCTCACCAACCTTACCACCCATCACAAACAATCTCTCCTTTTGTGTGGCCAAGACTTTGGAAACTTCTTTCACGAGTTTTGGATCGAGATCTTTGATCAAAATGGCAGCTGTTGGGCCCTTAAGTAGGTTTTCTAGCGGGTGTCTAATCTTGTTTCTTCTGATCATTCTGTTGGCTGCCTTACTTGCTGGATCTGGATGCGAGGATGCACGGAGAAAGTATTTGAAAAGAGATCCCTTGAGTTTCCTGAACTCAACCTTATTAGTTTTGTTCGCTTCGTCTATCTTCTTCAGCTGTTTACGGATACTTTCATTCTCTGTGGATAGCAAGTTGTTGTGATGTGCTAATAGGACAATGGAGTTTTCACGCCACATGTGTGTGTACATATCGATCAAGTATGTCTTTCTGGAGTCCGGTGCCTTATGTGTCCGTCTGGCCTCGCTAGAGACGACAGGTTCCGAACCGGCGGTACTGGCATAACTACGCACAAGAGCCAACCTGGTGGCTAGTACCGGTCTGTTCCACAATTGCATCATCATCATTCTGGTATGTGGATGGTCTATGTTGGATGTGGATTCTATGTTCCTTCGTTCCATCCCATCTGCATATAATATCCGTATAGCACCAAAATGGTTCACCATTTTGGATTTTTCAACAGAGTGAGAAGAAAGAGCTTACACCAAATTGGCCGGGTAACTTTACAGTTAAAAAAGATTATTGCAAATAAAAAAAATTAAGCTAATGCCAGCACCCATGCTGGGAGTCGAACCCAGAATCTTTTGATTAGAAGTCAAACGCGTTAACCATTACGCTACACGGGCATTGCTTGATTCCTAAAACGCTTACTTTAGCTATGATCTTTTATGGCTCAAAGTCACGTGACATTATACAATTTTGAATGTGGCTTTTGTGTCACGTGATATTTGGTAAATTTGTCTTTCTATTTTTTTCTTCACCGTTTATCTGTCATAGCTTGGCACTTACAAATCCGGTAATAAGTTTGTGTCTGCTTTTCAGCTTTTCTGCATGCCGTTAAAGTTTGTCCATTCGGCAAACAGCTCGGCATCTTTTGCAAATATTTTCCACGCTCCACACTCTCTGATAAATTGGAAATATTGGAAGAACACGTCTGTGCGGCATAATGAGGAATTTCCATTTTTGAAATACTCTAGGCAGAGTGGTGGTCAACTGGCGCTTTGAGTTACTCGAGTATTACTATGGCTTGGCCGAAACGGTTGAAGTTTCTCGCCGGTTACAACTGAAGAACCTAGCCGAAAAAAAACTGCTAGTTACCCGATCAGGTAAGCGGGGTCGAAGAATAAATTGAAAGCAGGGGGAAGAAATAGTTATAGAGTACTAATTCTTTGATTACGAGTCGCAACCGCATTATTCTAAAAAGACACGTGAAATTGTGGAAACAACAAAGTCTATATTATCGGCAAGCATTAACTTTTACATAGAATAGAAAGCTTGGTCCTCCACTAGACCCTAACGTAGGAGGAGGAGATAGTATTAGGATTTTTGATCAAGTTGTACAATGGACACACTTTTTCGACGTCAACTCTCAGCTTATCCAGCTGTTCATCGGTCAACTCGGAGTCAATGTAGACAACGTAGTGGATGTTGTCGATGCCAGGAATTTCGTCTTCGTGGTCTTGCGAACCTTTCCTCAAGTCGACCTCACCCGAGGTTTCGATTTCGAGCTTGTTGATCGGCAGTTTCTTGATACCTGCAACTACCAAGTACATGTGCGTCAAGCAGGCGCCAAGGGCACCGAGCAGGATCTCTGGAGCAGAAGGACCGAGGTTGTAACCGACCCATTCCGGAGGACTGTCGGCGAGAATCTGGTGGTTTCTGATGGTGATTCTGCGCACACCGCTTCTTCCCTCCACTGTAGTTAAGACCTTTGGTTTTTTGATGGCCACAGACTCGTCCTCGAATGCACGTTTGAACCATGCGTCCATGGCAGGACCCTTTTGGGCCAAATATCCTTGTAAGCTTTGCGAATCTTGTTGAGGGGAGGACATTGCACGTTCGGTCTGCAGTCGTTGGAATCACGAACGGACAAAGCTGTAGTAGAGCAGAAGAAGAGCCATCTTAGGACACGAGAATGAAGAAAGAGAGAATGAATGGAATTTAAGAAATAGGGGGGAAATGAATGTGTCATTTTGACAGCAGAGCGTCCGGACCGTTATCAATCGATTCGGAGAGTGTGGTATCCGGAAAACTTACAATGGGAGCCACAGTAGCGAAAATACTGCTCAATCAGGCAGCTCCAGCCTAGGGTGTCTTTGGGATATTTCTCTTACAACAAACACTTTATATCGGTTTCTTTTTTTATCTACGCATAAACGGACGGTGGCCGTCTGAAAAAGGAAGAACAGCTGGCTAGGCTAGGCCAGGCTAGGCCAGGCTAGCTGAAGTACGGTTCTGCCGCCAGCAGCTGCTCCACAATTGAGGGGTCGTGACCAAAGACGACCTGCGCATTGGTGTCTCTTTGCAGTCTCCTAAGCTTCTGTGTGGAGTTGTACCACTGGTAGTGGTCCCGCATCAAGAATCCCTGCTTTCTGCCACCGTTCTCGTAGTGCTCCCTGAAAATCGCATGGTCCGACGTGAAGATCATTGTCCCCGTGTGTGGAAGGTTGATCTGCAAAACGATCAAGCCGGGGGTGTGGCCCGGAGACAAGTGGACGGTCAACCCGGGGAAGAGATCCACGGTCTCCTCGTTGAAGGTGTTCCACTGGAGGTCCAGGTCGATGTAGTAGCTCAAGTACGACCCGATTTCGGACTTGGTTGCTATCCCCCACACAGCGTGCTTCAGCTCGATCTCGTGCACCCACACGGTGACGTCCTTCCGACCCTTGAAGTACTCTAATCCGCCTGCGTGGTCGATGTGCAGGTGTCCCACAATGATGTGTTTGACGTCCTTGATGTCGTAGCCGGCGTTTCTGATCGCCACGTCGAGCGCCTGCGTCTCGTCGTCCTTGTTCACCCGGCAGTATGCATCCAACACCTCCGGCCCCCACTTGTCCTCCCAGCCAGGCTTCCCCGGGCCCACTTCGTAAAGAATCAGTCCGTTGATCGGATGGTCGATGAGAACAGTGTACATCTGCACGTTCCTGCGCTCGTGCACCTTGGGAACCCCGTTGTCGGACTTCAACTGAACATTCGCCCCCTCGAAGAAGTACGCTGCGTCCGCCTCCAGGTTACCCAGCTTCAAGATGAACACCTTCGTTCCCTCGGGCGCCACGTTGGCGACTCGTGTCCCGATAATCGATGCCGGTCCTTCTGCGTATGCTCTCGACATTGCTCCGTGCTGTGCTTTCGCAACGGCGGATACTTTGCACACAGCCAACACCAGGGAAGAACACAATGTAGCTTTAGAGGGTAACGCTTCTGTACTAGCCCCTCCTGTCCTCTCCGCCGGTCTCCAATCCCCCACTTATCGTCTCTGACACCGTCTGTAGCGACAGCGCAGGGCTTATCGTAAAGACGTCCGAGACAGGCAGTGTGGCGCTGCGGCGACAACGGTTTTCTTCACCACCTCCTCCACAGTTTGCGTTCTCAGACCAGGCCGACGGAGCAGGACGGTTGAACCGATCAGCCGGGAGAGTTCCGACGGAGGGGAGCCTTAGAAACAGTTTGACAGGTGTGGAAGACAAGAAAGCTTCTGTGGGTGACACAATTGTGCCGCCCAGTCGGGCTGGGTATTAAAGCAGCTGTTTTTCTCCCTTTTCCAGTCTTGCTACCATCCTGTTTGCACGCTCTGTAGAGAGTGGTGTGTCGCTTGGTTTTTGCTCCCACATAAAAACAAGTACGCTAGCGATGTCCTCAGCTAAAGACGAATACACGCAGGAGATCGAGTTGGAGGCCAGCTCCGACGACGGGTTAACTAACGATGAAAAGACGCTAATTAGATTGGGATACACGCCGGAGTTCAAGAGAGAGCTCGGTTTGTGGTCGATTTTCTCTGTCTCCTTCTCTGTCATTGGGCTCTTGCCTTCTGTGGCAGCCACTCTTTTCTACGGTATTGGCTACATCGGGCTCCCAGGAATCTCCTGGGGATGGCCGATTGCGTGTTCTGCTATTATCTGTGTGTCGCTCGCCATGGCGGAGCTATGCTCCAGCATGCCGACGTCGGGTGGTCTCTATTATGCTGGTGCAGTGTTGGCACCACCGGGTTGGAAAGCATTGGCGGCCTGGACAATTGGGTGGAGTAACTGGTTAGCGCAGATCACATGGGCGCCCTCCGTCAACTACACCTTGGCCAACTTGATTTTGGCTCTTGCACAGATGAAGAATCCAGACTTCGTACCAGAGAAATACCAGGTATTCTTGATTGCGCTGTTGTTGATGCTTGTCAACGGGATTCTCGGCTCTGTTCCAACAAAATACGTGGCAAAGATCAACAGTTTTGGCTCCACTTTAAACGGAGTGGTCATCATCATCGGTATCATCATGCTTTTGGCAGGAAACAAGAGAGAGGATCCCAAATGGAACAGCAACTACCAGGTTTGGCAACAATTCAATAACCAGACAGACTGGCCAGACGGAATTGCGGTGCTAATGTCTTTCCTTGCTGCCATCTGGTGTATTGCCGGGTTTGACGGCCCTTTCCATCTTGCAGAAGAATGTTCGAACGCTTCCACTGCAGCTCCAATATCGATTGTCCTGACTACAGTCTTGGCAAGTATTTTCGGGTGGGTGTTGATGTTGATCATTGCATACACTATTGTTGATCTTGACGCTGTTGTCAACTCGGATATCGGTCAGCCCTTTGCGACATACTGCTACCAATTGATGGGCACCGATGCTGCAATGGGGTTGCTTGCATTGATCGTGATCTGCCTATTCTTCACAGGGCAGGCCTGTGTTGTTACCGCCAGCAGAGTGGCCTACGCTTACGCAAGAGATGGATGTTTCCCCTTTTCAAAGTTCTGGAGTCAAGTCAACAAGACCACCAAGACTCCTGTCAGATGTGTCTGGGGTAACGTAACAATTGGGTCCCTGATCTTGTTGCTCACTTTTAATACAGAAGCAATATCGGCCATCTTCTCCCTTGGTGGCACTGCTGCATACGTGGCATTCACCATTCCTACCTTGTTGAAGTTATTCTCGGAGAAGAGATTCAAGCCAGGACCATGGAATTTGGGTAAGTTCAGCGCCCCAGTCGGTATCTACGCTTGCAGCTTTGTCCTCTTGATGGTTCCGATCTTATCATTTCCTCAAGTTAGAGGTGCAGATTTGAACGCACAATACATGAACTGGACCTGTTTGGTCTACTACGGTCCGATGGCCATTGCATTGTTATGGTATGCAATCGACGCTAGGAAATGGTTTGAAGGCCCCAAGGTCAGCAAGGAGCACTTCTTTAACTAATGTCTGCTTTTTTTTTCTCGTTTGTTTATTATACTCTTGCTTCTATATCTTAACGGTCGAACGCTCTTTCTGGTTCTCAGCCGGCAATAAAAAAAATAATATCGGTTCACACTCGTTTATTGAATATATAAGAAACTGTTACACTATCTGTATTTTTTCCTTTACATTATGCTCCAATCATTGCATGCAGCCCATTTTTCCGTTGAAGAGGAAGAAAACAGCCAAGAAGATGACACCATATAGAACGGCACATATGTTGGCAATCGTTTTTCCCGTTGCAGTTGGAGCTTCATTCTTCTCTATCTTTTCGTAAGCAGGCAACTCACAGTCGTCTTCAAAGGCCTTCTTTTCGTCGGCACAGTATGCGGAGTCAATCAAATGCTTGGTTTCCTCGTCAGCATTCCTGATAATCTCGTCGTACGCCGGTAGGACGTCATTATCGTGGGATTCGTGTGCAGCAACCAATTCGGAAGCTGGAGGATGTGATATATGTGTAGGTCTCATGCACATTTCGTTGTCTAGATGTAAATGTAGAGTGCCTGTACGGAACCGTGCAGGAAGAAGATAGCTTCCATGTCTCTGTCGTCGGGTTGCACTTGCAACAGAAAATCTTATCGCAGCCTCAAGCCAGCGAGGTGGGAGGACCAGCTGCTCGAGAGGTCAGGGAGATGAGCAGGGAACATCGAAGGTGGAGGGGGGAGGCTACAATAGGGAATGTCTTCGGGGTATCTATTGCTACTATATATGCAGACATGTATTAGGTGCATCTGGCTGCTTGGTGGGATTGAGCCCTTGGGAGTAGTCGTAAATGACAAAGTAAGGAAAAAAGGAAATAGCAAAAAAAAACTAAAAACCGAACCACCAAAAAATATCGGACAATTAGTCGATGCGAGGTTTGAACTCGCGACCTTCCCCGTGTGAAGGGGACGTCGTAACCACTAGACCAAACGACTGATTGATGTTGGAACTGTGTTGTTCCCAACTATCATGTTAGATGATCACATGCCAGTTTATCAGTTTTTTGTGCCGCTTATGTAAGTTCTGGTTTTTTCCTAGGGTGCATACCAGATGGTTGCTTGTTCCTCCCCACTATTCAACGACAGGTATTCTTTCTTCGAATACCAAAAGGCTATCGCAGTAACAAGATGTTTGACGCTTCTTCTATTTGACTGCCTATTTCAAAGCCGATCGATCTAACAGATTACTTCGTCCCCCCACTTTCCGCTTCCTCTTCGTTCCTCTTCGTTCCGACACGGGCTGAACGAGCTATACGAGCTATACTAGCGAGATACGCGTCTCTTTATTTTTATTTCAGTTGTTTTTCGTTCCTCGTATAAGGGAGAGAGGGGTCCTTTTCCGCCGCTACGCACATGTTTCGAATGTCTTGAAATGTACTTTCCTCTTTCTGGGAGAGCTAGTAATTAAAGGGTGGCACTCTTCCTCCGGCTAGTCACTCCCGCAACACTTCTACTGTCTTTCTACAAGAAAAGTGGTGAACTCGGCAAGAAAATGGCATCTCCGAAACTGAAACCAAGTGAGAAAACGGACACCGTGTACCAACCAACCACGGAATATGAGTTTGGGGGCCCAGTGGGCGCTCTAGGCATGATGATTGGCTTCCCGTTGTTGATGTACTACATGTGGATAAGTCAGAGATTCTATGGCGGATCGCCAGCCTGGCCCATCGAGGGCCAATCCTGGTGTAGCTTTTTACACCAGCTCTATTCCTACATCGTCAACTACGCGATTCCATCATACCAGTCATTTTTCCTCTTCACCTCCTTTATCCTTCTTCAGGGCACGTTCTACGTGACATTGCCAGGCGTCTGGACCAAGGGCCAACCATTGAGGCATCTCAATAATGAACAATTGCCATATTACTGCAATGCTTACGCATCGCTTTATGTGACATTGACATTGGTCTTCTTCTTGCACTGGTCGGGCATCTTCAAGCTCTACTACATTCTCGATCACTTCGCAGAAATTATGACATGTTCCATGTTCTACGGTTTCTCCTTCGCTATTGGGTTGTACTTGTACACCCTTTTTGTTTCGAAGGACTACCACAGAATGTCAGGTAACCACATCTACGATTTGTTCATGGGTGCACCTTTGAATCCTAGAATTGGTATCATAGATTTGAAAATGTTCTTCGAAGTCAGACTACCATGGTACATCTTGCTCCTTCTAGGTCTTTCCGTCTCGCTGAGACAATACGAAGTTTATGGACGTGTCTCTCCCGAGGCTATCTTTTTGACCTTCGCTTACTACCTTTATGCGAATGCATGCTCAAAAGGTGAGGAATTGATTGTTCCAACCTGGGATATGGCCTACGAGAAGTTCGGTTTCATGTTGATCTTCTGGAATATTTCAGGCGTACCCTTCAGCTACTGCCAAGGGGCTCTTTACTTGTACTACCACGAGCCAAGCGAGTACAACTGGTCAACAGGATATTTGGTTCTGTGTTACGCCCTAATACTTACTTCATATTATTTCTTCGATACAGCTAACGGCCAGAAGAACTCTTTCAGAAAAATCATGGCCGGTGATAAGGTTATCAGAAAAACTTTTCCATTCTTACCATATCAAGTTTTGAAGGATCCAAAATACATTAAGTGTAAGAACGGTTCCACTCTCTTGGTCGACGGCTGGTACAAATACGCTAGAAAGATCCATTATACTGCAGACTGGATCCAATCATGCACATGGGGTTTGATTTGTGGTTTCAACTCTTTCTTCCCTTGGTTCTTCCCAGTTTTCTACTTTATTGTCCTTATCCACAGAACACAAAGAGATCTAACTAAATGTAGAAAGAAGTATGGTGAGGACTGGGTCAGATATGAAAAAGAGTGTCCATGGCTCTTCATTCCTTATGTCTATTAGGGAATCAAATGAGATCGGGCCAGTCAGTTTTGCTTTGCCTTGTTTTCAAAATTCCTTTCAGGAACTTCTATTTATTCGTTATATAGTATAGAACAATTACAAGTTGTTAGAAGAACATAAATCTACTAATCTTGCTCCGCAATGGAAACAAGTCTTTCGTCTATTTCATCTGCAGTTAGCGCTCTGAACCCTTCCTTAGTGGAAACACCAATCTCTAGATCGTTCTTTCTGAACTCTGTACTTAAGGCATTGCTCAACGTGATGATACCATATTCAACCAACTTTTTCCAGTCGCCCTTCACTATCACCTTGGAATTTGGATCTTTCTTCACAGTCTTCTTAAAATCTCTCTCGACAACTGCAAGAACTTCTGATTGCTTAGAGCCAGTAGCAAGCGCCTTCGCAGAAAAATAGTAGCCAGCAGGATCAGTCTTGAGCAAACTTGGGCCCAATTCTTCATCGTAACTGATAAAAGTCAATGCAACACCCATTGGTCTCATGTATGCCCTTTGCGTATATATCTGTGACAAGTTTGCCATTCTCTTTGTGAGGACGTCCACCGGCATCTCGTACCCGTATTTGTATTTGTATTCGGCGCTCTCACTTCTGGCTCTCGTGGCTAACGAACGTGCATCTGCAATTGAACCCGTCGCAAGCATTCCGACAGATGGAGAAACATCAAAGATGTATGTCACAGTAGCTGGGTCCAACAATTTGTCGCCCACTTTCTTCTGGTTGATAAAACACACACTGTCTTCTCCAACAAGCCCAAGACTAGTCAAGTTTGTTGAATTGATCGCCTTGAATGCATATTCGACTTGGTATAGTCGTCCTTCTGGGGAAAAAACGGTAATGTGTCTATCAAATCCTGCTGTTCCTGACATGCTTTTTCTGTGCTGCTTTACACTCTTGGGCTTTTCTCTTCTTCTCTGTTTAAAGCCTTTTCCTTCTTCTCCTGTAGAGAATGTGTACTCTTCCAATTTGCCACCCTCTGCTTCTAAGAGAGTTTTGCCTCTCCGCGCGGTGAACTTTTCTTTTCTTTCTTATATTACACACCACTGGAAGTGAAGTGAAGTTCTTTTCTTTCCTCCAACCTACTACAGCTAGAAGAAGGATGCATTAACAAGATATAGACATAAAGAAGTGCTGAAGGTCCCGCAGCACCATTAGGATGACACTAGCATCATGGATGGACGACAGCAAATCATTTTCGCCGGACGCCAGAACTGCGAAGCACACTCCGTTTTTCGAGCCTGTCGTTAACACTTTCAATGACGGAGGATACAAACCTAACGTCTCATATCATTACAACCCCAACGTCTCTGCATACCATTATGGAGTGCGACATCCAATGAAACCTTTCAGGTTGATGTTAACCGATCATTTGGTCATAGGGTATAAGCTGCATGAACAGATGGACCTATACGAAACGAGAAGAGCCACAGAAGAGGAGCTGCTTAATTTTCATTCTGCAGATTATATAGAGTTTCTACAGCGTATCACACCAGAAAACTCTGCCAAATTTGCCGATGATTTGAAAAAATTCAACATTGGTGACGATTGTCCCGTTTTTGATGGTATGTACGACTACTGCCAGTATTACGCGGGCGCTTCATTGGATGCCTCACGGAAATTAATATCAGGAATGAGTGATATAGCCATAAACTGGTCTGGTGGTTTGCACCATGCCAAGAAACATGAACCCAGTGGATTTTGCTACGTCAACGATATTGTAATGGCGATCCTCAATTTACTACGTGTTCACCCAAGAGTCCTGTACATAGATATAGATTTACACCACGGTGATGGTGTCCAGGAGGCATTCTATCTGACTGATAGAGTCATGACAGTCTCCTTCCACAAGTATAACGGTGAATTTTTTCCGGGAACAGGAAACTACGACGAAGTGGGAGTGGGAAAAGGTAAGCATTTTGCACTGAATGTGCCGTTACAAGACGGTATCGACGACGAATCATATGTTAGGTTATTCAAATCAGTTATTGAGCCAGTGATAACGAAATTCAGACCAACGGCTATCATACAGCAATGTGGTGCAGACTCTCTTGGGTGTGACCGTCTAGGATGTTTCAATTTGAACATAAAGGCTCATGGTGAATGTGTCAAATATGTCAAAAGTTTTGGGATACCTATGCTTTGTGTGGGCGGTGGTGGATACACTCCCAGAAACGTGAGTAGGCTCTGGTGTTATGAGACTAGTGTAATTGCGAATGTCGAGCTCAACTCGAAACTACCGGATTCCTTACCATTTAGATCGTGGTTCCAGCCCGACTATTCCTTGCATCCAAATTTGGGTGACCGTTTTGAGAATAAAAACACCAAGAAGTATTTAGACAATTTAAGGATCCAACTTATGGAGAATTTACGATACTTAAATCAGGCACCGTCTGTTCAAATGCAAGAAATACCTCCTGACTTACAGAACATTACAGATGATAAAGAAGCTCAAATTGTTGACAGGCTTAAACGTGAGAGCGAAATAGACAAGTATAAAGATGAAGAGAGGTATTACATCAACAAAAAAGATGAAAGTAGACGTGGTGAATTGTTGGATTAGCGTTTTTAGATTAAAGTGTAAATTATTGTATATTATAAAATATATCTGTCGTTAATATTATTCTGATGTATTATTACATAAAGGGAACATAGTCGTCCTCCTCATCGTCGTCAAATCCTTGACCGAATAGGTTAAATTTTTCAAAATCAAACTGTCCAAGTTTTTGCAAAGTCCAAATTTTTCGTAACTTTTTAAGGCTCAATTCCCCACTACCAACACCTAAATCGATGAGTCCTGAAAAACAACACTCGATGACGGCCTTATGTCTTGGCTCAATGCAACACAAGCCACAAACGTATAATGGCCACTGTACCATCACTAACCTGTTGTCGAACTGGTAAATCAAGAATTTTTCAAAAGGAAATGCTGGCCAATTTGACAATTCTTTCACCGAATCCAGTCCAGTTTCTTTCCTTTCTTCTGAATCAGTAGCTGATTCTACACCCTCATATCTAGTATTCAAACTCAACATGTCATCCTTACCGTTGTAATCTATTTCCTCGGCAGTTTCTTCCCTAAATCTGACAAGACTGTATAATCCAACTATCATTCGACTTACAACATCTTGCACCAGCGGAGATTTTATACCCAGTCCAAATGCGGAGATTCCTCCGTGTAAAGTAAGTAATCTTAAGAATGCTGCATCTGCATTTAACTGCTGGGATAGATCCACCCATGAGAAGTATATTTCCCTTTCAATATAACGGTAAGTTTCCTTTTCCTTATCCCTTTCTTTTTCTTTTTCAGTTTCTACCTCTTTCTCTTTCTCTTTCTCTTTCTCTTTTATGGGTGTCACGTCCGGAGAGACTGATCGAAGAGCATTTACAGAAGATTGCTTTTGTGACGCGTTCAATTTATTGCTCAATTCATCACCTAGGATTGGTGTTGATGATTTGGAATCCAAATCTGAAAAGCTTTTCCCAGACGAAGTTGAAGGAACGCTGTCGTCTTCAGTTTTTTTGGTTCCGTTGCTATTATTTCCTGATATCTGAGTAGGATGAATAAATGCAGATATATAAACTTTCTCTAGTATTGGATTAGGAATACTATCTTTCTCTTCAAAAGCTTTTTGTATGATTTCGGAAGGGTGCACACCCTTTCCCAGGGGAACAATGTAGGGAGGTTCGTTGTTGATATAATTGAAAGTACGAGCTTTCTTAATTAAAGCAAATAAAGAGAGTAAAAAACTTGAATTAAGACTCTTACCTTGGCTGTCTAAAATTTTTCTTTCATATATCTCAAACTTTTTACATCTAGAATCGCTGTCCTTACTTCTTATGCACTCGATAGCATAGACCAATGCATTGAAAACTTCAAGGATGGTTTCGTCGTATCCCAAATACATGTTAAACCTGGAAGGAATATCAAACTCTAACTTGCCGTCAATTACTATACCAAAATGAACCAAAGCATTCGTCAGCTTTCCAGGTTCAATCAAATCATTCACATGATTGTTGTATAGATCTGTATTTTGCCTTAAATAATTTAGATACTCTGGTGTCTGGGGGCAAAGAACTGGTAAAAATTCATCCAGTTCGTCGAAATTGTGAATGGTACCTCCATGAGGAGTTGTTAAAGCGGCTAAAACTTCCATTGAGTAGAACCACAGCCAAACTATCGTTAACTCCAGGGAAAGCGGGCGATAGCGACAGTATTTAACTAGCAAATCTTTTGCGCCGTGTAAATGTGTTCTCCACTGAGAGCCTTTATGACCCGAGAAGTCAGAAGCCAAAACTTGAATGGTTAAAAGTAAAGACTCAATATTATTCAATGTAGTTTGCTTGGAATGCAATACAGATTCAAGCGAACGTAAGCAAGAAGAAAGGTAATATGTTCTAAATGTCCTGTGATAGTTCAATTTTTCTTCATAGTTTGGTAAATTTGATCGTTGCTCAATTTGATAAACCTCAAATCTTGCTGAGATCGCCAAAATAGCAAATAATAAATGAGGTGAATGCTCAGCCTGCTGTAGAAAAATCCTGAGGTATGCGTTATGAGCATAGTTAGTTGAAAATGGAATAATATTAAGATGGATGTGTGTGACAAAAATTTTCAAGTACTTTACATGTGAAGAATTAAGCCCCCAGTTGAAAAAAGATGCTAGTAACTCTATATCTTCGTTGCTTATAGTTTTGTTCAGCATTTCAATGTAATCAAAGGGAATCAATGATTGAATGTTTGGGTGAGGAAACGCCTTTGAATTTTCATCGATAAAACGCTTAAAGTATGACCTGGAAGTTCCATAATTCGACGATAAATAATAGTCATTTGCTGGTGATTTTATATTTGATAATACTTTTGGGCTCCCGTAATCCACTAATGATCTAGTCAACGTTTGAATATAATTATTGTTAGAAGTTTCTGCTTGATCTTCTTCATCATTGTCGTTATCATCATCATCATCTTCTTCTTCTTCACCAATATCCTTATTGTCCTTTGAGCCACTTTTACTATTATAAAGAGTGTTGTTCTTTTCTATGTCGTTTTGAGTCGTATCTTCCTCAAATTTTCTTTTCAAAGAGAGTGTGCTGGGCTTTTCAGACGGAATGAAAATCGACTGTGGATCACCACTCAACTTTTTCTCTGTTTCAAAAGCTGCACTGTTTTTATTGTTAGGGAAATAAGACGAGTTTGAAGAGTATGGGGGTTGGTATTGAAGATTCTGGTTATCGAGAGTCGGAGACAAGCCAGGTTCCGCTGCATGGCTGTCGGATGAGGCAATGGAGTAGTTAGTCGGAGAAATTCCTTCAAACCTGATGCTTGACAATGACGGAGTAAATGGTTGCGAGTTTTGTTGATAATTTGCCATCGGCATTGCAGAGGAAGAAAGCTTATTGATATTGCTTATCGGTCGGCTCGAGGCCTTCTCACAGTTTGATGGCTGCGGATTCATGCTTGTCTGAAAATCCAACGTATTGAAGTCTATTTCTAACGAGTTAATTAAGCCATTCAAGTCCGTTATTAGGTTTGTTGCACCGCTGAAAAGAGAGTTTTCAAGATCGATTTGAGACATCATGCTAATATTGTTACCCGAAGGTGTCATTGGTAACATTGGAGACTGAAAATTGGTTGGAAAGGCATCCATCCCAAGGGTTGGCTTTGACGGCGCCTGTTGAGCGCTATCCGGTGAAGCGGTCGTATTTTCAATATGCCCCGTTTGCTGAGATTGTTTGGCATTTGGCTGAGTGGGCGTTAAAGGATTCTGAACCACTTGTGGAAGTGCATCCAAAAACGGATCAACAGACGGCTTTGTAACCGGAATTGTGGTGTGTTTGGTTACTGTTCGAAGAGAATCGGTGGCTCCCTCTGTGCTCACACTTGTGACGGCAGGCTTACTTTGTTCATGCGGATCTTTTCTATCATTTTTCAGTTCCCCCACGCTGGATAGCGTCGATCCTTTGATCGTGAAAGAACGAGAGTCTTTGAACTTTAGTATCTGACGATACGAACACTCTTTATTTGAATTGATGCAATTGTAGCAGCTGGGTTTGTGTTCATCGCATTTAAATTTCCTTTTCTTACACTGAATGCAGCCATTCCGAGAATATCGTCTCTTCTTAACCTCCTTCGACATCTACCAAGACTGAAATGAAGGAGTTAGTGTATGAATAATAATAATAAAACGCAAGATTCGGTTCGCTTGGATAAAAATGCCAAGAACCGCTTGCAGGCTGGTTTCTCAGTGTGTATATGTAGGCGTGAATTTTCCAGCAGATTTTTTCATGAGAAGGGGCAAACTGATAAGCAGTTTCCGGAAAACTTATGTCTAAATGGTGGTTTTTTATTCCCTCGAGAAGTCTCCTCTACCGCAAAGTTTGCAGTTAACCCTAAAGAGCAAGATAACACTAATCGATCACAACTCACAATAGGGATCAGAATATTAATCGCCTGCCAGGAACGTCAGAAGTAGCAACGGTAAAATCACAATCTTATCACGGCCACCGTTTTTTCCGTCTCTATAGATGGTGTCTCATCTGGCAGCAACGCCTAATCGGGAAACTAATTCCGTTCTCAAAAAAAGAGCAACATATTCTTACGTAATCTAGAAATATTTTGCGACAAGGGTTTTGTTGCGAATTCCTCTTTTTTTCCCCCCTTGTTTACCTTTAGGGCCTGAAGCAGTATAAAAATAAGTGGCAGTTGAATGCACCGCCAATTTGGCAACAAACAGTCGGACACAATGACGTCCGGGAAACGGGAGGGCATTGTCCAGTTGGAATTTGTTTGTGGGAGGTAGAACCAACAGATCGCAGCGGACACGCTGAGGAGCAGAGAGACAGATCGTTTGACCGGTATACACTTTTTACTTTTCTACGTATCAGAACAACACACATCATTACCAGTTTGGAAGCGTCCATAGTTTCGCCCCGATACGACCTGTCACTGAATCTCTCTTCTCACCATCCGTTATTCACAACATCACCAACTCGTGCAGATAGAGGAACAGAGAAGGAGAGAGATCGGTTCAAACATACGCATATCTAGTTCAAGCTCGTATGCCATCTTGAATGTTTACCAGTGTGTTTTCCAGCAGTCCATTCAAATCGATTCGACCGTTTTGAGAGTACCAAAGAAAGAGAGTTTCGACCATAGTAACCTCAAAAAAAAAACAAACAAACAATAACACGATAGGAAAAGCGTCTTTCGCAAGCGAAGCAATTTAGGGGCACGATGCAGCATACAAAGAAAATAGATGTCGACAATCTTCATTCGACGCCCAAGCTTCAGCAAGGTCAAAACATGGCTAACATTGTGAAAACCCACAGCAATGCTAGCTATGGAAGTTTCAGCGCCAACGCCAACGCCAACACCAACACGAATATGAACAACAATAACACCAATAGTATCAGCCATAGTAACAACAACAGCAATAGCAATAGTCCCATCAACAGCAAGTACAATGGCAATGCTATTCCCGTTCCAATCACCTCTGTCAATATGCAAAGTTCACCAAGTCATTCTAAACATTTGTATCATAACCTCTACTCCTCTCCTTCAAAGAAAGAAATGAGGCTGTTCATACCTCCCTTAGGCCACAAAACCAGTAGCGACCACCTGACACCTTTAAACGAAAACAAAAACGTCAAGAATCTTACATACCATGGTAAGAGTCCACTGAATATGCATTCAGCTAACCATTCTCACGAAGGTGACCTTATCAACAATGGAAATATTGCAAAAAATAGTAGCATAAGTGACAACATTGAAAGTGGCACTGATAACAGTAATGACGTTTTTTCCAGTCCTGTGAAACATAACAAATTGAAAAAAGCTAAAGTATGTAAAGTTTGCTCCAAGCCCATCATTGGAACCCTGGTTCGTGCAATGGGAAATATTTACCATGTTGACTGTTTTACCTGTTACGATTGCCACAAGCCGTGCTCAGATAAGTTTTTTGCGGCAGACATTAAGGTAGACTTGAACGGAAATAGTGTATATGAATCAGATGATAATAAGGAACCGCAAAATCCAAATGTTAAAACAATCAACGTACCACTATGTGAATATGATTACTTTCGAAGAATAGATCTAATATGCTACACCTGTAACAATGCAATTAGAGGATCATATATAACAGCACTGGGGCACAAGTACCATTCAGAACATTTCTTTTGTGAGATATGTCACAAGGTTTTCGAATCAGATAATTATTATGCAAATGACGGCAAAATTTATTGTCATTTTCATTATTCTAAGTTGTACGCATTTCATTGTGAAAGTTGCAAATGTGCAATTTTGAAACAATACGTCGAAATATTTAGAGGCGGAAAACAGCAACAATGGCATCCGGAATGCTTCATGGTTCATAAGTTTTGGAATGTGGATATTACTGTAAACGCGTTAGGTTTGAATATTAATTCAATAGATGAAGTCGCATCAGATCCTGAGAAGTTATACAAAGTTGAAACAACCTTAGAAAAATTGACTATATCAACATGGCTAACCTTATCTGAATTTGAAGAATCGTGTGCTTCTTTAATTTCAGAAATGTTACATACTGCCACGACCAACAACAAATCGAAAGGTCTTTTAGTCACTTCTAAACTGATCTACAAGATACGATGTCTTTTCAAGAGTATAGAGTCACTTTTTAATTATTCAAGCTCTAAGCATATACTTTTGAACTATTCCTTACCAAAATACCAAAATTTCTCACAACTTATAAAAGAACCACGCTCCTTAACATCTAAAATAATGTCTTATCTAACATTCCTGAGAGACATAGATTCAGAAAAATTAACTGTTAATAAATACTCACATGAATTGCTATCATTGATATCCACTATTGCTCACTTTATCAAATTGATTTCGAGAAATGCATTAATGCACGCATTAGAATTCAATAGGTTATCTGTGTCATTGAAACCGACAGATATATTGTTAAATAAAATTTCAAAACACGAAGATTACCCCCAACAATTTTTATCTTTGAATTCCATATCAATTAAATCAAGTGATTCCTGTGCAAGCTGTAATAAGAGTATCGAGGATGATTGCATTATGTATCCAATTGGAGATTCAAATGAAAAAAGATGGCACATAAGCTGTTTCCGATGTTCAAAATGTCCTAATAACCAACAGATCCCTGTCTCGGAAATTTCTGAATCCTCATATAATATAAATACGAACGAAGTTTTATGTCCATCTTGTGCTTCTGGTGATGTTAATGCTCAAGCTGGTTTTCAACTGGTTTCAAGGTATATGCAACTAGCTTATCTACTAGAAATTGCTTTTGTTCGGTCAAAAACTGTTATTGACAAACGTGAAAGAAAAGGCCATATGAAACAGTTGAGTGATGTAAGCATAACGACATCAATAGGGTCAAACCCTACAATTATCAGAAGTGGTAGTACAGAAGACGAAGAAACCAACAAAGAACAACAGAAACCTAAAAAGTCATATCATCCAAACAACCCATTTATCAATCCTCAGCAAAACTCCGATGAGGCGCATGTTAAACAGCAGTTCATGGATGGTAAAAGGTTAAGCTCTACCAATAGGTCTTTGGAAAAAGATTCTTATGAAAATAAAGTGAATGAGATTACCCGTCGTCGCTCACAACGGGAAGCAAGAAAGTTGAATAGTGCCAATCGTGAAATTCGAAAATCTGTCATATTAGAGGCACCTATTGCCTCCAGTGCAAGTACTGAGGAAATAATTGATGGAAAGAAGACCCAAGATGTTGCAACTGCAAATACTTCACGTAATACATCTATGACTCACCAAAGCTCGGTCCACAGCAAGTCTTCCAAAGGCTCAAATAATGCACCGAATACATTCCGTTCTGGTTTTAAGGGTTCTCTTAGACTAAAGGTTCAAGACCTTTCATCGGATAACAAAAATATGAGAAAGAATTCAGGCAATTCAGAATCTCTGAAATACAAAGATAGCGAATCGGAAAACGGGTCTGATAAGCTAAAAGGTTTGAGCGATAGACAGCGAGGCCCATTCAATGCGGCATTAACTTCGAAGCTACTACAAAATGAAAGTTCCCTTACACTTGATGATATTCCAAGAATTGTCAGCTCAGAGCAAGCTCGTGAGCATAGACCAAATGCTTTCCGTTTCCAGCGTAGAGACTATTCTTCAGCAATTTCCAATTTACCCAAACCCAAAGTTGTTAAAACGAAGGATTCAACCACCAACAAAATACCATTACCCACACCAAATCAGCCAAAATCTAAAAGCAATGCTATGGTTAACCGTGGTGCTGGAAACCTTCAAAACTTAAGCAATACTGGTTCAAATAGCACATTCGGAAAAAAGAGTATGGTTACTTCGTACAATGCTATCAACGGGAGAAGGTATTCTGAAATTGGAGCTAATGCCCATGAGTATATTAGACATATAGCAGCATTTGCCCTTTACGATTTATTTTCAAATAAGATGACTCTCGAAGAATGTATTGGTTTAATTGATGTGAAAAAATCACTTTCGTTTTGGGAGAAAATATTCGGTAGTGGCCACGGTGGAGAGCCTGAATCACGAGGAAACGGTAGTGGTAGTAACACTGGTAATAGTACTGCAGACTTCAAATCAGGATCTGCCACTATCTCTGGTAGTGGAAAGGGTGTTTTTGGTGTTCCACTTAATACACTTGTTGCCAAGTACGGTATGGATAGCGATCTAGGAGTTGGCTCATATAAAGTCCGAATTCCAATTTTAATTGATGAACTTATTAATGTTATGAGAACTCAAGATGTTAGTATTGAAGGTGTTTTCAGATTGAACGGTAATATTAGAAGACTGAGACAGTTAGTTGAAGCTATTGAATCGAATCCGGAACATGTTCCAAAACTAGAAAACGAGACTCCTATTCAACTTGCAGCTGTGCTTAAAAAGTTTTTGCGGGATCTACCGGTTCCATTGCTTACTTTCAAGCTATATGACTTATTCATACTTTCTCAAAAGTTAGGCAGTGTATCTAATGCCAATGAGGTTGATGCAAAATTGGCACGCAAAAGGGAGAGAGTTTTGAAACTAGCATATGCGATGTTACCTAAAGCGCATCGGGATTTAGCTGAGGTTTTGTTTGCATTCTTGTCTTGGGTGTCAACTTTTGCCAATATCGATGACAATAATGACAATATCGGTGGTTCCAAAATGGATACACACAATCTAGCCACCGTCATCACTCCGAACATCTTGTATGGAAAAGTAGATGCAAATTCTCAATCTAAGGGTAAAGGTAGTTCAGACGGTGAAAGCATTGATCCTTCGAAATTGGTGAATTCAGTTGGTGGTGAAAACCAGTTTCTCGCCATCGAGGTAGTGAATGAAATGATTGAGATGAATGATGAATTGAGTATCATACCCGAAGATTTGTTACGTCTTTATAAACTCGCAGGTTTCGATAAACGCACCACAATGGAAAAGGATAGAGATAGAGATAAAGAAAGGAATAGAGACAATGATAATGATAGGGATAAAGATGGCGATAAGAATTTAATGTTCACCAAGGATATCATGGCGAAACTGAAAAGTGTAATTGAGTCAAATCCTGGTGTTCTACCGAAATTCTGAGAAGAGAGTCATACTAGTTATGATTTGATATATTTCTTGTAATGTATTTATAAGCTAGAATTTTTCAGTAAACTTTTACTATAGAATTACCAATCTACGAAGATTTGCCGTCTGTGACAATGTTAGAAATTCCCATCCCTCCTCTTCCCAAAAACCCGAACATCGACTTGAACCGATCACTGCTTCCCTCCAAAGAAGCCTGAAACAAATCTTGTCGTAAACCCATGTCCTCTTGCTGTTTCTTTAACATGAGTAGAGCATCTTGGTCAGATGAGCAAATGGGACAGGAAACATTAGCACCATCATTAGAATCATCATTTAGGATAGATGTTATCCCAGCGTTGTCAATAAGACAACTTTCGTGAACCTGGTGTCCACATTTAAAATATATGATGGGAAACTCTAGTTGACCTGAACACATAGAGCATTTCGTCGTATTAATAAGTTTCGGATTGTGCAGTAAATCATCAATTTGGTTCGTAAGGTCATTGAGCTTGAGCTCATATGCATTGACCAGGTTTTCGTTATTCTTTATTCCCGCTTTTTGCTTCTCTATATTTCTCAGCAAATAATCCTTCACCAAGCCAAGTTTAACATTTGCATTACCTCTCGTTAAGCAATCCAAAACTTCAAGGGGAGTTAAAAGTTTCAAGTTTTCAATGGATGATAGTAATTGCTTCAAATTCTCTTCACCAATTGTGTCCATAAATTGATTATTAGATGTGTAAGTGGTCAATGCAAGCCTAAACAACTCATGTTCCTTTTTACCATATTTCTTGACGATTTCCAAAGATTTCTCCAAATTTCCAGAAAAAACGGCAGATCTAAAAATATCTAACTCGAAACCTTCAATGGAGCCGCTGTTATCAGTTGACTCTCTGATTATCAGTTCTCCCTCGTTGTAATCATACATGTTGGAGATTAACAATAACGAAACTTTATCTTCTTCAGACCATTCTGTCCGCTCGTTAAGTAGATCTTTGGCCTTTGCTTCCCAATCTTGCTTATTCTTTGCATCTTCGTTGGCCAAAGTGAGATACATCTCATAAAGAGTGTTCATGATATCTTTTTTATCCTGAAGATTTCCACCAAAAGCGTCATAGCTTTCAATACAAGCTTCCAAAAAGATGACAAATTCATAGTTATGATTCACAAAACTTGAAAAGATTATACGTGGTTTTGGAGGTTGATATGTCGGCTTGATTGTGGCAATAGCATTATCTTCACCCTGTTTTGTTTCAGTTTTATCCTTTCCCTCTTCGTTAACGATTCTGGCAGGACTTTCTGTAGTGTTTTCTCTTGTACTCATAAAGGAAACAAATTGTTTGTATGAGGTTAACAATGGATATGATGTTATGCCTTTCCCTTCATTGGAGTCGTTTCCCACTGCTAAATCCCTTAATTTAGGTGTATACTTTCCTGTGAAAACATCTATCAATAACTGCGTCGTTTCATTTGGTAGCGAATTAAGAAGAAGATTCACGTTGTCTATCAGAACCCTCAACAAGTCATCTATGCTCAAGGATTTAATATAATCAATCGTAGACAGAGGATCGTTGATGTCGTTCAACTGAATTGATACCACTATTTGAGACAAATTGAACTTCTCGGCTATTAACAATGCCAAATCGTAGTACTCATTCTCTTTACAGAGCTGAATTATTAAGTTCAGATCAAATGCTTTGTATTTTTCGGCTATTTCAAAATCTGCGTCAATTTTGATACTATTTATGAATTTCTTGAAATCCTCATTCTTCTTCAACTTACAAAATGAAGTAAGCAAGAGATTAACATGGTTTGGAGTTGAGACCTTAAGCTCTACCATTTTTTGTAAATATTTGATTAAGTATGGAATTTTTGAACTTTCTTTGAACTTTGAAATCACTTCGCTAGTTTTGCCAAGCGGAATACATTCAATGAATTGATCTATAGATTCGGCAAAGTCTCCCTTGTCATAAAGATAAAGCCCATACTGTTTTTTTAAGCTCATTATCTCATTTTGCGAAAACTCACCTGAGCTCTCGTTGGTTAACTTGATAGCAATTTGAAATAATTCACTGTTAACTAGAATATTTACATTTTCCTTCAACGGTTTTTCGTGTAACCTCAATAAGGAGCCATCTGATAAAAGGACGTAAATATCACTCCAGCATTCAAAGATATCGAAAATAGTACTTGATATCGATTGGTTATAGATTATGTAATTATTTTTTAAGTCCAAAACTATGAGCTTGTTGCTAGAAATGACCGAAGATTCTGTTAGATTTGAATTAATCAGAGAAAGGAAAAGCACATATCTATTTTTATGGATGTACATTCTCTTTTTCGATATGTTCATCGGTATTGAGTGGGACTTTCCTTTCAAATTATAAAACTGGAAGCAGCTGTCTCTTGCAATTAACAACGCCTTACCTTTGTTGTTATTCTCAAAGTATGTACTGCTGCAATCAATATCTGCTCCCTCCTTATCATCTAAGATTCTGTCCAAATGGCCGTTATTCTTACCTGTTGCAGAAAGAGTGAAAACTTTGGAAACGGTTGAAATGTATAAAGTGAGCTCGTCTCTGAAGTGAATGGATGTTATTGGTTCTTTAGTTTCATATATTACCCTCTGTCTGGACCCTCTGTCATGCAACAAATCACCTCTGACTAATATCACAGTACCATTCGAAAACCCAAAGGTTAGCACAGAATAGTCTGAAGAGTATGCGAAACAAGTCATTGGGTAATTATTTGAACCGTTGGTTACGTTACAAATAGTATGATAACTTGAATTGTAATCGAATTTTTTCAGGTTGTAATGTGGATTTAGCAATTTATCCAAACTCCAAAGTTTAAGAGCCAGTGGTAGCCCTTGCCTTTCCGCAATTGTTACAATGAACCCGCTGCTAACGGCTGATGTAGATCCTCTGTGAGAGATCTTGCTTGCTGTGCCGTGGAAATAAGCCAGCTTTGTAATCGTCCAGCCGATGTCATAGCACTGAAACTCGTGTTCCTTCTCGAATTGCGAGTTTATGAACTTAATACTGTTCTGATTCACTGCTATGACTAAGAATTTTTCTGTTGAGCAGATGGCACTGATGGAAGGATCGGAATATAATGCATCGTTCGGAGAGCCGTAATTCGGGTCTTTGATAGGCGTTCCCTCAAAAAACGGGAACTGTCTCCACGATGCCAAGGACATAGTATATTCCGGGGAGTTGGCTTCTAAGCGTTAGTCTTTGCTGTCACTATCTCTGTGTCCCAGATGTCTATCCCCTTGCTGCCTGCCCAATTCCTTGTCGATTCATCAACCCTGTTCCATCTTTGGCATCTCCTCTATGGGCCCTTCACATACTGCACAGCCAAAATGAGAATTTGTACAGCCGCTGTCTAGTTACGTAATCGGGTTGATGCTGAAAATCTGAAACATGTCTGAGGCCGTTCTGATGGAAAGGTGACGAGAAATGAAGGAGAAGCAGGAGGAGCAGGAGGAGCAGGAGAGAGAAAAAGGTCAAAGGAATGAGTAAGAAATAGACCGTTGAAAGTTTTTTCTTCAAGAATACTGTAGTTGTTGCTGCTTTGTCCCCAAGAGTAGTCTTTTCTTACGATGAATTTCTTCCTTCGCTTGTAGCCATTAAGAATCACTGTGAAAAGAAAGGTAAAACATATTAGAACGATATGCATTCCAGAATCTACGACACATCATCGTCCATCTATCCAGATGATAGCAATTGGGGGAGGACACAATTTTACAATAACCTCTACAAAACACTATCGCCGATCAGCCCGGTGCGCAGCAATTGGTCAAGTTCGAGTGAAGACTTCAGTGACGACGTATACAAACCCTACGTGACTCCCCCCTCTCCTTTTGAAAAATCGACACAATACAGCAGCAACAAGGTCGCCGCAGTCAACCCCTATGCACAGTCTCTTTGGTACTCCTTTAGAGGAAACGATGGGAGTGAGATTGAAAAATATAAGAAGACCACAAACTTGCTACCTTCTTTGATGGAAAAGAAGACAACTGAATCTTGCACTGTTCGTTCAATGGGAAGCATTCGTAGTCAAGGTAAAAGCGTTAAAGAGAAGCAACAGAATATTACGGAAACTGCTGAAGAACAGATATTGAAACCGTTGAACAATCCACCACCTTACGAACTTATTTCGATCCAGTCATTAATTGTGAAAAAATTAAAGCTGCTCTTAGAAATATCGATCAGTTTTGATAAATTTGTCGGTGATAATGAAGTACTTATTAATTCAAAAATCAAATTATTTTTATTCAGTAATATCAAGACTTTACTCATAATACACCATAAATTTCTTGACACAATTTTGAATAGGGATGGTAAAATGGACCTCGAAGAGCTGTTGTACGATCATTTACAAAGGCTGTACCATGTATATCCTTCATATCTCAACTACAACGCTGTTAGAGAAAAATTTGTCAGGCGCATTTCGAATACACCGAAATTCAACCCCTTTGTCAACGGCAGTGAAAGCTTACACTCCAATGATTATTTCTTCTCTTCTTCCGAATGTGATCATAAGTATCCAAAGGAGGAAAATTTTCAAAAGCTAGTCATATCACCTTCTGTTGATTTCAAGAAATTCCTAGTTTATTTGGATGACTATATTGGTAAGGCCAGTCCCCGTATAAATGTACTGATTTCTAAATTTCTGAACCATTATGAAGTGCTGCAACAGCATTCGCTTGATGTGGATCTGGATGAACCGCTGTACTTAGAAATCCCGCAGGAGTGGAAAGTAAATCACAAAATGCATTGGAAAGAAGCCTCTGGACTGAATATAGAGAAACAAGTGTTGTATTATTTACGATGGCAAATCAAGAATCAGTATAGACGATATTGTAAGGCCATGAAATTGATTAGGTGTCAGGTTGAACAGATATCGAAGATATCTGTAATGAACAATTATATCTCCAAAGGATTTATTCGGTTACAGACTGACTTACCGGAAACCACAAAAAATGTCGGAATGAAGTATAGGGATCATCTCAGAAAGATTGACTTGGAAAACAAAAAGATTTATTGTATCGTGCAAGAGTTCGGAGAATTCATAAACAGCGAAAGCCTGAAGAAGGCAGATCAAATAATAACTAATGTGCTTTTGAGAATTAAGAAGATGAATAGCCCTAATGATCAAACAGGTGGCAACTACTCGGTGGAGAAAGTATTTATAGTCCACCAGCTGAAGATACTATTTGAGGAAAGTATGGATTTGGTGTTCGCCAAGTTTCTGGTGTTCATAAGAAAATATCTCCAGATCACGCAGGAATCTTTCAACAAAAGAGAATACACAAGTATAGAGACGATAGTGTCGGAATTTAGAAGTAAACGCTCGATGCAGAAGGAGAATGTGTTACAACAAGAGGCCAGGCTAGCGGTTTATAATGAAGAGCTCGGCCATTTCTGTGCTAGAGGAAGGCTTATGAAACGGTTTTTTGCATAAGAATGTTTTTTTTTTGCAAGAGAAAGACGAGGCCGTCAAGTGAGCGTGTATTATGATAATATGTATATATGGCAATTTCTTTTTTGTATCTTAATTCGATATAGCTGACCAATATAGGTGGATCCAACCAAGTAGACAAGGAAGCGAAGATGTTGGAGTCGGAAAGGGAATATCTAGCGTCGTTGCTTGACAAAGTCGATTGCATCGAGTACCTCCCACTGTTTGAGAATAACGATATCACGCCAGATCTCTTACCATCATTGGATAAACAGGCCATCAAAGAGTTAGGTGTGACAAAAGTCGGCGACAGGTTGAGAATACAAGTATTAGTCAAGCTAACAAACATGGATCGGATCAAAAAAGATGTCCCCGTGGGACTATTGAACAAAAGCATCACCGTTGCAGTCAATTCAATGGTACAGCTCGAAGAGCAGGTGAGGAATGCGCAAAACAATAACCCTAATTTTAGCAGTAATGGTAGTAGTGGGGCTAAGAGTGCGTTTGTTTCAATTACAGTGATTACGCAGGATGGAGAGGCTCATCCCGTGGACATTAGCAAAAAGAAGGGTGTATCTGACGTCGACAGCAAGAAAAAGATTTTGTTGTCTGTGCTGGGTAACTCCAAGACTAACGAATGGAAGCTCTACTATGTTGACTACAGTAAAGGCAGTGCAATTCATGAGGTTGGTGATGCCGAGCTAGACAATATTTTGAATGAAGGGTTAGTTGAAAAGGATCGGTTGATTTTGTGTAAGCACAAGGAGAGTGTTAACACGGAGGCTGTTAACACATCAAACAAGATCCACCGAAAGAGGAAGACAAGCAGTCAAAAGGATAGAGAAATCAACCAGTTTATGGGTGGCCGACCACCTAGTCAGATGATCAGCACGAATCTTCGGGAATACTTCCCTGACTTGGACCATGGAGAGATTGAAGATATCAAAAGGAAGTCGATGCGTTTATCGATGTACAGCAGCAAGATGATGAATCGGATGAGCAAAAACCGGTTCACCATGTCTTCGAAGAGGGACTCCCTGTATAGCCGACTGAGCAATTTGTCGATGATGTCAAGTAGGATGTCTGTGTACAGTGACGCCAGTTATGGGGTTGGGAAGCCAGTGCGGATGGATTACCATGACATCCCTGAGGAGTCTGAGGAGGAAACGGAAAAGGGCGATGGGACGCATGTTCCGGATGCCATCATTGAGGACGAGCATCCGAACAGCATCATCGAGTTGCTAGACGAAAGCGACGACGACGAGCTGGCGGAGGAGGATGGGGACGATAACGGGAACGAGGACGAGATGATGAATGTTATCAGCAACGAGGTGGCGAACGGGCCCAGCGTGTGGCACAAGGGTCCAAAGATCGGGCAGGGCTCCTTTGGTAATGTGTACCTCGGGTTGAACGGGTTGACGGGGGAGTTGATGGCGATCAAGCAGGTCGACATGCCGCAGAACGAGACGGAGAAATCGAAGAAGATCATGGTTGGGGCGTTGAAGCAAGAGATCTCGCTCTTGAAGGAGCTCAGCCACGAGAACATCGTGCGGTACTTGGGCTCGAACACGGACAGCAGCAAGATGTACATCTTCCTCGAGTACGTGCCCGGCGGCTCTGTCAGCAGCATGTTGAAGATGTATGGGCCCTTCGAGGACAAGCTCATCCGGAACTTCACCCGCCAGGTGCTGGTGGGCTTGGTCTATCTCCACAGCAAGGGGATCATCCACCGAGACATCAAGGGCGGGAACATCCTTGTGGACAACAACGGAAGCGTCAAGATCGGCGACTTTGGCATCTCGAAGAAGATCGCCATCGACGACGACGAAAACGACACTGGTCAGGACGACCCCGGTGACCACGGGGCGTCCCCGGACGCCAACAAGGCCAAGAAGCGGTCGTCCCTGCAGGGTTCCGTCTTCTGGATGGCGCCTGAGGTCGTCAAACAGGTCGCCTACACGGACAAGGCCGACGTGTGGTCTGTCGGCTGTCTCGTTGTCGAGATGTATACGGGCAGGCACCCTTACCCGGGGCTCAGCCAGATGCAGGCCATCTTCCAGATCGGCACGGGGAAGGCTCAGCCTGGCATCCCCTCACGTGCTCTTGAAGACCCGGCCGCCGTCGAGTTTCTTGGTCACGTGCTCGCTGCCGATTACGTAACGCGTCCGAAAGCGGCCGAGCTTCTTGCCTTGCCCTTTGTCCAGCAAGAGTGAGTGAAGTGATGAGCCTGCACGAGGGCCATGGTGGCGTTTTCTTCTTCTGCTGCTGCTGCTGCTGCTGCTTAGAGGAGGAGTGAAGGGGATGAGTTAGGCTAGCCACAGCACAGGACAATGGTGAACGAAGAGAAACGCAAGGACTGGGGCCACGAGCTCGACGGGTTGGAGTACAACTTGGAGGGCGCCCGATTGAAGTTTGGGAACACGTTCGTGGACCCGCACGACCCCCGGATCCGCAGACCACACAGCAGGGTGATACCAGACCGAGGCATTGGTGCCAAGGGTGTTGCTGCTGCCGGTGATGACAATGCGGGCGGTCTGTTGCAGACGGGCGATCACCGTCCAGCATCGAACGTGGGCGCCCTGAAGGGTTTGGAGCACCAGAAGGAGGCCAATGAGAAGGACCAGAGTGGCAAGGAGCAACGCCAGTAAGTACACATCTCTTTCTATGTAAATGGATTTTTTTTTCTACGCCTATGCAGCACGAGTATAACGACAATGTACATCGCAAAGCCTTGCTTGCAGACAGCAGGAGGCAAAATTAGGCTTCATTACCCGGTACGGGCTCTCTTCTCCGCTGAACGCGTACCCCTTTTTTTTGCTGACCGACAACACCGGCAATCACACCCGCATACCGTATCAACACATAACCGCATATCCAAGGTGGATGACCGTCTAAACCGTCCGCCGCCGGAACCGATATCCAAGACAGTTCTCTCTCCATCAGTTGTCCGCCGTCCCCGCTTTCCATGAGGTTAAATAAACGCCTTCTTCGGACCGCATTGTACGTCGTGGCGGCTCTGCTCCTGGCGTCCGTCACACTCTCCCTTGTCAACAGAAACAAAGCAACCGTGGCTGGAAACTCCAGCAAGGGGATCTTCTCCGACATTCTGAATCTCACTGGCATGGGCAGCGCCGTGGAGGAAGATCCAAACGTCTTGATTGCAGTCGGATTCGAAACGTGCACCTCCTTTGCGTTCTTCGAAAGCTGCAAAAATGATATCGGAAAGGTCTACGATCAGATCTACCATCAGATTTCATTGAAGACACCTCCTCCCTGGACCGAATCCTCGTTGACCGAATCCTCGAAGGTCTTCAAGTCGATTCAGATAAACAGATTGAAGAAAGATTTGTACGGAAGTCAATCGTCTCTCACTACCATCTATCCTTACGAAATCAGGCTTCCATATGATCTCATCTCGAAGTACAGCATCCCGGCCATCGAAGAGTTTTATATCCATAACAAGCTCGATGATACCCTCATCAAAAACTGCAAAATCCCAACATCTATACTACAGGAAACGAAAAACACTACAAATATCAACTTGCTGAACTCAATGGGATACTACAATGCAGGCTATGGGTTGTGGTACAAGACTTCAAAGTCTTATAGTAACCTTTTCACAAATGTGAATTTCCTCTTCAATGGGTATTTCGGCGACACCATTCCCGGCTGGTCTGCAGTTTCCAAACGTCCTCTCTCCATCAGCAAGCAAGATGCATATTCTGTAGGAACAGAGAGAGATTTCTCGGATTATCAAAAGGTTAATTATCACAAATTTGACAATGAAGTTTATCTCTACGCTAAGACTAGGGGAGCTATTTCTCTCCCTCAGGTCAACTTGAAGGCTCACAAGGATGGAAAGTTTAAAATTGTCCAATTGGCAGACTTACACTTGACCTCTGGGTTTGGTAAATGTTTAGATCCATATCCAAAGTTGGACTACCCCGTGAGAAATTGTCTTGCTGATGAGGTAACTCTGGAATTTGTCAATGACATCCTCGATATTGAGAATCCTGATTTGGTTGTTCTTACAGGTGATCAAATTTTTGGACCTGAAACGTTCGACTCCGAGACCGCCATCTTAAAAATCTTAACCGTACTCATCAGGCGGAAGATTCCTTACGCTATGGTGTTCGGAAACCATGATAGCGAGTCAGCAACTCTTTCAAGGGAACAACTTATGGAGTTGGCCGAAAAGTTACCTTATTCGCTTTCAAGTGCTGGTCCTGAAGAAGTCACTGGTGTTGGTAACTACGAAGTTGTGATTGAAGGAGTCGGCAGCAAACCCTCAATTGTTCTCTATATGCTTGATTCTCACTCAAATATGCCGAACAATCTGCCAGGTTACGAACCATTTACAGATGACCAGAAAGTCTTCGTTGAAAGACTTGCATCATCTCATGAAGATAAAACAGAGGCAATCAAACTCGCTTTTTTCCACATCCCATTGATAGAATACAGAAACATCGGCCAACTTGATCATAACGATTACCAGGGAACATTTGCCGAGAATGTGATAAGCCCAAACACAAACACCGGTATGTTTGAGGTTCTCAAAAATGTAGGTGTAAGATTAGTGTCTGTGGGGCACGATCACTGTAATGATTTTTGCTTTAACAATGATGGCGTGAACTTATGTTATGGTGGGAGTAGTGGATTTGGCGGCTACGGTGGCTACGGTGGTTATATTAGAAGAATAAGGGTGTTTGAAATAGATACGAATACTAGGGAAATCACTTCCTGGAAAAGGTTATACACTGATCTAGAGACAGAGGTGGATAGGTTTACCTATTTGTAGTAGATTTTACAATTTTTTACTTCTTTTTATTAACAATATTAACTAGCTGCTCATGATTTCTTAGAAATTAATAAAAAAAGAAAGCCCGATGCGGGGCTCGAACCCGCAGCCTTTTGATTGCTTCTAATTAAGAGTCAAACGCTCTACCGATTGAGCTAACCAGGCTAGTAAGTTCCGATACCGGGAGTCGAACCCGGGTCTGCCCGGTGAAAGCGGACCGTGATAGCCGTTACACTATATCGGAATTTGTTGATTCTTGTAGTCCTTCTCTACCTATCAATATTAGTAATTATTCACGTGATAAAAGTTGTCTATTTTTTTAGTTATGCTTAAGAATCTCATTGGCACTGATCCTTTAAGCTTTTCTTTAACTTTAAACATAAAGCAGGATGTTGAAGTCTAGCTATTCTACTGTGAATATCCATTATATCTTAATCTCGTTACTTAGTTAAAACAACTTATATGAATTCTAATAGCTAGTAATTCTAAACACAGATAGGAGAGATTTTCTCTCCTATTTATATTCTCGGGACATCTGTTATCTTAACAGGTTTTAGATTACTTGATGCCAAATCTTCATACGGATCTTTTCTTATCTTTCAATGCCGCATGTTTCGTTATCTCTTATCTTGATAATGATTTCACTGTGTACGGCATTTATCTAGATCTTAATGGCATTCGACATCTTATCTCAACACAATAAATGCAAAAAAGATGAGATTTTTTGTCCTTAGTTTGTTGGTAGAAGAATATTTTTGAGAAACTAAGAAGCCCACTTTGTTTATTATTAGCGTTTCGTATTGAAGTGTAAACCATGATAGAATAGCTATTTGTGATGAAAACCTTATATTTATCATCATGATTTGGAATCAATCCGCACGCAAACTTCTATTTAACTAAGTACTGTTCGTTTTAACGAATCTAGCTCCCAATTATCGTTTTATGAGGAACTGCACTTACTGCAAAATAGTTTTGTAACTTGGGTGGTTCCTATGAATACAGAGGAAAAATTTATGCTGAAACGAGTTATGCATTACATTCAAAGGAATATCAGAGATAATGTAAAACGCTTCTAAAAGTCTTCTTCCTATCAATCATAAAAATATATTACAAACACTTAGCCTCAGATTTACGAAAATGTATAGAGTACTGTGTTTAAGAGTAACAATTATTAATAATTATTCATCAGTTTTTTAGAATTGAAAACCAATAAGTTGGTCGCTCGGAAGCAGAAGGGCAATTCAGTATCCCTTTCGTTAAGGGATCAACAAGAGTCGTTATCTGGTGTATGTTTATCATAGCCATCTTCCTAACGCTGTAAATAGTTTAAAAGCAAATCATACCGCAAAGAAGTTTTGGAGCTAGCAGCTATTCATATTAAGCTAACAGGGAATCATATGCTTTTTAGACGGAACTTATAATGAAAAAAATAAGGATACAAGAAACAATGAGACTGAATAAATTTGGGAAAAAATCGATTAAATTCATATATAATTAGTATTGGTGGAAATATAAATATAAGTATGTATATAGAGGTAGATAGATATTAATATAAAAAGGGGGTGATAGGAAGAATGAGGTAACAAAAAAACTAAATTCAAAAAAATTCAAAAACAAAACTAAATCAACATGAAAATTAAGATACACTTGCAGTATAAAAATTATCGTTTATTTTATCCTGCTCTATTCTACTCTTGTTAATAGCCAAATCTGCTTATTTGGTTGATAGGCCTGTTGCTATTGTTGTGATTATGGTTGTTATCGTTGTTTTCAGCAATGAGGGATGAATTCATGGTCATAGCTCTATCACTCATGTTATAACCGGAGTTATAAGCATGATTGTTGTTGGTCTGGTTGTTATGCTGATGGTTATGGTTGTGACCGTGGCTATGCATATGATTATTCAAACGACGACCATGATTATTATTATTATTATTATTGGACATGTTCATGCTACCGTTGGGTTGGGAAGCGTCAAAATTGTCGAATGGTTCACCATTCAATAGCCCAGCGTTAAAAACTGCAGCGTTACCACCTCTACTAATCAACTTCGATAAAATTCTTCTACCATGAGGAGTGTTACGAACATCATTCAAATATGGCTTTAACAACTCACTTAGTTCTTTGAAACTAGAATCATCAGCCACATCCAATGAGGTCTGCAAGACATAATTACCATAAGCATCATGCAAGAGTAACTTCAAGCTCTCGGGGTTCTGCAAAAGTTCTTGAATTAACAATGGTGCTAAAGTTGGAATACGTAATGACTTTTCAATGACATTTGAACCGAATTTATGAGTTGATAACTTAGTCAAGTTGGAGGCTAATGCCGAAATTATGAAATCAATGGACTTAGAGGTATCAGGGATCTTGTTGATCGACTGTGGATCATTTTGAATCCTTAATCTATTTTCTTCCATGCTTAAGACGTACTGAACAACATAGTTACCATAAGGGTCGATACTCAACTCGACTGCGTTTTCCCCAACCTTCAATGCTAATTTTTCACACTGAGATGGTGTTCCATGATCAAAACATCTTTGTAAAACACAGCATCCATGTCTATGTTTTGCAATCTTAACGCAATTTTCACATGCAGCATCAAAAATAAAATTACAATAGCTTGGTGGTAATTTTTGTAAACACTTCTGAATAACATGATTACCATTCAAATCTCTACTCAGCAAAACAACGTAAGAAGACAAAGATTTGATGATGATTTGAAACTCAGTTTCTGTCGAGATACATTCAACCAATTTTTGGAGAGCTCTAGTACCATGTGGGTCCAAAGCAATTCTGACAAACTGGGTCGACGCATTTCTAACCAAAGTTGTTCTTTGAGTTTCATCGACTCTTTCCAAGAGCTTTTGGATCAAGTAATTACCGAAGGGGTCAATCATCAATTCAATCACATTTAACTGGATTTCATTGAAAATTTTAGTCGCCGCAACATCACCATTCAGTTCCAGTTGTCTTTGCAAAAATCTGCAACCATGTTGATCCTTACAAAGATAAAATATCTCATTAGCAAAATCATTCAATGTTGCATTAACAAATCTTGACGCATCTTCTCCACGCTTGTTATTAGATGTATGCTTTCTGTGGATGTTAGCAGTCGAATTCAGACCCAAATTATTACGATGATTTATCGGATTATTATTGATACTATTTGATTTGGACATATTCCCATTGTTACCTGCACCGAAGTTAACATCTTTTGAATTAGGATTGCTGTTACTTATATCCTTATTTATGATATTCTTGCTCATATCTTGGAAAGGTCTGGAATTCAATTTATCGACAGCGTATGGATAATTCTGAGCAAGAAAATTTTGTTGGTTACCAGCCATCGCAGGTGAGTTTAAAAATACAGGATGGATTTGTTGATTTGTATTCAAATTAATTTGATTAGGCAATAAATTTAAGGATGGGGAGCTTGAATTCATCAAATTATTTGGTAGACCATTCATTGAAGGCATTTTTGCAGATGATGCAGACGATTGTAAGAAACCAAACTGAGTTGGGATATAATTACCAAAAAAGGAAGGATTGATTTGGTTAGCGTCAGGTCCTTGAATTGAAGGAGAAATACCCATACCTAAGGATTCCCCAGCCATGGTACCAGACAAAATATCACTTGTTAAAGCAGGATGCAAAGCAGAAGAAACTTGAGACTGAGATAAATCTGCAATTGAGGTGTCATTATTGTTGTCATTGATATCACTCAATTGCGTGCATTGATTATTTGGAGAGCTCAAATTGTAATTCAATCTTCTTGAAGTTTCACCTAAAATAGGTGTCGAAAAAGTTTGGTTTCTGTTCTTATTTGGTGATAAAATAGAAGACGAAGAAGGCGTATTGTTAATTGAATGCTCAAATAGATAAGTATCCAGTTGGCTATCAGGTAGAATGAAGGAGCTATTTCTGGAATTTGCTGGGTGGCTGTTGGTATTATTGTTCGCAGGATTTGCGTTGGCATCAGGCGCTGTACTTTTATTCTTAGAAGAACTATTAAGTTGCGCAGGATTAAAAGGCGAGGCTTGGTTGTTGATATTAGAACCTCCCTCTTTTGTTTCATCTCTTGTATAAGAAGCAGTAGATCCCGAAGAAGAGTGTTGATGATTGTTGTTGACAGCAGGATTCAAGTTACCCGCAGACATCGAAGGAAACTCCGGGATAGTTGAAAACCCACTAAAGTTTGAAGTAGTATTAGGATTAGGCCAAGAGTTAATCTTCCAATCATTAGGGGGAGTTGATGGGTTACCTACGTTTTTGATCTTAGGTGAAAACACCACATTTTCATCCAAATTCAATGAACTCAAAACTCCTGGTAGAGAATCAAAATCCCGGCTGGAGAGTTGGTCATTAATATTGGCAGCGCTTGATAAAATAGAAGTAGAATTCCTACTCAAAATGGTATCGGACATTTGACTTTGGTTGGGTTGCTTGGAGAATTCGCCCATTGGTGGAGTAGTAGTGGTCGTCGCGTTGATGTTGATTTGAGAAATTGAATCATCAAAAGATGATAAAGTTGTTTGATCTGACATTATTGAATTTCTGATAATATTTTTTTAGAATTTTTTGTAGTTGGTTTGCTTTTCTATTATGAAACTATGTGAATAATATATGATACAGGCAAGAAAAAGATGGTAGTAAAGTTGATATGATATAATTTATAATGATAACAAGATTGTGAGAAATTTTGGAATTTTAAATGGTTAATCAATATATGATTTATGGGCAAGTAAATTTCGGCAATAACAAAATAAAGATACAAGTGGCGACTATAATACTGGAATGTATGAAATGAAACGATCGATGAAATGAAGCAGAACAATGTACTAACGATGAATAAATAGGAAATAAAGAGAACAAATCCAAAGAAGTGAGTAGTAATCTGTATGCTTGTCGATAAAGTCAATTGAAATCAGAGATCACTGGTTGAGAGTGAAAAATGAAGATAATGTACAGAATGCAAATTAAGTGAGCAAATTGACTTGGATCAGACCTAAAATTAAGAATAATCCCCAGTCAAAATCACTATTAGAGAGAGTTTTAGTAGTAGTAGCGGGTATCTCCTCAATAGAATTTCCAGTTTCTAGACCTATAATGAGCTGAGTATGCCGTGGACGAAAGGGGGGAAAATGATCCCAAGATTGACAGAAGCAAACAGAAAAAGCAGCTGACAAGCCAAGAACGAATATGATTTTCCTTCTTTGATGATCCCCTTGATAATAAAACAAGCTTCTAATAAGAAAGATGGAAAAGAGCAGACAAAATCACCTATCTCTGACCTCCTAATTTCTCCGGCCTAGTAATAAAGCATGGACTCAGTAATTTTCTCGAAGGAGCCGATGGCCACACCGTCGAGTGTGAGTGAGTGAGGAGGAAGAGTGGAAAAAAAAATGAAAGGTAAATAGCAAATAGTGACAAATAATTTTTTTCCGTGACAAGCCAGCGTCGATAGACGCATCCGGAATCAGGTCGGCAGTGGATCAATCGGATTTTATCAAGAGGACAGAGAAGGTGGTGATATTAGAGGTGAAACAGTGAGAGAGAAATTGATAGCTGAAGTCTTCAGGAATGGAAGGACAACACATATTTCCTCAAAAAGTAATTCTTGTAGCAAAACAAAAAGAGTGAGAAAGAGGAGGGGGTATAACTTCAAAGAAGAAAAGTAGATCAATGGACAATGCAGTTCTTAGATTGTCTGCATACTTTCTCGTGTGCATTTGACAAAGGGAATTTTCTCAGGTTTGCCCAGAAAAAACATCGTTAGTAATCTGCTCTTTGATGAAGAAAATAAAAGACTGAAAACTGTCAGGAATTGAGGGAAACGTTCTTGCAAAGATTTTTTCTGAAACACATTATAACTTACGGTTCAAGCCAGAAGAAGAAGACAAAGAATATCCGTTGAACTCCAATAACTTAAAACTCAGATAGGGAAAGATATCGTTCTTGTAGATGAGCGATTCAAGCGTGGATGTTTGTATGTGTAAAAGTTCCTAAACCCTTGCTTCTTAGTATATATATAATGGTGTATATATAGGGGGAAGTAAGACGGGGGAGGAGGGCTTGAGATACTTGATACTCTGGATAGTGTGATTAAGCTCAAGACTACGTAAATAGATAGATATATACGAGGGCAATTTAGGGTAGAAGTGGAAAGTGGAAAGGGGAAGGGAGGGTGCAAGGCAGAGAGGCCAGAGAGGTCAGAGGGGCCAGAGAGGCCAGAGGCAGAGAGAGAGTGAGAGGTGGATGGCAGAATGGGAGTGCTAGCCAGAATGGGAAGGGAGGAGGGAAAAAAAATAATTATGACATACAATATCTAGCAAAAAGTGTGTATCAGTGTGTATGTAATAGCCGACAGACGACAGACGCAGATGGAGTGGTGAGAAGGAGCAGTCGATTTGGGATGAGAAACCGAGGACTTCGACGTGGAGCTGCTCAGTCAGCAAAATATCGACGGCTGCAGTGACGGAAAAAGCCTTGTTTGCGACGTCGATCGGTTCGAGAACTGGGTGGGTTTACCTAATGCCTGACTAAAATACTGTAGTGTGCCCTGGAGCTACAATAATGACACATTACATTAGAGGGGGAAGGAAAAGCACAAGGATGGGGGAGAAAGACACTCCTGCTGTGACGAGTCACATTGTAGCAGAACAGAGAGAGCACAAAGAACGAAGCTTGTTACTACATTGGACGGGCTCATCTCTCCGTCTGTACGCAGACAGAGTGTAAAAAAGAGTTACCCCGGCTCTTCCTGGTCGTATGCCTGTCTCACAAGCCCGTGCTTCTGCACGGGAAATCGATAAGACAGGTTCAACTGAGCTCTCTCTCCTTTGCTCTTTTCTTTCTGTCTCCTTCCCACGCCTTTCCCATTGCCACCGACGATGACAACGAGGACACCAGCGTCGTACTGTCCATCCAGACCAGCCTTTATTACCACCATTGGCTCTTCCTCCTCATTTCACTGCCCTAACTGCACCGTCCACATTCCCGCGAAGCTGCCCGGAAAAGGGGTGTTGGCCCCGCCTGCCGGTTTTTCTTCCCTTTTTGTTACATATCATGATTACATAAGCACACCCGCGTTAGCCTTTTCCGTTCGCCTTCGCCCTCACCAACAAAAAAGCTGGCTCCTTTCGCCTTCTCCTCCTCTGTTTCCTCGCCCCAACTCCGAAACGCTGATCTTTTTCTCGGAGCTGACGCCTCGCTTCCTTGCTGTGCAGCTGGATTCGAGCCGACGGAAGCTTACCCCACATAGATTACCTCTTTGGGATCTAGGCGCGCATCCGATAAACCGTGGCAGTTCGCAGAACAAAAAAAAACGCTCACGTGATCGTAAGGGGGGAGCCAGCAGAAAGCGAGCTCAGATGTTCTTATAGATGAGTTCGGCTACACGCTCGTTAACATAGACATCATTGTGTTTACCGAAGTCAGCGTACACCTTTTCGATGGTGTTGACGACGCCATTGGATTCGAGCCATCGTAGAAATCCGTCCGGCTGCCTCACGGACAGCAGCTCGTCTTCGTAACTGTGAACGACTACTATTTTTTTCAAAGTTTTGTAGGCGGCTGGGAATCCAGGAGAAGGACCTCCACCCGACCCAACCTTGCCAACCGAGTTACATAGCTCAATAGCTGTTTGCTCGTCTCCAAACTCCTCGGCCACGAAAAAGCCGTAACTGGGATATTCTTCTAGCATCGCCCGGATGTCAAAGATACCGTCTAGTAGGACAGCTTTTGATATTTTCGGCAGCTTCAGGTCGGCAAAATTGGAAGCTGGCACGCCAGCAGACTCGAGTACATGTACATATTCAAGAATCTGCGTGATGAACGTGCAGCCGACCGAATGGCCACAGATGCAAAATTCCTCACTATTGCCTCCGCCAGAATCCTTACAGATTGCGTCCAAGGCCTTCAACACTTCGATGAGCACATCCGGAAACCTGCCCCTTTGCTCGCTGGAGAGATCGTAGTCGATACTGTAGACGGTAATTTCGCCACTTTCGTCACCCTCTCTGTTGAACTCACTAAAAAATTCAACAAAGTCATCAAAGTCAGCACATGTGTTGTTTGGATCTCTCCAGGCCCCACCGTGGATCAGAATGAGCCTCCGAGGGCGACAGAATGTGGTGGAAACAGCTCTAGAACCTGGAATTTGGTATTTCTTTATCACTTGTCTAGACGACTCGTCGCCATATTTCAGTGTACTGGTCGAGACTTTCATTTTTCAAAAGTACTGCCGCCGCCCCGACTGCTGCACGATTTTCTAATTCAAGCCCGAGATTGAGGTCTCATAAAAATAAGTAAAAATTACTAAAGTAGTTAGGCGGTATGACGGAAAAAAGCCCAGTCGGAAAATCCGAAGGAGAAACGCTAATGGTGGGACCGCAAAACCGTTTCCATTAATTGCCCTCTACGTGAAGTGGTAAAAAAAAAAAAGAAATATGAAAAAAAAAACCGATCCCCCAGTGCACCAGCACAGCCTTGATTCCAACCATCTTCGAACATAGGTCTAGATTTCGGGCTTGATTGTTCTCCCGGTCTACTTGTTCTAGGCAACCTCTGTGGATGTGTACAAGACACGTCAGCTCCAGAAGCTGGCTGTGAACCTTACTTGTCTCGCCCCTTTCTCCCCACCGTTTGCCCTCCAATGCAGCCTAGGTGCAGATGTTTAGTAATACTTTTCGCCTGAAAAATTATCCGTACCCGCTTTTATAGGCCAGTTACCGTAACATCATCACGTACATGCGTCTACAGACCATCGAATAAAACCAAACCAACCGAGGGCTTTGAAAGTGAAAAATCATATGAACACCGTCTTCAAAAGTAGGCTACATGACATGGTTGGAACTTCATGTAGCAACCTTCGTAAATTTCCTCTGAGATGAAAACTATTATAATTCTTAGGGATGACCAATAGGCAAACTAGAGCGTATTGATAGATAGTTTAGCTAAAAAGTAAAATCTGACGGAAAACGTTGACGTTGCACTTCATATGTTTTCCCAATTAGGATAAGTCCAGATATCATGCGGCGTGTTTGCCGTGCAAGGGACCGACGGTCAAAAAGAAACGGGTCTAGAAACCCCAATATTCTGGTCTAGATTGCGTAGATAGATCACCGGAAGTGCAGGGGCTCGGCCATTGAATCTGCATCATGGCCCCAATTCCGACGCCGAGACACAAAAGACTGCTGAAATTTGTGCACAGTAGAAAACGGGCAGAAAAGCTGCAGGATGCACTGCCATGCCAATAAACGTTGGATATTCTTTGTTTAGCACTCGAGCTTTACTCACATCTGCGTCTACTCTTTACCGTAAAGAGTAGGCTTACCTTTTTGAAGTTTAAAGTTTTTCCAGCTGCCGAAAAGCGGTTTTATTATTCTTTTCTTTTTCTCCTTCAGAAGTTCGATATAAAAGGACTACACAATCTTCAATGTTTCAACCTTTCTCATCCCGGATATGTAACTAATTTCATAGTTGAGTTTACCTTAAGCCAAAGAAACAAGTCAGTCCAACTCTACAAGTACACTCCTTATTTTTTTCACTGAACTTATCTTAATCAAGTCATTCCTTTCTTGAAGTTCTAAACAGAAACAAACAGACATATTCACTCCTTTTATCTTAAAGAAACAAAATCAAAAAATGCTTTCATTCAAGTCTCTTTCTCTAATCGTTTTATCCACACTAGTTTCTGAGTCTGTTTCAGCTCCAACTAACCTCCACCAGAAGCGTGATGATGGATCCACTTGTTCATTCCCTAACTACGATGGTATGGTTGCTGTCTTCAACACCAAAGTCTCAAACTCTGAGGGTTGGGCACAAGATGGCCCATGCAAAGCTGGCTCTTACTGCCAATACGCCTGTGAACCAGGCTATTTAATGGGCCAATGGAATCCAAAGGTTACCACGTACTCATACCCAGGTTCCCAAGATGGTGGTCTTTACTGTGACTCAAATGGCTCATTGTCTAAGCCAATTTCCAGCAGTGATTATTGTGTCAAGGGTAAAGGTACCGCCAAGGCAGTCAACAAAGCCGACAGTAATGTTGCCTTCTGTCAAACTGTCTTGCCAGGTAACGAGGCAATGTTGATTCCAACTGAGGTCTCCGGAGGCGGCGAGAACGATTTAGCTGTTCCGGGTACAGACTACTGGGCAAGCACTGCTTCCCATTTTTACATCAACCCTCCAGGAGTTTCTACTGAAGAAGGTTGTGTGTGGGGGTCAACCAGTAACCCTTACGGTAACTGGGCTCCTTACGTTGCTGGCTTCAACATGGACGACAGCGGAAACACTTATGCCAAAATTGGTTGGAACCCTGTCTACTTCGAGGACTCCAGTCCTTTCAAGAACACCAAGCCAAGCTATGGTATCAGATTGAAGTGTGACGACTCCAGCAAATGTAATGGTGGCACGTGTGAAATCAACCCAAGCACATACGGCTTGAACAAGATGAGCAACAGCCAGCAGTCTGATTCCGACGGGGCTGCATGGTGTGTTGTCACAGCTACTGGTAACTCAGGAGTAAGTGTTGAAGTTTTCAGCGTTTGAAAAAAGAACACTTCTCTATTCAAACCATAAACCGAAAATAAACCGAATCCATATACCCAAAAAACTTATTGCTGTATTTCTAGTTCCTTGTTTACTACTCTGTATTTTCCCGTCTTTTTTTGATTTATAACATTCTTTTCAACATAGTTGATCGTTAGCAAAACCTCTGGAAGATATAATTCTCTTTTCTTTTTTCCTTAGTTGCTTCCATTTCAGATTCCAGGGTTCAAGTCAAAATAAACCCTTGCTCTGCAGATTACGTAAGCGAAAGGAAAGTTCGTATAAGTTACGTCCGATACAAATTGAGGCAAACTGAGCAAAACAGCGAGTTGCAATAACCGCCGTCTCTGCCGGCTTCGATCACAACGACAAACAGACCTTTAAACGAAGCTGTCTCGTTTACCCTGTCGCCACAGGAGCCGAACGACCATCAAGGCTTCTGCTTGTTCTGGTTACCCTGGCCCAGTGCATTGCGGAACGACGCTTTCCTCTCGGCGTCGCTAACGTAAACACCAATTTCCAACACCGCACCAACTGAGAGACCAGACAATAGCGGGGAGAAAAAGAAAACGAGTCCTTTATGTCTATGTATAAATATTTGGGTATTGCCCTAAGGTGGCACACCGGATTCTTTGTACTGTACTGGTAGTCATCTTCCAACGGTGCGGCAGACGGCGACTACTCTGAACCTGTCACTGTAACTGGACACGACAAGCTTGGCGTTATTGTGCTACTTCTTTCTTTGTTAAAAAAGAGGATTAGATAAGGACATTCATCCATCAACACACACACATCTGCCTATTTACTCATCTTTTTAATCATCGACTGAGTCAGTACTTTTTTGTTTACTGCTACAATTACTGCTGGTCTCATTGATACAGCCACACTATAGGTATACCTGCCACAAAGCTTGAAGATTCTGTTAAAGACTCTTTCTCCACTACAATGGCGTTATCTAAGAAGGAGATCAAGATTACGACTCTTTTGGTCATCGACACTGCCTTTTTCCTTTTGGAAGTCATCATCGGGTATATGGTCAATTCGTTGGCGCTTATTGCCGACTCCTTTCATATGTTGAACGACATCATTTCGTTGCTTGTTGCCCTATGGGCCGTCAACGTTGCTAAAAATCGTTCTGCCGATGCTGAATACACATACGGTTGGCTGCGGGCCGAAATCTTAGGTGCTTTGATAAATGCAGTCTTCCTCATTGCATTATGTTTTACTATCTTCATCGAAGCTCTCCAGAGATTGCTCAGTCCCCCTGTTATAGGCAATGCCCAATTGATTTTGATTGTCGGTACCTGCGGCTTGGTATCCAACATCGTCGGACTCTTCTTATTCCATGAACATGACCATTCCCATGGTGGAATGGGTGCAGAGGAAGGAGGTCATTCCCACTCCCACGGAGAGTTTATTGGTGATGAAGAAAGCCAACCTGGCCACGAACATGACCATTCACACGATAGCATTTTCAGCCACTCCCATATTGAAGATGATACCGTTCACAAGCACACACACCGTAAGAGTTTAGGTGGTGAACGTTCCCCGTTGCTAAGTTCCGATCCTGCAGCTGAGGACCAAGACCTACGCCAGGTTATGCCTTCGTACGTTGTAGGCCAATTGGACGAAAACACTTCTTATTCTGCCAAGGCTGATAGAAAGGCTGGCACGAGCAAGAAAGCCCATCAAAAGTCTCTAAACATGCAAGGTGTTTTCCTTCACGTGTTAGGTGACGCCTTGGGTAATGTTGGTGTCATTCTGACCGCTCTTTTCATTTGGAAAACGGACTACAGTTGGAAATACTATTCCGACCCAATAGTCTCTTTGCTAATCACATGCATAATTTTTTCATCTGCCCTGCCTCTCTGCAAACGCTCGTCCAGAATTTTACTACAAGGAACTCCATTAACTGTCGAAACTTCTGATGTTGTCCAAGACATTTTACAAATTCCATCTGTTCTAGGCGTCCATGATTTCCATATTTGGAATTTGACAGAAAAGTTACTGATTGCTTCTTTACATGTTGAATTGAATAGCTCACCTGAAAGTTTCCTCAAGATTGCCTCTGAGATTAAATCTTGCTTGCATGATTACGGCATACACAGTGCTACCATACAGCCTGAATTTTCAGCTTACTATAGTCAACAACACATGCTCCCGAACAGTTTCTCATCAGCACAAAACTTAACTCATGAAATTCTGAAAAGTGGAAGCTCCACAAGCCTGAACTCAACGTTTAATATTTCTTCAACTGCTGCCCCAGGAACTGCAGCAACTTCCCACGATGCTCACGCCCCTACTGGTAAGAGAACCAATCCTACTTCTGCAAATGTTTCAAGTAGAGATACGACTCATGACGATGTTGCTCACCCTCAAAGAACCTTAAAACATTCTACATCTGAGATTCACTGTTTGGTTGACGCAAGTGCAAACTGTACAACTAATGACTGTCTGAAATAAAAAACAAAATACCAGAATCAACAATAGTAAAAAACTATATGGACCTTTGAAATGCTGCACTTCTGTACCTCCTAAGCAGTATGTATATCTGATTTTCTTCTTTCTCTAACTATTGCGTTTCACGATAACACAATTAAAGTTTTTCTTTTCTTATAAAGCTTTATAGAACTTTGTACGTATTTTGTGGAAAATGAGCACAAAAAAGCTAAAAAATAACACATTCTTACACATTTACAATCGTCAAAAAATTTCAGGTTATAATTAAGGTCAAAATATACATACACATCGAGACAATCGTAAGAAGAAGAAAAACTATATTATTACCATTCCAAATTTTCTGCCCAGTTAACCCTTTTCTTCCCATTGTAATCAATTACTGTGTAATCAGATCTCATAACTTTTGCCCGTTTGAAACCCCCAGTCATGTTGCTTGTGGTCCGGTAACTTGCGGTTTTTTCGGCCACTCCAGAATCTATATTTTCCTTATCTTCCTCATCAAGGTGGCTGTCAGGAAAGCCTTTGGCATTCCTTTTACTGAATTGTTGCTTTTCTTGCAGCGAGTAAAAGCCTCTAAATGTATTATTAATGTTTGAAATAATGTTTTGCCTATTTTCGTTTTCCTGAATAATGAAGCCTCGTCTTTCGACAAGTTTATCGACGTGTCTATAATTGTCACTTTCTCGGTTTTCAATATCGTTCGAAGAAGTTTCTAATTTCTCTCCTAGTTGCCTCTTCATTTTCTTTTTATTTCCAGTTCTAGCTCGTACTCCTCTGACTATCGCACTTTTACGGATTCCGTTGATGCTGGGAGCTGTGGTAGGAATGTTCACCAATTCTGTAGTTTTTTCGGGTATCGGAATGCCTTCACTATTTTGTGCATTTATTTCTGTTGCATATCTTGTGGCGTCTTCTAAAGAACCGTCACTTGATTCGACAATCAGATTTAACAAAGCTTTAGGAATTGGTTTCAATGCGGATCTCAAGTTTTCGGTAAATAAATGATGATGAGGTGAACATTTTCTCGTATCAACAGTCTGTTTTTTGAGAAGCAAGTCCGTATCGAGTTGATGATCATGTTCAAGGCTAAAATTTATGGTTCTTTTTTGGTGATTCGTGTTGCTGCTACTTATTTTCGAAATATTTGGGTGTTCCTCATCCTCATGCAACGTTTCATCTGATCCTTGTGAAGAGATTGGGCTCTTAAGCTTTGGCTGAGGATCAGAATAAATTTGAACCGGTTTCGACATGGAAGTAATATCATTCGAGATAGTAAATCTAGGCGAAGCAAAACTTTGGCTTCGTTCCACCAAACCGGGTGCTTGATTATATGACGGTGTGCGAGCAGATGGTTTGGAAGTCATGGACTGATTGAAATACCTTAAGTAGTCATCGCTGGTCACATCATAATCGTTTCTCAACGAATCATCAATTGCATTATCACTAGGTTCATTTTTGCCAGCCTCAACATCCTTTTCGTTATCCAAATTTAAATGTAAGTCTAGTTCATCCTCAGTTTCAGTATCAGAATCCCATACACTTGAACGGACAACACAGTCGAGCTCTAAATCATCCATAATATTATTTTTTGAAATAACGGATCTATCCTTTTCCTGAAGTATATCGAGCTTTAACGGCTTTGACAAATCTAATAAATTTGTTTGTTGCATTCCTTTACTGGGAATTTTTGGGATCATCTGGAGGTTTGAAGTGACTGATAGTAGATATGAATTGAAATCGAAGGCGGGAGAAGAGTCTCCTGTAGTTGGTATCATTGAAAAAATGGAAAAGTTTCCCTCTGAAGATGTATTTCCAAACTCAAAAAAATTTCTGTTTATATTGTTTTCCTGACCATCATCTTTGTGGATACAACTGGCGGTATCAAAATTGTTTGGTTTTGAGTTTTGAGGTGGATTTAAAGCTGGAGCAGGAAACAAGTCAATAGTTTCATCAAGATTACCATTTTGGAAATCGTCGAGTAAACTAAAGCTCCTATTGAAACCATTACTGAAGTTTAACGGTGTACGATTTCGAGAATGAACTTTGTTTAAATCAATTGAACTGTTTACTACTTTTCGACTAGCCTTTTTTACTGGCGATGTTCGTTTAGATTGTTGAGGCAGAAGAAGAGGGGTTGAGGCTGAAAAACTATTTTTTAGTGAACGATTTGTGCCTATAAAAGGTGATTGAAATATACTCTGATTCTGCTTTTGTTCATGGATATCATCTTGATTTTTGCTCACTCCAGTAATTGGTTTACGTTTATCTTGTTGCGAAGATGGCATGATAACTTTGTTGCTTTCTGCGATTTTAAGATTTTTGTTCTTTTACCACCTCTTTTCAAGTACTAGTGCTTTACAGATATACGTCTGTAACTGTTATAAAATGATTAGCCAAGTTCTCGGACAAAACATTCCCTTCAAGCAATTTTATCACCTTCTCTTAGAACAAACTTTTCTTAGCTGTATGCTCAAGTTTTCACAATCCAAGCGTCTTTGATATGGTGTTTACGTTATTCCCAAATAGGGAATGATGAGGATTTCCCAAAGTAGTAATCAGGGGGGTCTGCGAAAACATTTTTGTGAGCTTTGAGGCAAGAAAGGGGAGCTTGAGTTGTTAAATTCCCCTTTTACTTCTAGGGGTATGAAACCAAAACTTAGCTGATTGTAATATCAAACTACAAAAACGGTTCCTAAACATCAAAAAAAAAAACAAACGAGTGATAAGTTAATTATTATGTCGTACTTTGCTGAATCTAGTTCTGTCAGAGCTATCGCTAAAATGTTTGAAAACATACCCACTTCAATGCTTTTCACTAATATCGACAGTAAACCACAAAGCATTGGTGAAATTGTAGAGATTAATAAAAACGTAGAAAGAAGCGATGATTCAGAGGATAAAGACGGTGACCATCCTGCTGCAGAGTCTTCCACTGAAGATAAAGAAAATGTAGATCTCCAGATCAAAAATAAAATGAGTTTAGAAGAAGAAGGAACAACTGCCAAGAAAGAAGAAAAAATTCCCAATGAAACGGAAGTTTACAAGCACTTGAAAACTTATCCGATTGTCAATTCTTGGGTAAAAATCTTTCATTGGGTTCCTCTTCCTAGAATTATTCGTCCATCGTTAATGGGGATTGCATACTCTTCTAGATTTAATTCTTACACAACTTCTGTCGATACCTATTTGGATTCACAATTGGATGCTTTAGATAAGGCAATGCCTTTTGTGAAGACTTTGAGAATGAGGGATATCAGAAATGTCATATTAGATGATCCTATCATGTACTTTGTGACAAGAGCTTCTGACTCACTTAGAAGTGCTTCTGATTTAACCCAGAGAGTGTTAATTCAACCATCAAGAAATGGAATACATCAACTTCGTGATATGCGTGGTGAGCATTTACCTTTTGCTGACAACCAGCCTATACTTAGGTCTCAGTTAAATCCAATTTTCAAACAAGTTAACAGTAGATTGATAGAAGACATTAACAGATTTTTTCCGTCACCCACAAATGAAGAGGAGATTCCGATTAACTATGTCACTTTTGATAACCACTCGAATGAATTATCCTATACATTAAAACTAGTTAACTTGGCCGCATTGAGATCCAGACCGATACTTCGAGAGAGGTTCCAGCATTTGACAGAAATCCCAGCGGATGCAAGAAAATATGTAGCAGCAGTATATAATGAATCACAGGAACACAGAGGGGATGGTAGGATTGTTATTATTATTGCTACGCTAGAAACCATTCGTAAGATAGTGACGGATGGATATGAAGCATTCTCGGCCAATCGATTCTTCCAATTTTTACAAAGTGAACCCACAGCGGGAGAAAAGATTTCAATTGCAGAAGAGACTAAAGAAGTAAAAGAGGAAACAAAGAAAACTGAACAAGTTACAGACGAATAGACATAAATTTACAACCATGTATTTCTATTTAACCGTTCATAGAGATACGAACTGTTTGACAACACAACACACAAAGTATCACACACAAAAAACCATACAGCTCAATTAGTTTCTGTCATCCATTTATGTAGTAATACTATGATAGATTTTTAGGGCGCTTCTAGAATACACTTAAACAATTAAAGTACATAAGGTCAAACTTAACCTAGGTGGCGGTTAATGTCGATATGATAAAAAAAGGTTGCACCGCCACTTTCCCTTTCCGGTAAATTGATCGATGTTCGGAACGAATCGATGAAGGCAAACGGATACTATTATTCGAAAAGAATCGGATACAGTGCCTAAACAGCTCTAAATGTGATACATACTTTCACAATGCAATGGTAATACAGTTAGTAGGTCCAGATAGCTTACTCTCCACCACGCTGGAAAACATTAATAAAGTGGGGCATGAACTGGTGACAGATGAAGCTTACGAGAGCGCAGTACATGCCCTCCACGCATCCGATAACGCCATCATCAAAAGATGGAAAAGCGCTTCATCATATTTAGGCAAGTTATGCAATTCTTATCGGATATTCAATATAACCATTATAAATTATGGCATCTTATCGATGTTTGGATATCTATTAGTGAAACTCACCCTGAGGTACCACAAGTTATACACCAAATCATCAATTTTGGCAACAATAGCCACTAATGTTGTCCTTTATGGAATATCAGACACCTTAGCACAAAGTGTTACTCAATTTTTTGAAGGTGGATCTACGTTCGGAAGTATGGGATGGCTGTCACATCCAAGGCAGAGAAGGGGAGAAGATAATTTTATTCGAATCACTCTTGGTGAAACCGATCCTGATGCCGTAGCATCAGATTTATTTGTTGACTATGGAGAAAGTATAGAAGCCATTGATGCTCATGCTTACGCCGTTGACATTGAAAGAAGCGATTATGGTGCTGATACTCAAAATATAACACAACACTATTCAGATTTTAATTTTAGGAGATTTTTTGGATTCATTGCTTGGGGATTTATCATGGCCTTTATCCAGGTTGCATGGTATATGTTTTTGAACGCAATGTTTACTGATATGCCTACAATAGTTTCAGTTCTTGAAAGAGATTTAACTGATCAGCTACTTTTCTCACCTATATCGCTAGCGTCCTTCTTTGCATTCACTACAATTATCATAGAAGGAGGCGATACTGAGTCATACAAAGAGAAGATGTACAAATTGTATGTGACCACTTTAGCTGTAAGTTTTTCTGTATGGTTTCCTGTCCAATTTATCAACTTTTCGGTGATGCCAAAAAAGTTCCAAGTTCCATTCAGCTCCAGCGTTGGTGTGGTATGGAATTGCTTCTTGTCTTTTCGCAATGCAGCCGCATCCAAAGAATAACGAAACCCTGAACTTTAGATGTTTTCATTCAGATTGAATGTTGTAATTATTGTGACAGCTGGGGACTGTTTTATCTTGACATAGATACTTCTAAAGACAAGACACTTATGGTGGCTGCTTTATTAGAAATTAAGGAAGCAAGCATTTTTTCTTGAGTTTCTCAGAGAATAGATAGCCTAAGATACACTTTGGGAGATCGCACTTGCTTTGCTTGACCCCTTACTCTGTTGCACTTTAATAATTTATGATGATTATTATATTACAGGAGTAAGTGCTGGAATCAAAAAGAGACAATCCACGCCTTTGTAATGTTTATAAAAGTGCTATACAATTACTTATCTCGTGTCATAGAAATGGCAAATAACTCAGCGATGCAAAATTGAAACCAGAAGTGCATGAAGATTGCCATAATATTTGTTATAATATTTCATGCTGATCTCTTAATACCTTAAAGCGCCAAGAACGGTGTCTGACAAGTAAAATTTGCTAAATAAGTTGCCCCGTCAAAACTGCTCTGCTTCCCCTACTCCAAATAATTTATCCCTGTAACAAATCAATCCCCTTTTTTTAAATCCCATTTCTCCTTCCAAGATGCTAAAAAATTCTTTTATCCTAAATTTATATCCTGTTTTACGTCAATTAAGAACTTATATCCCGTTTTACTTCAATCAAGAACTTGAGAGCAGTCATGACAATCGTTGATTCTATTAATGTTGTTACCCCCCAAAGTGCAATGGCTGGAGAGGATAAAATTAACGTAGATACGGTCATTAATAAAAATGTAGGTGAAACTGGATTGATATCTAGGGATTCCATGGATGTAAGCCATGATGACTATGAGGGAAGCATCCATAACTATGAACAAAACTACAGTCCTGATGATGATAACAGTGTGCATCATCAAAACATCATCGATCACGAATATGATTACAACGGAGCAGATGTGGTGACATTGAATGAAAGTATGGAAGAGCTTAAGTTGAATAAATATCACTATAATTATGCTTCTGCAATTGACAATATGGGGTCCGATGACATTGGCTTAATGTGCTTTCCAATTCAAAAGAGACTACAAGTTTATAAAAATGGTTCTAACTTCACCCTATTATGTGTCGGAGAATCTGGCGTAGGAAAGACTTCATTTATTAACACCCTTTTTGATTCTGTATTGATTGAAAAAAAATACTCCTATGATGAAGAATACAATCAAAACCCTCACAAAACGACTGTAATTACTCATCATAAGATGGATCTTATAGAGGATGGTTTTAAGATGAGGTTAAATATCATTGATACACCGGGGTTCGGGGATTATATTGACAATAAACACTGTTGGTATCCGATTGCAAGATACATTGATGAGCAATATAGAAGGTTGGTTTATCAAGAAAACCAACCTGATCGTAGCAATTTGGTTCACAGTGAAGTCCACGCATGCCTTTACTTCATTGTTCCATCTGCCATTGGCTTATCTGCTTTGGATATTGATGCAATGAGAAATTTGTCTACAAGGGTTAATTTGATTCCTGTTATCAGTAAAGCAGATGGATTCACGAATGAAGAAATGTCAGCATTCAAGCAAAGAATTAGAAATACGTTGAAAGAGGAAAATATATCAATCTGTGAGCTCATTGATGAAAAAAGTAGGATAAAATCTTTAATTAACGAAATGCCTTTTTCTACAATTAACTCCGTTGATACTTACATCAATGAAAAGGGTGAGGAAGTTCGTGGTAGAAAGTACAAGTGGGGGTTGAGTGAAGTTGAAAACCCTCAGCATTGCGACTTTCTCAAATTGAGAGAGTTTTTAATTGAAAGTTATATGGGTGATTTAATTTCTTCAACTGAAAACTATTATGAGAACTACCGTAGAGATTTCATGAGGTATAGATTAGGCAAAGCGATCAGCTTAACAATTAGTGAAGAAGAAATGGAAAAGTTGGGCATTAAAGAGTACGATAAAGAAGTTATCGTTCCTAGTAGTAGAGGAAGTTGGAAAAGTGTCAACAAGGATACAAGTCCTTCCCATCCAAGCTTAGACCAGCTGATTGAAACCAAAAGTTCTATTGAGATTCTAGAATTATTGAACAGAATCTCATTGAATGACACTGAGAAAGAGCTAGTCGAATTGAATCCAGCTTATTTAGAAATGGAAAAACAAGTTAAGAAGAAGTTTACGGGTATTGTTCAATTACAGAATCAAAAGTTCAAAGATTGGAAGAGAACTCTTTTTGAGAAACAGGATAAGTTTAATAAAGACATCGAACAGGTTCATCATCGGATGATAGCATTGCAAGAAAGTGTTAAATCTTTGGATTATCTTAAATAGTTGAAATGCCTAAAATATTGCTAAAGATCATCGAATTGAAGATTTAAACAGGGAGTTCTATATATTATTTTTTATAGGCTTTAAAAGAGTTCATATAAATACGTATTCGTTTTTTTTAGTGGAATAATCATGTAAGCACGTGATCACTATCTACAGAATGAAAAATGTTGTGACTGTGTTTCGTATTACCATGTGTGCGGTGTGAGGTGTGAGGGTTTATTTCCCAATTGCGCTGCAGACCATTTTTTTCTTTCTCCAGGCGGGAAAGTAAGCTTAGGAGTGAGGGTCGAGGGGGAGAGGACGAGAGTGGGAGTGGGAGAATGGGAGAGAGGTGGTGAAGTTTTTCAAAGGATGTTAGGCAAGATTGATCAAGTAAAGGGACTTTGCAGGCGATAGAATAAAGATTGAAAGACTTTTTACCAGACCAGACAAGAGGTAGTAGACCATCCACAATGATTATTCCAAAGGCTGACAGAAGACAAATCTACATGGCATTGTTCAAGGGTATGTTTCTAATTGATTTATATCAAATAAGAGTGAAATATTGAGATATTGGACTATTGTATCACAGAACGAAGTATAGTTACAACCACAAGTGGCTTAAAGATAGGAATGTAATTGCACCTCACAAAGAACGAAGATTATTGAATTGCACAGTCGACGCTTAATGAATTTCCGTATGGACAAACCATATTTGTTTAGTAAGGAGTGCTTGCTATCTGTACATTTTGGAATGCAAGTAATTCATAAAAGACAGCATGCGCAAACAGCTTCAGCTAGAAAAAGTGGATTACTAAGTGCAGACGAATGTATTTTAGATATTTTAACGGTTTCAAATTCGCTTCATTATGAGCAAAGTGTTCAGAACAGATACGATGAAAGTTTCACATAGAAATAATTGGAAAAAACTTCTGAGGATTAGGGTGAACGCTTCTTTTCCGTTTGAGTTGTGTCAACAGAAAAGTCTGTTCCTATCTATTTTTCAGTCATTCACTTGATCGTCCATACCAATTTGATCTTTCCCAAGTTTACGATATTTCAATCACCAGAGCACATGAAAAATTAAATTTGTTCTTTATACTAACATTAATTTTTTCTCTTACATTACCATTTGATTTTATTCTGATAGACGGTGTCTTAGTTGCAAAGAAGGACTTTGAAATCCAACACGATGAACTTTCTACCAAGAACTTGTATGTCATCAAGGCAATGCAATCCTTGACCTCTAAGGGTTTTGTCAAGACTCAATTCTCATGGCAATACTACTACTACACCTTGACTGACGAAGGTCTTGAATTCTTGAGAGAATTTTTGGGTGTTCCAGAAGGTATTGTTCCACAAACTTTGATGGAACAACCAATTCCTCAAAGACAACAAAACTTCAGAAGAGAAGGTGGTAGAAGATTCAACGGTGACAACGGTTACAGAAAGAGAGACAGAGATTAGATTAGATGCGATCTTTTTAATATATAATCTTTTCAACGTTGTTAAATAAATAAAATCCTCTTTTGTTTAGTACTATAGTTCTTCATACAATAAAACACATAAATATAATCCATAACTTCCACGCATGTGCCACTGTTATCTTACTGTGCTGGCGACGCATTATGTATGGTGCTGGAGTCTTGGCATCCGTCCGTCCATTACTGACATCTACTCTTATTACAGTTTCTCGCTTTCACGCGTACAGTCGGTCGGCGCTTTGTATATCTTATTTCTGATTTCTATATTTAGAGAAGTTGAGCCCGATGCCACCCACTTGAGACAGTCTTATCTTTAAAATCTTAACTTAAATCTACCCGAAGGCATGTTTTCCAGGAGAAAAAACAGACCTTTGGTATTGTCAGTAAATGACAGTAATTATGCTCCCGTATGTGATCAGCTCAGTTTCATGTTTACAAGAAATTAAGCTTACTTCTGCGATAGTTTACTAACGATAACAATCTATTCTATTACCTTCCGCTCTTTGCAATAGGCGCCCAACCCGAATACTTTGCGTCCCCAACCAGCAACAGGACAGAAGGAGGAAGAGCCTTCGCCCCAAAAGGTTGATTCTCAGCGTGCAGGCAATACATCTCTGCCACACCCAATTCAGCAGCTTGCAAATACTTACAATGAGGCAAAGAGACCATTACCGACGGTAAAGATTACCCCAAAAGAAAACAACTCTCCTCAGCTTCCAACAATAATAAATAACTATTACTATGTTCAGGCACCACCTTCGGACTTGCCGGTTATGCCGCCATATGTTGATCCCCAACAACATTTTCAGAATAGTGTTCTAAAATCACAATCGCCACCACTGCCACAGCCACCGCCGCCATCACAGCAACAAACACAGCAAGCAATTTTATCTCAGTATCATCACCACCACAAAAATCAGAATGAATCTGTTCAATATCGAAATTCATGCCGAACTTCGTCGCCTCAGAAATATCAGGTTCCAGTGTCTCCAATTGAATCTAGCGATGATACTTGGGAATATAAGGAAAAATCTGATGTTAAAAGGAGTCCCCGACGTGAGGTTTCTGCTACTTCAACATTTTCAAATGATCGTCATCAACATAGGTTGCATACTCATCGAAAATCACCATCAAGGGTAAATTCCTCCGATTCTACCACATCGGAAAGCACATTGAATACGCAGAATGCTTATGATTCTTTCGTGAAAAGAAGTACTAAAACCCATAGTTCTAGTAGGTCTTCGCCGCTTAAGAAAGAATCGCTAATAGATAATCTATACCAGAGAGAAAGTATATATTCATCTGCTTCCATAAGTGATAGTTCAAGAAACAAGCTACCACTTGAAGAGGGAGATACAGTGGTGGCCCGAATACCAATTGTTGAAGCCACTTATCCTGATACAGAATTATTGAGTAATGAATTAGCCGACATAAATTTTCATGATGAAAGGAGTTTGATAAAGGAATTGATGAAATTAGAGGATGATGAGATAAGCGTCCATAGTGATAAGGTTTTCCGTTTCTTCAGTCAGTGCTGCTTCTCTAGCTCGTCAATGACTATTGAACAGTTGGGAAGCATTCTCTATGATCCTTATCATCCTAATACAAGACTTTCGTTTAAAACATTAAGCATTTTACTGGATACTTTTTCGTCCAATACTAAAACAGATGAAATTGATTTTCGAAGTTTTGTCAAAATGTGTAAATTTGTGAAAGGTTGCTATGTTTCATTCAATTATCACGATAAAAGGGGCAACGATCATGTTTTGGATTTTGACGAATTTCAGCTTGCGTTGCGTTCAAATCGAATTGTATGTTCTGATAGATTGCTAGCTGAGATCTTTGAACATTCAGAAACTTTGGACTTTGAGCAATATTTGGTTGCAATTATTTTAATTAGGAAAAGTGAAAAAAGCAAACATTGAAGAGCGTTTGTGTAATTCCTTCGTTATAGACTTTGTATTTCTTGTATTAAATTACTTTTGTGTGACCTACTACTATTTGGTTGCTTTACTAATGCGCTTAGTATTACGATGTTATACTGTTACATTCGTTAGAATAAATCGTCATAGTCATTTTCGTCGTCATCATTGTCATCTTCGTCATCGTCGTTAGCCTCTTGGTTTTCTTGGCCTTCCCTGTTGTCATTGTGTTCATCAAGAGAAGCATTTGCGTCATTGCCTTCGTCGTTTTTATCTTCACCTTCTCCTCCTTCATTTTCCTCCTCTTCCTCTTCCTCCTCTTCTTCTTCTTCATCAACCTCTTCTCCAAATGCAGCTCCAGAGCCTTCTCCTGTACCGCTATTTGCAGAAGAGTAAATCTTACTGTTCTCCTCGTCTTTTGCGGCTTGAGACTTTTTCATATTTAATTCTTGATGTAGCCTACTGATGACATCTGTAATTCTATTCTTCATTATAGGGTTAATTGCTTTTTTGAGGTCTCTTTGTTTCTGTTCAATCGTCGATTCCAATTCCTTTATCTCTTCAGCTAGGAGTGCGTTATGCTGTGCAAATTCATCAGCTTCATTATCTCCATTTCTCACTGTTCCACTAACTCCAACGTCGTCATCTTCGTCATCCTCGTCATCGTCATCATCATCATCATCGTCCTCATCACTATCTGACTCGTGCTTATTTATCTCATCTGTGGTATTGTTTGCCTCTGCAATTTCCTCCTCCTCCTCTTCCTCCTCCTCATCTTCTTCGTCGTCATCATCATCGTCATCGTCGTCTTCACCATCTTCTTCTTCTTCTTTCATCAATCTATCTAACTCATTGTCGATATCTTCAAATTGGTTATCAACATTCACCTCTTCTTCGACAGAAGCAACACTCTCTTTTTCTTGTTGAAGTATTTCACGCTCTTTTCTTAATCTCTTCTTCTCTTTCTTAGCACGCTTGTTTTTGATTTTGCCTTCAATTACGCTCATAGGGACAAAGTTTTCTTCTCCTGCATCAATAAACTCAAAAACAGAACTTTCTGCCTCCGCATCTAACCTTAGTAATCTTGCCACTTCGTCTTCCACATTTTGGATGACATTTGCTTCGTACTTTTTATCAAATCTTTGCTTGGAAAATTCCATCGGTGGCGTAAGCCCATCTGGATAAGTCTCACCATACTCTTTATCTATTTTCAAGTCCATGATCTCCTTTTCGTTGTATATGCGTTTGACTACTAGTAACATTTGAGAAACATCAACAGTTTTAAAAATATTTTTCCGATCTATTGTTTTATGCACTTCAGATATAGTTGGCAAATTGATTAATTTTGCAGCATACATTATATCATTAATACGAACAATGGCTCGCCTCTTGTCAGCCCAAGTAACTGAGATACTAGACAAATCAGTACTTCGTCTGCTATCTGCGTCGGTTGAGCTGTACTTATCACCACGTTCTGCACTCTCAACTGCTGCTCTGACAGTGTCCAGCGTTTCATCCGGCAAAAACCGCAGGACTATTGCCTCTTCAACGAGCGGATCATCTTCTTTATCAGGATCCTCAGAATCGTATCCATTACCAGGTAATTTGGCCGGTTTGACTTTAATGGTTGGTGTTCGCTTAACCTTGGCAGGTACATCAGTAGCCGGGTTCTCATGAATAGCTGTGGAAGATAATTTTGAATCTAATGGTTTGAATTTAATTGTCGGAAGCCCAAGTGTTTCTGTAGACTCTGATGATGTTTTCAGTTTAATTTTTGGTAGTGATGCCGACGACTTCGGTGTCTTTATCTTTATGCCGGGAGATGTGACTTCTTGTTTAATTTGAGTGTCGTCATCTTTTTTTGACTTCTTTGAAGAGAAACGTAACTTTATCTTTGCCGCCATTCAAGCTATACCTTTATTGTGTGATGACTTGTCCGTGATTAAATATAGACAGTCATGCTATGTGTATAGATGAGTAGAACCGATTTCTGTTAATACACGATGAACTTTCTATAGGGTGAGCGAGACCTGATTTTTTGCGTCTTGAAATTTACACTTTTCTAAGTTTAATATGACTTTAGTTCTATGGCGTGCAAAGTTATCTAAAAACATTAGGAATTATTATACTAGAACTGCAAAATAGAATGCAGAAATTTTATTCTTCTCAAAAATCTGTGAAAGGTGCTATTGATGCCTTATCTGGAAAGAAGATCAAAGGGTTACGATTCAATTATGATAAACAAATATACGACGAAATTTTTGACAAAGTGAATATGAGAAATACGTATATGGACGGCAAGGGAAATCCTACAGGGAAATTAAACATTATTGACTATAATGTACGATTATCACCAATGACTTATTACCTCAATACCATTTTTGAACCTGAGCATCATTTGATATACCCTGATGGGCAAGCTGCTTTTAAGTTCTGGAAAAAAATGGAAATTGATGACAGTGAAATGAAAAATATTCATGTTCTTCAGAGCAGTGTTGCAAACACCGTGAAGGCCAATCTTTTGACCAAGCCACTTCGAGAAAAACTGATTAATCCAAGTTTCTTGCCTACTCTTAGTACCGAAGAAGAGGAAAAATATAAAAAATTGCATCAAGAACCTGTAAATGACACAATTTTATTTGTGGGGGACTTTACCTCGAGCACGCATGCTGGTGCTCTAAGAACTTGCATATATTACAACGAAGTGAGGACTTCGATGTTCAGATACGGCGGTGTGAAATTCTTGGCGTGGACCACACCAAACGAAGTGTTAAAATATGTTGGGCCACTTGGATCCATTCATAGACGGACGAATTCGATGATGGCAAACCTTTACTCAGATATCCGAATTATTGCATGTTCGGAAAAACTCAGTAATCCAAAGGCACTGAGGCTGGTCGGTGAAATGGATACAGTTAAGCTACCCGCCGACGATGTTAACGGAGAGGTTTGTCTTTTAGAGCTACAATCGAACCATAATAAATACGACATCAAATTTCACGACGAATTACATCTTATAATCCACAAACTTTTTTGTACACCCGGTGCATTACTAGATGAAAAGCTACATGTTCTTGGCCCTGGAGCCGAAGAGCACCTTAGAAAGCATGTTCCGAAAGCGGTGTTGGGGAAAAAAATCAGTACGATCACCAATCAAGAATTTGTGGATCTTTCTGAAACTTATTTCTACTGGCCTTTCAAACCTAACACCAATCTCGAGACTTATGGTAACCAAGAATCTTTCTTTGATACGGAGTAGTTGTAGTTGCCACTTATATTTATAGATGAAAGACATTTTGTATTCTTACAGATAAAAGAGTATTCTTTTCAAGATAATAATGTTTTAGGGAAATAGTCATGTCACGTGACATATTGTATCTTTTTTTTTCACTCGATTTGTTCGCATGTTGGTTTATTTCAAAAGGGCCTTATTTTGAGGGACAGAAGAGGCTTTTAACACATTTGTTCGGTACAGTTAAGGATAGAAAACTGTGAAACAAAAGCCGAAATGGAAATGGACTCAGAGTCTGTGGGTCATTATTACATTCTTGACCCAAGTGCCCTCGTCTATGGCGGAATCGGCAAAATAAAGCAATGGGTAGATTCTACCATCCAGAACTACAAAAAAGGGAACAAAACTTCTAGAATAATATTCTACGTCCCCTCTTACACTTTGAGAGAATTGGATTTTTTGAAAAAAGTCTTTAATCCCTTGATTTCTGCCAACGCACGTGAGAGTATAAGATTCATTGATAGTCAAATTTCAGAATCCCACTTGGACGCAGTTGGTCATGGTTACGATCATGAAGACGAATTCGACGAAGCTTACACCAGTATGTCAGGAGATGATTCCGACTTTGGTACTGTTTCTGATGATGAGAGCCAGAGTGACCCACTAAGTAATGCAAGCCTCAGTGGTCTTTCTGCTGGGGTTGAATCAAATGTTAATTTGGCACTTAACAAACGAAAAGTCGACAAACCTAGACACTCTGAAAGTGAAGATTATACGGATTTTGAAAGTTATAACAAGATGAAGCAAGTTAGAGGAGAATTTGAATTGGATAAGAGGAAAGCTGTAAGGCCAGTGTGCTTTGTACTAGAATCGGAAAAGAATGTGGGACCTGACTGGAAGATTGCTTCAGGATATAGAAGATCTACACCTTTACTTTCGGAATTACCAAAGCCTATCAACGGCTATTCGTCAAAAGGCCAATTGCTAAACGATGACAACAGAAAATTTGCCGTTGGAGTTTTCGGTAATAACATTCCGGGAAGTTTTAATGTATCGGCTAAAAGTAACAGTGGTCAGGCTAACTCCGGCAACAACCCCAGCGTGAATAGCGTTGGGGATAGTGAAAAGGCAGTTGTTCCAATGAGACTCAAGTTTTTGATAAGATCGTGTATTCAGAAACAGTATATCGAGAGCAAATCTTTGAAAGAAGGTGAAAAGATAAATTGGGATGTCATTTGTGAGGATGCTACAACTTCCATCTGGTTGAGAAATTTTGGTTTATCAGTCAAAACTTTAAATGATGTTCAGAATGATTTTGATAAATTATCAGGAGGGACGGATACAAAGGTTTTGTTTGATCCTGATTCTGGTAAGCTGGTCGAAACGAGCTTTACAAAGTCCAACAGAAAGGATACGGGTGCTAAAAGTTTCAAAGGTCAGCGAAATAAAGGTAAAAAGGTAAAAGAGGGTAAGGAAGGCAAAGATACCAAAGAGGTTAAAAAGGATAATAAATCTGAGGAAAATGAAGATCTGAATAAACGAATTAGCGGAAAGAAGAAAAATTGGAAGAAGCAACAAAAAATGGCAAAAAATGATGCCATTTTAAAAACTTCTTCGTCTAAAAAGCATGTCATCTCGGCTGATACATATGCTGAGAGAGGCCAGGGTGAACTTTGGACCCCCTGAACAACAAAATGCTCACATTACAACCCTCAAATCGCGTTAGCTCATCAGAGAAGAAAATATCCAAAGTTTTACAATTGGAAAGGTAATCATAATCAGGATAACTCGATGTGCAATCGGCTTACTTATAAAGCACACCTCCATCGGAACCAGACTCAGATCATTTAGGTTTTCCGGCCCAAATGATTCGGACAAGTCGGAATTATCGTTTTATATTACAGATAAGTAAACGCATTCATAGCCTTATAAATTCAAGGTGAAGTTGTGTCTCGTAAAACTCGAGATAGCAGCCTCAAAATTTTTGATCTGAATTTTGTTCATATAATGTAGAATCGTATCAGATAAGAGTCAAAAGTTGTATTCATTGAACAACAAATCATGCTGCTCTAACATTAGAGATGCCAGAAAAAACATAAAAACAAAATATTCATCACTATCGATTCACATGTATGATCAGATGATCAAAAACACGGTACTACTTACCATGTTCCTTGATCGTCCTGTTCATTGGAAAATGAAAACTTTTTTGAACTGATTTTCCCTGTGTCTAAGACGAAAAGGGGATTATGAGAAAAGAAGTGCGTGCAATCTTCCTTTTATATTTTTTTACCGAATCTCCAGTTTCGCCCAGCGATGAAAAAATTCGGACTTTTCAGGGTTTTTTTTTTAGGTACGAACATTCCTAGAAAAATATTATCCTTTCATAGAAACACACAAAACTGTATAATCATTACAAACACCATTCGTTACACATACAAAAAAAAATTATTAGTTTTCGAAGAGTCTTCCTCTGAGTCTCTCGCATCCCACCACTAGTGCCTTCATGTGGAAAAGGTATCTCCAGAGAGTGTACTCATTGATAAAAAGTTCCCAATCTAGTCCATAACCCAGTGCTAGCTCCAGGCGAAACAAATCTTCCAATTTTTGCAGCCCAGTAACCTTGCAATAGTAGTGCTGTTTGAAGTTTTTGTCTTCTATAAGCTTGCTCGAGATCCTCACACACGTAAGAATCAATCGGAATGCATTCAATTTGCTGATCTTAGACATACGAACTTCTAGGTTGGGTTCCTGTTGGTCTAAATTGTTTGTAGTTGCGCTAGTGTATGAATCATCCTCATTAATCATAGAACTACATGAGCTGAAAGAGCTGTCCATAAGCTGTGCGCCTATTTCACTGTTTGATCCTGTATTCGATTCGCCATCCACTTTCAACTCACCGTCTGAGGCCTCTTTCTGCTCGTCATCGTGCAAACAAAATGATTTCCCCAAAATTAAAGGCAAGCATCTATTTTCCCATTCGGTATTTCCACCGGTGCTATTTAAAATCTCGTAATTGTCAATGCCATCGCTCAATTTCTCATCACATTTCAGGTTGAATAAAAATTTGAAGAGATACCAACCTGCACACAGTCCAACTGCCCCACTGATCTCTAAATGAGAATTGATCCTATCGATATAGCTATCAAGTTCCATTTTAGGAGCTGATTTTAGGTAAAATTTGTTAGCAATCCACGTCAGAGTACTGCTATCTGTCGAACACTTTTCGTATCTACCAATCCTATCATTAACATAATCATGGAGGTCTTTGGCCGCCAATGAGGGCTTGGAATTCAATTCAAAGTTGGAAAGAATTTTAGAACTTTTTCTGAAAGATATGCCAAGCTCCTCTTGGGATTTTGAGATTAATTCTAATTTTTTCTTATCGATGTGCTTCAGTTTTTGACTCAAAATTTCTTCTAAGACATTGTCCACAAAATATTTAGCGTTTTTCTTCTCGTGAACTCTTGGTTTTTCACCATTTACAGAATCCTGTGACTCTTTCTTCGATTCTTCATCTGCCGCTCCATCATCTTGGATAGAATCTCCGTGAAAATGATCCAAAACACAATCAAATACTTTATCACCAAAAATGTTTTCCGTTATATCTCTATCATTAATCGCACCTTTATCAAGCATCTCAGTCAACCAGATGAGTTCCGCTACCAGCGTAGATAATATTGACATGGACATTGTACCATCTATCTCAGATAGCGACTTCATTTTATGTATATTTTTCAAAAAGTCTTTGGCATTTATGGAAGAGACGGGATCCGGTTTGGACTTTTTCACTTCCTCTGTGGAATTTCGCCTTACCTCTTCTTTGCTTCCTTCAACATCACCATTTGCCTCTTCTTGTTCCATATCTTCTTCTGCTTCTTTCAGTTCCTTTTCTCGCTCTTCTTGCGCAATCTTTTCTTCACGTAGACGTTCTTTCTGAATTTCTTCTTTACTTAAAGTCTTCTCTGTATACACATCGAAGCCAGAATGTTGTTTTGATCCACATTGCTTATCTTCTTCGGCATCAGGGAAACTGAAAGTAGGGTGTTGCGGTTTTAGCCGTAATTCTATCTTTTCCCCGATATCTACCGAGTTTTCTGTCGATCCGACATTTTCTTCCTGGGAAGCCATATCTAACGGAGATTGTATCAAGGTTGGTCGGCTCTTGATGGATGTACAATTCCGTCTGAAAGATTTCTTGATCTATGCCCCCCTCAAAATGCAAAAAATCCTGGCCGCCCTTCCCTATGTGCCTACACAACCATGTCCTTGTCACCCTCTCTCCAAAATCGTGCTTACTGTGCAATACTTTCCCTCACACAATAGGGGGGGCCTGTTGCTGATACAAGAGAAAAAAACCAGTTCACTTAACCTTAGTTTTCTTAATTATATTACGTAAGCATGTTTTCAATCACCGTCGGAAATATTTTTAATTTTTCTAAATTCGCTAAAGATTTTGAACATAGTAAATTTGTTAGGTAGAAAAAGTCAGTTTTGTTCGGATATAATGCCGGTTAACGCCTATCACCGATCGTGTCCAAGATTGAATAAATACAAAACTATAAAAGTCAACTAAAACATAGGTACACAAGCAAAGAAACCAATTACAAGACGATGGATCCTAGCCAGATCCAAAGTACACCGTGCCAACACTAGTGACAGAGGAAAATACTCTTTAACCGTAAATACAGAGAGTTAGGCGTAAATTTAAGCAATTTCCTTACTCTTGAAACTTCTGAACCTGATCCGAAATAAGTTAATATCCTCAATACCTTCAGTATTCTTATATTTGTAATTCCTTCATGTCAATCTTGTAAGTTTGTTTTGATAACTTTGTACCTACGTGTTCTTAATTAATTTGAAATTAATTCTCTTCATGGACCTACCGGCATAAATTCTGTCCCCCAACATAAATCACGAATTGACACCAATCTTCCAAACAAATACAAATAATCAAAACTCCCTTCTTGCCCTTTGGTGTACTTAAACTTCTGAGCTTTATTTTTTGGTGTCACATTATATTGATAGAAAACATATTGCATAAGCGATGCGAAACTTTTGAGGTCGCATGAAATTTTTAACAAGATCGGTAAACTTACCACAACATTGGAAATCATTGACTTGAATATCTTATCAAAAGAAATGTACTTATGTTATTAGCTAGCCATGGTGAATGTTCTCTAAGTTAAGAGCGATATTAGGCTCAGGTTTATTAGTATTGGTTGAGCTAGCATTTTTATACTATTTGTGAGATAAGGCCTGTTGCAAATCAACAACCACAAGATGGGAAAAAAAAAGTGCAACCTCTTAGAATATTATTTTGAAAGACCAAACGAAATTCTTTGTTATCACCGAGCAAAAATCATGTAGGCTCATCATAAATTGTCAATCATCAGTATTTTGCATGAATATTCTACATGTGGCCACAAATTTACAAATTTACATTTCCCGAGCTTGCTTGTGAGTAAAATCTGGCAAGGTTATCTCACGAAGAGTTTTCAGAGAAAGTTGAATCAATTTAAGACCATGATTAAAAGGTTGAAAGTTGAATATGAGGCTTCAGACTTTCAAAAGGTTAATATGGTATCAAATGATTGAGCATTCAGATGAAAGATCTTCGTGACAAAGTTAAGCCCCAATTCCACACAATAAACTGTTGAAGTAACAAGACAGAAAAGCAACATACTGATAATTGACAATCCATAATGAGCATAATGAAATAATAGAATTGATAATTAACGAGAGGATTATAATCCCCTATTCATATCACCAGACTGAGAAATAAGATTATTGATTTTGTATATGATTTTTGAAAAAAATTTAACATTTAGTCTCTTTAAATGAAGAGTTCTCGTCATTAACTTCAATAATTGTTTTTTGATTGAACATTTCGAAAGCCCAGGTTGCTCCAGATTTTGTTTGTACTTTAGGAAAGATAAGATAAGTGGTATTAAGAGTCTGAATTTTAAATTATATCTTGCTGCTAGTTTCAACCATTTAAACTCATATGTTTTAAGCAAATCCAAAGCACGGCTATTGAGAAAATTTTTGTTAGCATAGGAACACGATCACACTCTCTGTTACCGCAGGTTACTGACTTACCACTCAGTTCTTTACAAAAAAAGAAGCCCTAGAAATAACTGATTAGTATGAGCCATCTGAATGTTTCATTGCTGATTGAAAGGTAATAATTACAAAGTATCACTAAAAGAGAAAATTATTTGTTGATTACAGTTCATTATAAGTACTTAGACTTTAATGAAACAGAAAGATATTTAATATTGAAAAGAACAAAAGATTGAAGCTGAGCACTGAAATTATGGAAAGCAGGGTGGCAAATTTTAAAATGGGGCAAAACTAAGCAATATTTTTACTGATTTTAGAGATTATGATGTCGCGTCAGTCGCTTTTAAATTTGATCATGTTTCCGAAAGATTATCCCGAAATCAGGATTCTGATCTACTACGACATTCTCAAATTCTTCTAGTACACAGAACCCATAGATTTCAACAGAATCATCCAACCAAATCCACTTCTCGGTTTCATCTTCTGAGATAATCCTTGTATAGAAACCAAAGTCAAATATTCCTTGCACTGTCGGGACCCATGTCGTGTTTATCTTTACTGTATTATATTTCATTAGAAGGCCTTTCTTCTCATTATCTTCAAAAACAACAAGCCTCAAAACCTTCAAATAAGTCCAACTTTGATCAGCAAAGATTTTTGCATACCTATAGGTGCCTAATGTATCGATCCTTGTCGATCTGGACCTTAAAAATGACAAATCCCTTGTTATCAACTCACCAGAAGAAGTTCCAATTTTTGTATAAAACTCTGTAACTTTTCTTTCTAATTCTCCAATAGGATTAATCTTTCTGGATCTTCCCCATTTATAGCATGATAAATCATTGTCTTCAAACTCGTTTATAGCCATACAGTTTTCCAAGACTTGGATGGATAGTCGCCCGTTTAAGGATTTATAGGCATTTGCACCTGCCTTTACCAAATTTCGTACCTTATTGCATGCACGTTCCATCCCAAAACACCAATTATCCTTAAAACTGCCAAAATCTTCCCACTTATCAAACATATGCAATACTTGGTGAGTTGGTAAAGAGAAAACAATATCAAGCCAAGCCCGCTCAGGCTGGGACAACTCTTCTTCTAACTTTAAAATTAAAGCGATGAAACTGTTTTTCAATGGATTTAAACCATTTGATGTCCTTAAAACTTGAAGTGGTACAGTCCTAGATGCAAAGGCAATTACGTAGCAATTAAACTCTAATAAATATTTCACAATTTCGATGTATGTATTTGAGTTGTTTTCCATCAAAAGGTATGGCATTAGAGGGACAAAGTAAAAACTAAAAAGATGTGACAGACTCTTCATATCTACTGCCTTGATTCTGGTGGTGGCCATAGATGGAGTTAAAAACTTATTGATTTCTTTCACTTCTTCAAAAAGATGACTTTTGGCAATATAATCATTAGTTTCTGTTTTTCTTTCTAAGACTTTTTTGTGCAAAATTAAATCTAAGTCTTTCATCTTTCTATCACAAAACACACCACATATCCTTTTAGCAAAAACATTTTCATACCCTGTGTGCATGAAATCGGGGCAAAGCACTCTAAATATGTCAAGAGTTGAATGATGGGCCACTAGGGGGATGGCTTTGATTTTCCAACCGCTAGAATCAATAAATTGGCCAGAAGAGACTAATAATCTGTAAAATTCAGTTTCAATCCTAATTTTTTCCAAATATCGGTTTACTTCTGCAATTGTATTGCTGTTTTCGGCCTCAGTTGAGGCATTATCAGAGTGGTTAACTTCTTTTGTATAAGGTGCATTTAGAAGAATCTTGTTTTTTGTTCTGGGGATTTTACAGTATAAGCACGGATTATGTGAGACGCTATTTAAGGTTTCAGTAACCTTGTTCAAGGCTACAATATCTCCAGTTATTGAAATTAAATTGGTTTTTAGAGTAATTTCGACATTGTTGCTTAACATTTTGATGCCAACGTTAGTTAAATAGTCAATTTCTTTCATTAAAATTTTGGCCATTGCCCCCGTCGAGCCATTTGCTTCACGCTTGGTGGTTAAGGCTAATGGTATATGATTAAAAGTTTTATTATATCTTAGGGATTCAGGTAAATCAAAAAATGTAATAAGAAATACTTTGACGCCTTTGTAAGTTTTGATAAACAAGTTACAATCGTCAGAAGATAACCCAATATTGAAAATAAATGTATTTTCTTGCGAGTTCTCAGCTAGAACTGACTCCCTGTACAGACGCCCGTTGGAAATTGAGCTTAGTACACTTGAATTACTAAGAGCTTTTGATTTATTGACTAACATTTTGTTCCGAATAAAATCATTACCATGCATTGCAATCATCATCGATTGCAAACCTTCATATCTAAAACTCAAAGCACTATCTCTTGACAAGTTACATTTTGGATTTTGGCACGCCGTTTCGGCAGTTTCGAAATAATAGGTATGTGAGTGACACGGACAGTAGGGCACATCTACTCCTGTCGACAGTTTCTGCCAAACTTGGGATACTCTGTCATGAAGACGCCTTACTTCAAGATCGCGCTTATCAATAAAACCATATGTGGAGCCTTTTTTTAAAAGCTGGTTTGTTCTGTCATAAGATAGCCATCCCCGGATAGCAATAGAGTAAATCATAAAAGAAGTTGGAGAGTGGAATAAGTTACAAATTCCCGCTTTTAGAAAATCTGAAAAAATATCAACCGGAACATGTGGAAGCTGATCGCTTGATATTTCATTATTGCTCTCAACTCGAGTGAATTCTTCTTCAGAATTGGCAATTTCTGCATATTCTTCAATCGTCGGATAGTTGCATGTATTTTCATGAGCATTTGTGATGCCTGTTTCCTCTGCGACAAAGCTGGAACCCTGCAAAGTATTTTCTAAATTATCTACTGCTAATTGACAGTTGCTGATATTGCTTTCCCAGTCAGAGTCAAAAAATTCTGGATCGTCAGCACTATGATCATTTAATCCGGGAAACAAATACTCGAGATCATCTTCCTCATTTTCATCATCTTCAGCTTCCTTTGCTTCATTATTTTTTTCTTCATTACCCTCTTCTTGAGAGTCAATCATGTACTCAGAAACCGAGCTGCTTTCTGGATCAGAATCTGTATCAAAGCGGCTAAGATTGAATCTATCATTAATGTTAGGAAAGCTGGTTGCCTGTATCCCCTTAAATGTTAGATTTATACTTTTATGATATTCTTCCATGCATTTTGTGAAAATTTGCCCGAAGAAGAAGTCCATATCATCATTTTTTATAAGCAAATGATCAAATGAGCCTGGTTTGACCTTGTTCAAATCTTTGAACTCCATTTTCCTTCTCTTAGCCATAGGTAACCTAGCAAATTCTGTAAGATTTTTTCCATCAATAGACCAAGCCTCGTACATCCATTTATTCTTTGTTATGTTATTATTTTGAAGAAACTCAAAAGCCTTTCTACAAGCTGTTGGTGATGCGACACCTTTACCGTGTTTTCTGTAAAGTTGCTGATAGGTTGGATTAGCTTCTTTGGATGATAGATATGCAACAAACTTATTATAATAATCAATTTCCTCCTGCGACAACCTTTCATCTCCTCTTATGACAAAATTCTCGTAATAAAAGTCAAATATATCAACAAGCATTTTTGCTTGCTTTTCCGCTTTATATTGAGGAAGCCTCACGCTTTCCATTTGAGCGTATTCAAGAAGCAAAAGAGTAGTGATTTCTCTCAACATTTTCACATTGGTTGGATCAGATCTGTCCATTTTTTCCACTAGAAGTACGGGTAATCTTGCCAGTGCAAGTTTTTCAAATTTTTTTGCATCAATATCCATTTCGCCTTGGTTATATCTACAGAATTTCGGTTTAATTACTTAAGAGATGTGAACAAAACACGTAAAGACGTGATAGCAAAAGTAAGGCTCATCTTTATCCTTATCTCCAATTTTCATTCTTCTGTTTACGTAATACAAGTTTATCTCCGAGATTGAGACGTCGAATGGCTTGCTTATAGGCGAATGTAACTTCGAAATTTAGATTTTTTTGAAAATTATATCATTGTAATCTGCTGAATTTTCTGATTCGAATGGTATAACTTATTCAATATACAGAGAGGTATACAGTGTGATATACTGGATTAAACATCCATATTTTACCAAATTTTGGAAATTTTTTGCTCGCCAGAAAATTTACTATGGGAAAATTTCCGACGGTGATTAATTGAACTTTATAAAATTTTAATACTGAATAGAGACTATATAACAAACTAAATACAAAACAGTGTATATTCTATATTCAATTCCTTTTGATTAATCTAAAGCCTTCACAACTCATCATGGTCCCAGTCATCATCGTCTTCGTCCTCTCCAGATGATGCACCGTCTGCACTATATAACTTGGAGACAATCGGACTGACAGTCTTGGTTAACTTTTCCTTTTGGGCTTCGAATTCTTCGACGGAAGCAGTTTCACCATTCTCATCAATGAAACTTATAGCTTCTTCAACGGCTTCCAATAAAGTTTCTTTATCGTCATCGTCTAACTTGGAACCCCAACCTTCCTCATCGTTAATTTGATTCTTGAGGTTGTGGGCTTGGTTTTCTAATTCATTTCTTGCAACAATTAACTTTCTCAATTCTTCATCTTGTTCAGCATACTTTTCACCCTCTTCAACCATTCTATCAATTTCGTCTTGAGTCAATCTCGACTTGTCGTTTGAAATAGTAATGGAGTTAGATTTACCAGTGCCCTTGTCGGCTGCGGAAACCTTCAAAATACCATTGGAATCCAAAGTGAATGTAACTTCAATTTGTGGAACACCTCTTGGAGCTGGTGGAATACCTGTTAATTCGAATTGACCCAATAAGTTGTTATCCTTGACCATTGCTCTTTCACCTTCGTAGATTTGGATCAAGACAGCATTTTGGTTGTCAACAGCAGTTGAGAAAATTTGAGACTTCTTAGTTGGAATTGGAGTGTTTCTCTTGATCAAGGTAGTCATGACACCACCAGTAGTTTCAATACCCAGAGTTAAAGGATTCACATCAATCAAAACAATGTCTTCGACACCTTCTTCACCAGACAATACACCTGCTTGAACTGCCGCACCATATGCAACAGCTTCATCAGGGTTGATACCCTTAGAAATCTTCTTACCGTTGAAGAACTTCTCCAGTAATTCTTGGACTTTTGGAATTCTTGTAGAACCACCAACTAAGACAATATCGTCAATCTCACTAGCCTTGACCTTAGCATCATCTAAAACTTGTTGAACAGGCTTCAAGGTCTTCTTGAACAATTCCATATTAAGCTCTTCGAATTTAGCTCTGGTCAATGGTTCCGAGAAGTCAATACCTTCAGCGAAAGAATCGATTTCAATTCTAGTGGACATCTGAGAAGATAAGGTTCTCTTTGCCTTTTCAACTTCTCTCTTTAATTTAGCTAAAGCTCTTGGATTTTCACTAATATCAATTTGGTGTTTCTTCTTGAAAATCTTGATGAAATGTCTTACAACTCTGTAATCGAAATCTTCACCACCTAAGTGTGTATCACCAGAGGTTGCCAAAACTTCGAATGCACCACCAGCAATTGACAATAAGGAAACATCGAAAGTACCACCACCCAAGTCGTAAACAATGATTTGTTTCTCTTCGTCACCTTTATCCAAACCATAAGCAATTGCTGCAGCAGTCGGTTCATTGACAATTCTCAAAACGGTCAGACCTGCAATGGTACCAGCATCCTTAGTTGCTTGTCTTTGTGCATCGTTGAAGTATGCTGGGACAGTAACAACTGCGTGAGTGACCTTCTTACCTAAGTAGTCTTCAGCAATGGACTTCATCTTACCCAAGATCATTGCAGAAATTTCCTCAGCGGTGAAATCTTTTGTCTCACCGTTATATTCGACTTCAACGACAGGTCTGTCATCCTTGTTGACAATTTTGTATGGCAAATGTTTGATTTCCTTTTGGATCACTTTATCATTGAATCTTTGGCCAATCAATCTCTTGATATCAAAAATCGTGTTGTGTGGGTTGGAGGCAGCTTGGTTCTTTGCTGCGTCACCAACTAATCTTTCATTGTTTTCGGTGAAGGCAACATAAGATGGTGTGATTCTATTACCTTGGTCATTGGCCAAGATTTCGACCCGTCCATTCTTCATGACACCGACACATGAGTATGTTGTACCCAAATCGATACCGATGACAGTACCATAGTTTTCTGAGTCTGCCTGAGCCAAGTTTTGTGAGGCAAATGGCAATAGGAATAAGAAAACTGCATATATAAAAAATGCAGTTATCGACAATGGTGATTTTTTAAATACCATGTTTCGATTAATCTGTTAGTTGGGATTAGGTTAACTCTTTTAATCAAGAGAAAGAAAAGGAATGCTAAAACAAGGCAAGGCAGTTCAACAGCAAGAAAAAGAGAAAAAGAGAGGGAAAGTAGGGCAAGTAGGGTGGAATAAATAACACAACCGACTTTTCCCCGTTAACACCCTTGAATTTTTGACGAGTTTTGAACACGTCAATATTTTTGCACCATCCAAAACTCCACGCTACACGTTAAACGTGTCAACTTTGCCTCCGAGATTCAAGTAGAAGCTTCTGGAAAAAAAATAAAAGTGCCTTTTAAAATCACGTGGGCGCAATATCAGGTTCGAACCGGGGCACTTTTAGTTTGGCCAAGTGGCCGTGACGTTTTCCCAAAACGGATAACGAGCGACTACCACTCTTCTTTGTGTGGCCCGTTTGGAGGAGTCTACACAGGCACGTATCCGAAGAGAATGTGCATCGATCCTTACAGACAGCGACATCCGGAGGTTGATTTACCGCTGTATCTGCCTGCACGGATGGTATTCTAGAGTGGAGGGGCATATTATTACCTCTGCATTTACTGAAAAGAGCCAAATGTCTCACCCCGATGTCACTTCTCTTCACCAGAGGTCGTATTCGAACATTTCGATTACCTCCTCATCCCTCATGAATAGCACAGCAGCAGACAATGATCTAAATGAAACCACTGATTTGAACGAATTGAATGACTTAAACGAATTAAACGAAACAATCAAAACTTCTTCGGTGCACAATAATACCTCGATACTGTTGGATTCGACAGAGTCTTTGATAAACAACATTCCGAACTCAATCTTTGATTTGGTGAAAAATGTCAATTACAAGAAAAAGTCAACAACCACGGGCTTGCTTTCTATAAATTCGACATCCACTGTGATATCTCTAAATGGTCCCACATCAAAGGATATCCCACCAACAAAATTGACGCCCGTCGAGCATGTTTCGGATACTTTTTTCGAGAAATACCTAGATCAGATTGATGAATACTACGATGATTTCAGTAGCTCTAAATTGCTAACAACATACTCTTTAAGCAAATTAGAAAAATGTAATATTAATAACCACGATAACCATGCTCTCATTACTAGCAGTACAAATGGAAGTCTTAACCCTCTCAATGAAGAACAGGAGGCGATGCTGGAATCCAATAACTTGTCAAACGTTCCAGAAATCTATTTTGATGAACATTTCAAATTAGATAATCCTAGAATCTTCAATAAAGTCGTGGAAAATACACGTTTCTTAACACTAATTGATGATGATTCTGATTCTGGCTTGAATACGAACAAAACAATGGTCAATCACGAAGCACTTCAAGATAAGCTATCCTCATACTTGGATATAGTTGAAGTTCACTTAATTCACGAAATCTCCAAATCAAGTGACAATTTTTTCTCAGCATTGGATGACTTGAAAAAAATCACCAACTCATCACAGTTGTTGACAGATCAGCTACAAAATGTGGATTCGCAATTATCTAGTATTCGGTCTAAAAAGATTCAAAACGCCAGAGATTTGTTACAGTTGACTCAAAAATATCATAATATTCAGAAATTTGATCAAATTCTAGTTCAGATTAAAATTATACTACAACAAGCTGATTCAGCTGAGGCTGCATACTATGGAGGAGAATATGATCATTCTTTACAGTTGATAGACTCTGTTTTTGCTCTCATTAAGGGTAACGTCCCTCCTCATCATTTAATTGACAAGTTGATTGTCAACTGGAAATTCCCGCCGAGCGATTTGAACAAACTACCTGCTCTCCTTCCTCTCAAACGTTTACTTTCGAATCTCATAACCGACACAGGTAAATCATATGCTAAACTATTTTCTAACTTCCTTATTGACGATTTAAGAACAAATTACGAGAATATTTCAACTTTCAAAGTACTACAGAGGCTTTTGGGAGATGAAAAACATGTTTCTGCAAATGAAAGCTACTCTGTTATATCAGAAGAGTTCAAAAGCAAAATCGCAATGTACTTGAAAGGTCTTACAAGATGTGGTGAAATATCCTCGGCCTTTAAATTATACGAAGAGAGATTATCAAACGAATTGAAATCAATTTTCAAGTCCAATTTACCTACTGATGCTGGTAACAATCCGGTTGAATCTAACAGAAGCGATGACTCGAGGTCTACCAATATTACCAATAACATAAACAATGCCTTAATTTTGAGTGACTTAGTAAAAAATATGACACCAAAAGAATTTGAAAAAATGTTGATCGATGATTATACGAAGTTTTCAGAGTCTTTTCGGCGGCTTACCATCCACAAAAATTTGCTTTTGACAACATCTATTGATGCACTGAATAGTTTCGATCCACAAATTTTGAAGGTTCAACCTGACATGATCATGGAACTAGACATTACTAATGCAATAAGTTATTCAATTAATTCAATCCAGAGAAGAATGGCTAAATTGATCAGAATTAGAGAGCAACAAAACTCTTCCATGCCATTTAGTTATTTCCCCAGGTTTTACAAACTAAATTTGAGCTTTTTAACGGAGTGCGAAATCGTCTCGAAGGGAATGGTTAACGATCCAGTTCTAAAAGATGTTATCAATAGACAATTAATGATATTTATTCAGCAATTTCACAAAGAGAGCATGAAAAAGTGTATTAAGATCGTTGAAACCGAAGTTTGGAAAGACGATGGATTGCCCTTCGGTTCCCAGTTGACACTGGACCTCATTTCGAGATCTGCAGAGGGTAACGTGGAAGATTGGGAGTGGACAGTAGGACTAGGTCTTGATTTTTCAGATTACAATCAAGAAAAAAAATCTAACGAAAAGAGCCAAATTGAACCTGATGGAAAGTCTGCGAACAGCAGCGATAAAGCTGAAATTAGAAAAACTCTTAGTTTGCATTCTCAAAATTATATTTTGCCTTCTTCGGTTGGTGCCATCCTAGATAATTTGAAATCATATTTGATTCTGGTCCATTACTTTAAAAATAGTATTAACAATATGATATCTCAAAATTATCTACCAGAACTATTGAAGGCGATTAATCTCAAAATTCATCAGTCCGTCTTAGGAGCACAAGCAACAAAAACGGCAGGATTGAAGCACATAACTACAAAGCACTTGGCTCTTGCCGGGGAAGTGTGTAGGTTTTGGAGCGTTGTTGTCGCAGATATCGAACGTGCATGTTTGTCTGAGATAAATAATGGCAGTAGCGCCGGAAGTAAGGACAGTGAACAGATCAATAAAGTCAGAAAGATAGTAATGAATGAATTTGAGGAAGTTAGGGGACTTTTTGGTGAGCAAGTCGTTGATGTTTATGACAAACTCGTGGCCATAATGAGAGACACAACGTTAGTGCTTGTACAAAATCTTGCCGTCACTAACTTTTTGAATGCTCAGCCTGATGAAGTTTTTGTTAACAGTTATATGGAATCCATTGTCAAGAAAACACTTACTATTGCTAAGAGTGTTCAAAGGTATTTGCCTGTAGAAGAATACAATGGCGTACTACTGAGAATCTTCGGTGAATATGAAAAGATCCTTGGAGCAAAGTACAATGAAATATTGAAAAGCTGCTCTTCAACCCAAGAGAGCAATAGGGTTAAAAAACAAATCTGGAGAGATGTTGAATTTTTTGGAACTAAATTAGATGATGACAACGCTGGAGATACGGTAGAAAGGTTGTTAGCTTTTACTGGAATTAATAGCCAAGCACCTCGACCAGCTGATATTGGAAAGGGAGAAAATGGGGCACCTGATAGAGTCACTTCGATATCGAGTGTACAATCTAATAATAAAACCAAAACCGAGATTGTGGGTGCTAAAAACGAGACTTTTAATAATGCAGAAACTGGCAGCAACCCTGATAACGAGGTTGATGTTAAAAATATCAAAGTCAATGAGTATGCGCAAGGCGAAAATGGTGGCAAAGCTCCGCCTATGGATAATACTGATGAGTCGAAGAAGAATTCTAATTTTTTATCTGAAAGGAAGGATAAATCTGGTTATGGATCTGAGAAAGAAGAAAACTTTGAGTCACAAAATGCATCCAACGGTGAACCCAAGCATGAACCTCAAGTCGAACCTGAGCATGAATTTCCGGCCGGATCCCAGGATGCATCCACCGATGAACCCAAGCATGAGTCTCCAGTCGAATCCAAACACGAGTCTCAAGTCGGATCCCAAGATGCTACTACCGATACACCCAAGCATGAATCACTAGTCGAATCCCTAAATGCAACCACCGATGAACCCAAGCATGAGTCTCAAGTCGAACCGGAGCATGTATCTCCAGCCGAATCCACGCATGAGTCTCCAGTCGAATCCCTAAATGCAACCATCGATACAACAAAGCCTGAATCACCAGTCGAACCTGAGCATGAATCTCAAGCCGGGTCCCAGGATGCTACTGCCAATACGCCTAAGCATGAATCACCGGTCGAATCCCTAAATGCAACCACCGATGAACCCAAGCATGAGTCTCAAGTCGAACCGGAACATGTATCTCCAGCGGAATCCACGCATGAGTCACCAGTCGAATCCCCAAATACAACTACCGATGAACCCAAGCATGAGTCTCAAGTCGAACCGGAGCATGTATCTCCAGCCGAATCCAAGCACGAGTCTCAAGCCGGATCCCAAGATGCTACCACCAATACACCCAAGCATGAACCCACGAATAGTTTCAAATCTCAGGATAAACCAGAGGTGAAGAGTAAATCCAAAGCCAAATCCAAAGGTAAAGCTAGGAGCAGAGGTAAAGGTAAAGCTAGGGGATAACTTTAAGAATGGATCTTAAGGAAGAAAAGAAGTGTAAAATACGCTACAAAGAACATGTCTTACCGACGACTAAAAAGATGTTTCGAAAACCTAGAAGTCTGCATTAATTGAAACATGAGACCAGTGTGAAGGGCACATTTGATGGAATAAATAGAGGTTATGACACTCAATCATATTAGCTTCGTATTTCCCGTATTCAGATCGATGTATTTCTCGGAGCTACTGTCTGAGCATTCAATCCATTCAAAAAAAAAGTAAGTACATGCAGCCTGGATGAAGATGGGTGCTTTTTAGGTTATTAGAGTTTCGATAAAAATTCTGAGGATATAACTCTGGTTATACCTGGCCAATCTGTATATGCCATCCATAATCTATGTAACAATGGCACAAACAAAGTAAATGTTCTAGCGATATCCCAAGCGCGAGGATTCTGCTACTGGTAATGGAGAGCAAATTTCTTTTCTGGAAATCGACCGCTCGCCTGAAAAGTTTTGTGATAGCAGCCGATTGTAACTAGGTACAGATTTGTTTCCGGTATCATTGTGGAACCAGGTAAGTCTTCCTAACCCGCTGAGACGAATTGAATACCATTTCAAGGGTAGCCAGAATCCGCTAGCAAATTCGCATCAACTGCCATGTCCCAAGGGGTGTTAGATTACAATACTATACACAAGCATCTGAAGCAGCTCAAATTCGCCCAAACCTCAGCCTCAGGCTTGGCTTCCCAGTTGGACGAACAAACGGCCGTAAAATACGTTTCTGCTCTGCGCCAAGATCTCATATCTTTGACATCTAACTCGGCTAATTCAGTACAATTTAGCTCTAAGATACTGAATGAAATTTTGGTTTTCACAAAAACTTTAGATTACGTTCCAAAGTCAGACATATTGTTTTCATTGTTTGATGCCCAGCTGTTCAGGTCACTGTTCGATCTAGCTTGTCTTCCTGATATACCCGTTGAAGTACTGCGTGGGGTACTTAGGATTTGCTTAACGTATCTAGCCGGTGTACTGCCGAAAACTAGAAAGCAAGGAATGTTTAGAGTCTTGTTGGGCGTATTATGCGAGCCAATTGACGGTCCAGTTGAAACTAATAGCAATGGGAATTCTGCCGGTGCCGGTGAAACTTATCACCACATTCCGCTTAGATGTGATATACTCTTTTCCAACTTGACAGCGAGAATCACCTTTGCTGATGCTAGAATGAATTTGAATATTGTCGATTTTGTAGCAAAAGTATTTTACAGATTGATGGAAACTATCAGTTTACTTTCCAATGAATCAACCCCTTTAATCGTCGAAGAGCAATGGCTATTCGGTGTTGTTCGTTCCTTATACGTCTACAATTTTTTCGGCGTTCTTTCATGTATCAAAGGTATCGGTGAAATTGAAGGCATGACGGGATTGAGAGGTAGTATGGAACTAACTTCAAAATGGTTGGAAAATAAGAAAATCGATTCCAAGAATTTTATATGGCAGGAATGCTGCTATCTTACTAGAGAAATAGGTGTTGTTTTGACTGATAATGATTTGCTAACTATAAACGATAATAACAGCAATGATAGTTCTGAGGCAAATCATGTGGGCGTATTATCTATTCTAGGTCTGGTGGGAGCTTTGAAGCAACCTAAAAGATCCTTAAAAAAAATCTTGGTTGAATGCAACATGACTTCCACCCTTCCTATAATAGAATTTGTTTCAACTATCAGTAACTCTGTATCGAATACTAAGACACTTGATCGGATTTTTGGCGTGTGGAACACTGAACTTTTATACAGCTTGTTGAATGTTGGTACACGTTGTTGGTTATTCAGTGGAGCCAAATCTGGGACGGATGATATTAACAAAGTTGTCAGTATGGTTCAAGTTGTGATTACATGGCTTTCGAACAAATTAGAATCCAACGGTGATCGTAGCAATCAAGGCAGTTCTGGTAGCGACAGTATTGCGAACATCACTAAAGATGATATTGAGATTAATGATAGCAGTGTTGATGATTGTGATGTTGTTTGCTTGTTAGAAAAGGCTGACAATTTTGATTACAACGAAATCAAGTCATTACAATTAGAAGAGTTTCGCTCAAAGCATTTCAGGAAGTGGGCAAACAATATGAAACCTTTTGAAAATCTAGTTCATACCCAGGTTGTTGCATTGGTTCGTGCACAGAGATTTCTGCAATTAAGTAAAGGCTCTTGGGTCTATGCTACCAATCCTCTAGAATCGGATGAACACCACCATTATTTTTTGACTTTGAACTCAAGCTCTCAGAGTATTGTTTATAAAGAGTTCAGTAAAAGGCCATCAAGAAATACACAAGCTCCAAACTTGGATAAGGATGGTATCTACATCGATTTCCGTGATATTCTTGCAATCGAGTCTGAAAACTTAAATCCCAATGTGAGCGAGACAGGTTTGATTAGCATTCAAAGTGAACGTATGGATGTCAATCGGGTTGAAGTGATCACCAAGACAAAAATTTTCCAATTTTACGTGGATACCAAACAGTTGAAGGATATTTGGGTTGATGGTTTACGTATTTTGGTTGCCGACAGCAGATCCGATAGCAAAGGGAAAGATCAGAACAAAGAAGAAGTTGAAAACTCCCCCATGAAGCTGTCGATATCAGAAGAATTCTTCTTGGGTAGCGGAGTTAGTGATGAAGTCAAAAGACAAGTAAAAACTTTAGAGGAAATCCGTGTCCGTACTCAAATGTTAGATCTTGACGATAGCGCGAAGCCTTCCAGTAAAAGACAAACCGATTTCATTGAATGGAGCACTATCAGCACAAATTTCCACTATGAATAGAAGGAGTATAGTAGGTACCGACTCAAGTAAAATTCATCTAAAAAAAACCTTTCTAGATTCTCTTTTGTTATATTATGTAGAACGAGTCCATTAAGCGATCCTAGTGTTTGTAGTATAAAGTACATTGTATCCATTTGAAAATTAAAATCTCGCTTAGATTTCGATTAGATTTCGATTAGGTAATTTTTTCTCGTGATATTTTTCTTCAAAATTTTTTTTCAGACATCTTTGGTAGAAAGTACTAGCATTTAATAAATTATTTCTGCCTTTAAAACAACAGCTTCTTAAGAGATAATTCATATTGTTAGAACTAAAAGCAATGAAGAGTCGTAGTAAATCATCAGAGGCAAAGTTCAACTCGGATTTTATTCCTACCATTTCAGATTCTGAATCTGATGTCCCTGATTTAGATTCTGAGGATGAGAAGAACGATGATCAAGAATTGATAGGGAAAGAATCAACAGGAGATAGTACCGGCAATTCTAATGATCTTAAGAACTCTAAAGCAAAAAAGAAATCCAAATCAAAGGCAAAGTCGAAGTCGAAGACGAAAACCAAGGGCAGCCAAGGAGATGAGGAAAGTGACGCCGAACTCACCGGAGAAAACCAAGTTGCAAAGGATTTGAATCCTGATTTTGTCTTTTCTGTGGAAGATTTCGGAAGCACCGCTATTTTTGATGGATGGGATTTCGGATTAGATGGTGACAAAGGTACAAATAATGGTGAGACGGTTAGAAAAGATATAGATTTGGACGACATTATCAGAAGAAAAGGTGGGTTGAGTGGTAAAATCGATATCAGTGGTAAGGATGAAGAGGATGAAAGTGCTAAAGACGATCACTCGAAGGAGGAGGATTCTTCGAGTGTGGACAGTGATAATGACACCGACAGCCTACAGGGTGATGACAATGATAGTTCTGCTGATGATGATAATGCCGAACTAGATGATGATGAGCTCGCACTAGACGGTTTTGGAATGGGTGCTGCAGACACCACCAAAGCTAATGAAGATATTGAAGATGCGGAAGATAAATCGACCAGTGCTGGTAATGATTTAGTTCCACTGGAGAAGGATGATGACGACGAGGGAGAGAATAATAGTGATGATGAGGCAGATTCTGCAGAAGCAATTGCTAAATATTATGATGAAGAAGAAGGCGTGGCAGCAAAGCAACAAGCACATAAAACTTTTCAGTCCCTTCAATTATCTCGTCCAATATTGAAAGCTTTGAGTGCATTAAATTATTCTACTCCGACTCCAATCCAAGCTGCTTCTATTCCAATTGCATTACTTGGAAGAGACATTGTTGCTGGTGCGGTTACGGGTTCAGGTAAAACTGCAGCCTACATTATTCCAATCATAGAAAGATTGTTGTACAAGCCTGCCAAGATTGCAAAAACTCGTGTTATTGTGTTAACACCAACTAGAGAATTGGCGATTCAAGTTGCAGACGTCGGGAGGAAATTGGGACAATTTGTTCAAAATTTATCTTTCGGTTTAGCTGTTGGTGGTTTAAATTTGAGGCAACAAGAACAGGAGCTCAAAAAACGTCCTGATATTGTGATTGCTACCCCTGGTAGATTGATTGATCACATTAGAAACTCTCCATCATTTTCGGTTGATGATGTTGAAATTGTAGTCATGGATGAAGCAGACCGTATGCTTGAGGAAGGTTTTGAAAAGGAAATGCAAGAAATTGTGGAGTTACTTCCAAGAAAAAGACAAACAATGCTTTTTTCTGCGACAATGAATTCATCAATTAAGCAATTGATAGCTTGGTCCTTGCAAAAACCAGTTCGTATTATGATCGATCCACCAAAAACCGCTGCAAGCGGATTGATGCAAGAGTTTGTTCGTATTAGGAAGAGGGATGAACTTAAACCTGCATTACTTTATACAATATTATCCAAACTGGATCCTAAACAGAGAGTTATCATTTTCATAAGCACGAAGGATATGTGTCATAAATTGAGAATCAAGCTAGGTTTATTGGGCCTTAGAGTTGGTGAGTTACATGGTGGTTTATCACAAGAGCAAAGATTGAAGAGTGTAACATTGTTCAAAAATTCGACCGTTCCTGTTTTGTTGTGTACTGATTTGGCAGCAAGAGGTTTAGATATTCCAAAAATTGAAGTCGTGGTCAATTATGACATGCCAAAGACTCATGAAATTTATTTGCATAGAGTCGGAAGAACCGCAAGAGCTGGAAGAGATGGCTTATCTATCAGTTTTGTTGGTGAGGCCAAGAGAGAACGTGCGATCGTTAGGGAGGTGGTGAAAAATGTTGAAGAGAGCAAAAAGGGAAAAGTTTTTGGACGTAATGCTGACTGGGATGAGGTTGATCGTGTCAATGCCATTTTAGAATCTAAGAAAGATTTGATTCAAGAAATTATTGATGAAGAAAAACACGAGAAAGAGGTTTTAGCTGCCGAAATGGAGTTGAAGAAAGGTGAGAACCTCCTAAAATATAAGGAGGAAATTGAGAGTCGACCAAAAAGGACTTGGTTTATGACTGAAAAAGAGAAAAAGGAAGACAAGAATAGAGTTTTCGAAGCATTAGGCGCAACAAAGAAAACACTGAATAATAAGAAGAGAAAGAGGGAAGAAGCACTCGCAGACTCCGGAGGCTCTTTAAGAAGTTATAAAAAGACAAGCAAGGACAGAAAGGAGAATGACACAAAAAGAATCAATAAAGCAACCTCCAAGAAGGCCGGTAAAGGCAAAAAGGGCAAAAAAAGAAGCTATTAAGCTGTCCAAATCTTAAAACTAGATTGTATCTTTTCTAAATTTTTTTACTAAGATCATAATTTTGTATATATTGAAGCGATTATAAAGGAAATACCTTTAGTTGAAGAAGAAAAGAAAAGGAGAAAAAGAAAAAGTTTATATAGTATTACATGGAAAGGAAATGAAAGGAAATGAACTAAGACTAATGTACAGAAAATTGAGAGTTTTTCGTATGCTAATAATAAAACTTTATGCAAGGAATGAATTGGTTTTGGCTGTGTTTTAAGGGGGGGTCAATATCATTCGATTAACAATCTTTGAATAGTACCACATCTAACTCAACAGCAGTACATTGTTCTCCAATACTTTGATAGTAAAGGTTGTAAAAGTTTCCTGACAGACATTGGTAAAAAGTAGTGCTTGTACCCAATGCAAGTTTCCCATTAACAATACTCCATCCAGCAGCATAGATAGAACCAGCTTGTGGAGGTGGTCCATCAAACTGGAATTGTTCATTAGAAACAATTGCTCCAACTCTACCATGTGAATCATACAGAACGGAATCTTGTAAAGTCATCGAAAGGGAAGAATCTGATGAACAGGTCGATGGTAAGTCACGTTTTTCAAATAAAATGGCTTCAGTTTCTGTAGAACGTTTCTCAACCACTACCGTTGTTGGACTTAATATTGGGAGGTTTGCCGAGGTAACTGTTGCGTACACAGTATCAGTAGGGGTCACTGTGTAAGTCGTGGTGAGATCGTCGGAAGAAAGGGAAGATGCGACGCTTGATGAGGATGAGGAAGCCGACGAAGATGACAAAGTTGGCGAAGATATTGAAGCTGATGAAGATGATGAAGGGGAGAAAAACGAGGAAGAGGAGGAAGAGGAAGAAAATAAAGATGTTGTGGAGGTTGTGGAAGCAGCGGAATCTGTGGAAACTGATTCAGAATCAAAAGTTTCGGAGGATGCTGATGTGAATGTGATGGAACTGTAGGCTTCGCTGTCCTCTGTAACTGTGGTAGACGATGATGTTGGTCTCGTTACGGTAGTTAAGGTAGTAGCCTGGATTTGACCATCACCTATTTGCGTCACAACAGCGATGGTTTCAGTGGTTGGAGTGTAAGTTGAAGCTTGAATTTGTCCGTCGCCTATTTGGGTCACCACCACTGGGGAAGGAGTAGCAGTTGTAGCCTGAATTTGTCCATCGCCTATCTGGGTTACAACCACAGTTCCTTGCGTTGTAACACTGGAAAGAACGATCGAAGAGACAATTGGGTTTACTGCTATTCCAAATGGTTGTGTGAATTGTGTAGTTGCTCCACTCAAATAGCCATCTGTTGGAGTAAAGGTTGAGTAATTTTCACCTGGCACGTAGCCGTCTGCTTGAACTGAAGCGATAAGTGATGCTAAGCGAAATAATGTGGTGAACTTCATTTGTAATTATAGTTGTGCGAATTGCTAAAGAAAGACAAACAGAAAGATTTGATATACAAATAGAAAAAAAGAGAATTCGATTATGGTAGCTTCATGTTGAAAATGGAGGGAGACATCGTTTATAAATGAACTCCCAAGGAAGAATGTGACATGCTCGTGGGATTCGTGGGGACAAAGCCAAGCCAAGCCAAGCCAAGCCAAGCCGAAAGGTAAACAAAAAGGCAGGCTTTGATCCAGCCAAATCAAAAACAAAGCTTCCTTTTACTGTGTTATCTCCATAACACAAATTCCTTCGTGAACAAGCACTCCAAACATAACAACGGTAAACATGAGCACTCCGGATCTGCAAGCTTCAACCGAACGGTGCGGCAGTGACCTCATGCTAAGTTCGAGGTGGCTGGTTTCCTGAAGTGGAAACTCCGCGCCCGGGGGTAGGGAATTTTTCATGTTGGAGCTGTTGGGGCTGCAAATAAGTGTTTGTTTGTTTATTCAGCCAAGTGGCTGGTTCGTCTACGAAGCAGCTACAAAAATATCATAATACCCAAAGCACCGTTAATTATCGCCATGTGATCCTAGTTTCTTGGCGTGTTTGATGACCTCATTCCATTTGATATTGTATATGATCCAGATTTCCGTTATCCCTATTGTAAGCAAGCCTGCCCCATTTCCTAACCAAAGCCCTAGTAGTTGTAGGTTCAAGTTAAAACTCAAATAGAGTGCCAAGGGAACCGCTATGGCATAATAGCCGATTAGGCTTAGCGTGCCCCCAATCAGTTGCAGGGCAAGGGCCCTCATAATCCCGTTAGCAACACACGCAAGGCTGTCGAAGATAACAAAGACAGAAACCAAAGGGCAGAGACTAACAAACATGCTAGTCACCTCTTCATCGTCGGTAAATAGGAGAGCTATGTGCCTAGCACCAAGTAGTATCACTGCGGAGTTGATGAATGCTATCACAACTGAAGAGATAAAGCCAACATTGATAGCGATCTGACCACCCTTGGCGTTTGCAGCTCCCACAAAATTTGCAATTCTTGTTGACGATGCCACTGATATGGCAAAAGGAATCATATAGAGTAGTGAGACCACGGATGATAGTGCAGATTGTGTGGCTAAAGCAGAGGTACCGAACTTTGACGCAAATAATGTGAGTACTTCATATGCCATAGATTCTGCAAGGAGCATCACGATACCTGGTATCGCAAGTTTGGATAAATCATACCAATGATTAAATGCATCTAATGTGAATCCATCCCAGCATTCAGATCCATCAATGAATACAACATAAAGTATCATCAAAATGAGCATGGTCCAAAAGTTTATAACTGAAGCTATTGGTGCGCCAACATAGCCTAGGCCAAATGTTTCTGAGTATACCAAAAGCCAATTGAGAAAAATATTCAACGGTGCAGTGATGAATAAAATATATGTACCAGCGTCAAAAATACCTTGGGCTTGAAGAAATCTTTTACCGTTTTCAAACAGTATATAAGGAGGACCTGCCAAAATTAGGATTCTTAAGAATTGTTGCGTAAGTTTGATAACCTTTTTGTCATCTATGATAAACGACAGAAAGTACCCACTAAAATACCAAAATAATGCCGCTGGAATAAACATTACCAGTGAAAAAAAGGAACATCTCTGAGTGTGAATCCCGACATATTTATACTGGCCAGCGCCATACGCTTGCGGGCATAAAGTATCTAGTGAAGTAGATATTCCTTCAAATATCGCCAAAACAATGGTAGAAGTCATTGATGCCATTGAAACTGCAGCTAATTCTTCCTTTCCTAGGTGTCCCACAAAAACGACGCATACTAAAGAAAATATCTGCTCCAGAAAAAATGTTATGATCAAAGGAATCGAGTAACTAAAAAGTTTGTGAATTTCTTTTTGCGTGGTCACTTTCTCATGCTCAAAGTCTTCCTCCTCTTCATCTTTTATAATGCCTTCAAGACTTAAAAAGGAAGATCTTCTTGTTGAATCAGGAAAATACCTCCCGGCACAGGCCATAATATCCTCGTCATCCTCATTGATGGCACCGTATGTTTCACTTAAATCTTCTCCACTCACAAGACTTCTTCTCTCCCTTTCTTCGTCGAGCCACTGGTGAATGCTCTCAATTTCATCATCATTTCCTTCTAATGTCGATGGTAGAGATCTGAATGTGGAAACAGATTCGTTATCACCTCTCAAGTGGTCGTGAGCAGAATCTGTCTCATCGATATGTGAACCTGAGCATAGGCTCAAAAATGACCTTTGGTCGTAATCATTACCATAAACAAAAAGTGGAGAATTTGTGCTTGGAGGTAAAAATGTTAAGGGAATTTTTCTACGTTTCGAATTGATAGCAACATTGTTGGAAGTAAGTAAAGACCTGGGCAGTTGTCCTATGGTTTTGGAAAATAATCCCGTTGGCCGCCTGCGCTGTAAATTCTTTTGAGGTGTCAGAGGATTCTCATTGGACATCTGCAATACTCCTTGTTAAGTTCACTGAAGTTGATGGCCTCTTTTAGGGGAAGAAATGAGCTCAACTTCTCCAGAATGTGAAGGTTGTCCACCGTATCGTCTTACCTTTTAGGGCAACAAAAAAGAGAAACCACCCAAAAAAAAACGCGACAAGAAATTCAAAAAATAATTAATCAAAGTTTTCATCTCAAGACTCGAACCAAAGACTTCTTCCAACTTTCGCGAACCTTTAAAACCCGAAGACTTCACCGTCTGGACTACCAGCAAAAATGTGAGCTGGAAAAAAAATAATGCGTATCTATGATTAAAAACGAAAAGACCCTTCGTTAGTACAGTAAAATGTTCTCATTTTGAGATAAGATGTTGAATGTTATTAAGTTCTATATTGAGATAAGATGTCGAATGCATTAGGATATAGATAAAGAAATGCCGTACATAGTAAAACACGTTATCAAGATAAGAGATAACGAAACGTGCGGCACTCAAAGATAAGGAAAGATCCGTATGAAGATTCGGCATCAAGTAATCTAAAACTGTTAATATAACAGATGTCCCGAGAATATAAATAGGAAAGAAAGCCTCTCCTATCTGTGTTTGGAATTAATAGCTACTAAAATTCAGATAAGTATTTTAACTAAGTAAAGAGATTAAGATATAATGGAAATTCATAATAGAATAGCTAGATGTTGAGATAAGATGTCGAATGCCATCAGGATCTAGATAAGAAATGCCGTACATGGTGAAATACGTTATCAAGATAAGAGATAACGAAACATGCGGCATTCAAAGATAAGGAAAGATCCGTATGAAGATTCGGCATCAAGTAATCTAAAACCTGTTAATATAACAGATGTCCCGAGAATATAAATAGGAGAGAAAATCTCTCCTATCTGTGTTTAGAATTACTAGCTATTAGAATTCATATAAGTTGTTTTAACTAAGTAACGAGATTAAGATATAATGGATATTCACAGTAGAATAGCTAGACTTCAACACTAGACTTCGACAAAAACGCAACTTCTTATTGAACGTTGCCACTTCATTCCATGCGACAAATCCCTTTAACATTTCTTGATGAGTTGCACTTTTAACACTGTGTATAAGCTGCCAAGGTGGATAGCAGTTGCAAAAAGATTGTGCGAAAGAGTTATTGGTATTGATGCTAAAATTAATCCGCCAGGAGTACGTAAAATGTCTGCTGAGGATCATATGGGATTAGTTTATGATTTTCACTATAATAATGTCGTAATCAAAACTTAGGCGGTGAATTCCATCATGTATTCACTTAAATAACAATGAAAATGTGATTCGGAGAGCAAGAATGACGCATAGGTGTAATACATTATCCGTATTTATAATAATTTCTAAGTCTACCTATGCTAGTACGAATATTCATTATCTCTTATTCTCGTTAATTAACTAAAACAAGTTATATGAATTCTGATAGCTAGTAATTCTAAACACAGATAGGAGAGATTTTCTCTCCTATTTATAATCTCGGGACATCTGTTAGCTTAACAGGTTCTAGATTACTTGATGTACTCCTCCCACCTAATCTTTTCCTTATCTTTCAATGTCGCAAGCTTCCTTAATTTTTATCCTGATAACGTAATTCACCATGTACAGAATTTTTTCATCGAGAACTTAATAACATTCAACATCTTAACTCAACATTACAGTGCCGCATGCTTTGTTATCTTTTATCATGGTAACATATTTCACCACACGCATTTCTTATCGGATCTTAATAAGTTTCGACATCTTATCTCAACATTTTTAGACTTTTGATATAGTTAAGAATGCTGAAAGAAAAACCTAAATATAAACGCACTAACTATAAAATTGGTTTGAATCTGAAACTGAATGATGCCAACACAGTTACAAGAATTTGAAAAATGAACCCAAATATGCTATAAGTGAACGTTAAGTAGCTTACTTGAAGTCTAGAGCCGTCAACAGTAAGATAATTTGAAACAATTTTTTTTTTAGTTGATAAGGCAATTTTGTCTTGAGAAAGTAGGTCCTTCTATGCATCAAAAGCTCTTTAAATGGTATACAAGGAAGCCAAACATTTATGGATGTCAAAAAGAGCCTGTCAAAAAGTGTGTTGGGCCTAAGCATAAAATATTTCCCATCGAGCTTTGAGCTTTGCTAGTTATCGGATAAGCATGTAGACTGTCCTTAAAATATAGGAACAGCCTGTTTCCCCATATATCTCATCATTCTGAACTAGTGCGGGAATTTCCAACCCCTTTTGATCGAATTTAGCTTTAGAGGGCAACCAAGTATGCTTGATTAATCATCAAAGCATTTTCAAAACGGCGATTAATCGTATTCATTTTGAGTTGACACTAATGGAACATAAAATGAAAGTCTGCATGATAGCTGGAATTCAAACCATCATAAATATAATCAGTTGCATCTCTTTCTACAATTAGACGTTATGGAAAGTTTGAATCAAGGCAATCCCTGAAAAAATCAAATTCCTTTCAATTCTTTTTTTCTAGGAAGAAATAAAATTAATTAGATGAGGTCTATATTATGATTTAATATGTAAAAGGATATTTTTTTGCATAGAAAAAATAATGGTAGGATTGATTGATAAAATTTCGCAGCAAAGATTTTTTAAAATTGGTCAGTACTAATTATTGAGTAGTTAATTATTGATTAGTTTATTGATTAATTTATTGATTAGTTAATTATTGATTAGTAGGCGCAGCACTAAGCCAGTATACCCAATCTGTCATTACATTGCCCTACAAACTAAAGTAAGCAGCGTTTCAAATCACTTTATTTGGCCGCATAATTTCGATATGCGCCATTATAATTTGATGCCTAAACGATGCCTAAACATCAATATATAAACTATAGGCGACGGAAGCAATACCACAAGAAGAAAGTCTTGCTTTTGTCGCTTGCCTGAATAAATGAAATTAAATAACTGTGGAATTGTAATTTCTACCTTCCCAATTTAATGGAGCTTGCCAAAGTTAGCCAAGCAAAACTTTTTTACTCTTTCAAATTCCTCAGAGCTCCTCGCAAAAATTTACATTTCTAGAGATAAACTAAATTGGCACGTCGAATGACGGCTAAGTAAGCTCAAGTGTTTACCAAGAATAATTTGTTTTTGCTTATCGTTTTTAATCGATCTATTTGCTAGCTCAGAGGCACTAGCTTTGCACGGTCCATTCTGTCGGCAAGGAGACTGAGATCAAAAGCTAAAGCTTTCATAAATGATATCATGGCGAGGTAGTATTTCCGACCTCGCATTAGTTTAATTGAGCCTTGCTTGGTCTTAGTACTCTTGAAATACAAATTATTTTTGTTTCAGCTACAATTGTTAAGTTGATAAAGTAAAGGGACCCCTGTTTTCCTATCAATGGGCGGCAAAGTCCTCATGCAAGAAATGGAAAATGATTTCATGGGATAAAATATTTAATACAAAATTTCCTAAACTAACAAAAAGTTGGCCAGCCCTGCAGAACATTGAACAAAAGTCAAGTCTCAAGTTTTTTTTGATTCAACTTTGTTTAAAGATGTCACCCTCAATCTCTTGAAATTTGCTCTGGAAACTCAAATTCAGGAATTGTTTTTGGAATTTGTGGCTTAACGTTCTTTCTAAATCCTGCCAAATTTGTAAACTTTCATGAATCCTCACATTTATACTATAAAACTCTTAGAGATAATGTTCTTGCCTTACCACAGTAGTTCTATATGTTTAATGATCAACTCGTTTAGGTTGGCACGGAAAAAATCAAGTGTAGCTCCGTCAAAAAAGCCCATGTCGACACTCCAATGAGAAAGCTTGATAAGACGCATTCGTTCTTTTATATATTGCTTCTTATTATTCAAGAAATTTTGCAAACCGAGATCCTGAACTGCACCGCTAATTCTGCTCCGACTTGAAATTACCTTCTTATTTCACGAGAATACAATGGAAAAACTGTTGAGCCAGAACTATGAGAGATTTGGTAAATTTTCAGCCGAGTAATTTTATAGCCGGCAAGCATTGGAATACAAGTGCACATGGATGCGCAATCTGTTAGCACATTTGGGGCTTTTGATTATTCCAGGTGCAAAGCATTTTTATTTTCCGCATTTGCTCAATTCTGTTTCTGATTGATCCGATGATATATCGCATTGACTCAAAACTGTCTCTACCGCACACATATATTACTTTTTTTTTCATCTCAATCGTCTTGTGAGAGTTCTGCCATCAGCATAAATTATGTTTCCAACGATACTGATGTTAGCAGTCCCAGTGGAGTAACCTGCTGACTTTTTGCTAAAAGCAAATTTCTACAGTTCCCCTTTATATTCTCTCCTAACGCCTTCAATTTTAGTATAGTGCACGAATTTCAAGTTTTTAAGGTAAAAGATAACCAATCTAATCTCCCACGACCATAGAACTCCGGCCTGAAAAGATCCAGGTCTTTCTTAGTTCATTTTAGACCTTTTTCGATGAGCAATTTATTAGAATAATTTTTTTTCCGAATAGGCAGAATTGGCATTAGTCATCACAGATTTTCTCGACAATTTTTAATCTTGAGCATTTCAAATAGAGAAAGACTGGAAGTAAAAGGAAGATGATTGAATATTTAAAGATAAAAAAAATACTGCTTTTTGAAGCAACGCAGAGAATTCAGCGGGCTATATATATACTTTAGCCTGACGAGCAATAGAAATTACCTTTCTTATTCGAAAAAATGTTTAAGCTTGAGTATTGCTGAAAAGAATAGATTGCTAAAAAACTTATCAGATCTTCATGGAATCAAGCAGCTGCCACCTCTACTGAGATTTAATAAAAGTGAAAGGCCCGAGTTCTTCGGGTAGGTAACTATTACAATTAATTTTTCCTCTTTCCCTAAATAGCTGCTTTCTATGTTTTTCTTGTAAAACACGTTCTGTGATGGTGCTAAAGCATCCAACCTTCAAACTAAGTCTCTGTGGATAAACAGTCTAATAATCAAGAGAATTTCCTGGAAGAAATTTTTCGGCTGTATAGGTCTATTTAATTTTCGATGTCCCTGCAAATTATTAGTAGCAAAAACATAGCACAACTGATTAATCCCGCGAAAAAGTATGTAGCACATCAATGAATAGGGTAAGTTCTATTTTTGTGCTCTCATAAGCTTGCTTTTCCATCTTTGGCGAGTGATATCTACTAGTGAAAGGTCTTAACGTAACATCCTCGTCGAAGCATCATTTTTCCATTTGCTGGAGTCTCGAAAATATACATGTGATATCGATCCGTTTCGAAACTTGCCTAATCAAAATCTTATGTTGGTAAGATCGGGGGGTGAAACTTTCTTATTATGATATTTTTTTTTCATTCCGAAAGAATACCCCGGTCAAATTCCGGAGCATTCTGTAAGCAGCCGTTTTTTGACGACAATTCGACAAAAATATTTTATTGAATTTCCGAGCAACAATACGAGAATCAAAGAGACAAATATGAACATGCATTCAAACAATACTAGAAAATTTACTTATTTCATTCGAACTGAAAATAGCCCCAGACTTTGACCACAAAGGCTACAAGTTTTTTTTTTCAAAGGTCATTTAAAATATGCTTAATTACACTCTGATTCACTGTGAAAAATAAGATTTACGTCAGGTAGGAGCTTCATGAAACATCAATTTGTTGTCCTATTAGTCGGATTATGAACACCAAAACGACTGCCGAAAACCAGGTATTCATATCCTTCACGAGAACTTTGAGAATAGTAGAAAAAGAAGCGGCCTGTCAAAATCTATTCTAGGGGTAAAAATAGGATGAACAAGAACTCCGACTGATTTCTTTCACTTTAGATTAACGGTTTTTCCCTAGCATTAAACCATTTTTTCTTAAACATGTAAAAAATTAAAACCTACATGCGCAGAGCTATTTTAATCTTTCTTAAAAAAGATTTCTTTGCCTTAGGAACTTTTTGTAATTTTTACTACCGCTTCTTTCCCTCGGTAGATAAGTTTTACTTTTTCATTATCCGCTCCATAATTCGCTTCACCAGGAGCCGACAGATGTAGTCGCATATACTGGAAAGAGTAGAATAAATATTTTTTTTCATGTATTAAGTACTATTACTCCGTTTCGCTTATTGATGAAGTTGTAGGCAAGTAAAAATTAATTCTACGGCTCAATTTTCCGTATAATTTTTTCAGCGGGATCGGAAAGAATAAAAGAGAATCTGAGGTGGATCCAGCACACACTTTTGTGTAGCTGACTTTGATTCCAGCGTCTCACTCCCTCCTTACGAATTGAGCTAAATGAAAGGATTATATGCCTCCGATGAAGCTCAAACTCACAGAATAAGAAACCTGATCGGCCAGAAAGATAGTCCCAAAGGATGAAAAATTTTGAGTGTCCGGAAAGTGAAAAACAGCTTTATTAAACAGCATAACCTTTTCAAGGCCTCAACTTGTTAGGCCACTTGATAATTTTTTTGATAGAAATACTAAAAACATTATGACTAAAAATAAATTTGGGAATAATATGTGTCTTTTTGAAATCCAAAAATGAAGTTACTGTGGTTGAAACTTTGTAACAATTCGATGTCGTTTTGCTTGGATAGCCTCCGATTACATTGCGTTATGAAAACTCACTCTAAGAGCCAACATTTCTCTGACAAAATGTTAATTTATAAATTGAACCTTTATTTAGCAATTCTTTTTGGGGCGCTGTCAATGTTTTTTATAATTTTTGGTGTTGTTGAATTTTTCACAAGTTTGTAATAAATTTCCAAAACTCTTTTGCTTCATGTTTATACCAATAAAGGATGATTGAACTTTCGCTGCTAAGGTTATCCTGTAATTTCTAAAAAACGCAAGTCCACATAAACTGAAAAAGTTCTAAACTTAAAAGAACAAGCAAACTTCTATGATTCCAATTTGATCATGTTGATTAGTCAACACTTTACTTTTCTCCTTAAATTAATTCGGAGCCACTATTCAGCTAAACTGCCGGTGGAAAAAAAATATCTGCGTCTCCTTGATTATGCAAGAAGAAATTTGAGGATAGTAATATGAGAATCGTTTACATTTTTAAGAAAGATTTACAGCATAAGGCAAAACCATTATACTGGAATCAATAGCAGATATTAAGCATTGATATGCCCCTTGCCCGTACCTTTGGCAATCCACCGACGCAAAAAACGTTCCTTTTGTTTTGTAGCTCGGTATCAAGGAATCGGCAAACCTGGACGTAAACCCTCTTCTTTTCCAAACGTTTCGTGCAGAGGGAACATTCTTGTTTGCTTCAAAGACACCATATTTTGATTCAAAATGAATACTTATTATACTGGAATAGTAGCTTCCATGGCAATTTACATTATATTCGCAGAGCACAAAATAGGGAAAAGAATGTGAAGCATTTTACAGAGTTGTGTAGTAAGGTTTTTTTCAAAAATAAACACTTTACATTCTTTTTTTTCCTAAAGAAATAAATAGATTAACAGAGGGCAAATCATTATTTCTGTTGAAAAATTTTTGAACTCGAGCCACGAACATTAATTTCTAAACTGGTACTTTGCTACAACTCTACAATGTCCACTAGTTTGATAAGTTTGAGATCTTTCCAGTTTTTAAAGCGTGTATCTGACTCGGAATATTAGTTTCGCCCCAAGTAAAAAGCGAACTCATTATAATCGTTCATCATGCAACAAAAACAGGAAAGAAATACTGGCAGCCGAGCATTTGGATTGCAGATTTTGGAATGATGAGAATATAGGCATATTATTGGCGTTGATCGAGCTTCCTTAAAAAAGAAAACATCATAACTTAGGCTTCAAAGCTGATTTGTGGTAAGCTAACACTTGATGTTTTTCGAACAGAGGTGTAAAATAAAAAAATAAATCAATCCACATTTATAGCTTTAATCTTAGACTCAATTGGCTGGTTAATAAGACGCAAAATGGGGCAACATAGGTCTTGTACTCCTGATTGTTGGAAATAGCCGTTAAGCTAGGCGTGAAATATTTAAATGCGTACCGGAAAATGAACTGATAGAAAGAAAGAAATTTTGTAAATATGTAAATTTTTACTATTATACTAATAGACTGAGGAGATATGAGACCAGGCAACTATCAAGCTGAAGCATCCATTTATAAAGGGAAACTAATTTTTAATATCAAGTGTTCCCTCATTGTTTTTCGTAAAGTAAATCAAGATTTTGTTGCTACTGTAATTTGCAAACTTGAACCCTGATATCCTCGAATTGCCAGTTTTTCGAGAAGCAATTAAGATATGATTACTAATGACAGGTTCCAAGTGACATTCAAAGGTGAGCATGACGTCAAAATCCAAGTTACTCTATTTATTAGGTTAGATAGTGATAGCTTTCACGCGAGTTGATATGCATAGCTAACTTCGCGTAGGAGTTGCCTAAACTCTCTTTAAGGAAATTTTATATAGCCATTCGTGGGTGTGATACCATTTTGGCTTTTGATGCTTTGTATAACAGCTCTATATTTTAATCCTAAGTAAAAACTTCACTCCAGAGTGTACATACTATTGCAAGGGAGTTCAAGGTAATATGCACTTCAAATTGGAAATGTGGACTTATACACTAGTCCTTTAGGGGACTATTTTGTGATCCTTGTATTTTCCAAGGACATAAGATTAATTATAAAGCTGATGTGGTTGTAAGGAGATGGAGTCTCGTGTAAATTTAATTGAAGTCTTGATATGTAAGGCAGGGATAAAGCAACTAGCTCTGAAAAGTTTTTAAAAGATAATTACTATATGCTGAGTATGTCGGAGTTGAAGCATTCTGAGTAAGGCTTGTCAACTAAAAATTATAATGAATACGAAAAAGCATCGAAAGGTTATGGATACGAGTCAATTATTACCGAACTTGCCGCAAGCCAGAAAAAGTTAGGCGGACTTTTTCTCACGAATCCCCATCCGGAGGAGAGAAGAGGTAATAAAAATCATGGAATCAACATTTTACCAAACTTACAAAATTAGGTTTTTTTCAGTTTATTACATTCGAAATAGCATATGGGGTAAGTAGAGTTTGACATCGGTCCAGTGAAGCGGTAATCCACCAAACTACGACATCCAATATGAATGTCTGAAACAGACTTGTCGGGAAACTAAGTTTGTATCAGTATTAGGCAGCGTACGAAATAGCGAGCAGATAAATCAGTCACAATTAATTAGTTGTACTTAACCACGTTATGTGGTCCTTTTCGGTATATGAAGTATCGAGGCAGAGAAAAAGTCATTGATCTCAGTTGGGTAATGCAATGACATGTGCTGCGGATATTGCTCAACTAATCCCTGGATTGATCACGTGATCGGATAACGTTGTCAGAAGGTAACCAGATTGTAATGTAGAGCGGCCCTCACAGATATCGCGCTGCTCATTCTGGCTGCGGAATGTGATTCCACCTTGAGACGCATTTCATGGCAGAAGATCAAAAGTCCAGAGGATATTTTTGTGCAGGGTTTTTAGGAATATTATCGCAAAGCCCGCCTGCAGGCAGGAAGCCATCCTGTGGACGGCTATCAGAAACTTTCCTCTCCTGATTTACCTGATGAAGGGAGGATTGTACTAGGGGGTGCGGCTTTAGGTAGTGCGTAAACTGCTTCTCGCGAATTCGCAAATTCTTGAGTGTGCTTCGAGAATCGAACCTGAGGCCGCGCGGTTTTTTTTCGCGACGAGGAAGGCAAAGTGAAGAGATCGCCGAGGGTTCGAACAGTGAACCTGCAGATTTAAGACGAAAAAAAATGCGAAGTACTAATCAGGGGTCGCATGGATCCATAACTATGGTTGAATGTTTGGGCTTGCAACCTAGTAGGCTGCTTTCCACGAGAGCAGTATAAAGCTGTGTAAGTAAAAATATAAGAAGACCGAAGAGATGAAGAAGATAGATATATAGTGGATAGAAGAGGTATATATTCTACACGGGGCTATATACTCCTCCGACCTAATCTAGCTAACCACTCCTCCCACCTGGAGTAAATATATCCACTCGCCCGCCCCTCCTAGTTCTATATTTTATAAATTACAGATAACTGATATATAAATTTCCCCTGCGGAATGTTTCAACTTCTTGTTACACCTACTTCTAATTAACAAATGCCAATGCACCAAGAGGAGTACGTACTAGTTGTTGATTACTTCTTCATTACAAGGAAAGTGTACTAACCTTTAAGCAGATTGACGGATATTTATATACATCTGAAGGATATTTTAAAGACACTCTCACAGACACCTGTTGACCGAGAGTTTTATGCCGATGGGCTCATTAATGATATGATCGTATGTTTCACGTCATCTTTCAGCGCACCCAGTTCTATAGTACTAACATTCATCCAATAATAGAAAATAAAAGAGATTTTAGAGGAAAACTCTATTGATGAACAAAGTAGCTTGATACTCTCTATGATTAATCAGATTTCAGAATCAATAAGTAAGATTCTCAATTTAAGATACAATCTCAAAACAGCCCTTACTCCTCCCACCTATTCTAACGACAAACACGGAAAGAGATTACCAAAGGAAACAGTAGTAATTTTAAATGAGTGGTAGGTTGAGTTCCGTCCTTTCTTTTACAATTGTCATTGATTACTAACAGATAACATATATTAGGTATGACGACAACGTCGATAGTCCCTACCTAAGTAAGGACGACATATCATATCTAATGTCGAGAACGCATCTTCGAGAAAGCCAAATCAAGAATTGGGCTTCAAACAAAAGGAGAAAGAGAAAGGAAGATCTTATCTCACCCAAGGTTTTCCAAATTCTAGATACCCCCCCTCGCTCGTAGACGCGCGAGGCGTTTGCAGTGTGTTTCATATTTTTCGAACTCCGCCAGATAAATAGCTGGCGGTGTCTTGAAAGCTCTAACTCCCCTGCTCCTTCTAATCCTCACACCTATTTTACTCTTTTATGTTATATAATACAATAATGACAAGAAGTGAGAGAAAAAAAAAAGTTGAATGTAAACGTATGAGAGTCAACAAGCAACGGCCTACTAATGGTACTCCTCCCACCTATTCTAACTTCATTGGTAAACCGACCCCAACTTACCACATGCCTTCGAGTTTAAAGAAATTTCTTGACAAGTATGCCACAAATAATTTACTAAATAAAAATTCCGTGACGAACGTCAGAAAAAAGAAGGAGCTTGAAAGAAAGACTATAGTTAACGGTTTTACTGCTTTTCGAATATATTATTCTAAATTTGGAAAAACATACAAAGATCAAGAAAATCTTTCTAAGGAATTAGCAACCTTTTGGAAAAGTGATAAATCAATACAACATACTTGGCATGGCTACTCTGAAGAATACAAAGCGTCAGATACCAAATTATCTTTTGTAAAATGGTTTGACACTTATAAATCTGCGATCAAAGTTCAAACACCTCCTGAAGAATCTCTTACGCAATGCACAAAAATATCACATCTTATCGTTGAAGACGTATATAATCTATAGAGCTATACATTAGACTATTCGTCATCTCTGTAACTGAATTTTCTAATTTCACCCAATCTTTTTCTCGCCGAATTCAACGCGTTTTCTAGTTTTAGGATTTCGACCTGTTGCTCCATCTCCGCCGTTTTGGTCTCATGGATGGAAAGCTTGCTGTAGTCCACTTCTTCCAATTCATTCTTACTCGAAATCATTTGATTGACTTGGCTCACCAATTGCTTACACGCAAAATTGACCTTCTTCGAAGCTTCTTCCAACTTATCCTGCGTCTTCGACATGAATTGCGACTTCACTCTCGCAGCAGAAACCAACTGCGCCGTCGACGCCGCCACCTCCCTCGACGCCACAATCAACTCCTCGTCGCTATGTTTGTTCTGGAGCACCCCGTCCGCAATCCCGATCAGCGTCGTCGTCGTCGACGCTATCGACTTCGCCGCCGAGATGAGGCCCTCCGTCCACTTGTTGTTCTTCTTGTAGAACGACGTTCTCGTGTTCGAGCCCCGCCCGTTGTTCACAATCTCCTGCTGCGCCTCGATCGACGCCTCGATCAGGTACTTGATCGCCGTGATGATCGCAGACGCCGCCGCCAGAATCGACTTGTTCACCTCCACGTCCACCGTCCCCGTCGACGGCTCGTTCAGCAACGAGATCAGGTGCGACGACGCCTCCTCGATCACCTTCGACGCATGCGCCATCTCCCTGTCCACAACCTCGCTCAACTCCCCGCTCACCTTGTCCAAGTCCACCTTCGACGATGGCGTCCTCAGCGACTCCACCAGCTGTGTGAGCGTCTGTAGCATCTCCTGCACGTCGATGTTCCCGTTGATCACCGCCTCCGTCTTCGCCTCGAGCCCCAGCCCACCCAGGTTCCGCTCAAACAACGACTCCAGGTACACCTGCGAGATCTCCGCCACGTCTCTCGCCGTGTCGATCAGATCGTCCTGGAACTCGTCCGCCTTCGCCAACCTTGCCAGGCCCTTCGTTCCGAGCAACACGTCCCCGATCGACGTCGTGAAGTTCGTCACACTCCCGATCACCGCCGCCGCATCTCCCTCCGCCCCGTCCGCCAAGAACGCGTTGAAGCTCGACGCAAAGTCTGTCGCCAGACCGGACGTCTTTTCGATCACCGTCGACACATACTCCGGCGACGAGTTCACGTTCCCCGCCTGCATTGGCGAGTCCAGCTCAAACACCGCGTCCTGGATCCGGTCGATCCCCGACTTCAACACCGCGTCGATCAGCTCAGACACCTTCCGCAGTCCTGGGCCTGCCGCCGCCGCCGCAGCCTGCTTCTTCTGCTGTGCCACAAGCTCCTTAATCGTCTCGTCCATCGTTTGCTGCATCATTTCAAGCTCCATGTCCTTCTCCTGGAGCTTTTCCCGCAGCGCTTCGAGCTCCTCGTTCGAGGGGCCACCTGCCAGCGTAGCCTGCTTCAGTTTCTGCTCGAGTTGTTCTACCTCGTTTTTGTGTTGGTTGAAGACGGCCGTCAAGTTGGCCGACTGCGCCCTCTCGAGCGTTGCCAGCTTCTGCTCCAGATCGTCTTTTTCCAACCGCAGATTCTCCAGCTCTCCTTTCGACCCGGCCTTTGCTCTCTCTAGCTCCAACTTCGCCCTGTCCCTCTCCTTTATTAAGTCTGCAAGCTCAACGTTTTTGGCCTTCATCTCTCTCTCCATCTTCTCTCTTTTCTCCACCGCCTCTTGCGCCGAGGCAGCCTTCTGCTGTATTTTCTTCGACCTCGCAAGCAGGTTCAAGTGTTCCGTCCGCAGTTGCGAATAGAGCTTCGCAAGAGACTCGTACTTGTTTTTCCAGTACCCAATTTGCTCTTGTAAATATGTGAGCTGTTTTTCTCCATATCGTTCAGCGTAAAAAGAGCAAGAATGTGGGGTATAAAGGCGGAATTATGTAAAGCGCTGGAGTCCGAATCCTACAAAAAGATGAAAACTTCTTATCTCGAGGAACCGCAGTTACAGTAGCCAGCGACAAAAACTGATCATTAAAGCCAACTCTATTTATAATTTAGAATATTCGTAAGAAACCATACGCTTTATGTAATTTTAAATGTAAAATGGTCTGTATTAACAATCTAGCGGAAGCTACTAGTAAGTGTCCGAGGCAGAAAAGCTGGTCCTTAAAACCAAATCAACGGGTAAAGCTTTTTGAACATGGTCTAAATCTTGTTAGGAACAGCTCGAAAAAAATTTGCAAGGAAATCCCTCAAATTTCAAGGCTTTCCCTCAAAAATAGGCAAGAAGTTTAGTTTTGCAATATTCAGATGTGCCTCTGGCCTCCTACTAAAAAATAATTCAAACAATAGAATACCAAAATCCTATGGAAAAAAATTCTTCGAACCCACTAGTCAAAAATGAATAATTAAGTGCCATTTAATCTCGGAGACTAATCCGGTTTCTTTTTTTACCACGGTTTCATCTATTGCTTTTTGGAGCTTGATTCACATGTTACTCCTCTTTTAAAGCCATGGTACTTATCTCTCCTAACTAGATTGCACCTTTTTATGCGTATGAGAAAATGCAATAATTATCTTTCCCTTTTTATAATTCTCGAGAGATCTTTTGCCCTTGGCATTAATTTAAAATAACCAAATTTACAATTGAAGCGTAGATCCTGAACCACTCATTTCTTGCTGAAAAAATAAGAAATTTTTCGATAGTTTTATAGTTGAGTAAATTTTACGCAAACATTGAACAAACAATTTTTAACCAAACAATTTTTTAAGCAAAAATCACATAGCAAAAGTTTAGCCTTTCACATCGTTGTTGAGAACTGTTTTTCGGCAAACAATGGATCAACTTGCTAAAGACTAAGATTTAGTTTCTCTAAAATATGGCCCTCAGGCCTATCTTGGAAGTGAAGCGCCCATTTACATCATAACTAAGGAAATCACGATGGGTACTTTTGTCCTAACAGTCGTATCGCAAATACCTTTACTCGGAACCTACATGTGGAGAAACAAAAAGAAGCAAGTTATTTGCAATCTTGTTGAGATATTTTGAGGATATTTTGCTCATTATTGTAAGCCAATTTGAGCGTGCATTAAAAATTAGCCGAAGATGGAAAACCAGGATCTATACAGGTTAGCTTTTGGGCTAAATGACTTTGATTTGAGCCGCTATCAGAACTGCTTTTTTCCATCGTCTCTGGAAATTTGTTTTTTGTAGCTATTTTTTTTAAGCCAGTTTCGTTATATGTCTTTTATCCACAGGTTAATAATTTAGTTCTAGACAATTCATTACAATAGGCTATATGGGTGCACTTGCTGCTGAAAGATTTTCATTTGGTCCGCTCTATACTATATATTGTATAATATAGGGGAAAATAATACACCTAATGACAGCATATTGGCTCGAATCTGGCTTCAGTTTAGTAGGTAGCTCTTCAAGGAGATTGTGCTACCATTTTAATTAGGCAATCTTTACGCAATTTCACTAACTCAGAATACTACTTTTATTATGACTGTGTCACTTCTTCATGATTTCATATTTTGAGCTTTAAACTGCAATTCATTGAAACGCATCACTTTCATGCTTACTTTAGATATATGCAAATTATTTTAATTATTGTTCCAATAATCTAGTTTTCCTGGATCTTTGAATGTTTAATTTAACTGAAGCAAAAATGGTACCGATTCGTTTCCACCAAGAGTTCTCCTACGTTGTTTACCGAAAGTTCGAATCAACTTGGCCTAAAGTGATGCAAAGAAAATTATGCAAAAAAACTTAAGAAATATTTTGTTTTGTATCACAACTTCCGGCTTGCCGCAAGAAATAGCCACTTCTTATTGGACATAAGCTATAGCCAAAATGTCAAAGCCTATTGGATCGCATAAAGAAGTTCTGTTTATATCGAGGTAAGATAAGAAGTGGAACAACATGAGCGACAATAAAATGCACAGTAGTATAGCACTGAAAGAAAGAAAGGAAAAAGTTTATAAAGACTTGCTTCCAGACAATCGAAACAGAGAAAAAGTCAACGCACATTTTGACTTTATTAATGCAAGTCGATCCGTTCTGTATCTCAATTTGGAGCAATCTGCTATAAACTTAGATGAATATTTCTTAAGAAGGGATTATAATATTGATATCCTCAGAAGATCATTGAAATTTTGACTTCATCTCGTGTTGATCAAAATTATTACTCTGAAGCTATGTGACGGGTGTAACGAATTAAAGCAGCTCTTCAAATCAAAGTTGGGTTTATATAAAGAGCTTATTACTATGTAATCAACTCTTTGCCTCCCATCCTTAAATTTGTTGTTCAGATCGTTTACATATAGCGATAAATTATTAGCAAGATTTATTCTGTCTTGATTTGTAAATAAATAATCCAATGCCCTCTCATCATCTTGAGGATTCAACTCATATTTTATTATCTTTTAGAATCATTTAAATTGAAAGTCAAAGATGAATAAACTTCAACTGCTCAGACTGTGCCATTGCCTCTACTCCCACTATATTTACTCAGAATTTGCGTGGAGGAAAAATTGTGTAAGTGGCGCTTGGTGTCTTATAATTAGTCATGGCTTCTTCCTTGTTCGTTAAATAGCAACTTTGTTGATTTTTAAATTTCGAGCTTTTACCTGCACTCATGCCAGAAAGTTAAAATGAACTCATATGCATTTGGGTACCGTAGCGGCAGAGTTACTTTCTGAAGCCATTCAGCAAAATATTGAGCACTCAATAGACTGGGTAAAAAGTTACAATGAATTTAGATGGGCAAAGTATTTTAAGCAAGAACATGATAATAAACTAGGCAGTTTTTTTCTTCTTCGATTACAAAACCTAAGGGATCGTGCTATTTACTGCCCAACAATCTAATTATAGTTTTTTTTTTCTTGGAAATGTAAGAGAATGGACTACTTTAATTTTTTGGGTATGAAAAGTATAGAAAACTTGTTGGGAAATCCCTAAAATGCACAAATATCATGAAAGAAAAGCAGAAGGTCTCTCTTTTCAAAAACTAGTTGTGCTTTTAAGTCAGCAGTGTTTAGATAATTTTTTTTTCATTCGATATTATAAGATGAAATAATATGGTGAGCAAAAGGGTAAAATCAGTATGTGAAGCATTCTGCAAAGATTCGAAATATTTATTAACGAAAGTAAGTTTTCCCGCCTAATAAGGGTAGATAAAAAATGTGATGTGAACAATCGAATTCCTGCCAACAACTATATTTTACGACTTGAAATAACGTTTTCTATATGCCACAACAAAGGTGAAGAACGGTCCTAAAGCTATAAAGCTCTTTCGCTTAACGGTAAATCCTTAAGAACAATTAATGAAAAACTAGAAACTCAAAGTCAAAATTATACCGCAAAAGTGTGAAAACACTAGCTCGCAAAGTACCAAATTCACTATCGCTTTTAATGAGCTGAGTTACTTTATAAAAAATTTCTTTTACATCTTGATGTAAATAACGAGATTTTAGCGATTGACATTGCAAACGTTTTTTGGGCAAAAGCCAATGTAAAGCGAAAATCAGGAAGTAAATATTTTTTTTCGCCATTTGGAATATCACATCGATGTATCCATATTTGTATAATCATGCTACCAGTAAATTAATCAAATGTCTAATAAAAAAAATGTGTTCACGATTTGTTCCTTGGAATATGGGATCCGATTATCAGAATACGGCTCTCAGGAAGTTCAAAAGTTAACTGACTCCTATGCGTGACTCGCAAATCCAATGATGGCCATGTTACTTCTTCCGATTTGTAACTTAGAGAAGCCCACCTCAAAAATTACCTCTAAAAAACTCTAGTTAAACTGTGATGTACTATTCAAGTTGAGATCAATATGATGAGGATGAAGCATCCACTTCTGCGAGCAGCTTTGCAATTCTGTTTCTTTACAAATCTATTTCTTAATCAAACAGATTATAAAGGCAGAGAGCTCCGGAAACCCAGAAGAAAATATTAGAGTTTAAGACTATTCTGTGAAAGATAGTTGTAATTTGAGATTATGTCATAATAACTGATGGCATGGGTAAACATGGAGATTTCAGAAATAAAATAAAACGAACTTGTTTGCTTTGGCTTCTTGGCCAGCTTCGGTATTTATTATTAAGTATATTTCATGAACACCCAATGCAAAGTGGGACTGTTAAGAGATAAAACTTAAAATGAACCGTTAACGCGGAAATACAAAAAATATACTTCTATTTCATCCGACAATAGTAAATGTTTGTGGATCTTTACACCACGGTACTCAATTGTAGAAAAAGCCATTCATACCATAGAGCCTATTTTATAGAATGATAAAAATGATTTGAAATGGGGTTATCTAGCAAATTACCCGTACAAAGTAATGCGGCATGCTATGAAAGAAAGAATATTTTTGCAAGATTACCTTCAGGTTTTCGTTATAATTTCAGACCATTTGCGTCAGCGAGGAGAAGTAAATACACCTCATTTCTAATATAATGCTGTTAAAAAAATAGTTAAAAATTAATAAATTCTTGGTACTAATTATACACTCGAGAAGTTTACATCGAAGGGTTGTCTTCTACTGCAAGAACTATAAACACAAAGAGGTTTAATAATATAATCACCAGCGCAACTACGAGCCTCAATAAATACTGACGAAAATGAATTTTAATAAGCATAGATATTACTGCGACGATTCTGACGCTATATGGCGTCAATCAGGTAGGCAAAAGCAAGGAAATTGAGGGAACCGCAAATTTATAAAAGGAAAAACTATTCATTTGCTTCAATCTTTTTGGCTCGGTAATATCTATCATTGAAAGTCGAAGCTTAGTTTTTAAGAATTCAAAAGTAGTCGCTTCCACCAGGCCTAGGTTTGAAAACCCCATTATCACAGCGGGTAAAAGTCAATTTTCCTAAAAGAGCTGCTTCAGCATTGCTATTAAGATAATAAAATTCAAGCTAGATGAAGGCTTCAACATTTGTAAAAGAACTGCAACTAAATTATTTTCGGTCTTCGCCATTGCAAAGAAAAATTAAGTGTTTGAAACTTGCTTTTTTGAACTTAATAATTAGAAACCTTTCTTTAACAAACACAATAATTCACGAGATGATTATACTCGGATCTTTTAGTTCTGTCAAAAATTTCTATTTATGAATGGTTTGTCATACTGGAGAATATTAATTTCTGTTGCTAGTTTTTTCTGAAATTACAAATCGTCCTGGCCCAAATCAAGTCTGATAATGGTTTAGTAAATGGTTTATTTAAAAGTAGAATAACGTCAAGTAAATGGATTATTGGTGCAATAGCAGCCACACCTTCAACAAGTATGACTACAGGCAGTCTAGCTTAAGGCACTTGTTTAACAATGCCCCAAACTAGTATAGTTTTAATTCTTTTTTAAGGCAATTCGCTACCTTTTTCTAACCACTGAAGTGGTTTATTTCAGCCATGAAACTATGTGTAACTTCTTTTTGGTTTTCTATTAATCCTATGTATGCGTGTTAGAAGCCTTAACTTCATTTCTTTATACATTCCTTAGTGTGAGCTTTTAATCTTTTGTTTAAGTATTGCTAATAGACGTAATAGACAAAGATGCTTTGTTCCCTTGCGAAAAGATATCTCAAAAAAAGCCTTTACATTTAGATTAAATGATAGGAACAGAAAGTTCCTGCATAACTACGTGTCTTCAGTTGGATAGTCTGCATTAAAGTTTGATGGCATAGTAAAAATAGTACTTAGAATTCGTACTTTCTTCTAATTTTGCTACATGCCAAGGTTTACAAAATATGATCTTATTCACGAAAAGTTCTATCTGAGTGAAGTTTCTTGATTACTGGTTCAAGGAAAATGGAGTTTCCGCTTATATTCTCCAGAGGGCTGACTTCAAAATATTTTAGGGTAAGAAAGTGTTCTCCCCAAATTGAGTTGACATAAAAACTCACTAATCAGCTAATCATTGAAAGTAATTGAGAGAGAATGACTTTGCCACTAATCGCAAAGAATGAGCTTTCTATCTTAATCAATCGATTAAAGATTATAAAAGCTTTAAGCTGGAGAATTTAACGGATTCTTCTACTATTTGCAACTTGAATCGTTTTAGTAAAATTCTGAAAAGATTGAAGGACACTCTTATTGTTTACTTGATGCGCTTCCATCCTTAATGGAAAATAATCATTAATGGATGAAGCTATTTTTGGGAATGTATCCCAAGACACAGTCGGTTCGTTATTCCAAACATTAGAGATTTATTGCTAGTAGGATAGATATCCAGCTTATCGCTACCTTGTGGCGAGATCGACTTTGATCCCTTATCTCAAACGAACCTCATTTGACCTGGCCATATATATTTTACTCGAAGATTCGCGCGAAGGCCTAAAAAGGAAGCCTAGTATGTCCATAAAACAGGTATTGAGGAGGTTGGGAGAAGATTTCGCAGAGATCTAAATAGCGAACCAGCTGAAATTTCTCCTTCTGTCCGGCCCAAACCAATACCCATATTACTGCATGACTGTATTATAAAAGTTTTCTGGATATCACATCTATGTGGACATCCTTCGAAGTCGTCAATATACACTGTATATTAGTATGGCACTGTTACTTGTCTTACTTCGACAATAATTGGTTCTTAGGAAATGAAACGAACCTAAGATCTAAAACCTAATAGTGCAAATCCAGAAATAAGAAGGAATCGCATTAAATATCGCTTGACTTTTCTCCGGTTTTAGCTTACTTGATCCCGAACCTTCATACAGATATTTTTCTTATCTTTCAATGCCGTATTTTCGTTATCTTTTATCCGGATCAATAGCTCATCTCAATATATTTGGAGAGAATGAGTTTCAACATCATATCTCAACGATGACGTCTATCTGACAAAGAATGTAAAAAGGATGCATTCACACTGTCTCAAAACATCCAGTTACTAATACTAGAAGAAGCCTTTACAGTGTATTCAAAGGAAACAAACATGTTTTAAATATTATATCTTACTCTAGTGTTGCTCTGCACTCAGGAAAGAATTTCTGAATTAAGACCGTGTTGGCTAAAAAATATATAAATTTATACTTCCCTTCAATAAAATTGGTCACCAAGGAAGGATACTTTCAAGGAATGAAAGGTTCCCTTTATGCCCGTACTTGGCGTCATGGTGTCTTCCGGTACTACCGGTGCATAGGTCTCCATTTCAGCATAAGTTAGCAAGCCCAATTTACTACAGAATCTTCCTCCTGGAGCTAATAAGTAAAAGTTTTTTTACGAGCCGGTCATTCTGAATAAGACATAACAACTAACAGACAAGACCGTCAAGAGGAGCTTTTTAAATACTAATTGGTGTAGCTATTTGTATTGCATTAGTGGGAATCTAGGATGTGAGTTTGAAAGAAACTATATAAGGTTTCTTTATCCTTTACCGTTGTCCCTCCAGAATTTTTCTTACACCGCGAGAAGCTTACACCGCGAGAATCTCACTTATACATGGGGCAAATTCCTTCCCTATGAATCTGGGCGACGGCACTTTTTCCGGGCCTATACTTAACAGGGAATGCTGCATTACTGATTGGCCTATCAGAATGCTTCTTGCTATCTTGAGTTTGTTGGAATACGATATCGAAACTCATATGAATCCAGATAAAGAAATGCCGTATATTAGAAATAAGTTTTCCAGATAAATGATAAGGAAAAGATCCGTGTGAACATTCGACACTAAGTAATTTAAAATCTTTTAAAATAACAGATGTCGATGTTGAAGTCTAGCTATTCTACTGTGAATATCCATTATATCTTAATCTCGTTACTTAGTTAAAACAACTTATATGAATTCTAATAGCTAGTAATTCTAAACACAGATAGGAGAGATTTTCTCTCCTATTTATATTCTCGGGACATCTGTTATATTAACAGGTTTTAGATTACTTGATGCCGAATCTTCATACGGATCTTTCCTTATCTTTGAATGCCGCATGTTTCGTTATCTCTTATCTTGATAACGTATTTCACCATGTACGGCATTTCTTATCTAGATCCTGATGGCATTCGACATCTTATCTCAACACCCCACCATAATCTAAACACCTGCAGATACATTTATCATACCGGCTAACTTAACAAACTTGTTGAACTTGATCTTACTCAAGCTTTTAGTCAACATGTCAGCAACCATATTATCAGTACTGATTGACACTACTTCACAGTTTCTTTCCGAAATATGATGTCGGACAAAATGATGTTTAATGTCAATATGTTTGGTCCTTTGATGATGGACCGGATGTGCTGATAACATTCTGCATCCTTCGTTATCTTCAAAGATGCATGGTACTCTGTTCAGCTTGAGTCCTATGTGTTTCAACAATTGTTTTAGCCACAGCAGCTCCTTTACTGCATCACTAAGTGCCATGTACTCAGCTTCCGTTGAAGACAAGGCCACTGTTTGTTGTTTAGTCGATTTCCATGTTACTGCAGAATTTCCCAGCATAAAGACATATCCCGTGATGGATTTTCTGTCTGCTTTATCTCCTGCCCAATCGGAATCACAATATCCAGTTAAGTTGAAGCTTGAACTTTTCTTAAACACAAGTCCGAGACCTATCGTGCCTTTTATGTAACGGAGAACATGTTTGGCAGCTGCCTGGTGATTTGGGTACGGAGTTTTGATGAACCTGGACAGTGCCGAGGCCGCATAGGCCAAATCTGGTCTCACTGTATTCGCCGCAAATAACAGTTTCCCCACCATGCTGCGATACAGGGAGGCATCAGCGTCAGGAAGGGGTTTGCCATTTGGTACCAAAGATGCACCTGCAGCAAGAGGCGTCTGAACGGAATTACAGTCAGACATATTAAATTCACCCAAGAAACCAGTCAGATATTGCCCAAGATGCATGGAAACTATCCCAGGGCGTTGAGTAACTTGCATACCAAGGAACCGAGAGACCAAACCGAGATCCTTCATTCGAAAATTAGAGGCCAATACGTCTTTGACGGAATCAATGGAAGTAGGGGTGTTGGAAAGGATCAATAAATCGTCAACATATAAGGCAACAAGGGTAACAGACCTCTCAATGACCAAAGAATAGACACCAAACTCAGACATCGACCGCACAAAACCAAAATCTAATAATACCTGATTGATTTTGACATTCCAGCAGAGTGGTGCTTGCTTCAGACCGTATAAACTTTTGTTAAGATGACAGACTTTAGATCCAGCAGCAGGAGAACCAGGCGGAGGTTGCATATAAATTTCTTCGTGTAAGTCTCCATTCAGGAAGGCAGTCGTGACGTCCATTTGATGAATAACAAGATCAAACCGAGCAGCAAGTGCAAATAATACCCGAATACTTTCATACCTGACAACAGGACTGAACGTCTCACCGTAGTCCAACCCATGGACTTGACGAAAGCCTTGGGCTACAAGCCGTGCTTTATAAGTAGGGGGAGTGGTATTGTCCTTTATGGTGAATACCCAACGACACCCAATGGCCCGACGACCGGCAGGAAGCGAAGTCAAAGTCCAGGTGGCATTTTCCCTATGGGCATCGAGTTCTTTATTGATGGCTTGAATCCAGGCTGCAGAGTCAGGAGACGCTAGAGCTTCTTGAATAGTTGAGGGAATATAGCTGGCGGAGGACGTTGTTACATATGCTCTATGAACAGCATGAATGGCGTGGAACACTTGACCAGAGACTAACATGGCCGTGTGGTGGTCACCACGTTTTGGAATGGGTCCATCAAAATCAGTCACTTCAGAAATTGTACGAACTAAGGCTGGACCGGAGGTAAGATCAGGAGCAATTGAAAGCTCTTTACCCTCTTTATTTTCCGAAGCATCGGAGGGAGTATCATCTGGAATAAGGCCTAGAAGATCGGTATCACTTTCAACAGATGATATCGATAGTTGGGAAGACACTCGTGGAAGGGGGTTAAGCACTGGAACCACGGAAGGTATTTCATCAGGAACACAATCCAGAAGGGAGGCAGAAGGAAAATTAGGTTCAGAGGAAACAACGGTGTGGTCCTCGTCAGAAGGAACACCTGCGTGATTCTCAGCAGAGATATCAACCAAAGCAATTGCACGATCAGGCTCCTGGTAATCAAAAGTGGTGGTGGAAATGTCTGGGAGCTTCAGAACTGCATTTGGAGCAAAATCCATATTATCAGTCAGATGATCAGGAGACTCCTCAGACAATAATACACAAGCTTCAGGCTTAGGAGCATCTGTCGAAGTCAAATGAGGGAGATTGCATTCAGCTAGGGGATCTTCAGGCTCGGTAGTTTCAACAGAATCACCAGAAGAAGATACAAAATCGGTAGCAGATACTGAGGGGTCAATAACAGAGGAGGGACGACGAGAGATCACTTCTCTCAGTGTGTCACCATGTGTTGGAACAGACAACGGACCATAAACACTACCTTGGCTGGAGTCAGTGGGACTTGGAAGATAGGCCCCTGGAGCTGAGGTGCCAAAAAGAATGTCTGACGGCAGACTGTTGGAGCTGTCCACATCCAAAACAGTGGGCGATTTCAAACAAGGAAAGACACTATCATTAAATTTCACATTGTTTGAAATAATAACATCTTTAAGAGCCGGAACGTAGCAGCGATAAGCTTTATGAACCGGACTATAACCCACAAAGATAGCCTCTGAGGATACCGGAGAAAACGCCGATGTACGTTTTGCCGGAGGTATTAACACATGACATTGGACCCCGAAGGGATGAAACACAGAATATAGAGGTTCATATCCATACCAGCGAAAGAAGGGTGAATCCCCGTTCAACAACGATGACGGGTACCTGTTAATTAAAAATTCAGCCGTCTTGACTGCCTCGGACCAAAAACTCGAGGGAAGACCGGATGAATGAAGAAGAACACGAGCTTTTTCTTTGATCGTGCGATGTTTCCGTTCGGCAACACCATTCTGAGACGAATTATACGGAACCGTCAACTGATGACTAATTCCTTTTTCAAAATAAAATTGGTTGATTTCTTTGTTGTCAAACTCAGTTCCGTTATCAGTACGAACTTGGGAAACTTTCAAACCGCGTGAACTAAAATGATTTTCCGCAGTCAAGATAAAGTTCTTGAAGTACGCATTAGTTTCGGCTTTCGTATTCAGAGGAATAATTTGAGACCATCTCGAAAAGTCATCCACAATCGTAAGGAAATACTTTTCAGCTGCAAACCCTGGAATCGGGAAAGGTCCACACACATCAGCGTGGATTAGTTGTAGCGGGGCTTTTGTCCGTGGTGATGAAGCTTGCTTGGGAAAGATTTGAGTCATCTTTCCTGCAGCACATGAGGAACACTCAACCATTTTGGGGCCACGGGGTACTCCCATTTGGGTCATAACTGCAGGCGGAGGGTGTCCAAGGGCAGCATGACTGATAGCATTAGGAACAGCTAGTGCATCACCAACAACAGGAGTATAATCGAATTCGTACAAGTCTGGTCCACAAGCGGTAGCAATCTTACTAGCCGTTTCATCAGATGAGGATAGGTAGTGAACCGCTTCATGAGAAAAAGTAAATGAACCAGATTTGGAGGCCTTTTTGATGGATATAAGGTTTTGGGTGGCATCAGGGACAAAGCAAACATCAGACACGGTAAGAACTTTTGAGCTTACTGGGTGCACGAAGCGGATAGTCCCAGTACCTTTAACGACCAGAGGATTAGATGAGATTCCAGTAATGCAGCCAGAAGCCGGAGTAAACTTAGCAAAGTGAGATCGCTCATTTGAGATGTGAAGTGTAGCACCAGAGTCCAAAATATAGCTCGGACTAGGCACAACTGAGCCTTCTCTTGAGTTAAATACTGCCCAAGAGATACCGGAGATAGATTTGGAGGAGGAGTTGACAAGGGCTACTGTATTACCGCTAGAATTGTTAGCAGCAACTGGAGCAGTAGCTGGACAATCTTTGGCAACATGACCTCGTTTCTGGCATCTGTAACACTTTTGTCTATTCACATACGGCTTCTTGGAAGTAGCCGCAAATACGGAACCCTGCGTAGTAGGAACAAGATCCCGCAGAGTATTCTCAACCGCTGACAGCGTAATGTTCGGATTTGACACATCTAAAACTCGAGCATTCGCTTGGTCGGACCTAAACATCCGTAAGTAAAATAAACCCATCACTTGGGTAATTTCCGAGGAGTGGTTAAAATGAGCACATATATCTCTGAACAATGACAGAGCACTTTCATCACCGGCAGACTTACTGACCGAGGCATCACAAGCTTTATTAACCATCGCATACAATTGACGTGATGTCACATGAGAGTAATCACGTCTAATCAACAAGAGTAAATCAAATCCGAACACATTGTCAGATTGATACTTTAGCAACACTTTTGAGGAAACAGTATTCAGCAAAACAACTTGAATCGCACTGTTCAGGGCAACCCGGAGCTGCACCATTAAGTTTTCATCTATCGGTTCAGTTGGAGATAGCATCAGATCTCCGGTTGCAAAATAAATGTCAAGGCCAGCACCTTGAGTAGCAACGAGCATAGCAGTGTAGCTATTCCATTTAGGATAATTCATAGACGAAGAAAGCTTCAAGCTCTCATCTCTAGGGCAGGTGAGAGCAAATTGGCTCATAACCTGTTGAAGTCTAGCTATTCTACTGTGAATATCCATTATATCTTAATCTCGTTACTTAGTTAAAACAACTTATATGAATTCTAATAGCTAGTAATTCTAAACACAGATAGGAGAGATTTTCTCTCCTATTTATATTCTCGGGACATCTGTTATCTTAACAGGTTTTAGATTACTTGATGCCGAATCTTCATTTAGATTACTTGATGCCGAATCTTCATACGGATCTTTCCTTATCTTTGAATGCCGCATGTTTCGTTATCTCTTATCTTGATAACGTATTTCACCATGTACGGCATTTCTTTATCTAGATCCTGATGGCATTCGACATCTTATCTCAACAGTTGGAGTTGTTGAAGTCTGGCTATTCTATTATGAATATCCATCATCTTTTGTTCTCGTCACTTAGTTAAAACAATTTAGATGACATTTACTAATACTGTTTGTTGAGATAAGATGTCGAATGCCATCAGGATCTAGATAAGAAATGCCGTACATGGTGAAATACGTTATCAAGATAAGAGATAACGAAACATGCGGCATTCAAAGATAAGGAAAGATCCGTATGAAGATTCGGCATCAAGTAATCTAAAACCTGTTAATATAACAGATGTCCCGAGAATATAAATAGGAGAGAAAATCTCTCCTATCTGTGTTTAGAATTACTAGCTATTAGAATTCATATAAGTTGTTTTAACTAAGTAACGAGATTAAGATATAATGGATATTCACAGTAGAATAGCTAGACTTCAACACCAACAACTTCAACAGCTCTTTTAATTAAGTAACAAGAAATAAAGATAATGAATATTAATACTAAAACAACCAGACTTCAACAAACACTAAGGTGTCAAAGTTTGGGTAGGATTGAGCGAACGTTAATCAAATCTCAGGCCAACAGATCAAATGGGCCTTGATCACGTGATTCTTCAAAGGATTTCTAGTAATGTAAAACTCAACGGTTCAAATTCTGAGCAACGCCCGTGTAGCGTAATGGTTAACGCGTTTGACTTCTAATCAAAAGATTCTGGGTTCGACTCCCAGCATGGGTGCTGGCGTTAGCTTGATTTTTTTGATTTCTTTACGTATGAAATTCGAGTATCCTCGCCACAAACTAATTAGACCTGATTTTTTGTTCATGTCAAAAAAAATGCATCATTCAATGCTTATACTCTGGAGCATTTAATTTAGAAAACGTGGTACATATTTAATCCAATAGCCAAAATGTTCAAACGAATTTCAGGACTTAGTTTAGGCTCAAAGTTGATCATCCAGGGAAATGCTTTCTCTACCAATGCAGGGCGTTCTCTCAACGTTAACAGGTATGGATATTCCGGTTGCCGTTTACTAAATTTGACCAGATACTACTCTTCCTCTTCTCCTGAAAAACAAGATTCGAAGGAAACCAAACCTACTGCTCAGGAAAGGGCAAATCGTATTATCTATCATGTTAAAGCAGGTTCGAGGCTTCTCCTTTCATCGTGGTTGATCATAATTGCCGCAGGCGCTACATTGGTGACCACCTATCTAGTTGCAACTGAAGTATTCTCACCCTCAGGTGAAACGTCAACCTTTAATCGAGTTGTTAACATGATAGAAAAAGATGAAAATTGCCTAAGGTTATTGGGATATTCAACTTCTGAAATTGAGCAGGGTGGTATAAGATTAAAGGCATATGGTGGTATGTCTCCTGACCTTTGGACAAGAAACATTCCGGTCCAGGCAACCAAATTCACCGGCAAAGATCAGAAGGAACACATGACCATGCGATTTTTTGTTGAAAGCAACAGAACTGTTGGTGTTGTAAATTTGGAAGCAATTGAAGAAAACTTTATTAAACAAGAGCTTGTTTTCGTTTCGCTGGATGTGAAAGGACAAAACAGACATTACCTTATTGGCGGCCCACATGTTTCCTATGCCCAAAGAAATTTTAATCCATTCAGCTCGAATGGATTTTTAGGTGTTAAGTGGGGCTCGAAGAAAGATTAGACAGTATAAACCGGATCTATAAAATCACGGGTCCCTTTATTTGCACGTCTATAACTACTTTTTCCGAGCTATGAGTATAGCTCATTATAGCATGAATGTAGTGATAAGTAACCATATCAGAATAATTGATGAAAGCACATTCTTTTTTGTCGACGGATTATTGAAGTCACTATGACCGCCATTATTAATTTCTTTATGCTCAAACTCAATGTCGTAATCATATACCTTTTCTCTACTTGGTTCATTTGTGTTTCCAATTTTTTTTGAGATACCTAGAAGATACCTGTTCCAGTCTTCCAGTATTTCTTCACTACATTGTTTCCCATCAAAATCTAATAACTTCATATAATCATTTACCGAGCCCTCTTTTTTTAAAAGTTTGGCCTTGTGATTGAAATTGCAGAAACTATGATTGTGGTTGTGCAGACTGTAGTAAAGATTAAAAGCAATCGAATATTTTTGTATGCTACTACAGCTGGCGAAAACACCGTAGTGTCCTTTCTCAGGTTCATTAATAATCGACCCACAATAGACTGTTGAGCATACTTCATTTAAAAGAGTTTCGTTATTTAAAAAAGAAATATCACCGCTTTGATCAACCACACATCTCAACATTGCCATTATACAATCACACCTGCTCGCTCTAGGAGAATAAGGGATAAAATTTGAATTAATCCCTTTTAGAGTAACACTAGCACACGATCTATTTCTTAATGTAAAATCGGTGTCATTATTGTAATTGAAGTCAATGATTTTGTTGTTGGAAAAATAAAAATTAGGCCTGTACTTGTTGTCACAACGGAAGTACTCGGTCAAGTTATCCAACAGTATAATTTTATCATTCTCATGGACTTCAAGACCAATTGAAACGTGATTCATATTTTTAAAAATCATGTATTGTTTCAAGTCCCGCACAGAAGCTTTGAGGTAAGGTAGACTCTCATTTGTGTGATTTAGTGAAAAACCCAAAGTAAAGCCAAATAAAGCGGTCATTCTGTTTGCTTTTCTCTGGGCATTGTCAAGTATTGTAGTAAATTTGCTAAACTCTTCAACGCTCCAGGTTTTATCGATATTTCCCAAATGAATTAAAAAATAATCCTCTGGCTGTACAAAGGTTCTAAAGTCGATGAAGTTTCCGTCAAGCAAGCTAATATTTCTATCATTAAGCTTATCAAAATTAACCTTTGTCATATTGTTCGAGTATACACTGTACCCGTTACAATCTATAACTTTATATAATTCACTTTTTATCGATTCTGGTGGACTCAAAAATTTTTCAGTTTTCAGTTTTATATCTTTAAAAACATCCACAAAACGCTGGCCTATAACGAAGTTGATAGTTGCGAGATGTAATAATGAATAAAGTAACAAAAATTTTAGGCAAAACATATCAAAGATGCAAACGCTCTAGGGCAAAAATTGGAGATATGAACAAACAATCAGATAAGCAACTGGAAATAAAAACACGCAGATATGGTAGGTATATGGAAAAATGAAAAAAACAAAAAACAAGGAAAAATGTGTATCACTATGTGTTGACTCTTGGCTTCTTAAATCGGTGAATGGTAACACTAATAATCAGGATGACTTCTCAATGCAATGTCAACATGGAAGAATTTCAAAATAAGAAAAATAAAAAAAGGGGAAAATCATGAAGTGGGCAAATGGATAAAATATAAAATTAAATATAACCATATCAATTGCAATTCCACCAGGTTAAATAAATCCTATTCTTTTCAACCAATAAAATAATGGGCCTAAATTATAACCTGCTCTTGATAAATACAAGAAAAGAGCATATAGATTAGTTTTTAGCCACCATTTCAAATTGTAGCCCAATCCTTTATTTTCCGTCAAAGATTTTTCATCAATGACTTTAACGGGATCATCTGTAACAATTCCCTCCAATAACGATTTTCCATTTGATAACGAGCAGATTGAAATGATTTGGTGAAGATCAGAATTTTCGTTGACAGTCCAAAACCAGAGTTTTATTCCTTCCTTTCCTGCCCAGTGTACCATTTCATCTCTATCTTGCGTTCTGTATAAGATCATGTTTATCATTGAGACCGCATGCAAAGTTGCATTTGCGTCTTTTCTTTTGATTTCTTCGTAGAATTTTTCAGCTTTCTTAATATCTAATGTAATGTGAACAATTGTAAAGTAATTGGATATTGCCGGGTCGTAGAACTTGGAGTCCCAGAGACCAAGAATTATCTTCTTCTTCCAGTACTTTGCTATTTCATCGGCATCCTCAATTCCCATTCGAGGCTTTCGACATTCGGCCCATAATCTCTGCATCAGAAACACAGGATCATTATCTACTTTAATATCGAGCATCAGCTGGATTTCTCTACCAGTTGGTTTGACTTTTTCATTTACTTTGACACACCAGTCAAAAACCTCTTCAAGGAGAGGCATAGGCGACCTAGGTTTTGCAATCGTCCGTAATTGGTCCAAAACGCCCACATATCTGGTCTTAGATATTTCAAAGGATTCACCAAACACCCTACGTGTGTTTACATCGTGTGTGATAACGACAAACCCATCAGCAGAAGTATGAAGATCCAGTTCTATCACATTACAGCCAGCATCAACCGCTGCCTGAAATGCGCAAATGGTATTTTCTGGATATGATGCCTTGAAACTGTCGGAATAACTCAACCGTAATAATGTTAGAATCAGTACATGAAACAAACTCATGGGAGTCGCAGTAACGCCAACTTCTTACCCATGTTGCCCCTAGTATAGCCTTCTTTTTAAACAAATGAAAAAAGCAAACTTACCCTCTATGTCCGGCCAGTATAATTGACGACATGGTATTTGACTGAAAGATACACAGGGATACAACAACTTTGCAAACCAAGTCCGATGCATGGACGGAAGAACAATAGCTGTCCGCAGATGCAATATAAACTGCGATGGACAATACTCAGTCAATTGATTTTTTCCGGCATCCCGTACAGGCAAGTGCTTAAATCCGCCGAACGAAACGATATCGCTCATTATTGTCTCACGTCACCAGCCATTTATTCATTCATTTATTATTCATTCAGCTACACAGATGTACATAGATGTACATTGTCTATACAGGTTGGCAGATACCTTTCATCTGCCGCTTCATAAAGTTACGCCAGCCCATATTTGGCCTTTTCGGATGGATTCATCTTGGCAAAAAAATCAGTTGGACTGGTAACCATACCTAGAGCACGTCTACTCAGAACATCCAAATTTTTCAAGCCAAGCAAGAAACTTGCATTCACCCACCCGAAACCCTCGGTGGCCACACCCTTGAAACCAGATCCTTGGTTGCCATATTCAGCCTCAACCTTATGAGGCTGCCTTTCACTTGTTGCGTCATATTTCTCGACAACGATACCGTTGAAGTCGACGAACGATAACGTCATTAGAAATAGCCATCTGTAGGATAATCTTTGGGCGATGTCTGCCCTGTTGTAATTCTTCAGGCCATCCCAAGCCAAAATTTGGTGCGGTGCCCAGGCAAAGGGATAATCCCATTGTCTTGAAGGCTTGGAAACTCCGACATCCCCTCGTGACTTCTTGGTACCCGAAACCAGGCCTCCAAATTCTTCAAATTTATGCAAAGAATTCTTGATTAATACATCTGCTCGTTCGGGGGAGCAGACTTTTGCCCACAGAACGTAGAATGCTGTAACTGATTCGTAGGTTGATTGTCTGTGTGTTTTAATATTATAGTCAAAATAGAGAGACTGCTCATCGTTCCACATGTACTTCTCGATCAAGCCTCTCCTTCTTTCTGCTAAGCTGTCCCACTTTTCGCTAGTCTCAATCTGACCGTTGTTGTCAAACTTGTTGTCAAAATAATTCTTGATAACATATGCAATATCCCTTTCATATTTATAAAGCAAACAATTCAAATCCACCGTTGCCAAATTTGCACAGACACCTTCAAGTCGATAAGAAGTGTCATGACCAGATTCCCTAACGGCACGATCATGCAAAAAATATGCATCTAATTCCGGTTCTTTGATTATTCCTTCATTGTATTGTTTCTGAAACTCCTTGAAGGTCAAATTGTACTTTTCACAAAATGGCTTCAAAACAGTATTGAAATGACTTGATTCAGTCTCAGGTGGGATACCTTTACCACCAGGGTGATATGTAGACAATCCTGAAATTGGATCTAATCTTGGAGGTGAACACCAAACTTCGTTGTATTCTTTGATTGCTGCTAAAAATGCTCTTTTCAAGAAATCCAGTTCCAGCTTTTTCGTTTTCGAAAAAATATAATCAAAAATTTTCAAAGTCATATCAGTCAGAAACGGTGGCTGAGAACGACATAGATAATATGATCTGTTGGCATTTAAGATTTTACCGTAATGATTGATTTCGAAAATAAAGTTTTCACACATTCCAATACAGGGTTCCAAAATATCACAACTTAAAAGACCTAGAGTTTCAAAATAGGAGTCCCAACCATATTGCTCATTAAATCTACCACCTGGAACCACGTATGGATATCCCTCCAAATCGCCATATTCGTTTGATTTATGTCTTACGGCCAAGGCCAACAACCCTGGCTTCTCATTAATCGAGAAGACAAAGTCATCCGTAATATCTTTTGGTAAATATTCAACTTTCAAATTAAAGTCTTTGTTTGATTCTGCTATTTTGCAGTAATAATAATATTGTTCCTTTTCATTAAACGGGATATAAATCCTTGGATATTTCGCCTCTTCAGATTTGATTTTCGTATCCTTTGCCATTTCTAAAATCGAGTCCTTGGTAACTTGACGGGTCAAATTTTTCCAGAAGTAAGTTGTAATCAATCTATACAATCTCGAGACAGGATTTTCATTCAATCGTGCTTCGTCTAAAATCATTTGCTTCCTCCCAAATCTTTTGGCAATAGTTAGTTCTTGTAGCAAGTTAGAGAGCATATATGTTCCTCTGATATCATACTGGTTGAAACCAGCAGAATTTGCAGTTCCTAATTTCAAAACTTTTGGACCTCTATCATCGATTGTGATTTGACAATTCTGATCGGTATCTTCATTTCTCAACAATTCATTTAAGGTCGCATCAATATCACTAATGAAAAATCTTTTTGAGTTTACCCTACTGGATGACATGTCTGCCGATCCTCTTCTACGGATCGTTGGGGAAGAAGGTGAGGGAGATTGTAAATTTCTGTTTACTGTAGTACTCAAAGGATGAGCTGGCAATGGGAGGGGTATACTATTCTTGGCAAGGGATGCAGGAGAGGGCGAAGGAGACTGGGATTCTGATTCTAACGGAGAAGGGGAGGAAGACTGCAAGTGTGAACGCGCATTCAGACCCGATCTTGACTTGAATTTAGACTTCAAAGCAGCAAATGGGTCATCCCCAGACGAGTTTTTCTTTGATAGAGCTACCCTTCTAGCCTGAGAGAGATCGTCTAAGTTGTCGTTAGAAATCTCCATATCTGATTCCGCCACCAATGACCCAGTGGAATGTGACTTCATGGAGACTGCATCTAGATTATCCAGATCTTGGTCCTCCTCGGAGTCAGATATCACCGGGGTATTGTTGTCTGAAGAAGAGAGGTTCAATGCCTTCAAGTCTTTCAAATCAAGGAAGTCGGAGTAATCCTGGTCGTTACGCAGATTGTGTTCTGGCCCCGTGAATTTGTTTTTGGGATGAATAACTTGACCATCGTTTCCTATTGCATCATTGATGAGTGTTTCGGCATGCTTTTTACCATCATCTTCACCATGAACAGTGGAATCGCCATTCACTTTCTTCTTTGGCGTGAGATCGTTTGCCGTAAAACCCATAGAAGAAAAAAGATGTGTTGACTTCGGAGCAATCACCGATCTGGTTCTTAGTCTTCCGAAACTGGAGTTGACATTAGACGGATCTGTGATTGGGCCGTAATACAAGTCCGGCGATTCGTACGGGTCCACATTGACACTCGATTTTCTTCTGTGTGACTTCTCAGGTTGTTTAATTTTGTCCAGCATAACTTGGGGAGATCTAATGAGAGTGTGTAGTCCCGAAGTTGCCCATTTGCACTCCCAATTGATCGTTACAAGTTCCTCCGGATAAAGAATGAGCCAACCCTGTCAGAAGAACAAGTGGAAGTGGCAAAAAAGACTGACCGTGCTTATCTGAGAGGAGTGCGGGAAGCCCTGTTACCCGGTGCCAAAAGCGGGCCTTGCCTTTTTTTTTTCTTTTTCCTTCTTCTATATAGAACACGTAATCGGCCACACTCAGAAGAGATCAGAGATCAGAAATCAGGACGGATTTGAGGTTACTGGGATACTGTTGGTTGCATTTGGTAGAAGGAGCACCATCAACACCAAAGAACATGTCTGCTAAAGAAGAAGCTACTTCCACGTCCACAGCAGCCTCACAGCAAAAGCCCCCAACAGCCAACGTGTTTGCCATGTTTGGTGGCGCATCTGCAAAGAAGAGTGCTGGATCTGAAGAAAAGAAAGGAGAGGATGACGAAGAGAAAAAGGACACCAAGAAGGAAGAATTCAAAGAAGACTCGAAAGAGGACGCAGCAGACGAAGAAGAACCAGATGTCCATTTTGAACCACTAGTCAAGCTCGAGAAGGTTGAAGTGAAGACAAATGAAGAAAACGAGGACGTTTTATTTAAGATCAGAGCAAAGTTATTCAAATTTCATCCAGATACCAAGGAATGGAAAGAAAGAGGAACAGGAGACGTCAAGTTTTTAAAGCACAAGGAAACCGGCAAGGTGAGATTGTTGATGAGAAGAGACAAAACTTTGAAGGTTTGTGCTAATCATTTGATTGCTCCTGAATACACATTGAAACCTAACGTCGGCTCCGACAGATCTTGGGTTTATTCAGTCACCGCAGATGTTTCTGAGGGTGAACCAGAAGCCCAAACTTTGGCTATCAGATTTGGCAACAAGGAGAACGCCGAGAAATTTAAGGAAGAATTTGAAAATGCTCAGAAGATAAACAAGGAAGCCAAATAGATCTGTCTTTTCGTTACTAGACAAATCGGTTGAACTTTGGTTATTTCTTTTTATTTTTCCTATGTAGACAAAGAAAAATATACACAGATATATAGTAACACAAACAAATATCTCAAGTAATATACTGTAACATTTTCTGGTAAAAAAAGGTCATTATCATAGCATACATATGTACAATCGGATTTATTTGTAATAATAACAAAACCCTTTCTCGGGACTTGTATCAGCACCTCTACTGTCTAAGTTGTGTTTGAAATAGCCACAGATCTCAATGCAAATTTATTTGGTGTTGTAAGTTTTGTTAAAACTCCATTTGATTAGGATCCATACCATTCTTAACGCGTTGAATTGGGGCCAAAGAACATCCAGGATCTCTATATCACAGCCGTCTCTACTACATTCCCAAAGCATAAAATCACTCAATCGGTAAACTCCCGAAGTTCTGATTAACAAGTCCAACGGAGGTGAAAGCCCTGTATATAAATGCCTCGATATGCAATCTTCATCAATATCTTTCACAGATAATCTATTTTTTGCTGTTTTTCCCACAATATCTTTTATTGAATGCGTCATGTCATCCCTCGAAGCATAAGACCAACAGACGTTTAATATGGCCCTTGTGTTATCTTTCGTAATTCTTTGTGCTTCCAGCAACACTTCTCGGACATCATCAGGAAGCAGATCAAGATCACCCAGGATTCTAATTTGGATTCCAAACTGTTCACATATCTCACCGTTTCCCACTACTTGTTTAAATTTCGTTTTGGCAAGCTCCATTAGCCATTGAATTTCATAACTCGACCTCTTGAAGTTCTCAATGGAAAACGCAAAGACTGTTGCACATTTCACCCCACAGTCGTAGCAAACCTCTAATATTTTGGCCATACTTTCAAAACCTGCACTATGCCCTTCCTTCAGCTCAATGTGTTTTATCCTTGCATATGTCCTATTACCATCCATGATGAAGGCTATATGCTGTGGTACCGGCCCCGTTTTCAAGCTCTTGCATATCTGACTTTTTCCCATTTCCAGCACATGCTGTGTTAGGGGAAACGATGCTAACCAATCTGTCATCCTTTGATTATGAGTGTATTTGCCCTTGTGTACTAGTGGACCCTGATATTACGTCGGGAATACACACACTCTGAATGACATTTCAGTACACTTCTGAGAGAATAAATTTCCGGCCATAATTCATTTTCATCACGAAATTTCTTCCTCACTTTCTCCATTTCCCTCTTCAATTATGCCGTAAGGTGCAGTAGACCAACCTATCCTTATTACGCTTCTGAAAACTGTGCTTTATACATTGCCCGATACTTTTCAGTAACCACCTGGCTGACCATTTTCTTCATAACATCCCCCATCTTTCAATTACTCATATCATGCTTAGAGCAGCAGCTACACGGAGATGCGTCCTTCCAGTGAGGCCAGCATCTTCCGGCAATCTTTTGAATAAACGTTTTGGATCTTCTTTTGGAACCGCAATTGAAACAGCAGAAAAAATGGTACAACCAGGTGTATCCAACCCCTTTGATCCATTTTCAATGGTCTCTGCTGAAATGGGGGTGCTTGCGAAGCACATCGCTCAACTGATAGGTTCCGGTCATCCAGTTTTGAACAGAGTTGCATCATATTATTTTGAAGCAGAAGGTAAAAATGTAAGACCTTTGATTGTCTTATTACTTTCTAAGGCTTTAGCAAAGATTCCAGAGAATGAAAGGACAAGAATTATCATAGACCAATATGATGTTAATGATCAGCCCGAATTCAAAGGGACCCCTAAAGCCTTTTCATTTGCGGGTGCCAATCCTTTGCAATCAATTACCCCCTTAAACATCCTTCATGGAATTAATCCGAACATCATATTGAATCCTTTGAGTAGACCGATGATAGATCAAGATGCCTACGTAAACTTAGACAAGAAAAATGGGATTCTTCCAAAGCAGAGAAGATTGGCTGAGATTACTGAAATGATTCACACTGCTTCGTTATTACATGACGATGTTATAGACTTTGCAGATTCAAGGAGAGGTAGAGAAAGTGGTAACATCGCTTTCAGCAACAAAATGGCTATTTTAGCTGGTGATTTCTTGCTTGGTCGTGCATCCGTTTCTTTGGGTCGTTTAAGAAACAGTGAAGTCGTTGAGCTAATGTCAACAGCCATTGCGAACTTGGTTGAGGGAGAATTCATGCAGCTGAAAAACACAGTTCTGCAACCTGACCCAAAATCAATTGAAAATGACGGAGAGTCAAAGAAAATACCCGAACCAACAGGAAAGGTCCCTGTTAAAGTTCATGAATACTCCGTTAAATCACTGAACACTATCTCGCATGAAGACAATGTCAACGCCGCATTCCAATACTATTTACACAAAACTTATTTAAAGACTGCATCATTGATGTCTAAAAGTTCAAGATCGACCGCTATATTAGCAGGTTGTAATGAAAATATTATTGAAAACTGCTATCAATTTGGTAGAAATCTAGGTCTTTGTTTTCAGATTGTTGATGATATGTTAGATTATACCACTACTGCTGAGTTATTGGGTAAGCCAGCAGGAGCAGATCTAAAATTAGGATTGGCAACTGCCCCAGTACTCTACGCTTGGAAAGAAAAACCTGAATTGGGCCCTTTGATAGCCAGAAAATTCAGCAAATCTGGCGATGTTGAGGTTGCCAAGAAAATGGTTGATGAAACGAAAGGTGTTGAGAAAACTAGAGACTTGGCTGAGCAGTATAGAAACGACGCCTTAAAAAATTTGAGACAGTTACCAGACTCTGACGCCAGAAGTGCTTTAGAACTTCTAACCAATTCGGTCTTGACTAGATCCAAATAGTTACTTTTTTTTCCTCTTAACCTGTATATAGTTTTGACCCTATTCAAATATTGTGCATCTTATATATGTAAAAGTTAAACCTTAGAATATTCAATAATAACAATAGCATTTTCATTAGATTACGACAAAAGTTTTGTCGTGATCTTTTTTTTTGTTACTCCTATTACATGAAATAGTCGTAGATATACTAACTGTTTCAGCAAATTGATACATACTAAACTTACCAAGGATTTTTAGCAAGACGTATAAGCATATGCCTCCTAGACGTGGAAGACGTTATTTGGTATCGCATGCTCTGCCACTTTTTGCTAAAGCGACAGATTAGAGGTAGTGTTAGGTCGTCTGCTTCTCTTACCCCCTTTTTAATCTATTCGGTTAGAATGATCCAATCAAAAATTTCAACCACTCTATCTTCAGAGTCCAGCTCGAAGCGAATTAAGAATAGATTGCACAAAAATGATAATAAAGTGAACAAGCATACTGGTTCTGCGTCAAATGCACAAACACCAATTGAACGTTCATTACTAAATCACGATTCTTATCCGAATACCAACTTTGATGTACAGAACCATATGAATGATAATTTAAGTTTAGATAAGCAAAACCCAAGTGAGGAGCCTGGACACAATGATGACTGTTATGACAGTGAAGGATCTCCAGCATCCTCTTTTATATGTAGCACACCCTCTTCTGAACATGACTCTTTTTCTAGAACATCTTCCAGTGCCGATTCTTCTGAATCTCTCGAGTCTAAACTACGAAAAGAACTTTTAAAGTGCATCTCGAATTTGCCACCAAAGTACAAGAACTCAAGAAAAACCTCATCAATAGAAAAGCATAAATTTAAGGAAATACAATCTTTATCATCTCCCCCTGTAGAACAGAAAACAAAAACAGCTGAACCGAATGGGAGAAAAAAAGAACCGGGAAATATATATTTATCAGTGGAAGAAGCCATCGAATTAGTCAACAAACGTGAATATACCTTGATATCAATTGATAATGAATTTTTTGAGCGGTCGATCTCAAAGGTTATGGAAATTGGCATTTCGATTTATAGCCCCACGTATCAGAAATTTGCTTTATTTCCACATTTCCTTAATCTACATTTTATTATCAAAGAGTTTATTAATCTAAGAAATGGGCTTTTTGTTCCTGATTCGAAAATGAACAATATAACAGGGCAGTCTCTCATTATTGCCAAAGAAGATGTTCCCAGAGCCATGTCATTGATTTTTGAAATTTTAGGACCCAAAATATGTATAGTAGGCCACAATGTTTCTGGAGATTTAAAAAGTTTTAAGAATTTAAATTATGAGCTGCCGTCTAATTTGAAAATCATAGATACTATGCCTTTATGGTATAGTTTTGTCGGGTCTTCATCGGGAAAATCTTCATTGTCATATATTCTTGATAAGCTCAACATACCTAATGCTTTCTTACACAATGGAGTTAATGACGCCTACTTCACCTTAGTAATTTCTTTAATGCTTACATCTCCTGAGCTTAGAAATAATCTTGCTCTAAAAAAGCCGGATAAAACTCATGTAAAAGTAGAGAGTTCTGAATCAGATTATGAAGAATATGACACAGCTTCAAAATCGCCAAATCAGAATGAAAACCCACCTGATTTCTCTAGTTTCCCGGCGGAAATTGCTAAGATTAAACTGAATAGATGGCTCAGGAAGAAAACTCGGGCTGAAGAAAAGGCAAAGAAAAGTATACTCAAGAAAAGTAAAGAAACTTCCGCTCCTGTCCACATTCGTTGTTCTATAGACGGTAAAGCGATTCTGCAAAAGCAGCAAATGGGACTCTCTAAAAATAAATCTGGTAAGTTGAAAAACCCTCCTTCCAACAAATTTTTCAAACCTGTTGATTACGAGGAAGCAAAACTGTCACAAAGGTTGGAGGAATTAAATTTGTGAATATATATATAGTATTACAGAAAATGATATCTGAAAACTCATATAGAAAAACAAGGCGAATCAAGAGTGGTTTCATATTTAGGGAAAACTTTTATTTGGAGTCAATACCAACCTCGTCTTTTCAATTATTTGATTAGGTTTCTATTGACCAATGTAGCGGACTTCGTCATGTTATTGACCTTGTAGATACCAACTAAGCTTTCAGCTAACTCAAACATATTGTTTCTCAACGAGATAACAATGAACTGTGCATTTTTGGTCCTTGATTTGATATAGTTGGCTACAATACTAACATTTTTGAAATCCAATGCGGCGTCGATTTCATCCATAACGTACAATGGTGTAGGTTTGTAATGATGTAAGGCGAAAACCAAGGCCAAAGAAGCTAATGTCTTCTCTCCACCAGAAAGATTTGAAATTGTTCTCCAAGATTTTTTAGGTGGCATAACAGAGAAAACAATACCTTCAGAAAATGCATCATGCGAGTCATAATACTCTAATTCTGCCATTCCTCCGGCAGTGATCAAATAATACATGACTTTCAAAGTTGAAGAGATTGCATTGAAGCCGGCTTGGAATTCAGTATGCCTGCGCTCTGTTAACTGTTCACCTTTCTCTTTAGCTTCGTTTAAAATCTTTAAGGATGTCTCCAAATCATCTTTCTGCTCATTAAATTGCTGCTTTTTATTTTTGAAAGATAACAAGATGTCCAAATTGACAGTAGTACTTCCTAACTCGACTTTCAGACTATCAACATTCTCACCCAATTGTTTTAAATCAATTTCCCTTAACTCATCGTCAGTAAATTTCCCAGTGAAATCGACTGGTTCTTGTATTAACAAATTTCTCTCCGGATCATCGGTCTCCATCCAAGATAAATATGGAAGAACGTCTCTATAATCTATATTTTGAACCGCATTTGCAGATTCCTGAATATCATATTTCATTTTTTCAATAGCCGCCTCTGTCTTATTTATTTGCTTCAAGGAATCACTAATTAATTCAGATTTTTCACGTAAATTTGCATCTTCTTCTTCTATCTTATCATCAACCTCTAATATCTCATTATTGATATCACCTTTTCTGTTGAGTAGGTCATCAATTTCGGTTTGTGCCTTCCTAACTTCAGAGGCTATACTTTCGTGACTGGCTTTGAGTTTATTCAATGAAACATTGAGTTCTTCCAGCTGGGCTTCTGAGCTTTTGACTGACTTCTCCAATTTTTGAATTTGATTTTGCAATTTTGCTACTCTAAGTTCATCCCTCTCTTTCATTTCCATTTTCAATTGTATAGTATCTTTCAGAGACTGGACTTTAGCAGTTTGAGTCTTCAATTTTATGCCACCAATGTCCAGAATCTTTTGTTGTAGCGAGGTGATCTGATTTCGCAAATCCTTGGACCCTTCCTCTAGCTTCTCTTTTTCGTCACTTAGTAGTTTTAAAACTTTGGTATGCTTCCTAACCTGCAAATGTAAATTTTCAACCTGATCTTTATTTAAAGAATGTTCTTTCAGGGACTTCTCATGTTCGTGGATTTCTTCGTTTAAATTATCATTGTCCATTTTTAGTTTCAACAATTCTGCCGACATTCTGGGGAGTTCTTCTTGTGAACCACGTAAAACTTGCTCCATTTTTCGATAAGCCGTTTCCGCTCTCCTATAATTTTCCTCCTTTTGACGTAGTTCATCCTTCCATTCCTGCAGCTGTTGAGTTGAAACTAAATCTGATTGAGTTGATGAGTTTGACATTAATTTCATTGCGCCTTTGTTTACTCGAGTTCCACCACCTGACATCGTACCGGAAACATCAACCAACTTTCCGTCGAGGGTCACAACTCTCCATCTTTTTGAACCTCCAAATGCTACTCTATTTGCTACACTCAAATTCGGGGCCACAAGAGTATCATACATTGAACTGTAAAATGCAGGTGAAAATTTAGGGTCTATTGGATGAATCAAGTCAAAAAGTCGGGGAACGTTTTCTGGGGTGTTAATTTTTTTTAGATTGAATTTCCTTAATTTCTCTAAAACAATAAATTTACCAAAACCAAGGTTATTCTGTCGCAAGTATTGAATACAGTTTTGGGCATCTTCCACAGTATCAACAACATAATCACCCAACGCGCCACCGCCTGTAGAAACTGCAACATCGTATTTATCATCAATTACACCCAAGTCTCCTAATCTTCCATAAAAACCACTTATTCTACCTGTTTCTCGGAGTCTTGTTAATGCAGCCAAAACCTTATTCTCCGACTCAAAAGTTGAGACTCTACTCCTAGCAAACTCAACTTTGTCGCTGATTTCTTTCAAATCTGTTTCAAGTTTCTTTAACTCTTTTCCTGCATACTCAAAAGTTTCTTTATTTTTATTAATGGTGGACTGGAATTTTAATTTCTTGTCGCTCAATAGCTCAATTTTTGAATTATTGATTTTGATTTGCTCTTTTTTGCTGTCCAAAGATTCCTTTATTTTCCCAGTCTCACCTGAAATTGAATCTAATTGACTTTGTAGCAAATCAATTTCCGAGTTTTTGATGTTCAGCTCACTCTGCTTTTCATCTATACTTCGCTTCCATGGTTCTAATTGCTTATGAAGCTTTTCAATCTGTTCAGAATATTTCTTGGTTTCAGAAGATAAGCTTGATCTTATACTATTTAGTTTCTCATTCTCTGTTTCCAATTCTTTATTTAAGTCCCCGATGGCATCATCGTGAGAAACTATATTTTCACGTAAATTCTCCAGTTCGGACACATTTGATTGTAACGATTTTTTACTTGAATCCAATTTTTTACGTGTCGTGTCGGTCTTTTTCTGTGTTATTCTAATGTTCTCATTCAAAGATACCTGCTGCTTTTCAAGTTTTCTGAAATTGTTCTTCGATTGGGCAATTTCGGAATCTAAAATGCCCAATGTATTATTTAACTTGCCTTTCTGACTCCTTAAATTTGATAGCGATGTCTTTGATTTCTCGATTAGCTCGTTATCATCCTTTATTTTTTCATTCATTTCATTGAGCTTTACAATATATTTATCTAGTAAAGTTTTCTCTGAAAGATTTGTAAGAAACCAATATTTTGTGGTCTCATCCTTCAATTTTTTTTCTAGCTTTAAGTATTCCAGCGCTGAATCTTTCTGCTTTTCAATTTCTTTAAACTCTTCAGATGCATATTCGAATCTTTTTTGCTTCTCGTTGTATGAATCAGTTAAATTCTCAATTTGAGAAGTAATGTTCTCAATCTCTTCTTTGTAAGTGGAAGTTCCTATGATGTCTTCCAGATATTCCAACAATCCATCATCATTCTCATTTTCAGCTTTAGGTTTCATTTGTGCAATCATTTCCACTTCGCCTTGTAAGATCAAAAATCTTTTATGGTCTAAATCAATCCCTTCTTCTTTCAATAAATTAGTGACTTCCGTATAAGAACTCACCCTATCGTTAATGTAGTAAGTCGATGAGTTATTCTTGTTGGCTTTCCTTGAAACCACTAACTCAGAATTTTCAATTATAGTTGGAGAGTTTGTGTTATTACCTGAAGCATCATAGTTGTCAATAATCTTCTTAAAATGTATATCGACTTGACAAAACTGTAAGTCAGGAAATGATTCAGAATTGTGAATTAATTCCTTCAGCTTTGATTGCCTCATTTTTGATGCCCGAAAACCGAATACAAACAATAATGAATCAATCACGTTCGACTTTCCTGAACCGTTTGGTCCAACAACAGCACTGAAAGACGGATGAAATGGTCCAATCTCTTGTCGCCCCGCATATGACTTAAAATTTGTCAATATTAATTTTTCTATCACTAATCGAGGGGATTCATCTATTGGCTGGGATAGTATGTTTTGAATGGATTTTCGCTGTGATTTAACTGGCTCAAGACCTATGACCGAAAGTGAGTTATTCGTAAGGGTATTATTGCCCACAAAGGTTTTTTCTGCATTGTCCTTATCTCTGAATTTGTCCTCTTCTTTACTTTTGCTCCCTTCTAGTATGGACACGTTTTCATGGCCGAGACCAGTATCCATTTGCACATCTTGTTGGGTTGTTACGTCGTTGTTGGTATTAATTTTTCGAGTGTTTTCTTGGCCGTTGATACTAATATTTGTCGGACTCTCCACCTGAGCCCCCTCCGCTCCTTCCTCAGAATAATGACTCCGGAAAGAGCTGTTGGCTAAAGCATTACAATCATTCTGCGGCGCTGTCACTATCGCACTATGGAAAGTATCATCTATGTCCATTTTCAATAAGAAGATTGTTGTTAGCTCTACGGAAGCTGATTCGGACTTTTCTTTTACTTCGATTTGGTAGATGAAACATAGATCCGGAATTTTATTTATATTTTATTTATACTTTCTCATGCATAAACAAAACACGAAACTATCAAGCCAGAGATAAAAACATACGTGCACCAGGCTTGTGTCACGTGCATATTAGGCATTCTGCTGTCATTTGAATTTTCCGTGTCACTAAAGGAGGGGAATTGGATTATGTAAGCTTTCCCTCTGGTCGAAAAGAAGGGAAAACAGAAGTGGTGAGAATACGTGCTACATGTAGAAATTGGCATCAATGATGAATGATAATCTTACGAAAACACTCTTTACAAATACAACTTCGCTTGTACTTGCTATCCACAAGCAAACGGACACACAATCAACATGGCTATTCATGAACTACCTGAACTTCGTATGTTTACACTCCTCTTCATAATAACTGAATACTTGGGTTCAAAACCGAATCTGCACAATTTTTCGTAAGGAAAGAATTAGAAATACTAACATAACCTTTCTGCTGTTTACTCTAATTATACTGCAGTTTCTCACGAGGAAATGAAGAAACACCAAATTCCTATTCCTTTCAGGGATAGATGTGCAAGTCTTTTGATTCCCCTAAACAAATGCAGAAAGCAGGGTGGTTACTTACCATGGACTTGTGTTGAAGAAAGACATGATTACGAACACTGTCAATATTTGGATTTTAAGAGGAGAATTAAGGAATTAGAGGACTACAAAAAAGAGAGGGATGCCTCTGCTTGATAAACTAATCGGTAAACAAAAAAATTCATTTCTTCCCTTTTGTTATTTTCCATAATACATCATTTTCCTGGTTCCGTTGACCAAATTGACATTTTCTTTTGCCTAAATGTGGCCATAAGTTCGCTAACAGTATTTCTTGTGATACTATTAAATTTCACTCGGGCATAGAAATTTAACAACTCTTCGGTCATTTATTTATTATCTATTTATTCTTCAAACTTTGGTATATATAAGTTTGCGAAACCAAGCTAATATATATAAATAAACTTACAAAACTATATACATATAATTCACTTAACTCTTTTAGATAACGAGAAACATCAGGAGAAGCTCCCAGTTTCCTAAATAGGAAACATTTGATAATAATGTATTGCCCACTGATTCCAGACTCTTTATTATACTTTCAAATGAAGATATTAAGTTGGGTATCTGGCCAGAAAACATAGCATATAATGGTAAAAGTAAACGCTTCCCATCATATAAGGAAGCCTTTGATAGTGGGCACAAAAGTCCCAAAAACTTCGATTACAAACTTGCCCTCATCGAGCCCGCTTAAAAGCTTTCGAAACAAATTACTCTTATGTTCAGAAGCTACTAAAAGAGTTGTAAATGAGAATGAGCAAATTAGTATACATCTAAATTCTTCTTTCTCTTCGTCACCCATAAAAAAACTTCCTCCTCCAACTAACCCCTTTAGAGGTAGCAATAAGTATGAGGAAACAGAACATGATTCTTGCGACTTAGACTTGTCACAGCTCAATTCCTGCAATCCTCAAAAAAGTACTCAATCTATTAATTTTGACTGCAAGTCCCGCTTCCAACAAAGATCTTACATTATAGACGAAAGTGTGTCTACTTTTTTGAACAGGTTCAATAATGACGGTGTTCTAGATTTAGGTCTTGAGGAAATCAGCTATGGTGGAGACAGTCATCCTTTGTCGCCCCAAGTTGCTTCTGCATCAAAGAATCCTGCAATAAAGTATCATATATCCTACTATCATAACAAAATGGAGACCATAATTGAAATATCTTCTTGCGAACAGCATAAAGTTTTTAACTTAAAAAAAAGAATACTATCCGAATTGCATCAAGCACTTGTTTTGTCGCAAAAAGGGGCAAGAAAATACAAAGTTGTGATATTAACTCCCAGGCCTGGTGCCTCTTGGTTTGAGCGGAAGTTGCAGTCGTATCCCATGCAATTCCATGGTGACCTCCAGTACATAATCGTAAATGTTAGAAAAAGTTTTGCTCAAAAGGTAAAAGATTGTCTAAAAACAATTTCATAACTTAACTTTGCACCCGTATATTGGTTAGCAAAAACCTCACTTGGCTGCTTGAAACAACTGATCAAAAATGTTGATGGAGCCATACATTCTTTTTTAAAGCCCACATATTTAACTCATCCAAAAATGTAAGTATTGTTCATTTCTTCTAATTGATAGGTGTATTTATTAAGCTTCGGGGTATCAGTTTACTTTTCCGTTTTCGCTTCTTTTGGTGCCAACTCTTCAGCCTACTTTTTTAGTCTTTCAATGTCGTAAAATTTATCCTTTTTATGTGTCTTAACAACTTATCTCAACACATGTCGCATTTCTTTATATAACTTTCTCAACCACAATCTTTTTTATCCTCAAACTATTACTGTAACTAAAAATATTTGACGGAATTTTCTTTCCAATGCCTGTCCAACAAATCTTAATAGTACTATATATTAAACATATTAATGTTAGACAAGTTTAGCTTTTGTTACGGGTTGGATCTGAGACAACTTACAAGACCGTAAGTCAAAGAGAATCTATTTAAGGTTTCTTACCTAAACCAGGTACCTTTCTTTAGATTAATGTTAGCTTGTTAAATTATATATTATTTTAAGGTACTCCTCATCTAGGTCACAATCCGTACCACGTCTCTGGGGAATAAAAGCTGTCTTTTATACCCCTCCTGATCATCGTGGGATCTCCCGGAATTACCGGTCTTCTGGTGACCCGGAGTTATCGTGATCTAGTGCTGTCTGAGCTATTCCCGGATCGTCGTCCAAGGGAGCAGGATTATCTTCTTGTATCGGATCCGTAACAGCTTTGAAAAAGCCGTTCTAGTATAGTGGTCAGTACGCATCGTTGTGGCCGATGAGACCCAGGTTCGATTCCTGGGAGCGGCATAATTTTTTATTTTGTTCTTTGTTTTTGTATTTATTTTCTCATGCCGTTTAGCTTTGGAAATCAAAACTTCAAGACATCACCAGGACACAGATTTCGAAATTACTTTGGCTACCCAATCCAACTTATCTAATACTTAGATGAAACTTGCTTTGAAAATCAATGATGTTGGAAACTTCAAGCGAATACTCGGGTTTGTGCTTTCAGTGAGAAAACAATGTATTTTAAAGTTTAAGAGTGATGAGCTAAACATCATTTCAGTTGATAGAGAGAGTCCGTTGATTTGGGGCACTATAGCAAGTTCTAATTTTTCAAGATTTGATGTCATTGCCAAAGATGAATGCATTGGTCTGGAGCTAAATATAGAACCCTTCTTTCAAGTGCTAAAAAATTTTGAGAAGGCTCCTGTAACTTCCGATCTAGTAATCAAGCTACAACGTGGCGAAGAATTCAATAGCACAAAAGACGACAGTAGTAGAAGAAAACGCCCTGTTTTTTTACACTTGTCCTATAATGAAGACATTACCTGCACGTCTGAAATTTCACACTCTTTCAGTATACCCGTGAGTCTTTTACGTGGGAAACTAATAGAAAGAATTCAAATGCCTCCCATTCATAATGTTGAATTAATAGCGGATATGAACCAAACATTACTGTCATTTTTTATGCGAATCGAAAGATACAAGGCTATTGACAATATCAATGTTGTGGTGAATCGATTGGGTGAAATAAAAATTGAATTAAAAGATGAAGGAAAGAAAATCAGCGTTAAATGGAAAAGCTTACTTGATACCTGCAGTCCAGAGGAAGTCGATGCACTTGCTGGAAACAATACCGATTCACAGGTGGCACCAGAAAATTGTGATAATGAGAAGATCAAAAACAGAGATTTGAATATGATTAAAGAATTGACGATAAGGGTGAAATCTCGATGGTGGAACCTTGCTTCAAAATTAATTGAGCTATGCGATACCCTACAAATGTATATTTACGAAGATGGATGTGTTTTCAATTGCCACGTGGAGGATGAACAAAGTTGTTCAATTTTATATTATCTTCCCGGAAAACTACTGGATTAACTGTCGCTTTCTGCTATATAATATATAACTTTTTTACGAATGTTTTTCAGCAAATGATTCAATGAAATCACAAAGTAATTTGGTGCTCTTCAAGCTGACTGCGTTGTAAAGAGAAGCTCTCATACCTCCGACAGATCTGTGTCCTTTCAAACCCTCAAGATTATTTTCTTCTGCTTCTTTCAAAAACTCTGCTTCCAGTTTGGAGTCCTTAATGGTAAAAACTATATTCATTCTTGATCTGGCAGATTTTTCAACAGGTAAATTATAAAGGGAAGGATACTTATCCAATATTGAGTAAAGCATATCCGATTTGAGTATATTTTCTTTTTCCTGATGAGCCAACCCGCCCTTGGCGATAAGATCTTTTAACACCAAGTTAACAATATGAACGGTGAACGTAGGAATGGTATTATAAGCAGAGTTGTTCTTCACAACTGTTGGATAATCAAATGCAATGGGAGCGACTTGAAGTCCAAGTTTCTTCAAATCCTCTGCTGGAGCCTGCTCTAAAAGAGACTTCTTGATAATATAAATGGAAATTCCTGCAATACCAACATTTTTTTGGGCACCAGCAAATATAAGACCATATTTGCTAACATCAACTGGCTTGGACAAAAAGTTTGAGGACATATCGGCAACAATTTCAACCCCAGGAAATTTCTCGAAGGGAAATTTTCTAAATTCAACACCATTAACAGTTTCATTATCGCAGTAATAAACGAATGAAGCTTCGTTCAAGTTTTCTGGGATAGTCCATTTTTCAACAGGAGGAATGGTTCCAAATCTACCGTCGACATCCTTAGTATTGACGATTACTTTAGGATTAAAACCAAGTCTTTCAGCTTCTTCAAAAGCCTTTTTAGACCATGTACCATCAATAACGTAATATGGTGTACCAGCCTTATGATGCTTTTTCACATAAGCAGCGGTTAAATTGGCAACAATCGAAGAAAAACCTGTAGTTCCTCCACCCTGTAAGAAAAAAACTTCATGAGTATCAGGAATGTCAAGAAGTGCCTTTAAGGATTCCTTAGTTTGATCGATGATGCCGACACCTGCTTTTGAACGGTGTGAAATTTCACCTGCACCTATTCCAAGGTTTTCATAATTAAGGAGATCTTTGGCGGCTTGCTGAAGAACGCCAGTTGGAAGCAATGCTGGCCCTGCACCAAAGTAGTTTGGTTCTTTCCTTTCAATACACATGGCTAGTCTAGTCTTCTCTTCTGTTAATCTTACTGTTCTATTATTTGGCTGAGAGATTAGACCATTGCAAAGCCGAAAAGTCTTGAGAATGTGACTCCAGACTGAATTGTAACAAAATCTATGACTGATTTTATTACGTAAGTCAACGTCAATTCGTACGGATTGATTACTTATCTAGTATAAATAGGGTTTCTACGCTGAAAATACGTCATAGTAGTCTATTAAATTGATAAAATGTAGTGCTCTACTGTTTTTTGTCATGCTCATTGAATTTGTGATAGTCAGAGGCCTTAGCATATAGGTAACCATCCACCTTACCGTCCTTGCAAATTTCTTTGCGATTCAAGAAATCCAATTTCTCCAAAACAGGCCAGTTGACAAACTGAATTCCATTCTTAATCATAAACCAAAGAGAGAGGCCACTCCACAATGTCATTGCGGCCAAGAAAGAAAGATTTTTGAAAGCCGTGAGCGACCCTTTAGGCCAAACAAATGTAGCGATTATAATGAACACGCCGACAGTAAAGAAATAAGGTACAGCCTGGTACAAAGCCGGTCTGTTGTCCTTGAATGGAGACGAAGTGAGTTCGTATGGTATAACATTGCCTAAAAACAGATCGTATCCATCTTGTCTCGACCCATCTAAGTAGTTGTTTTTGATATATCTGGTGATTGAATTAATCAAATCATTCAAGGCACCTTTCTTTGTTCTTTTACCAGTGCGTGTGTAATCTGTCTTTAATGCGCCAGTGCCTGAATAAGCATTGGACACGTAATCTGCATTATCTGCCCAAACATTTTGAAATACGAGGTTAAACGCTGGATCGAGATTTTGCCATGCAATGTTACCATCAATAATACCAGCATCTATCAATTGCTGCTGCAAAAACCATCTACCTAGCATCGATTGAACAACATTAGTTCTATCCAAACAGTCCATACAATTGGTTCTGACAACATGGCCCTGTACTTTTTCCGCAACAAACTCTTTACCAACACTGAACAAGGAGTAGTCCTTTTGTGAGAGGCCGAGTTTACTCAGATGCTCAAGTAACAATTTTACCCTATCCCACCTCATCTTTCTGCATTCATGGTGAAAATCAAAATAAGTATACTTCACGTTTGAGTCATTCAAAGCATTAACTGCACTTTCATAGGCCAGCTTAATGGGTTTTTCATAACCAGATTGATTAACTAAATTGACCAGGTAATTTGTACCATATTTTGAGATACATTTATCAAAATGGAGTCTTGCGGGTAAGTAATCACTAGTGCCCAACAAAAGTTTTGGTTTGTACATCAGGTTGTTCATTTCAGCCCAATACACAGGCACAGATCCTCTTATCTGGAAATACGTGTAAACATGATCGGTATCTGTGGTATGTACAACTAAAAACTGCTCTGTTTCGTTGAAGTTTGCAACATAACCATCCTTGTTGATACCTCTCCTAAAATATCTAGTACCTGCTCTATGTCTCGACCTTCTGGTGATTAGACCAAAAGTAACCGGCTTCGAGTTGATTGTAGTTTTAGTAAACTTAGCATAACCATAAATGACAGGCAAGACAAAATTTGATACGAATGGAACAGATTTCGACAGTTCAATCAAGGACGAAGAAACGAAGTAATTCCACATAAACTCATTGTCAAACCCCAATGGAGATTGAGGAGCCTGGTTACCGAAGCTCTTTGTCAAATCATATGTGTAAGAAAAAAATAGGGTGGCGTTGTCCAGATGACTTTTTAAAATTTCAGTGTACTTAGACTCATCTTCATCAGGCTTGTGCTTACCATTCAATGGTAAAACACAGGCTGATTCAACCTTATAAATAATTTTATCACCGTAAATTGTACCTGCATTGCTTGCAGAGTCTGCGAGAATGATATAATAGCTAGAACAAAGATGAATGATACCTAAAAGACCCGCTATTGGTTTGAATGCAGTTTTGAAGGTTTGCTTTTCAATGTCCACTGTTCTGATCTCACCTGATTGTGTAACAAGTAGCAGTTCAGACGAAACTGCGCCCGCCAATTGGAAGACGTAACCTTCTGCTGTCTCTGCGTACTTGAGAGATGTCGAAGCTACCATTTTGTTTACAGATTCTTCCTTCGTTTCGAAAGGAAATACTGAAATCATAGGCGATTCTCTAGACGGTTAGCCGAGAAAAGACTACCTTATAATCGCCATTTATTTTGTGACTTGCCTAACAAGGAGACAGACAACAAAGTTGGCGTTCGCGACTGCACTTCTCTTGCTCGGATCAGAATGGCTTAGGAACCACAAGGCTATATACAACACAGTTGCTACATTACGCATCTTATACACAAAATCTATCAGAAATCAAGAACATCCAAAACCGGGAAGTCTTTGATCGAAGGTATAGGTATTTCATCAACGTAGTACACCACTCCATTATCATCCAATCTTTCTCGGTCCCGTTTATCAACCGTGTATATTTCGACAACGTTGTCTTTTAGAAGTTGCAGAAGACTGACGAAGCTGGTTTGGATAAGATGTGCTTGGCTAATCATGTTTCGTTGAACCATTGCTTCCAAAAGCTTGATTGTATCTGGCTTCGTAACCTCCAATCTATCAATCAATCTTCCAATAGAACTAATAAGATACTCTTCTTCATAAATAGTGCCTTTCTTTCCGCGTGCACGTTTTCTCTCTTCTCTCCTTTTATTCTTGGCAGTACGACGAGATGCTCCTGTCTTGGCAGTACCAGAAGTTTTACCGGTGTATCTTGTGAAGAAAGATTCTTTTGTGGAAGTTTCCGAAGGAGCAATAGATACGTTATCTGGAGTATTCTCATTTTCACCACACTCTCCGTAGAAAGCATATGGATCAAGACTTTTCTTTTCACGAAGTTCACGTAACCTTTTTAATTGTGACTCAATTTGTCCCTTGCAGTCTGCAAGTAATTCTGCAATGGTACCGAATCCTTCCCTTATCGAAGGATCGACAACCTCATGAATGAGTTCGGGTTTTTCCTCTTCCATACACAATTGGATTGCTGCTGAATACTCATACTCTTTGCCATAATACTCTAGCGCTTCTTTGATATTATTCAAATATTTGAAACTTATGTATGCCGCTGCCTTGTTTTCGTGGATCAAAGTCAAGCCGTCAATTAACGAATTACAAGTTTCGATCAACTTTGATTCCTTGAATTCAGGCTTCAATGCAATGCTTATGGCTTCCCTCCATTTTTTGGCTAGCACATAATTGTCTAATGCATCCTCAAATCTTGATAATTTTTCATAAACAATGGCAGCTTGAGTGTACTTTTGAGTTGCATGTAAATGATCCGCATAATACCCTAAAATTAGGTTGAAGTTCTCCTCATCCTGTTTGTATAAAGACAATGCATGCTTATACAATTCGTGATCAATGATAAAGTCGATTATTTCTTGTTTGATATCTTGTTTTTCGTCAACAGGAATTTGAATTAATGAATTCAAGGCTTTATCAAACTTCTTTAAGTAAGTGTCGACCATGAAACGCCTTCTTAACTCCGACTCTTCATAAAGACCTTGCAAAAATGGTAAATATTCCTTTGGATCTTTTTGACTTTGCTGCGCTACCACCAATGCCAATGGTATATTGTAGATACTTAATGCAGTGTTGTATAATTTATTAACATCCAAGAGAAAGCATAAATGCTGAACCGACTTTTCGATTTCTTGGTCGTTGTCAAATGTGGAGATCAGTTGTAAAGCGTCTTCAGTTCTTGGAGGCTTCTGAGATGCATACGCTGTGATTATAGATTGCAAGTATTTCTGTTTGTATTTTTTGTTATTAATCAACACATCCAAAATTGCATCACAAATTTTCGTAACCTTTCCAAATGTTCTGTTTCCCTTTTGGTTAGGCATGGCAGTCCTCGATTCTTCATTAGTGTTTTCAAGAGTTTTATTAGTAGAGCCAAGACTTTCCTTGTATTTGGTCTCGCAGACATCTTCTTCCAACAAACAAGATAAAAATAAATCCAAATATTCAACCTTACCCAATTGGTTGATAAAGCTCTCAACATTTTTGAAAAACAACTCTGGGTCATAATCGTGTAAAATGTCTAAAGCAATCCTATGGATTCGACATGTTGCGAAGGCAGCCTTATAATCCTTGGCTCTGATAGCCCTACGGACATCACTTAACACCATTATTCTTGGATAAATCGTTTCAAGATTACCTCTTGGAGCTTGTAAAATGACACACGATTTAGAAGGAATGGAATTGACCAATACAGAACCTCTCTCAATGTTTCTGACTCTTTCATCGTGGGAATCTTGATCAACTTCTGCCCCATTGATAACAGGGTCTTTGAAATCTTCGTCGTCGTAAAGCGCACTATTATGTAGTAAGTGTACAAATTTCAATTGATGTTGAGCCGTTGTGTATAACAAGTGGGAATCGGTGACAAGCATGGACGTAACACCTTGGCTAATTAACTTAGAGTTGACATACAATTTGCCGCTTGACATTAAGCCAATAGGAACTTTAACTGTGGATAAGTTTGTGCCAGCTTCATTAATTTCTTCTTCCTTTGATAAAGCAACAACTATGAAATCAGTACATACCTGACGAAATCTACCCAAAGGCAATATTTCAGAATTGACATCTAGAGAATAGATTGCTCCATCTATAGTTTCAAAAGCAAGACTTTCGAAACTAGAATCAGTAGAGAGAGAAATGGCTTTTATATTCGGAACTTTGATAACATTTTTCAAATTAAGAGAACCACTTTCGATTTGAAATTCAGCTATGCTTGAAGAATTTATTGCTATTTCATCAAATAGAATATAGACCTTGTCATTTCCGACGACCACAATTTGTCTAGCATATACAAGCTGTGAGATGACATCAGAAATTTGCACTTTACTCGAGGATTTAAAGTTCCAGTTCTCATCACCATCAAACAAATAGATTGATGAATTTGTTAATATGGAAATGAACTTGTTATTTTGTGAAATGGCAACACTGCTTATTGAGCGTTCATCCACGTCTATACTCCTGTATCCAACTGGAGGAGGAACATTAGCTTTGGCTAATGGTGTAAGCAAACAAGACATGCCGTCAATTACTAAGTTGACTCCAGAGTCATATGGTGGTAAGGTGCAGCCCTTGGTAATTGTGTAAAACATATCAATGATTTCCAGGGAATCAGAGGTACCAACCATCAGTTTAAAAGGCTTCTCCGGATGGAATTTTGTGAATTTGATTTTTTGATCATTGTGAGTTGGTATTTCTTGCTTCAAATACCAATGGTAATTCTTCACATACCATAGCTGAACCGAGGATTCTAACTGGAGTAATAAGTACTCACTATTGGAGGACCATTCGATATTATAGATGTTGTCAGTAGATGCATTCAATCTAGAGTCGAACTCACCATGTCGTAAACCATTTTTCTCAAAAAATATGACATCTAAGACCAAATCGTTTATTTCTGGCTCAAATCTTCTCTGTGTTGAAGCAATCAAAGAGCCTTGTGGTTTCCAACTTAGAGCATGTTCCTGGCCATCAATTGGTTCAGAACATGAGATAAGATCACCCTCTCTCGAATACACCCTTATCACTCTTCTAGTCTGTTCCTTTTCAGGCAAGGTCTCAATACATGAAATTGCAAAAAACTGACAATCACCTCTCCAAGAAATCTCGTAGGAACCAGAGTCGAATTTCGACAAGTTTCCAAATTGTATTTCTTTGATTGTGGGATCACATAAAATTGCATTTTCACTATCTATATTGAGTCCTGCATTTTTCAAAAGTTTTCTTTCCCGTTCGATTTGCTTGATACCTCTACCTTTAAATTGTGTTTCTTCCTTACCCCAGCCTAACGAGACTTGTGAATTTATTTTTAGATCAGAAGCGTCGATTTTCTTTTCCATGATCAAGTCCAAGAACCTTGAAAAAAGTAACAAATTGTGGTCGTTGGTGACTATCGATAAAATTTCTTCGTCGTGAGACCATTTGGCAGACTTTATACCTGAATCAATACTACCTACGATCTCAACAAAAGTTTGATCTACATCGAAGGTTGCAGGATCGTAAGTTGCCGTTATGATATCACCGTTGGCAAAGACAAGTACTAATTGATTTGAGTCTTCAAAATGAGATAAGCTCAACAATTCATCAGTTTCTTGGAAAGGAACAGAAGCTAAGACACGAACTGCACCGTTTTTCTGGAACTGTTGAATTTCGATTGTTGAAAATTCTGTTGAACCTAATGCTAAAGTTAACGAATCTGAAATCAAGTCGAAACATGAATCCAAAATCGGCAAATCAGGACAAGTCAAGGATTCTGCAACAATTCTTGACTTGTTCAAGACTTTCAAGTTTTTCATCTTAGTTGTTTTTTGTTAGCTAAATAGGGCCTAAACAAGGTCCACAGATCCTTACGATCATGAAAGTTCGGAAAGAATCGAAATTTCAAATTGATGAAGAAAAAAAAATACATCAAGAAGGGGCCGAACAAAAATTTAATTTTTCAATTTTTTTTTTATTTTTCGGGTTTTCGAATCGATACGAAGAGTACGCAGAGGAAAGAAATTCATGAGTTGAATTAAGCATATTTACAAGTATATATAAAATGTATACGATTCTAGAATAGGTCGATCGGGTAGAACACACGATCATTTTTTGGAAGGTATTCTATCGTTGACTATCTCCCAGTCGATACAATTGATGACGTTGTTGATGTATTGTTGCTTACCATAGACGCCGTAATCTCTTAAGTAGAAAGAAGGATTTGAACCTATCGCCAAAAGTGGAGTGAAGGTGAAGTTGAGCGAGTTCAATGCATCTGCATCGTCCATTGTAGGGATCCTATTTGAGGAAAACTTTTCGGATTCGTAATTTTTGTTCAGCTTTTTGTTCTCGAAATCTCTGCCGGAGGATACCCTGTTTGAAGTGAAGGTGTGAGGCAAACCGTTGTTGTAGGTGTTCAGAATGGACAAATGGCCCAACTTGGAGAAAGTCACCGAGTTTTCTATGTGCTTGTAGATCAACCAGGTGTACCCGTTACCCTTGATTGAGTTAGCCGAGTCCGACAGCAGGGTCAAAAACTCGTCCATGGAGCCGAAAGACTTGTTGATCAAGGACACAAAGACCTCGTTTGACGGTGTGTTGGACGTGAGCTCCTGAGGAGACTGGAGCAGGACCGACGCGTCAGGCTTTGCCAACGAGTTTGCCGGGTTCGACTTGAGAGACGACAAGAAGTAGAACAGGTTGTAGATGGAAGCGGTCAAGTCGAACAAGTAGGACTCGTCGTCGTCGAATTTGTTGGAGATTTTCTGCAGTAGGTCTCTGTACTGGTTGATGATCTTGTTGGAGGAGTCCAGGTTCTTGTCGATGCTGCTGCTGTTCGAGGAGTCGAAACAGTCCAAGTAGTTGCTGGAGGTGGATTGGACTATGGCGTCCTTCAGATGGACGAGGTTGGTGTCCAGCTGCTGGAACCAGACGTCGTCAAGCACCTTCTGCGAAAAGAGCCCAGGCACGCCCGAGCTTGCCGACTTGAACGCATTCAGTCTGTCTATCTGCGGCAGCTGCACCTTCTCCAGAAGAATGGCTTGATCGTCAGCACCGCTGCTGCTCGTGCTGACGCTGGCACGTAATGCCGACTGTGTGAAGCATCTTCTTGCTGCCAACGACGCCAGCACCTGTGGTGTTCTCACTGATTTCAACATCGCTCTCGCTGTCTCTTCCAACTGGTTCTCCTTTCTGCGATGGCACGTCGATCTGTCTCCTTCCTTTCTGTCTTCTGCCTCTTCCTTTCATCTGCTCTTGTCCCGTTCGACACACACTGTGAAATTTTCCACCTCAAGAAAAGAGAGAGAAAAAAAAGGGAGGCAACCCGTCCGCGTCGATCGACTGACGTGTCGGTCGATCGACCAATCTACAGACCCGTCGATCGACGCACCAATTACCCGGCCCCCCCGCTCGGCCCGCCCTGATCCAGAAAAGAAAAAAAAAATCGACGCGTCGCTGCGAATTTCCCGCTTTTCTCTTCCCGCGTCGTCGTGTCTTCTCGCTCCTCCCTTTTTTTTCCTCGTCCCCCCGCCCAACCCCCTAGTAGTCCCCCCCCAATTTACGCAATTTCCCACATTTGCTGAGAGACCGCTTTTTCCACACGCCGGGTTGCCTTCTGCTCTTTCTGGCGCTTCACACAACGCACGGACGGACGAACGAACGAACGAACGACACCCATCACCATACGCATCCACCACACACTCACCCGTGACTGTGCCGTTTCTGTGCTGGCTCCCCCCGTCTGCTGTATCTCTCTGTTTACCATCGTGCCGGCCCTTCTGCACCCACCACAGGTTACATTCCACACCATCCGGCTTGCCCCTGTTTCGCCCCCTTACTAGAACCCCTCTTACGTTCCGTGTTCTTAACTACAACAAGGCTCAGTCTCCAACTTTTTTTTCCTGTTACCCCTCCCCGATCCTGCTACTGTTGATCGACCGACAGACCGACATCGTCCATTCGTCAATAGATAGTGCCATTCCCGCCCAGCAGCATCGTCGAGACACACGCATCGCCAAATTTACTGATCCAATTCATCTGATACACTCAGCTGGTTCATTATTTATTTAGTCAATTTCCTGTTTCACAAGAAAAGAAGACAAGGAAAAGAAACCCGACTTTTTTCTTCCCCTCCTGATCAAGTTCACCTGCATTCTTTCTCTGATCATAGTTCTGTTACCTACCTACCTATCTATCTAATCCAGTGAGCGATCGAATTACCTATCCATACAATTCGAACCGAAGACAAGATAAGACAGTATACTGCTAGAGAACATAAGCAAGGTCAAGTAAGCACTCAGTGAATTGAATAGAATATAATAGAAAAAGCAAAACTCCCAAACACTTCATTCCACTCCACGACGACCATATTTATATCTATATTGCTATATTTATACCCACAGCATATATCTATATTCATATATTTATAAATACCGTTCACACAAGGGAAACAACAAGAACAAGTTCAAGAAGCAACTGTTGAGCCATTTTTACCATTTTGTCATCAACCTAGCTGCCGATCTTCCCATCAGATTTTTTTCTCCCCCCAAATATACAATCCATCCATCGGCTATAATAAATAATAAAGTTATAATCCCATCACACAATGTCAACCGAAATACAAGAAGCGGATGTCGACTCCATAATTGACAGATTACTAGATGTCAGAGGCTCAAGACCTGGCAAGCAAGTCCAATTACAAGAAAATGAAATTAAATATCTTTGTACAAAGGCAAGAGAAATATTTATTCAACAACCAATCTTATTAGAATTAGAAGCACCAATCAAAATTTGCGGTGATATTCATGGCCAGTACTATGATTTATTAAGATTATTCGAGTATGGAGCTTTCCCACCAGAGGCTAACTACCTATTTCTAGGTGACTATGTCGACAGAGGTAAACAATCGTTAGAAACAATCTGTCTTTTGTTAGCCTACAAGATCAAATATCCTGAAAATTTCTTCATTTTGAGAGGTAATCACGAATGCGCCTCTATCAATAGAATTTACGGATTTTATGATGAATGTAAAAGACGTTATAACATCAAACTTTGGAAAACTTTCACGGATTGCTTCAACTGTCTACCAATCGCAGCCATAATCGATGAAAAAATCTTCACAATGCATGGTGGTTTATCTCCCGACTTAAATACAATGGAACAAATTAGAAGAATCATGAGACCAACAGATATACCTGACGTTGGATTGTTGTGTGATTTACTCTGGTCTGATCCTGACAAAGATATAATGGGTTGGAGTGAAAATGATAGAGGTGTCTCTTTCACTTTTGGACCTGATGTTGTT